>CAJQUN010000136.1:680851-1361702 GCA_907163345.1 Haberlea rhodopensis | reverse complement strand
TATATTTCCAGAAAGATAAGTTAGTATGTACATAACACACTTAAATATTATATTTCCCTACATGCTTTTACAATATGCCATTACGTAAATTTATTTCAGACAAAGCAGAGCACATTTTTGGTTTTTATTCTTCTTTTCTATATCAATTTATTATTTTTAATTCCAAAGTTCGTGAAAAATATAAAATTTAATTGAGTAACAACCTAAAGTGTGTTTTTTTTTTAGAAATCATTTGTATATATGTTGTGAGAAAAAAAAATTAGAATAAAATATGAAATCATAGTCTCATGTCCCTAGTTGCTCACACTTAGCTCTCAAGATGGTGTTTCAATGCCACCTTTATTTATTTTCATAACCACGACAAATTTTTATTTATGTCACCTTTTTTTTTATTTTACAACCACAACTAATCATTTAAT
This sequence comes from Haberlea rhodopensis, assembly GCA_907163345.1. NCBI lineage: Eukaryota > Viridiplantae > Streptophyta > Magnoliopsida > Lamiales > Gesneriaceae > Haberlea > Haberlea rhodopensis. Next base: position 1,361,283 of record CAJQUN010000136.1, on the reverse strand, counting down.
CCTAATGAATTATGGTAGACTACATGAACAATAGAGAGAATCAAGTCAGGTCGGACACATGCATCAGTCTTCTCCAACGTTTCTATCTAGGGGTGTTCATCGGTTCGGTTTCAAATGGAACCGAAATTTCGGAAATTCTGAAAACCGAAAATCGAACCGAAATTGTTCGGTTCGGTTCGGTTTTAATCAAATTTTTCGGTTCGGTCGGTTAAAAAACCGTAGTTTTTTTTTTTTTCAAAAAAAAAAACTTTTAAAATTTTTTCTTTTTGAATTTGAATCTTGGAATTGGATGATTAATCGAAAGGAAATTCAACATAAATATAAATACTAATACATCATACATTTCCTCAAAATGGTTTTTTAACATTTTCATTCAAAAGTTTGAACATTATTTTGAAGTTATTTATACTAAAAAGTCGAGTTTAAGATAGACAACAAAAAAATTATATTATGCTTGAAAACCATAGTTAAATTACTAATTTGTATTCATGCGATCACGAAATAAATTAAACCATTAAACAATATTTACTAATTTAAATTTTTTTAAAAAATTATTTTGTTTAAAAATATTTAAAAAAAAATTAATTTTTTTTTAAAGTTCGATTTTCGGTTTGGTTTGGTTTAACGAACCTATAACCGAAACACATTTACTTTTTTTTAAAAGCCGAAAAACCGACCGAAAATAATTTCGGTTCGAATTTTCGGTTAGATCCTGTTCGGCTCGTTTAACAGCAAACTGTGCCAGACCCCGACTTCTACCAGTCAACCCTATCAACATATCTTATGTAATCCTCTTGCACTGCGTATAACTTCGAGCAATGTCTTCTTCGATCGTCCGCTCGCTCTCGTGAACTGGCCAAAATTCATGGACTCCACTCGATGCACAAGTAAATATTTTTTATTTATATAAATAAATATCAATTAATCAAATATACAAAAAGGTTAGAAAGTTTAATTAAAACATGCTGGTTGTGTGTCAAATTAGCGGACAGCCGAACAGTGTCTGAAAATAACATAAAACTAACAGTGTCTGTTTATTCCGATGCCTTATTTGCTCTTTTACCCTTCCTTTTTCATCTCTTACTTTTTACACCTCTCACCCTTCCTTACATCTATATAAGCCCTCATTGCAAGTTTTAAAAATCACCAGGAAAGGATATACATAAAGCCAAACTTTAAGAGAAGAACAAAAAAAACTCCGTTTTCAGAGAAAAAAAAAAATGGGTGAAATTTAATGAAATGAAGTTCGATATAATGGGCTTAACTTATGTTCCAAAAATCATAGCACACAATCCTAACACAAGTTTCAATGATGAATGATTTTACGAAGAAAGCATCAATGCTGGAGTTTCATGTCCACGAAATGGAGAAGGAAATTACAAAAATCGAATATTTCGAACGTGAATCATCTCGGTGCATGCACTTCTTAGAAGATGGTCAGTTCTATCCCCCTCCTCTCCCTGCGAATAAAGAATTATTATTTTTATTTATAGGTTATATTATTTATTTATTGAGATGATTTGCTACGTGTAGCGATTGAGATATTGAAGAAAGAGATGTTGCAAGGACCAGTAATGGTGGAATTCTTAAAGTTGATGAGTGATTCCGAGGGGTGTGGAGGGGTAAATGAGTCATTTGACATCAATGAGAAGAAGAGATGGATGTGTTCTGCTCATCTCTGCAGCAGCACCCCTATTCAGTATCTTACGGGAAATCAAGACTCTGTTTTTCAACAAAAATCGGTTAAACCTTTACCATTTCTACGTTAAATGTATATTCGGGTATATTTAATACATAAAACCTAGTAATTATAACTTATGTGTTGGAGTTAGATAATTTTATGAATAACTAAAACTTTAACTCGGTGTCTCCAACTATTGTCGCTGATAAGTTGTTAATTTCAGATTGTAGTGACCTGCCATGCTTGGGATCTAAACAAGTCTAGCAGCTTCCTTGCTAGTGCAGATGCACAAGAAGATGCACAAATACAAGGAGAAGGAGAGGAAAATGGAGAGGGAGAGGAGACGGAGTACTTGCTGGTGCAGATGCACAAGAAAGAGAACAATTCAAGGAGAGGTTGAGGAAAATGGAGAGGGAGACGGAGAAGAAGAGGGAGAAGGAGAACGAGAGGAAAATGTAGAGAGGAAGAGGAAGAGGAAGGAAAGTAAGAGGAGAGGGAGAGGAAGGAGAGGAGGAAGAAGATGAAGAAAATGAAGAGGAAGGATTTTGAGAATGGCCACACGGAGGAATCGAGATATATGAGAATACCGAGCATGGTAAAGATTTTCTCTTTCGTATTCACTTTGAGAACTGTTTTGGGTTTTCCACGTTTGCAAACATATTGGCAGACACAATCCTTGGGAAGATGGTGATCACCCTAACTGGCGATGTCATCCTTTATGGCCTTGGAGTGGGTTTAGGATGGATTATTATGGAGCTAATCAAGATTTGAGCCCAGTGCGATGCAGTTGGGATGAATTCAAATTAGCACTTATACAAATAGAAGTGACAAGAGAAGAGGATGGTGATGTCATTCCAATCATGTTTGATGGAGCTGATGATGATGATCAATCGTTTCTACAAAGAAAACTCATCTTGGAATCCCGCGTATTCGCTCGAGCACTTCACTGTGCATGGGCAATTTGGAGAGAAATTGATCCATTCCCTCCTTTTGAACTTCAATTAGCTGATATTGCTCCTGACTGCAGGATTGATTACTTCGATGTGAACAATATAGTCTGCTCCCACTTCCTAATATTTTCACTGCTATGAATTGGGATAGTTTCTATACGGAGCTGGCCTATATCAGAATAACCGATTTGGGGACTTGTTTGCTGGTATAGATGCAGGAGAAGGACAGGAGGAAAATGGAGAGGGAGAAGGAGAAGGAGAGGAGGAGAAGAAGTTGGAGACTGAAATGAAGACGAAGGAGAAGGAGAAGGAGAAGGAGAATGGTAGTCGAATATTTCAATAGGCGGTGGTAGTATGAAAATGGTTTTTCTTTTTCTAGACTGATTTGTAATACCGTTTGATAACACTTGAAGTATTTAAATTTGCTGCAGTTTGATTAGGAAAACGCGGACAGAATAGAGTCTCCCCAAGAGCATAAACCATGGCATAAATGCACATCAACATCTCGTATTATTAAGATTAAAAACACAGGACAACTTGATATCTCTACAAAACTTTTAAATTTCTATACTTTAGCTACAAAATTTTAAATTTATAAACTTGATATCTCTACAAAAAATTTTAAATTTCTACTTTTAAAAAATGTAGATGATAAAGAGTTGCCTACATTATTCCAAAAAAAAAAAATTTTGTGGTTAACTCTAAATTTAGTGCGTGAATTAGGATCAACTCTCAACCGGAATATAGCTCCCTAATTCGGACACCAAGCTCGAATTCTGTCATATGCTTTATTCCATTGTGAATCTCAATCTCTCGGCCGAGAAAGAGAGAAACCAACTCCATAAACCCACAATCAGTAAAAATTTTGGGAAGCCTGAAACCATTATCAATATTTTTAAACAAAGATAAGATATCAATAGATTTTGTAATATAATCAGTAAAATTATGGGAAAGGATCTCTAGAGAAGCACCAACACAACAAATAAAAACAAAAGGTACTATATTTTGATGGTAGTTATTATAATTTTCTTAATGATAACGACAACTAGAACGTTATCTTCAATATCAAGAAATTGTTATTTCGAGTCTCTGCTCTAAACTTGCATCAACATCACAATTAATATAGAAAAACAACACAATTTACCTTTTTTTTTTTTTTTAGTTTAACTTGGTGTCCAACACAATAAAATTTAATCTTTATCTTTTTTATCAGTGAAAGTGAAAGTTCAGATTTTGATTGATTGATATTTTGGTTTTGATTGAATTCTGACTATATGTTTTCCAAATATTGAAAAAAATATTTGACTTTTCTTGATTTCATTAAAATAAAACATTGTTGTGTTGTTCGAAAGATTCCAATAAGAAGATTATGGGAAAGTATAAGCCAAAGTGTAAAAGCTAATAAATTTATTGTTACTGGCGTAAAGTAATAGTTCACATGGGTTACCGGGATACTTTTGAATTAAAGGTCGTCCAAATCTCTAGGATGAATGTATGAGAAATTTTTAGTTTTTAGAGTTGTTCCTAGAGCTTCAAGGTTTGTATCTAAAAGAATTCCACAAGAGTCATTAAAGTCTATTGACATTTGGATGCATATAGACTTTTGTAGAGTTTTTAAAACTCATGCTTGAATACCACCTTACTTCTAAAAACTATGTGAAAGTCTATTTTGAATACGAATAGACTTATATAGAGTATATAAAAGTCTATTGAATATCAGTAGAGTATATAAAAGTATATTGAATACCTCTAGAGTTTTAAACTCTACAAAATGTATTAAAAGTCTAGATCCAATACACCCCCTTACCCTTAAAGTGGTGAAACTCATCACATATTTTATAATTTAAAATGGGTTCTTACAAAGATTTCTCGTGAAATAATTATTCAATGATCCTAAATTTAAATTTATCACAAAAAACAAATATAAGACGATTTTGGTATTATATACAATCATTCCCCATAGTTATTCGATATATTCCCCATATTTACACAAGCACACTAACTACTAAAAATTTAAAGTTTAATAAAATTTGCATAAAATAACGATATAATTTTAAAATATAGGAGGAGGACATTTACCCAAGAAAATTCCAATCAGGAAAAAAATTAAAGTTGGTTAGATATTACCTTGTTACGGAAGGGTTAATAAAAGATACCTTTAGGGGAACGTCGTCCATAAAATCTGCAACAATATATGCTAGAAATTATTTGTGATTCACTTTCTTTTCTTCCTAATACTTACTTGATTTAATACTAAAAATAATTTGTATAAATTTCTACTGTGAAGAAGAGAGTTTTTAACATAAACAGAAGAGGAATAAGAAAACTAGGACCCAAACCCATACCATACATACAGCAGGACTAATACAGTGTGATACGAGGAAGAGAGAAGCCGTACCATCTGGTATCTGTGATGATGTCCAATTGTGCAGTCCCCTTCCATGAACTGGAGCTTGAACACACAGCCTCAGAGTTTAACACAAGGGTGGACACAGTCCGCCTTCTTGCTTTCCCATATGACTCTGCGAAAGTCAGAATTGAGCATTGTTCGCCACCCCAAGAATGTTGCGGCTGCATCGAATTAAGTTTTCTCCCTTGTAAGCCATTTGCTATTCGCGCACACGCAACGTATGCTGAATATAATGTTGTGCTGTGAAGAAAACGTGTCCCGTCTTCCTCGACCAATTTCTATATTGTCAATACGCTAACCAAGCAATGGATTGCACTTCCTCCTGCCACCTCCAGGCATGAGGCTGTTTCAGACGGTCTCTGGCTTTGTATGTGAACCCGACTATAAAGGACAAAGCTGCACTGCTGCAAATAATGCTAATTTTAGGTTCAAGATAGTCCGGATTCCTAACCTTTATAGGGCACCACCTCGCTCTCGGATCAAGGTTCAGATCTTTTCTTCTGAGAAAGCTGAATGGAAGTGGTTCAATGTTACGTCCCCTCGGGTGTTCCAACACTCCCAAACCAAAAGCCCAGTTCTTACGTACAATGGGCTACTTCATTGGCTGAGTGATTATAGTATTGTTGTGTATGATCCGTTCAGTCATCCCAATCGATTCACTCGTTTAATTGATCTACCGGATGGGGTAACCAATAGAGGCCCCACGTGCTTTGGGATATCCGTAGGCCGTCTTTGCATAGCGCGAATATCGAATTATCTTGATGGTGACAGAGAAATTTCAATAAGCGTATGGGAACTTGAGAACTACAACACGGGTCGCTGGTGCTTGCGTCGTATGATGAATCTCAATAAGCTATCGTTTGAAGGGAGTCCACTAGTTTGCAATAGGCGGTGTTCATGGGTCAAATCTAAGTATGGCCAAATTGTGGTCGAAGCTTTACATCCAACTGTTGGAGATATTATATATTTAGGATTAGGGGGTTATGTAGTCGGCTGCAATATGAAAGAAGAAGTGATGCTGGAAAACTCCTCGGGAGCCTCCTCCTTTCCTTACTGGAGGTCGGACTTGCTGCGTTCCAGCCTTCAACTTGTCTACAATCGATTTAGGCCAACACCACTACCGTCACTTCCACACTTTCCAGAGGCTGATAACCAAAACGAAAATGGTATCTGATACTTTTTTTATATAGGTTATAGACTGGTAACAACCACAATGCATTCATTCTCCCATTAGCATATTTTATCTTAGTTTGCAAGACTGACATCCTTCATAAAATACTCTTACGTGTTGGGTTTATTATGTTCGGGTCATTCATGTTTTGATTCATTGGTTAACGATGCTTAGTTTCTCGTGATGCTGCTATGAATATGCCTTTTACTTTATTTTGATAGCTTGTAAGCTTCCTTTTACTGCTCCGATGATGCGAGAAAGACAATTTAAAGAAAAAATAGATATTTATTCATATGGAGCAAGATAAACATAACTCATTTTTCTTAATTCATGTTGTCCATTTTTCTTAACAAAAAAATGAATTTTTTTTTTGAGTTTTTCACTTATCAGCGAGAATATTTAAAGATTTTTACCTTGAATGGACCTTGAGTGCAACCTAGCAGCACAAGGAAGAAAACCTCGCTGCTATTTTTGAGTTTTACGGACATGGAGCTTAAATTCTTGAGATAAATAAAAAGGAAACCGGTTGCTTGATTTTTCTGCAGATTTTGCATCTTTGCAGGAGAAAATGAAATTGGCAAATTTAAAAAGATATTATAAAAATTAAAAAAATTAACGAAAGAATGTCGAAAAAAGGCTTTAGCTTTATATTGTGATTTGAGATCCAGGATTACGAATTATCTTTTAGAATTCGCAATGTTAACTTGCCAATTCTAGTTGAGAATTTGCAACCTGGTTTGCAAATTCTCAACAATAGAATATTTTTTTATATATAAAAATGGTAGAAACTGATTTTATATAATTGGAAATTTTTGATCGACCAAAAATATAAATGTTTTGGATACATAAATTATTCTTAAAATTTACTTCTAATGAAATATTATATTGATGGTTTATTGAGTTTTTTTTAATTTAAAAGGATCAATTGAAAAATCAAAGTTAAGAATCAATAATTTTTATTCTTCTTATTCTTAATAAGAAATATTAAATACCATATATAAAAAATACAAATATATTGATACATTTGAACTAAAAAATGGTGATAAGATATCAAATGATCCATCATATTTGCATTGTGACCTGGTTCAATCTCTAATATTTTAGTGATCCGTTTAGTTCATATTGTTTTAAAAATTTCTCGTTCATCAAGAATCTAAATAAAATAACAAAGCATGTTCTATACATTAAATAATCAATCAATATAATAAACGATTCAACATTAAGGGTGTGTTTCGGATTGCAAACAAATAATATAACTCAAATCAATCATATAAATATTACAAACCCAAATTTGATTCAAAATCTCCACACAATATGTAATTTAAGTAAGAGAAAATATCGATTTGGTCTTGTAAATTGGCCTAAATTAAATTTAGTTCCCTTACTGTTTTGTATTTATAGTAATTTTGCAGGAAAATTGACATAATCCCAAACATGCATGTCAGCAAAGTAATATCAGGTATCATGTTAGTATTCAGGCGTCAAACTACCGTACAAAAGACGTCAAACTAACGTACTAACACCTAATTTTGACTAATTAGAAGAACAAACTCAATTTAGCACCAAAATTTTACTATTTTTTCCATTTTAGTAAATCTACCTATATATATCTTTAATAAATGCCATTATCTTTTCCTTCGCTTTTGAGATCCCTTCCTTCCCGAACAATTTCTCATTCAATCTCTCAATTCTCCATCTCATTTGCTCGTCCTCGAAAACAATGCTTATAGCATTCTCGATTTCTTCTCTTCCAAACCCTTCAATTTTTACTCCAATTCTCCTCACATTCACAATGTACACACAATATATATATATATAATATCCTTTCACATGCGATACGTGTTATATATTAAATTTTAGTATAAAACATAGTTTAAGTATATAAAAATTTTATATAATATCTAGTTATGTGGAATATGTATTTTATGAAATGTTTTGTGTGAGCTATTAATTGTATATTATTTTTATATAAATAAGACTAATATTTAGAGTGTTATTGTAGGACCGAACATTTGTCGTTGTAACAAAAGCTATAACGTGTGATAATAGTGTGTTCCCCTCTGCACCAAAATATAGCTTGTAGTAACGATACAAGTTCCATATTTTAAACTGTATTTAGCACAAATACTATGTTCCGATTACTATCCTAAGATGATCATCTTTTATAGATCTTATTTTTATCATATTCAAACATTTAATTCATAAACGATCAAAATAGAGGTTCTTTTCATTTGGAGGAGCCATCTCTTGATCCTAAGGGGCAAAGTGCTACACGATAGGGGTCATTTTTTGAATCTGTGGGGCAAAGTGACACGTGCATGGGAGCCACATCTTTAACATGCGGAGCAAAGTGTTACATGCATGGGAGCCGCCTCTTGAACCTGTAAGAGCCACCTATAGATTCCCAGTACGGGTGGATCGATGAGTTAGGTCGCGACGAGGACGTCACATTCTAAAGGATGGGTGATTGTACTATCATTGTCCCACATTGGTTGTGGATGAAAGTTTAAAGTGGTTTATAAAGACTTACAATGGACTATTATAACAATTTGGTTAATCATTTCGTATAGCGATGACGGATACGAAGTAGTTGCTATATGAGTCCATTGTGCAGTCGCTTTTGTGCGGGCTGAGGCCCAGAGCGTAACGATTTTTCATCGGAGAGCTGTTGTAGCACCGAAAAATGAGTCTCTTGTATCTAAAGAATCTACTCTCGCCTTTCTTGAAATCGAACAAGTCTGTTCCTTGAATATCAATGAACCGGTAATTATAATAATTGTATTATTACAATTAAACTCGGTAAGTATATTATTTCTTGAAATCAAGCAATCTTCTTTCGTGAAATAATTTCATTATAATTATTGATTTTTAGCTATGGTTTTAAAACTCGGATGTTTACTATGAACTTTTGAGTTAATTTTACTCCCCTCAAAAAAATTCTTGGATTCGTCTATATCCATTGCCGAACCAACTGCATGTAATGGTCGATCGATCAAATTAGAAGTTGACTTGACAGAGGCGGGAAGGATAATAAATAAGTCGATTTGCCCCAGCAGGATCAAACTTTATGAGATGCGGGGTGCTGGGTTTTTTAACAAATTATTCGAAAAAATAAATTTGTTTAACAAAATATCTAATTTTTGGTTACTTTATTAAAGTAACCCAAGTCGCCATCGGAGATGACGACTTTAAAATGAAGTCGTCATCTCCGATGGCATCTTTAATATTTTTTTTAAAATAATATGAAAGACGTCATTTGAGATTACGCCTTCAATATAATTTCTTTTTATATGGAATGCTCCATCTTTTATATATATATATAGAACGCCTTCCATATAAAATTTTATTGATGCATTTTTTAAAATGGCCTCTTACAAACTACCATAATGAACTTTTGCTATAAATCAAATTAATTTTTAAAATTAGAATTCAGTTATGTTAGAAATATATCCTTCAAGCCTTTTTATATTAAGAGAATATACTTCTTGTGTAGCCCATATTGTTTGAATTAGATCTAGAATTTTAAATTATGTTCAACAATGTGTATCTTTAGGTTTGATATTTATAATGGCAATTATTTAGTGTATTATCTATTACTATTGTTATACAATAATAATTATATTATAATTATTTGTTATTATTATTATTATTATTATTTTGTTATTCAAAAGATATTAAAAACATAATAATGATTTCGCAACTTAGTTGATAAAATACATTACATTCATATTTGCAACACGGGAATGATATTTTTTTTATTGTAACAAAGTTATTGTGATACTCTCATTTATACGGAAAATGTAAGAATTTATTAAAATATTATTATCAATAAATATTAAATAAAACAAAAAAATTTAAAACAAAAAAATATAAGTAATACACATTTATAGAAAAAAATATCTAATATAATATTATGTAGCTTTATAATTATATTATCATATTTTCTCAATTTATTATATTTATATACTAATATAAAAGAGTTTAAATGATATATTTGGACTTTAACATAATTAAAGACTAATTTTAAAAACTAACTTAATTTAAGGCCAAATTTGATTATGGCAATCATATTTTGATTAATTATAGTAAAATTTAATTTTACGGAATCATAATTTGTACAAAGCAATCGCATGATTCATACGTAAAATTGAGTTGATGGTTATGATTTATATAGAAGGTTCCATCTTATATGGCTAAGATTACGCCTTCTATAAAAAAACTATTGATATAGAAGGCACAATCTGAGATGTCTGTATATAAAAAAAAATTAACATAACTAAATGCTAATTTTAAAAATTAACTTGATTTAAGGTCAAATTTGATCATGGTAGTTTGTAAGAGGCCATTTTTAAAAATGCCTCAATAAATTTTATATGGAAGGCGTTCTATATATAGAAAAAAAAAATTCGGATTTTATAAAGAATACGCCATCTGAGATGACGCCTTCTATATATAAAAAAATTATATCAAAGACGACATCTCATATGTCGCCTTCCGTTTTATTTAAAAAAAAAATTAAAGATGCCATCTCCGATCGTGACTTAATTTGAAGTCGTCATCTCCGATAGCGACTTGAGTTACCTTAATAAAGTAACCTAAAATCGGATATTTTATTAAACAACTTTTTTTTCGAATAATTTATTAAAAACCCGCGTGATGCCGATGGATAATTATGGAATTTCACGATTTTTTAAATTAAAATCAAATTTTGTTCCTCAAAACACATATTTTAATCGATACATATTCTTTTTCTTTAATGATATATCCAATTCAATGTATGCTCTTATCATTTTTTTTTAAAAAAATTACCTCACTTCTACTAATCAATTTCCACACAAATATCAATTCAAAATATAATCTAATATTATTTGTCCAACAAAAAATAATATGAAAAGTAAATACTATCTCCTTTTAATTATTAATATTTATGTATTTTTATAAAACTATTTCCTAAAATTTCTATTTCTTGATATATCACATTCGTAAAACAATTTCATATATATCATCTCATTCTTAACAATATATGATTTCATATGTTTAAAAGAGTAATTTATTTATGTTGATATGAGCTGTTAATATTTTTTATCTAAAAACATAAACAATATATTAAACTACATCAACTTTATACGACTATTAGTCGATTCCGGTCAGGGGCGTACTTACATGTGGCCAAGAGGTTGCAACTGCCCCCTTGTCCAAAAGTTTTTTTTTATTACCTAAAAAAATATAATAATTAATTACAATTTTACTATCCAAAAATTACAATTTACACCTCGAAAATTACATTTGGTCTCTCTTAAATTCTATTTTGACCACTAAAAAAATTTATGGCCTCTATTTTTGTGTTAATATTTTTTTACCCCCTCCCAAAAATAGTATATCTGCCCCTTATTCCAGTATCTTGTCCTTGGTAGCTGTAACATGGGTCAATGAATTCTCTAACATTCAACGTCCAAAGAAATGTCTTTATCCAATCATATCAACATAATAATAATAATAATATAAATCAAGTGAGAAGAATATACCCCCCACCAAAACTAGTTAAATTACTAGTTTTGTATGTGGCAAATCGATAGTGTTTTGAAGCCGAATCTTTTGCTAGTGGATAATGAATAATGACACCAAGTATAGCTTGTTTGGCATAAAATCAAAATTGATATGATACGCTATTTTACGTATTTGGTAGGATCAAGTGTTTATGAAAAATAAAGGGAAGACATCAAGATTTTTACGTGGAAAATCCTCGAATTGAAAGAAAAACCACGAGACCTAATCCAGTATAATTAGTACTATCACAATCTGGATTTATTACAGGACTTTTGACACAATATATACCACAGAATTATTACACAAGAATATCTGAAAAAATAACCGAGATGACTGAACAGAATAAGTATACTCTCTTCGGAGTCTTTTGTGCATAGCCAACCCCTCGAATGAGACTCTCAGCTGGTATTTATAGGCTCGATTCCTGTATTTACTTGGCGGGAAAGTTTAGGAACCCGTCTCCTTTGATTGTGGCGAGTATGTCCAAAAAATCCGCACCCCATTAATGCACCGGTTAATTTGTTGGTTATCACCGGGTCTTCCGCTAATATTTGACTAGAATCCCGAGGAGGGTGTAACAGTTGTTCGCCTACCATGTGCTCGGTATTCATTCTGTTCCATGCCACTCTGTCCGGTACATGACGGTTCGATTTTTGAGAGAATTTTACCCGAGAAGAACAATATGTCATATGACATCAAAAATATTTTACACTATGTATTTTTTTATTATTTTTTTGAGTATTAGAAGAAGAAGACGATGATGATTTTTACTAGTAAATATTTCATTGAAAAGACAACATATTTAAATTCATTTACTTAATTTAATATGACTTATTATAAATAAAACTTATTCGGCAAGATTTATAGTTTATGCAATTATTTATTGTTTTTTTAGTATCAATCATTAATCCAAATCAAGCCTCCGAGCTATCATTTTCAGAAAGATAAGTTAGTATGTACATAACACACTTAAATTATTATATTTCCCTACATGCTTTTACAATATGCCATTTACGTAAATTTATATCAGACAAAGCAGAGCACATTTTTGGTTTTTATTCTTCTTTTCTATATCAATTTATTATTTTTAATTCCAAACTTCGTAAAAATATAAAATTTAATTGAGTAACAACCTAAAGTGTTTTTTTTTTAGAAATCATTTTTATATTTGTGTGAGAAAAAAATAATTAGAATAAAATATGAAATCATAGTCTCATGTCCCTAGTTGCTCACACTTAGCTCTCAAGATGGTGTTTTAATGCCACCTTTATTTATTTTCATAACCACGACAAATTTTTATTTATGTCACCTTTTTTTTTTATATTTACAACCAACACTAATCATTTAATCCTAATGAATTATGGTAGACTACATGAACAATAGAGAGAATCAAGTCAGGTCGAACACATGCATCAGTCTTCTCCAAACGTTTCTATCTAGGGGTGTTCATCGGTTCGGTTTCAAATGGAACCGAACCGAAATTTCGGAAATTCTGAAAACCGAAAACCGAACCGAAATTGTTCGGTTCGGTTTCGGTTTTAATCGAAATTTTTCGGTTCGGTTAAACCGTAGTATTTTTTTTTTTTTTCAAAAAAACTTTTAAATTTTTTTTCTTTTTGAATTTGAATTTTGGAATTGGATGGTTAATCGAAACGAAATTCAACATAAATATCAATACTAATACATCATACATTTGACTCAAAATGGTTTTTAACATTTTAATTCAAAAGTTTGAATATTATTTTGAAGTTATTTATACTAAAAAGTCGAGTTTAAGATAGACAACAAAATAAATTATATTATACTTGAAAACAATAGTTAAATTACTAATTTTTATTCATGCGATCACGAAATAAACCATTAAACAATAATTACTAACCATTTAAATTTTTTAAAAAATTATTTGTTTAAAAATAATTTTAAAAAAAATAATTTTTTTTAAAAGTTCGGTTTTCGGTTTGGTTTGGTTAACCGAACCCTATAACCGAAAACGAACTTTTTTTTTTAAAAGCCGAAAACCGAACCGAAAAATTTCGGTTCGGTCTGGTTCGGTCGGTTAACCGAACACGTTCACACCCCTACTTCTATCAGTCAACATATCTTCTGTAATCCTCTTGCACTGCGTATAACTTCGAGCCATGTCTTCTTCGGTTGTCCCCTCGCTCTCGTGACTGACCAAAATCCATGGACTCCACTCGATGCACAAGTAAATATTTTTTATTTATATAAATAAATATCAATTAATCAAATATACAAAAAAAGGTTAGAAAGTTTAATTAAAACATGCTGGTTGTGTGTCAAATTAGCGGACAGCCGAACAGTGTCTGAAAATAACATAAAACTAACAGTGTCTGTTTATTCCGATGCCTTATTTGGTTTATTCGATCCTAGGGAGGGGACCAGTGGTCCCCCCTTAAAAGTTTTTTTTTATTTAAATTTTTAATATATTATAATAATTTAAATAATTATAAAAAATATTATTAATTTATAAAAATTTAAATTTTTAGAATTTAATATATTATAATAATTTAAATAATTATAAAAAATATCATTAATTTATCAAAATTATTATTTAATTTATCAAAAAATTTATTTAATTTATCAAATATAAAATAATTAATTTCTAAATTGATGATATATTTGATAGAAATTATTATTTAATTTATTTAAAAAATATTTGCCAAGATTGACTAAAAATTTAAATTTATGACATTTATTTAAAATAAATTAAATAATTTATTTTAATAATTGATGACATTTTTTATAATTATTTAATATATCTTGTGAAAATTTGATCTTTATGTAGAATTTAAAACCTTAAAAAAGTGGATAATAAATATTGACCATGATAACTTACTTGGTCCTCAATTTTTTATGAAACAAATTTGGTCATTTTATAAGAAGATTTTAAAAATAGTCTTTAGGCAAAAAATGCAAGTGAAGTCAAATTGAAACATACCAATCAATCTAATAAATGGGATAATACATGATATAGTCACTCTTAATACTTTAAATACTTAATTATTATAGTAATTATTATGAATATTATATTAATAATTTTTTGACAATTGTTTGTAAACTTATTTTAATTACATAATTATATAATATATTAAATTCTACATAAAACATTTTTTGATATACGAAATATACTTCGATGGTTAGTTTACTTATTAAACAAAATATATTTTTGACTTCATTAATTTATATCTATCAAATATATCATCAATTTAGAAATTAATTATTTTATTTTTGATAAATTAAATAAATAAAAAAAAAATCAATAACATATTGATATATGAAATATACTTCGATGGTTAGTTTACTTATAGACAATATATATTTTTGACTTCATTAAATTAAATAATAAATTTTTTCAAATATATCATCAATTTAGAAATTAATTATTTTATTTTTGATAAATTAAATAAATTTTTTGATAAACTAAATAATAATTTTGATAAATTAATGATATTTTTTAATAATTATTTAAATTATTATAATATATTAAATTTAAAAAATTTAAAAAAAAATAAAAATATAAGGGGGGGGGACCACTGGTCCCCCCTAGGATCGAATAAACCGCCTTATTTGCTCTTTTACCCTTCCCTTTTTCATCTCTTACTTTTTACACCTCTCACCCTTCCTTACATCTATATAAGCCCTCATTGCAAGTTTTAAAAATCACCAGGAAAGGATATACATAAAGCCAAAGACTTTAAGAGAAGAACAAAAAAAACTCCATTTTCAGAGAAAAAAAAAATGGGTGAAATTTATAATGAAATGAAGTTCGATATAATGGGCTTAACTTATGTTCCAAAAATCATAGCACAAATCCTAACACAAGTTTCAATGATGAATGATTTTACGAAGAAAGCATCAATGCTGGAGTTTCATGTCCATGAAATGGAGAAGGAAATTACAAAAATCGAATATTTCGAACGTGAATCATCTCGGTGCATGCACTTCTTAGAAGATGGTCAGTTCTATCCCCCTCCTCTCCCTGCGAATAAAGAATTATTATTTTTATTTATAGGTTATATTATTTATTTATTGAGATGATTTGCTACGTGTAGCGATTGAGATATTGAAGAAAGAGATGTTGCAAGGACCAGTAATGGTGGAATTCTTAAAGTTGATGAGTGATTCCGAGGGGTGTGGAGGGGTAAATGAGTCATTTGACATCAATGAGAAGAAGAGATGGATGTGTTCTGCTCATCTCTGCAGCAGCACCCCTATTCAGTATCTTACGGGAAATCAAGACTCTGTTTTTCAACAAAAATCGGTTAAACCTTTACCATTTCTACGTTAAATGTATATTCGGGTATATTTAATACATAAAACCTAGTAATTATTAACTTATGTGTTGGAGTTAGATAATTTTATGAATAACTAAAACTTTAACTCGGTGTCTCCAACTATTGTCGCTGATAAGTTGTTAATTTTCAGATTGTAGTGACCTGCCATGCTTGGGATCTAAACAAGTCTAGCAGCTTCCTTGCTAGTGCAGATGCACAAGAAGATGCACAAATACAAGGAGAAGGAGAGGAAAATGGAGAGGGAGAGGGAGACGGAGTACTTGCTGGTGCAGATGCACAAGAAAGAGAACAAATTCAAGGAGAGGTTGAGGAAAATGGAGAGGGAGACGGAGAAGAAGAGGGAGAAGGAGAACGAGAGGAAAATGTAGAGGGAGAGGAAGAGGAAGAGGAGGAAGAGGAAGAGGAAGAGGAGGAGGAGGAAGAGGAAGAGGAAGAAGAAGAGGAGGAGGAGGAAGATGAAGAAAATGAAGAGGAAGGATTTGGAGAATGGCCACACGGAGGAATCGAGATATATGAGAATACCGAGCATGGTAAAGATTTTCTCTTTCGTATTCACTTTGAGAACTGTTTTGGGTTTTCCACGTTTGCAAACATATTGGCAGACAACAATCCTTGGGAAGATGGTGATCACCCTAACTGGCGATGTCATCCTTTGTGGCCTTGGAGTGGGTTTAGGATGGGTTATTATGGAGCTAATCAAGCTTTGAGCCCAGTGCGATGCAGTTGGGATGAATTCAAATTAGCACTTATACAAATAGAAGTGACAAGAGAAGAGGATGGTGATGTCATTCCAATCATGTTTGATGGAGCTGATGATGATGATCAATCGTTTCTACAAAGAAAACTCATCTTGGAATCCCACATATTCGCTCGAGCACTTCACTGTGCATGGGCAATTTGGAGAGAAATTGATCCATTCCCTCTTTTTGAACTTCAATTAGCTGATATTGCTCCTGACTGCAGGATTGATTACTTCGATGTGAACAATAATAGTCTGCTCCCACTTCCTAATATTTTCACTGCTATGAATTGGGATAGTTTCTATACGGAGCTGGCCTATATCAGAATAACCGATTTGGGGGACTTGTTTGCTGGTATAGATGCAGGAGAAGGACAGGAGGAAAATGGAGAGGGAGAAGGAGAAGGAGAGGAAGGAGAAGAAGTTGGAGACTGAAATGAAGACGAAGGAGTGGGAGAATGGTAGTCGATAGGCGGTGGTAGTATGAAAATGGTTTTTCTTTTTCTAGACTGATTTGTAATACCGTTTGATAACACTTGAAGTATTTAAATTTGCTGCAGTTTGTTTAGGACAGAATAGAGTCTCCCCAAGAGCATAAACCATGGCATAAATGCACATCAACATCTCGTATTGTCTTCCTACTTAATATAACTGAAAAAGTTTCAAACCCACTGTTTTATTAAAGATTAAAGATTAAAAAAAAACTTGTAAATTTCTATACTTTAGCTACACTCACCTTTTTAGCTAAAGATAAAAAAATGTATATGATAAAGAGTTGTTAAGAAAGAGTTAATAAAAGATACATTTTAGGGGAACGTCGTCCATAAAATCTGCAACAATATATGCTAGAAATTATTTGTGATTCACTTTCTTTTCTTCCTAATACTTACTTGATTTAATACTAAAAATAATTTGTATAAATTTCTACTGTGAAGAAGAGAGTTTTTAACATAACAGAAGAGGAATAAGAAAACTAGGACCAAACCCATACCATACATACAGCAGGACTAATACAGTGTGATACGAGGAAGAGAGAAGCCGTACCATCTGGTATCTGTGATGATGTCCAATTGTGCAGTCCCCTTCCATGAACTGGAGCTTGAACACACAGCCTCAGAGTTTAACACAAGGGTGGACACAGTCCGCCTTCTTGCTTTCCCATATGACTCTGGGAAAGTCAGAATTGAGCATTGTTCGCCACCCCAAGAATGTTGCGGCTGCATCGAATTAAGTTTTCTCCCTTGTAAGCCATTTGCTATTCGCGCACACGCAACGTATGCTGAATTAATGTTGTGCTGTGAAGAAAACGTGTCCCTGTCTTCCTCGACCAATTTCTATATTGTCAATACGCTAACCAAGCAATGGATTGCACTTCCTCCTGCCCCTCCAGGCATGAGGCTGTTTCAGACGGTCTCTGGCTTTGTATGTGAACCCGACTATAAAGGACAAAGCTGCACTGCTGCAAATAATGCTAATTTTAGGTTCAAGATAGTCCGGATTCCTAACCTTTATAGGGCACCAACTCGCTCTCGGATCAAGGTTCAGATCTTTTCTTCTGAGAAAGCTGAATGGAAGTGGTTCAATGTTACGTCCCCTCGGGTGTTCCAACACTCCCAAACCAAAAGCCCAGTTCTTACGTACAATGGGCTACTTCATTGGCTGAGTGATTATAGTATTGTTGTGTATGATCCGTTCAGTCATCCCAATCGATTCACTCGTTTAATTGATCTACCGGATGGGGTAACCAATAGAGGCCCCACGTGCTTTGGGATATCCGTAGGCCGTCTTTGCATAGCGCGAATATCGAATTATCTTGATGGTGACACAGAAATTTCAATAAGCGTATGGGAACTTGAGAACTACAACACGGGTCGCTGGTGCTTGCGTCGTATGATGAATCTCAATAAGCTATCGTTTGAAGGGAGTCCACTAGTTTGCAATAGGCGGTGTTCATGGGTCGAATCTAAGTATGGCCAAATTGTGGTCGAAGCTTTACATCCAACTGTTGGAGATATTATATATTTAGGATTAGGGGGTTATGTAGTCGGCTGCAATATGAAAGAAGAAGTGATGCTGGAAAACTCCTCGGGAGCCTCCTCCTTTCCTTACTGGAGGTCGGACTTGCTGCGTTCCAGCCTTCAACTTGTCTACAATCGATTTAGGCCAACACCACTACCGTCACTTCCACACTTTCCAGAGGCTGATAACCAAAACGAACATGATATCTGATACTTTTTTTTATATAGGTTATAGACTGGTAACAACCGCAAATGCATTCATTCTCCCATATGCATATTTTATCTTAGTTTGCAAGACTGACATCCTTCATAAAATACTCTTACGTGTTGGGTTTATTATGTTCGAGTCATTCATGTTTTGATTCATTGGTTAACGATGCTTAGTTTCTCGTGATGCTGCTATGAATATGCCTTTTACTTTATTTTGATAGCTTGTAAGCTTCCTTTTACTGCTCCGATGATGCGAGAAAGACAATTTAAAGAAAAAATAGATATTTATTCATATGGAGCAAGATAAACATAACTCGTTTTTCTTAATTCATGTTGTCCATTTTTCTTAACAAAAAATGAATTTTTTTTTTTAGTTTTTCACTTATCAGCGAGAATATTTAAAGATTTTTACCTTGAATGGACCTTGAGTGGAACCTAGCAGCACAAGGAAGAAAATCTCGCTGCTATTTTTGAGTTTTACGGACATGGAGCTTAAATTCTTGAGATAAATAAAGGAAATCGGTTGCTTTGATTTTCCTGCAGATTTTGCATCTTTGCAGGAGAAATGAAAATTGGCAAATTTAAAAAGATATTATAAAAAATAAAAAAAATTAACGAAAGAATGTCGAAAAAAGGCTTTAGCTTTATATTGTGATTTGAGATCCAGGATTACGAATTATCTTTGAGAATTCGCAATGTTAACTTGCCAATCTAGTTGAGAATTTGCAACCTGGTTTGCAAATTCTCAACAATAGAATATTTTTTTATATATAAAAATGGTAGAAACTGATTTTATATAATTGGAAATTTTTTGATCGACCAAAAATATAAATGTTTTGGATACATAAATTATTCTTAAAATTTACTTCTATTGAAATATTATATTGATGGTTTATTGAGTTTTTTTTTAATTTAAAAGGATCAATTGAAAAATCAAAGTTAAGAATCAATAATTTTTATTCTTCTTATTTCTTAATAAGAAATATTAAATACCATATATAAAAAATACAAATATATTGATACATTTGAACTAAAAAATGGTGATAAGATATCAAATGATCCATCATATTTGCATTGTGACCTGGTTCAATCTCTAATATTTTAGTGATCCGTTTAGTTCATATTGTTTTAAAAATTTCTCGTTCATCAAGAATCTAAATAAAATAACAAAGCATGTTCTATACATTAAATAATCAATCAATATAATAAACGATTCAACATTAAGGGTGTGTTTCGGATTGCAAACAAATAATATAACTCAAATCAATCATATAAATATTACAAACCCAAATTTGATTCAAAATCTCCACACAATATGTAATTTAAGTAAGAGAAAAAATCGATTTGGTCTTGTAAATTGGCCTAAATTAAATTTAGTTCCCTTACTGTTTTGTATTTATAGTAATTTTGCAGGAAAATTGACATAATCCCAAACATGCATGTCAGCAAAGTAATATCAGGTATCATGTTAGTATTCAGGCGTCAAACTACCGTACAAAAGACGTCAAACTAACGTACTAACACCTAATTTTGACTAATTAGAAGAACAAACTCAATTTAGCACCAAAATTTTACTATTTTTTCCATTTTAGTAAATCTACCTATATATATCTTTAATAAATGCCATTATCTTTTCCTTCGCTTTTGAGATCCCTTCCTTCCCGAACAATTTCTCATTCAATCTCTCAATTCTCCATCTCATTTGCTCGTCCTCGAAAACAATGCTTATAGCATTCTCGATTTCTTCTCTTCCAAACCCTTCAATTTTTACTCCAATTCTCCTCACATTCACAATGTACACACAATATATATATATAATATCCTTTCACATGCGATACGTGTTATATATTAAATTTTAGTATAAAACATAGTTTAAGTATATAAAATTTTTATATAATATCTAATTATGTGGAATATGTATTTTATGAAATGTTTTGTGTGAGCTATTAATTGTATATTATTTTTATATAAATAAGACTAATATTTAGAGTGTTATTGTAGGACCGAACATTTGTCGTTGTAACAAAAACTATAACGTGTGATAATAGTGTGTTCCCCTCTGCACCAAAATATAGCTTGTAGTAACGATACAAGTTCCATATTTTAAACTGTATTTAGCACAAATACTATGTTCCGATTACTATCCTAAGATGATCATCTTTTATAGATCTTATTTTTATCATATTCAAACATTTAATTCATAAACGATCAAAATAGAGGTTCTTTTCATTTGGAGGAGCCATCTCTTGATCCTAAGGGGCAAAGTGCTACACGATAGGGGTCATTTTTTGAATCTGTGAGGCAAAGTGACACGTGCATGGGAGCCACATCTTTAACATGCGGAGCAAAGTGTTACATGAACGGAACGGAGTGTAGTGAATAGTGAAGAGAGAGAGCTTGAGTTCACGTAGTGAACGAAAGCGATCTCCAGGCATGCGTACGCACGGTATACTCATTATTGCTTAGTCTCACTATCCATATACAAAGCATTATGACTGAAAGAGCTAACATGCTAGGATGCTACTGAGCTAAATCTTAGGCGAGCCCCGCAACGCCTCTTGAACCTGTAAGAGCCACCTATCGTTTGAAGGGAGTCCACTAGTTTGCAATAGGCGGTGTTCATGGGTCGAATCTAAGTATGGCCAAATTGTGGTCGAAGCTTTACATCCAACTGTTGGAGATATTATATATTTAGGATTAGGGGGTTATGTAGTCGGCTGCAATATGAAAGAAGAAGTGATGCTGGAAAACTCCTCGGGAGCCTCCTCCTTTCCTTACTGGAGGTCGGACTTGCTGCGTTCCAGCCTTCAACTTGTCTACAATCGATTTAGGCCAACACCACTACCGTCACTTCCACACTTTCCATAGGCTGATAACCAAAACGAACATGGTATCTGATACTTTTTTTATATAGGTTATAGACTGGTAACAACCGCAAATGCATTCATTCTCCCATATGCATATTTTATCTTAGTTTGCAAGACTGACATCCTTCATAAAATACTCTTACGTGTTGGGTTTATTATGTTCGAGTCATTCATGTTTTGATTCATTGGTTAACGATGCTTAGTTTCTCGTGATGCTGCTATGAATATACCTTTTACTTTTTTTTAATAGCTTGCAAGCTTCCTCTTAAAGGCAATTTAAAGAGAAAAACAAGACAAACATAATTCATTTTTCTTAATTCATGTCGTCAATTTTCCTTAACAAAAAAAATGTGACAGAAGTGTTGAATCTTTCAGGTGAAACTTGAAACAAAACTAGTATAAAATCATAACAATTTAGTTGTTTATGTCTTCCTTGTGCATAATCAGCTCATTATCTCAAATTATATATATATAACTGGAATAAAACAATATTATATATAAGCCTTCTCAAATCATCTAAACTTGGACTCAAGGGTACGAACATCATAGTATATAATCCAGATTATTACAGCAGCTTATTCTTGTGAAAACTAGATAGCACATCATGTGTCAAGTTCTAATTCACAAGTTTATAGAATCATGGCTACAGAATTTTCTAGCTTAATAGTAAATAAATTAAGGAATACTTGCATTAATTTTGAGAACCTCACAATATAGTGTCTAATTTAAATAATAAACTATCATCATCTTTCAAACAAATTCATGTAGGGCCCGTTTGGATTGATGGATTTGGCTAATTTAGATTTCAAATCAACAGCCCAAATCCACTCAACTTGTTTGGTTACAAAATTGGATTGGGTTTATTTGAATTCAAAATCCAAGCCCATGTATTTTTTCTGGATTTTAAATTCACTCCGCTCACCAGTCATTTGAAATCCCCAATCCTCGTGCTTCGCTTCTGCCGAAAGTTCACCTTCATGCGCCTCTTCTTCACATAATCACATCCTCGTGCTTCGCTTCTTCGATTAGCCCCTTGCTTACGAGAGATTTAGGGGTCCTTAATGAGCCGGGTCAATCCGAACCAAGCCCCAAACCGGACCGAGGTTCCGAACCTATCCTGAACAAGCAAGATATCGGGCCGGATCGGTTCTACCTTTCCAGATCCGGTATATTACCAGTTTCGAACCAAACGGATCCGATTCCGGGTTGAATCGGAACATGATCCGATTAAAAAAAATTTAGATAAATATATCTTCGTTTTTTTGAGAAAAAAAAAGTCAAAAAATCTGTTCCGGTTTGGAACCGGTATAATCCGGTTCCTTAATGGACCGGACCGATTCCGTGATTATCGGATCCGGAACCGACCGCTTCCGGATCGGATAGCACCGGACCGATCCGTTACGAAGCCCTAGAGAGATTGAGGTAAATTCTCGTCTCCTTTTAATTTTACTCAGCTTCTTCGAAAACCTAGGCTCGTAAGAGTCGTCACCTTTCCCCCACAGTCTGCATATTTCGATGAGCTTCTTGACCCTTTCAGATCAACTCGTTATCATCTCAACGAGTGGAGTGGAAACACTCCAAGAAATTATAAAGAATTTTTCAATCTTCGACACTCTTCTGCATGAAATGTAATTGAATTTAGTTTTGGTTTGTTAAAAAAAAAAAGATGGGCCATTTTACTCACTGTTAGCTTTTATAGTCTAAAGATTCAAATTAGAATTATCAATGCTTGTTGCATTTTCATTACTTTATGCGTGATGAGATGCCACAAGATCCATTGTTGGATGCAGTAGATCGAGAATTTGAAAACAGAGTTGCCACTTACAATGATGCGGATGACGAGCAAGGAATAACGAGTGTCCGAAGAACAAGAGAATGGACAATGTTTCAAGAAGCTTTGGCAATGCAAATGTTTGAGGATATTGGGCTCGAACTATTGTTTGAAATTTGCAAGTAAAAATATTAAAACAATCTTAATTGTTAGTATCTTGCTTTATGTTTATTGTTGCACGTTGGAACTTTGTTATTTCTTTTTTTATAGTTAGAACAAGTTTGACACATCAAAAAAAGATATAAGTGTGAATTTAAAATCCAATACTTATTCAATTACTATAATACTTCGATACATGCCCCGCTTATATTTTGTTGAATCAAATATGATTACTTAATTACTATAACACTTGTTTTACTTTTATAGTACATATATAAAAATAGGTTTTTTTAAAAACTTTGAAATCCTCAAATTTTTTAGCCAAACAATAATGGGAAATTTACGTTTAAGTGTACTTACCAAACAACTTTTTCATATAAATCTCCATTTTAAAAAAAAGTGTACAAATAAATGCATGGTGGAAAAATATCTTCTCACTTAAATCCACTTTTCAAACTTATGATTTTAAAAGGTCTATTTTCATACCAAAAATACCCTTTTAGTGAGGAAACCCTAAAATCGAATTGAAGAGTTTGAGGTTTGTTTCGGCTGCGCATTAGGAAAATTTTTAATTCACGTTCGATCTTTCTCCAAGTAAAAATATCGAAAATCATTTCAATCGAACCGTTTTAGCGAGGCATTTACGATTCGCGTCTGGTTTTCGTTCCTGTTAATCGATTTAGAGAAGTCCCAGAAGGTATTTTATAATTTTGCCATTTTTTTTGCTTTTGCGATGGATTTTGGATTTTGGATTTATGATTCTCTTGAAATGTAGAGATGAAAAGCAAGTTTTGAATGTGAATCCCACATTTTTATACACAGTGAGTTAAAATCTATTGCAATCGGTAAATGGCATGATTACAACTCTGATGCAATGTCTTTAAAATATTTTGTACCTGGACACCCTAAATGTTGTTTGAGTAATGATGATGATATGATAAATATGTTTATTCTGTGTAAGATTATAGATGTTCATTTGGTGACAATTGATGTTTATGATGAAAAAATGCATATCATGGAGTTTCTTCGGGAAGTATGAATTGGCAGACTGTCGATGGTGGTGGCACTGTGCCGTTTCAATGTGGTGGTGCATGCGAGACAGATGTGCTCGGAGATAGTAGGCAAAATAGTGATGTAAGTGAATTACGTGCACATGGATGTAACTCATATGCATGATATGATTCTGACCTTCAAATGTGTAATTCTAAAGGCAAAGAGAAGTAGTTGTTGTGTTCCAGTTGGGCATCAAATATTAGTAGGGTTGGGCAACAGTTTAGTGGTGGTGTAGAAGAGATTCGCTGTGAATTAAGTAAATATTCGGTTGAGTTTGATTTCAACTATGTAAAAAACAATAAGGATAGGGTAATTGCCGAGTGTGCTACAAAATATGATGAGGGTTGTGGTTGGTTTGTGAATGCTAGTGTATCAAGTATAGATAGGTCTTTCTACATAAGAAAATTGCAAAACATGCACACATGTGGGCTGAGAGTGATGAAGGACAAATCAAAAAAGATGAGTTCAGTTCTGATATCTGGAAATTTTTGCGGAACGAGTGTTTTCAAATCCAACCTTCTCTGCGATCAATGTATGTGAGTTAATGAAGAGAGATTAGGGCTTGGATATAACGTACAATAAGACATGGAAAAGTGTGGAGAAAACTAGATCTAATGCTTTCGGAAATTATGATGAGTCGTTCCAAGAACTGAATTCATACGTTCACGTGGTGAGAACGATAAATGTTGGAAGTTTTGTAAAGCTTGAAGTTGACGACAACAACTGATTTTCCCGTTTGTTTGTTTCGTTTCGTGCTAGTATTGACGGCTTTAAATTTTGTCACCAAATGTTATTCCTTGATGGAACGTTTCTAAAATCCAGATTCAAGGGCACCCTTCTGCCACGGGTAAGGATGTCAAGGTAAATTGACGGTTTTAAATTTTGTAGGCAAATATTATTTATTTTGTACGCCAATTATTTGTTTCATGCACCAGTAGTTTTTACATGAACTATTTGTGATTAGGATGCACCAGTTATAATTTACATGCATCAGTTATAATTTACATGCACCATTTACAATTAGATGCATCAATTATGATTTACATGCATCGGTTATAATTACTTGCACCAGTTAAAGAGCTTGCAAGTGCCCCCTTGTCCAAAAGTTTTTTTTATTACCTAAAAAATGTAATAATTAATTACAATTTTACTATCCAAAAATTACAATTTACACCTCGAAAATTACATTTGTCTATCTTAAATTCTATTTTGACCCATAAAAAAATTTATGGCCTCTATTTTTGTGTTAATATTTTTTTACCCCTCCCAAAAATCGTATATCTGCCTCTGATTCCAGTATCTTGTCCTTGGTAGCTGTAACATGGGTCAATGAATTCCCTAACATTCATCGTCCAAAGAAATTTCTTTAACCAATCATATCATAATAATAATAATAATAATAATAATATAAATCAACTGAGAAGAGTAATTAGTGTTTTGAAGCCGAATCTCTTGCTAGTGGATAATGAATCATCACACCAAGTATAGCTTGTTTGGCATAAAATCAAAATTGATGTTATGTATTTTGTAAAATCAAGTGTTTATGAAAAATAAAGGGAAGACATCAAGACTTTTACGTGAAAAGCCCTCGAATTGAAGGAAAAACCACGAGACTTAGTCAAGTATAATTTGTACTATCACAATCTGGATTTATTACAGGACTTTTGACATAATATATTCCACATAATTATTACACAAGAATATCTAAAAAATAAAAGAGATGACTGAACAGAATAAGTATGCTCTCTTCGAAGTCTTTTATGCATAAAAAATCCAACCCCTCGAATGAGACTCTCAGCGGGTATTTATAGGCTCGATTCCTGTGTTTACTTGGCGGGAACGTTTAGGAACCCGTCTCCTTTGATTGTGGCGGTAATGTGGCGAGTATGTCCGAAAAATTCGCATCTCATTAATGCACATTTATCCCCGTCGGTTAATTTGTTGGTTATCATTGGGTCTTCCGCTAATATTTGACTAGAATCCCGAGGAGGGTTTAACAGTTGTTCGGCTACCATGTTCTCGGTATTCATTCTGTTCGGTGCCACTCTGTTCGGTACATAACGGTTCGATTCTTGAGGGGATTTTACCCGAGAAGGCCAATATGTCATATGGTATCAAAAATATTTTACACTATGTATTTTTTTGTTATTTTTTTGAGTATTAGAAGAAGAAGATGACGATATTTACTAGTAATTATTTCATTGAAAAGATAATATATTTAAATTCATTTAATTACTTTAATATGACTTATTATAAATAAAACTTATTCGGCAAGATTTATAGTGTATTCAATTATTTTATTGTTTTTTAGTACCAAATCATTAATCCAAATCAAGCCTCCGAGCTATCATTTTCAGAAAGATAAGTTAGTACATAACACACTTAAATTGTTATATTTCCAGAAAGATAAGTTAGTATGTACATAACACACTTAAATTATTATATTTCCCTAAATGCTTTTACAATATGCCATTTACGTAAATTTATTTCAGACAAAGGAGAGCACATTTTTGGTTTTTATTCTTCTTTTCTATATCAATTTATTATTTTTAATTCCAAACTTCGTGAAAAATATAAAATTTAATTGAGTAACAACCTAAAGTGTGTTTTTTTTTTAGAAATCATTTTTATATATGTGTGAGAAAAAAATAATTAGAATAAAATATGAAATCATAGTCTCATGTCCCTAATTGCTCACACTTAGCTCTCAAGATTGTGTTTTAATTTATATACAACACCAACAACACCATCAATTAAGTCTTTAATCCCAATAAATTGAGGTAGACTATATAAACAAACAATAGAGAGAATCAAGTCAGATCGGACACATTCATCAGTCTTCTCCAAACGCTTCTATCAGTCAACATATCTTCTGTAATCTCATTGCACTCCAAGTCTTTACGAATAACTTCGAGTCATAGGTGAAATTTATAATGAAATGAACAATCATAGGAAAAACCCTAACACAAGTTTCAATGATGAATGATTTTACGAAAGCACATAGCGTTGACATTGAGAAATTATTTTTAACTAATGTCGGTATCATATATGATGATATTAATTATTTTTTTTAATAATATCGTCATATTAGATGACGACTTCTTCAGTAGAAGTCACCATCTGAAAATGCGATTTCGGTAGAAGTTGCAATATAACGACGACTTAGATCAGTTTAATAAACAAAAACTTTTTAATATTATTTTGTTAAATAAATTTTATTTTGGGGGTCAAGTAGTTAAAAAATCCGTGTGCGTTCCGTCTTTCGACAATATAGATTTTTCTTTATAATAAAATGTCTCATTCCATTACTACTTTCCTTTTCCTCCTTTACGTGTATTATGTAGAACAAATATTTTTCAATAAAACCAGATATTCTTTAAAGCTGGGGATTTCTTAATACGAAAAATATGGAATAACTCTTAACAATAATTAAAAAATATAAAATATTAATAAGTTATAAAAAATATTTCACCACAAAATACCCTTTATCAGAAAGTACTCACGCTCTCCCAGAAAAAAAAACGACTATCTTGTATCTAAAGAATCTACTCTCGCCTTTCTTGAAATCGAACAAGTCTCTTCCTTTAATATCAATGAACCGGCCATTATAATAATTGTATTATTACAATTAAACTCGGTAAGTATATTATTTCTTGAAATCAAGCAATCTTCTTTCGTGAAATAATTTCATTATATTTATTGATTTTTAGCTATGGTTTTAAAACTCGGATGTTTACTATGAACTTTTGAGTTAATTTTTACTCACATCAATAAAATTCTTAGATTCTTCCATATCCATTGCCGAACCAACTGCATGTAATGGCCGATCGATCAAATTAGAAGTTGACTTGACAGAGGCGGGAAGGATAATAAATAAGTCGATTTTGTCCCGGCAGGATCAAAATTTATGAGAGGCGGGATGCTGGGTTTTTTAAAATAATATGGAAGGAGTCATTTGAGATGGCGCCTTCAATATAATTTTTTTATATATATATAGAACGCCTTCCATATAAAATTTTATAGATGCATTTTTAAAAATGACCTCTTACAAACTACCATAATCAAATTTTGCTATAAATCAAATTAAGTTTTAAAATTAGCATTTAGTTATGTTAAATTCCTAATATATCCTTCAAGCCTTTTTATATTAAGAGAATATACTTCTTGTGTAACCCATATTGTTTGAATTAGATCTAGAATTTTAAATTATGTTCAACAATGTGTATCTTTAGATTTGATATTTATAATGGCAATTATTTAGTGTATTATCTATTACTATTGTTATACAATAATAATTATATTATAATTATTTGTTATTATTATTATTATTATTATTTTGTTATTCAAAAGACATTAAAAACATAATAATGATTCCGCAACTTAGTTGATAAAATATATTACATTCATATTTACAACATGGGAATGATATTTTTTTATTGTAACAAAGTTATAGTGATACTCTAATTTATATGGAAAATGTAAGAATTTATTTAAAATATTACTATCAGTAAATATTAAATAAATAAATAAAAACAAAAAATATAAGTAATACACATTTAAAGAAAAAAAATATCTAATATAATATTATGTAGGTTTATAATTATATTATCATATTCTCTCAATTTATTATATTTATATACTAATATAAAAGAGTTTAAATGATATATTTGGGATTTAACATAATTAAAGACTAATTTTAAAAACTATCTTAATTTAAGGCCAAATTTGATTATGGCAATCATATTTTGATTAATTATAGTAAAATTTAATTCTACGGAATCATAATATGTACAAGGCAATCGCATGATTCATACGCAAAATTGAGTTGATGGCTATGATTTATATAGAAGGTTCCATTTTATATGGCTAAGATTACGCCTGCTATAAAAAAAGTATTGATATATAAGGCACAATATGAGATGTCTGTATATAAAAAAAATTAACATAACTAAATGCCAATTTTAAAAATTAATTTGATTTAAGGTCAAATTTGATTATGGTAGTTTGTTAGAGGCCATTTTTGAAAATGCCTCAATAAATTTTATATGGAAAGCGTTCTATATATAGAAAAAAAAATTGGCGAATTTTATACAGAAGGCGCCATCTGAGATGACGCCTTCTATATATATATAAAATTATATTAAAGACGTTATCTCATATAGCGCCTTCCGCTTTATTTAAAAAAAAAATTAAAGATGCCATAGGAGATGACGACTTGGGTTACCTTAATAAAGTAACCCAAAATCGGATATTTTATTAAACAATTTTTTTTCGAATAATTTATTAAAAGCCCACGGGATGCCCGATGGATAATTATGGAATTTCACGATTTTTCTGATTAAAATCAAATTTTGTTCCTAAAAACAAATATTTTAATCGATACATATTCTTTTTCTTTAATGATGTATCCAATTCAATGTATGCTCTTATCATTACTTTTTAAAAATTACCTCACTTCTACTAATCAATTTCCACACAAATATCAATTCAAAATATAATCTAATATTATTTGTAAAACAAAAAATAATATGAGTAGTAAATACTATCTCCTTTTATCATTATTCATATTTATGTGTTTTTATAAAACTATTTCCTAAAATTTCTATTTCTTGATATATCACATTCGCAAAACAATTTCATATATATCATCTCATTCTTAATGAAGATTCAATATATGATTTCATATGTTTAAAAGAGTAATTTATTTATGTTGATATGAGCTGTTAATATTTTTTATCTAAAAACATAAACAATATATTAAACTACATCAACTTTATACGACTATTAGTCGATTCCAGTCAGGGGTGTACTTACATGTGGGCAAGAGGTTGCAACTGCCCCCTTGTCCAAAAGTTTTTTTTTATTACCTAAAAAAATATAATAATTAATTACAATTTTACTATCCAAAAATTACAATTTACACCTCGAAAATTACATTTGGTCTCTCTTAAATTCTATTTTGACCACTAAAAAAACTTATGGCCTCTATTTTTGTGTTAATATTTTTTTACCCCCTCCCAAAAATCGTATATCTGCCCCTTATTCCAGTATCTTGTCCTTGGTAGCTGTAACATGGGTCAATGAATTCTCTAACATTCAACGTCCAAAGAAATGTCTTTATCCAATCATATCAACATAATAATAATAATAATATAAATCAAGTGAGAAGAATATACCCCCCACCAAAACTAGTTAAATTACTAGTTTTGTATGTGGCAAATCGATAGTGTTTTGAAGCCGAATCTTTTGCTAGTGGATAATGAATAATGACACCAAGTATAGCTTGTTTGGCATAAAATCAAAATTGATATGATACGCTATTTTTACGTATTTGGTAGGATCAAGTGTTTATGAAAAATAAAGGGAAGACATCAAGATTTTTACGTGGAAAATCCTCGAATTGAAGGAAAAGCCACGAGACCTAATCCAGTATAATTTGTACTATCACAATCTGGATTTATTACAGGACTTTTGACACAATATATACCACAGAATTATTACACAAGAATATCTGAAAAAATAACCGAGATGACTGAACAGAATAAGTATACTCTCTTCGGAGTCTTTTGTGCATAAAAAAGCCAACCCCTCGAATGAGACTCTCAGCTGGTATTTATAGGCTCGATTCCTGTATTTACTTGGCGGGAAAGTTTAGGAACTCGTCTCCTTTGATTGTGGCGAGTATGTCCAAAAAATCCGCACCCCATTAATGCACCGGTTAATTTGTTGGTTATCACCGGGTCTTCCGCTAATATTTGACTAGAATCCCGAGGAGGGTGTAACAGTTGTTCGCCTACCATGTGCTCGGTATTCATTCTGTTCCATGCCACTCTGTCCGGTACATGACGGTTCGATTCTTGAGGGGATTTTACCCGAGAAGGACAATATGTCATATGACATCAAAAATATTTTACACTATGTATTTTTTTATTATTTTTTTGAGTATTAGAAGAAGAAGACGATGATGATTTTTACTAGTAAATATTTCATTGAAAAGACAACATATTTAAATTCATTTACTTAATTTAATATGACTTATTATAAATAAAACTTATTCGGCAAGATTTATAGTTTATGCAATTATTTATTGTTTTTTTAGTATCAATCATTAATCCAAATCAAGCCTCCGAGCTATCATTTTCAGAAAGATAAGTTAGTATGTACATAACACACTTAAATTATTATATTTCCCTACATGCTTTTACAATATGCCATTTACGTAAATTTATATCAGACAAAGCAGAGCACATTTTTGGTTTTTATTCTTCTTTTCTATATCAATTTATTATTTTTAATTCCAAAGTTCGTGAAAAATATAAAATTTAATTGAGTAACAACCTAAAGTGTTTTTTTTTTTTAGAAATCATTTTTATATTTGTGTGAGAAAAAAATAATTAGAATAAAATATGAAATCATAGTCTCATGTCCCTAGTTGCTCACACTTAGCTCTCAAGATGGTGTTTTAATGCCACCTTTATTTATTTTCATAACCACGGCAAATTTTTATTTATGTCACCTTTTTTTTATTATATTTACAACCAACACTAATCATTTAATCCTAATGAATTATGGTAGACTACATGAACAATAGAGAGAATCAAGTCAGGTCGGACACATGCACCAGTCTTCTCCAAACGTTTCTATCTAGGGGTGTTCATCGGTTCGGTTTCAAATGGAACCGAACCGAAATTTCGGAAATTCTGAAAACCGAAAACCGAACCGAAATTGTTCGGTTCGGTTTCGGTTTTAATCGAAATTTTTCGGTTCGGTTAAACCGTAGTATTTTTTTTTTTTTTCAAAAAAACTTTTAAATTTTTTTTCTTTTTGAATTTGAATTTTGGAATTGGATGGTTAATCGAAACGAAATTCAACATAAATATCAATACTAATACATCATACATTTGACTCAAAATGGTTTTTAACATTTTAATTCAAAAGTTTGAATATTATTTTGAAGTTATTTATACTAAAAAGTCGAGTTTAAGATAGACAACAAAATAAATTATATTATACTTGAAAACAATAGTTAAATTACTAATTTTTATTCATGCGATCACGAAATAAACCATTAAACAATAATTACTAACCATTTAATTTTTTTTAAAAAATTATTTGTTTAAAAATAATTTTAAAAAAAATAATTTTTTTTAAAAGTTCGGTTTTCGGTTTGGTTTGGTTAACCGAACCCTATAACCGAAAACAAACTTTTTTTTTTAAAAGCCGAAAACCGAACCGAAAAATTTCGGTTCGGTCTGGTTCGGTCGGTTAACCGAACACGTTCACACCCCTACTTCTATCAGTCAACATATCTTCTGTAATCCTCTTGCACTGCGTATAACTTCGAGCCATGTCTTCTTCGGTTGTCCCCTCGCTCTCGTGACTGACCAAAATCCATGGACTCCACTCGATGCACAAGTAAATATTTTTTATTTATATAAATAAATATCAATTAATCAAATATACAAAAAAAGGTTAGAAAGTTTAATTAAAACATGCTGGTTGTGTGTCAAATTAGCGGACAGCCGAACAGTGTCTGAAAATAACATAAAACTAACAGTGTCTGTTTATTCCGATGCCTTATTTGGTTTATTCGATCATAGGGAGGGGACCAGTGGTCCCCCCCTTAAAATTTTTTTTTTATTTAAATTTTAATATATTATAATAATTTAAATAATTATAAAAAATATTATTAATTTATAAAAATTTAAATTTTTAGAATTTAATATATTATAATAATTTAAATAATTATAAAAAATATCATTAATTTATCAAAATTATTATTTAATTTATCAAAAAATTTATTTAATTTATCAAATATAAAATAATTAATTTCTAAATTGATGATATATTTGATAGAAATTATTATTTAATTTATTTAAAAAATAAAGTTGCCAAGATTGACTAAAAATTTAAATTTATGACATTTATTTAAAATAAATTAAATAATTTATTTTAATAATTGATGACATTTTTTTATAATTATTTAATATATCTTGTGAAAATTTGATCTTTATGTAGAATTTAAAACCTTAAAAAAGTGGATAATAAATATTGACCATGATAACTTACTTGGTCCTCAATTTTTTATGAAACAAATTTGGTCATTTTATAAGAAGATTTTAAAAATAGTCTTTAGGCAAAAAATGCAAGTGAAGTCAAATTGAAACATACCAATCAATCTAATAAATGGGATAATACATGATATAGTCACTCTTAATTCTTTAAATACTTAATTATTATAGTAATTATTATGAATATTATATTAATAATTTTTTGACAATTGTTTGTAAACTTATTTTAATTACATAATTATATAATATATTAAATTCTACATAAAACATTTTTTGATATACGAAATATACTTCGATGGTTAGTTTACTTATTAAACAAAATATATTTTTGACTTCATTAATTTATATCTATCAAATATATCATCAATTTAGAAATTAATTATTTTATTTTTGATAAATTAAATAAATAACAAAAAAATCAATAACATATTGATATATGAAATATACTTCGATGGTTAGTTTACTTATAGACAATATATATTTTTGACTTCATTAAATTAAATAATAATTTTTTTCAAATATATCATCAATTTAGAAATTAATTATTTTATTTTTGATAAATTAAATAAATTTTTTGATAAATTAAATAATAATTTTGATAAATTAATGATATTTTTTAATAATTATTTAAATTATTATAATATATTAAATTTAAAAAATTTAAAAAAAAATAAAAATTTAAGGGGGGGGACCACTGGTCCCCCCTAGGATCGAATAAACCGCCTTATTTGCTCTTTTACCCTTCCCTTTTTCATCTCTTACTTTTTACACCTCTCACCCTTCCTTACATCTATATAAGCCCTCATTGCAAGTTTTAAAAATCACCAGGAAAGGATATACATAAAGCCAAAGACTTTAAGAGAAGAACAAAAAAAACTCCGTTTTCAGAGAAAAAAAAAATGGGTGAAATTTATAATGAAATGAAGTTCGATATAATGGGCTTAACTTATGTTCCAAAAATCATAGCACAAATCCTAACACAAGTTTCAATGATGAATGATTTTACGAAGAAAGCATCAATGCTGGAGTTTCATGTCCACGAAATGGAGAAGGAAATTACAAAAATCGAATATTTCGAACGTGAATCATCTCGGTGCATGCACTTCTTAGAAGATGGTCAGTTCTATCCCCCTCCTCTCCCTGCGAATAAAGAATTATTATTTTTATTTATAGGTTATATTATTTATTTATTGAGATGATTTGCTACGTGTAGCGATTGAGATATTGAAGAAAGAGATGTTGCAAGGACCAGTAATGGTGGAATTCTTAAAGTTGATGAGTGATTCCGAGGGGTGTGGAGGGGTAAATGAGTCATTTGACATCAATGAGAAGAAGAGATGGATGTGTTCTGCTCATCTCTGCAGCAGCACCCCTATTCAGTATCTTACGGGAAATCAAGACTCTGTTTTTCAACAAAAATCGGTTAAACCTTTACCATTTCTACGTTAAATGTATATTCGGGTATATTTAATACATAAAACCTAGTAATTATTAACTTATGTGTTGGAGTTAGATAATTTTATGAATAACTAAAACTTTAACTCGGTGTCTCCAACTATTGTCGCTGATAAGTTGTTAATTTTCAGATTGTAGTGACCTGCCATGCTTGGGATCTAAACAAGTCTAGCAGCTTCCTTGCTAGTGCAGATGCACAAGAAGATGCACAAATACAAGGAGAAGGAGAGGAAAATGGAGAGGGAGAGGGAGACGGAGTACTTGCTGGTGCAGATGCACAAGAAAGAGAACAAATTCAAGGAGAGGTTGAGGAAAATGGAGAGGGAGACGGAGAAGAAGAGGGAGAAGGAGAACGAGAGGAAAATGTAGAGGGAGAGGAAGAGGAAGAGGAGGAAGAGGAAGAGGAAGAGGAGGAGGAGGAAGAGGAAGAGGAAGAAGAAGAGGAGGAGGAGGAAGATGAAGAAAATGAAGAGGAAGGATTTGGAGAATGGCCACACGGAGGAATCGAGATATATGAGAATACCGAGCATGGTAAAGATTTTCTCTTTCGTATTCACTTTGAGAACTGTTTTGGGTTTTCCACGTTTGCAAACATATTGGCAGACAACAATCCTTGGGAAGATGGTGATCACCCTAACTGGCGATGTCATCCTTTGTGGCCTTGGAGTGGGTTTAGGATGGGTTATTATGGAGCTAATCAAGCTTTGAGCCCAGTGCGATGCAGTTGGGATGAATTCAAATTAGCACTTATACAAATAGAAGTGACAAGAGAAGAGGATGGTGATGTCATTCCAATCATGTTTGATGGAGCTGATGATGATGATCAATCGTTTCTACAAAGAAAACTCATCTTGGAATCCCACATATTCGCTCGAGCACTTCACTGTGCATGGGCAATTTGGAGAGAAATTGATCCATTCCCTCTTTTTGAACTTCAATTAGCTGATATTGCTCCTGACTGCAGGATTGATTACTTCGATGTGAACAATAATAGTCTGCTCCCACTTCCTAATATTTTCACTGCTATGAATTGGGATAGTTTCTATACGGAGCTGGCCTATATCAGAATAACCGATTTGGGGGACTTGTTTGCTGGTATAGATGCAGGAGAAGGACAGGAGGAAAATGGAGAGGGAGAAGGAGAAGGAGAGGAAGGAGAAGAAGTTGGAGACTGAAATGAAGACGAAGGAGTGGGAGAATGGTAGTCGATAGGCGGTGGTAGTATGAAAATGGTTTTTCTTTTTCTAGACTGATTTGTAATACCGTTTGATAACACTTGAAGTATTTAAATTTGCTGCAGTTTGTTTAGGACAGAATAGAGTCTCCCCAAGAGCATAAACCATGGCATAAATGCACATCAACATCTCGTATTGTCTTCCTACTTAATATAACTGAAAAAGTTTCAAACCCACTGTTTTATTAAAGATTAAAGATTAAAAAAAAACTTGTAAATTTCTATACTTTAGCTACACTCACCTTTTTAGCTAAAGATAAAAAAATGTAGATGATAAAGAGTTGTTAAGGAAGGGTTAATAAAAGATACATTTAGGGGAACGTCGTCCATAAAATCTGCAACAATATATGCTAGAAATTATTTGTGATTCACTTTCTTTTCTTCCTAATACTTACTTGATTTAATACTAAAAATAATTTGTATAAATTTCTACTGTGAAGAAGAGAGTTTTTAACATAACAGAAGAGGAATAAGAAAACTAGGACCAAACCCATACCATACATACAGCAGGACTAATACAGTGTGATACGAGGAAGAGAGAAGCCGTACCATCTGGTATCTGTGATGATGTCCAATTGTGCAGTCCCCTTCCATGAACTGGAGCTTGAACACACAGCCTCAGAGTTTAACACAAGGGTGGACACAGTCCGCCTTCTTGCTTTCCCATATGACTCTGGGAAAGTCAGAATTGAGCATTGTTCGCCACCCCAAGAATGTTGCGGCTGCATCGAATTAAGTTTTCTCCCTTGTAAGCCATTTGCAATTCGCGCACACGCAACGTATGCTGAATTAATGTTGTGCTGTGAAGAAAACGTGTCCCTGTCTACCTCGACCAATTTCTATATTGTCAATACGCTAACCAAGCAATGGATTGAACTTCCTCCTGCCCCTCCAGGCATGAGGCTGTTTCAGACGGTCTCTGGCTTTGTATGTGAACCCGACTATAAAGGACAAAGCTGCACTGCTGCAAATAATGCTAGTTTTAGGTTCAAGATAGTCCGGATTCCTAACCTTTATAGGGCACCACCTCGCTCTCGGATCAAGGTTCAGATCTTTTCTTCTGAGAAAGCTGAATGGAAGTGGTTCAATGTTACGTCCCCTCGGGTGTTCCAACACTCCCAAACCAAAAGCCCAGTTCTTACGTACAATGGGCTACTTCATTGGCTGACTGATTATAGTATTGTTGTGTATGATCCGTTCAGTCATCCCAATCGATTCACTCGTTTAATTGATCTACCGGATGGGGTAACCAATAGAGGCCCCACGTGCTTTGGGATATCCGTAGGCCGTCTTTGCATAGCGCGAATATCGAATTATCTTGATGGTGACACAGAAATTTCAATAAGCGTATGGGAACTTGAGAACTACAACACGGGTCGCTGGTGCTTGCGTCGTATGATGAATCTCATAAGCTATCGTTTGAAGGGAGTCCACTAGTTTGCAATAGGCGGTGTTCATGGGTCGAATCTAAGTATGGCCAAATTGTGGTCGAAGCTTTACATCCAACTGTTGGAGATATTATATATTTAGGATTAGGGGGTTATGTAGTCGGCTGCAATATGAAAGAAGAAGTGATGCTGGAAAACTCCTCGGGAGCCTCCTCCTTTCCTTACTGGAGGTCGGACTTGCTGCGTTCCAGCCTTCAACTTGTCTACAATCGATTTAGGCCAACCCCACTACCGTCACTTCCACACTTTCCAGAGGCTGATAACCAAAACGAAAATGGTATCAGATACTTTTTTTATATAGGTTATAGACTGGTAACAACCACAAATGCATTCATTCTCCCATTAGCATATTTTATCTTAGTTTGCAAGACTGACATCCTTCATAAAATACTCTTACGTGTTGGGTTTATTATGTTCGAGTCATTCATGTTTTGATTCATTGGTTAACGATGCTTAGTTTCTCGTGATGCTGCTATGAATATGCCTTTTACTTTATTTTGATAGCTTGTAAGCTTCCTTTTACTGCTCCGATGATGCGAGAAAAACAATTTAAAGAAAAAATAGATATTTATTCATATGGAGCAAGATAAACATAACTCGTTTTTCTTAATTCATGTTGTCCATTTTTCTTAACAAAAAATGAATTTGTTTTTGAGTTTTTCACTTATCAGCGAGAATATTTAAAGATTTTTACCTTGAATGGACCTTGAGTGGAACCTAGCAGCACAAGGAAGAAAATCTCGCTGCTATTTTTGAGTTTTACGGACATGGAGCTTAAATTCTTGAGATAAATAAAAAGGAAACCGGTTGCTTTGATTTTTCTGCAGATTTTGCATCTTTGCAGGAGAAAATGAAAATTGGCAAATTTAAAAAAATATTATAAAAATTTAAAACTAACAAAAGAATGTCGAAAAAAGGCTTTAGCTTTATATTGTGATTTGAGATCTAGGATTACGAATTCTCAAAGAGAATTCGCAATGTTAACTTGCGAATTCTAGTTGAGAATTTGCAAACTTAGAATATTTTTTTATATATAAAAATGGTAGAAACTGATTTTATATAATTGGAAATTTTTTGATCGACCAAAAATATAAATGTTTTGGATACATAAATTATTCTTAAAATGTACTTCTATTGAAATATTATATTGATGGTTTTTTGAGTTTTTTTTTAATTTAAAAGGATCAATTAAAAAATCAAAGTTAAGAATCAATAATTTTTATTCTTCTTATTTCTTAATAAGAAATATTAAATACCATATATAAAAAACACAAATATATTGATACATTTGAACTAAAAAATGGTGATAAGATATCAAATGGTCCATCTTATTTGCATTGTGACCTGGTTCAATCTCTAATATTTTAGTGATCCGTTTAGTTCATATTGTTTTAAAAATTTCTCGTTCATCAAGAATCTAAATAAAATAACAAAGCATGTTCTATACATTAAATAATCAATCAATATAATAAACGATTCAACATTAAGGGTGTGTTTCGGATTGCAAACAAATAATATAACTCAAATCAATCATATAAATATTACAAACCCAAATTTGATTCAAAATCTCCACACAATATGTAATTTAAGTAAGAGAAAAATCGATTTTGGTCTTGTAAATAGGCCTAAATTAAATTTAGTTCCCTTACTGTTTTGTATTTTTAGTAATTTTGCAGGAAAATTGACATAATCCAAATATGCATGTCAGCAAAGTAATATCAGTAATATCAGGTATCATGTTAGTATTTAGGCGAAAAAATAACTAAAAGTACAAAAGACGTCAAACTACCGTACTAACACCTAATTTTGACTAATTAGAAGGACAAACTCAATTTAGCACCAATTTTACTATTTTTTTCCATTTTAATAAATCTACCTATATATATCTTTAATAAATGCCATTATCTTATCCTTCGCTTTTGAGATCCCTTCCTTCCCAAACAATTTCTCATTCAATCTCTCAATTCTCCATCTCATTTGCTCGTCCTCGAAAACAATAACTATAGCATTCTCGATTTCTTCTCTTCCAAACACTTCAATTTTTACTCCAATTCTCCACACATTCACAATGTACACACAATTCAAGAATTGGTCACCTGCAATAGGATAGCACAAGAGAGGCTTCTTGCATTGCATGGCTTCCATAGTTGAATTCCATCCGCAATGCGTAACATAACACCCCACGGCACGGTGTCGTAGCACCTCCACTTGAGGCACCCACGACATGATCCTCCCTCGTTTCACCACCCTCTCCACGTACCCTTCGGGCAACCCTTCTCGCCATGCGGACCCCAACACCCAAACAAAAGGTCGTTGGCACGACTCTAGAGCCAATGCCAGGCTCCTTATCTTAACATCTCCGATCGGATTGACCCAACTCCCAAATGATACATAAATGACCGAGCCGATGACTTGTTCGTCGAGCCAGTGTAAGCAACTCATGTCCTCTTCCCAAAAACTTGCTATTGCTGATGATTGCATGATCAGAGGACCAATTTCGACTACTTGGGAGGTGTTAAAGTATTTGGAATAGGTGGATTCTTGATTCGTCTTCGACTGGGATTCGTCCGGGAAAGTGTTTGTGAGGATCCATGGGAGGGTTTTGGATCTGTTTAGGGTCCTAGTCCAGAATTTGAACCTTGAGCTTCTTGATGTTGAAGAACCAATGAGCCATGGAAGATCACTTGTGCTTAGGGTGGGCTCATTTGGAGACAAGCATATTGGAGCATTTTCATTTTCTGGAATCCCTATAAACAAATATTTGAGTTACCAATTTTTTTGGACATTAATATTTTCTTTAATGTTGAAATTTTCATGCTTTTGTTTGTTATAAAATGAATAACATCCACAAATAATTTAATTAAATAATAATTAGAATTTTTCAAAAACGTAGATTTATTTGTATCATAAAAGAATTGCCTAAAAATAGTAATTAAACTAATGCGCAAAACGGCTAAAGTCATATTTAGACGTGGGTTGTGAAATATAATTTACTAAACTATATTATTATCAATCTATTTATTTATTTGATAAGTGGGTTGGACGATCCGTTAATTTTGGTAAGAAATCGTGTAATATAATTTTTAATAATCCTTTTATTTATTGAATAAACAAACTATCATGTGCACAATGTTATAAAAATAAAATAAAATAATTGTTTTAATAATTTTTATCAAACTATTTTTAAAAGAGAAATTTTTAGGGAGAAGCCAAAATGGTCCTATAAATCGATTCATATAGATTTTTAATCATGTAATTCGTCAAAATTTAATCTTAATATTATTTTTCACATTTAGTCCATTTTTTTTTGTCAAAATGATGGCATAACGTCGATCAAGTGTCACATATTGCTGATATATCCGAATAAAATTGAGAACTCTTTCAAATTTAAACAAAATAATGTACAAAATATTACAAATTTATTGATCTAAAATCACATTTTGACCAATTAAAGGACAAAATTGTTTGCTTCTTTCCCTAAATAAATTATTGAAAGAAAAACTATTCTATACTAAAATTTAAATTAGCTATTATGGCATTAATTTATTATTATATTATAACCAGTTGAGTTTTGAGTTATATTTGAAAGTGTGGTTAAAAAGTTCAATTTTAATTTTTGTAAAAT
Organism: Haberlea rhodopensis; assembly: GCA_907163345.1. Lineage (NCBI taxonomy): Eukaryota > Viridiplantae > Streptophyta > Magnoliopsida > Lamiales > Gesneriaceae > Haberlea > Haberlea rhodopensis. The sequence continues at coordinate 1,319,558 of CAJQUN010000136.1, read as the reverse complement.
ATTAAAAAGTAATAAATAATTAAGACCAATAATAGATGATTCAATGATGTCCATCGCTATCAAGGAAAGCAAACATTCATAAAGAAGTCGGAAAGATTGGAAAAGCCTACCGTTTTCAGATATGACACCCGCGAGGATCAAGTCAGGAATGACAGCAACAAGGCGATAAGTGGCATGCATGGCCGGCCAAAACCCCGCCACCGCCACGCCACACAGCCGGCCCACGTCGATCGCCCACGACGCCAACAAGTCCACCACAAAGAACCCAATCCCACCACCACCATCTTCTTCTTCACCGGTGATCATCTTACGAACAAGCTCTCCAAGCGGTACCGCCATGTTTCTCTCCATAGCCATTTCTATGGTGAAGAAATCCCGAGGCCTCCCTTCGTGTAATCCATCGGGAATGGACAGAAACATGATCCCATCATTGATTTGATGAGAAATTCGGCGGTGGATGAATTCAGGGGTGATGATTATGGGATTGAATCCCATGTTTGAAAGTAGCGAAGCTAGTTTTATCATGGGATTGACATGGCCTTGTGCTGGATATGGGATTAGGATTACCTTCTTCTTCATCATCATTACAGTCATCGTATTATGTGTATGTTCTTGAGAGAAGAAAATAAGGAACAGAAATGATAGTTGAAGCTGTCTGAATTTTTGGTGAATGAATTATTTGACGGCAGTGACTTCGTCTCAACGTGGTGTATATATAACGTGTATATATATTATATATACTAGCAGACAACGCACACACGTGGTGTATGTAACGTAATATATAATGCATACGAATTGATACGTGTAACGAAATACATGAGGCACATACATTGATTAATATTACAATTCAAAAGTGCAACAAAGAACCACAACCATTGGAGAGGTAGTTTGGTAAATTCAAATTTAACATACCAAGGTAGTTATTATAGGTGGCTTAGACATTATAATATAGTAAGATATATATAATATCTTTTCACATGCGATACGTGTTATATATTAAGTTTTAGTACAAAACATAGTTTAAGTATATAAATTTTTTATATAATATCTAATTATGTTGGAATATGTATTTTATGAAATGTTTTGTGTGAGCTTTTAATTGTATATTATTTTTATATAAATAAGACTAATATTTAGAGTGTTACTGTAGCACTGAATATTTGCCGTTGTACCCAAAAATATAACTTGTGGTAATAGTGTGTTTCCCTCTGCACCAACATATATAGCTTGTAGTAACGATGCAAGTTCAATATTTTAAATTGTATAGTAGCACATGTTGGGTTTGGGCTTTTCTATCCCACATTGGAAAAAGCAAGGAAAGTGGCCAAACTTTTGGGTATAAAAGAAGGCTTGGGGCCTTTGGTTTCAGTGCACCAGTCAGTAGCTTGTCTAGCAACTCTTGGCTTTAGATACATTTCTCTCTTGTTTTAGAATCTAGTAAAATTCTTAGTATGCTCTGTGGTTGCAGCTGTGGCTGAGCTTCCACATCAGAAAGATTTTACTAGATGTCTTTCTTGTAAGGGGAGGGGTGTGAGTTATAAAGTGTGGCTAGTGGGAAAAGCTTTGTGGGTGTGTTTGGGGTGAGAAGAGAAATTATGTGGTTGTAATAATTTTCATATAGTGTATTTTCTTCTCTGGTTCTGGTGGTTTTTTTCTCCTGATTTGGGAGTTTTTCACGTTAAATCCTTGTGTTGTTATTATTTCTCCTTTTGCTTGCTTTCCCATTAAAAGGTGCATCCCGGGGGGTGAATTTGGAGGGTCAAATTCCCAACAAGTGGTATCAGAGCCTGGGTCCTTTTGCGGCGGTGGAGCTTTGGTGTGGTAGGTGAATACGTAGTGACTAAGGAGGTTCTGTCTAGGAAAATTGGTATTTAAGTGGGACCATTGTGACCCCACCAATTTACCTGGGAACCTTGAAGTTCTGTCTAGGAAAGATCGAAATCCTCTCTTTCCTGGGAGCTTACTTAGTGTGTACTATTCAGGTCTACGGTAAAATTCATCAAAGTATCAGAAGATGTCGGGAAGCAGAGTTTCAAATGCAGTCAGATTTGATGTGGAGAAATTTGATGGGAAAATCAACTTTGGCTTGTGGCAAGTGCAAGTCAGGGATGTGTTGATTCAGTCTGGTTTACACAAGGCGTTGAAGGACAGAGTATTCCCTGAAAGCAACAGTGATACTAGTTCGACTGGTGGAACGACTAGTGCAACAGGTAAAGCTGGAATGAGCAATGAAGATTGGGAGGATCTGGATTTGAGAGCAGCAAGTGCTATCCGTCTGTGCCTGGCCAAAAATGTTCTTGCAAATGTGCATGGAATGTCTACGGCGAAGGAGCTCTGGGAAAAACTGGAAGAGTTGTATCAGACAAAGGGCGTCTCAAATCGGGTGTATCTGAAAGAGCAGTTTCATACATTGCGAATGAATGAAGGTACTACTATTTCAGATCATTTAAGCGTTCTCAATGGCATTGTTTCAGAGCTGGAATCCATTGGAGTTAGAATTGATGATGAGGACCAGGCCTTGAGACTCATCTGGTCTCTTCCACGTTCGTATGAGCACATGAAGCCGATATTGATTCATGGAAAGGAGAAAATCATTTTCTCAGAGGTTACTGGTAAGCTTCTTTCTGAAGAGAGGAGACTTGGCGGGAGTAACGGCTCACATGAAAGTTTTGCAATGTTGGCTCATAATTGGAAGAAGAAGAACTCCGTGAAGAAATCATGTTGGGGATGTGGACAACCTGGTCATATTAAGAAAAATTGTCCGAGAGCTGGAGCGGTTTCGGCAAATTGCTCTGTATCAGCAAGTGGAGATGCTGATAACGAAGCTAACATTGTCTCCTCGTTTGATGTCCTATGAAAAAGGACATGTACATCCTTATGGCATGCCGCTGTCCCCAAGTTGCCATGATAAAGGATGTAAAATGTTAGCGGGTCCACAGTTTTGCACATGGGCATCGGTTTGACATTGATGCAGGGTGTGTAGTGGAAATTCATGTCGATGGCTGATTAACTTACAGGAGAGCCAAAACGTGGGAGTTGCACCATAATTATTCAGCAAGTTTATTTTTCGACATGGGCCGAAGTGAAATGCTTGGAACGGCTTATTCTGAGTGAGGTATGCTTTTATGGTGGAGCATGGTAATTCTCTGGATTGAGAATTATGACTGTCTTGCAGTGTTGGTAGCAGACGCTATGGATGATCTTCATTGAGGTGGAGTGTTGTGGGACGACAAAGCCACAAGGTGGAGATTGTTGGGTTTGGGCTTTTCTATCCCACATTGGAAAAAGCAAGGAAAGTGGCCAAACTTTTGGGTATAAAAGAAGGCTTGGGGCCTTTGGTTTCAGTGCACCAGTCAGTAGCTTGTCTAGCAACTCTTGGCTTTAGATACATTTCTCTCTTGTTTTAGAATCTAGTAAAATTCTTAGTATGCTCTGTGGTTGCAGCTGTGGCTGAGCTTCCACATCAGAAAGATTTTACTAGATGTCTTTCTTGTAAGGGGAGGGGTGTGAGTTATAAAGTGTGGCTAGTGGGAAAAGCTTTGTGGGTGTGTTTGGGGTGAGAAGAGAAATTATGTGGTTGTAATAATTTTCATATAGTGTATTTTCTTCTCTGGTTCTGGTGGTTTTTTTCTCCTGATTTGGGAGTTTTTCACGTTAAATCCTTGTGTTGTTATTATTTCTCCTTTTGCTTGCTTTCCCATTAAAAGGTGCATCCCGGGGGGTGAATTTGGAGGGTCAAATTCCCAACAGCACAAACACTATGTTCCGATCACTATCCTAATATGATCATCTTTTATAGATCTTATTTTTATCATATTCAAACATTTAATTCATAAACGATCAAAATAGAGGTTCTTTTCATTCGGGGGAGCGACAGAGATAAAATTATCTACTGGATATGCGGTTGAGAGGCAAATATATTGACAATAAGCTGGACTTACGAATGTATGGGGAAAATTACAATTTCGGTACTGTGAATAGTCTATTTTCCATTTTTAGTTCAAAAATATTTTCAAGTTGTAGCTTTTAGTGCAATAAATTGGTCTTTGTTTTAACTTGGCCATTTTTGTAATATCCTTATCTCACATTGATTGTGGATGAAAGTTTAAAGTGGTTTATAAAGGTTTACAATGTACTATTATAGCAATTTGGGTTAACCATTTTCGTATAGCGAGGACGGATACGAAGTCGTTGCTATAGGAGCTCATTGTGCAGTCGTGTTTGCATGGGCTGGGGGGCCGGTTGCGTGACAGAAAGGTATTAGAGCCGGTCACCAGAAAGGAAAACACCGGCAGATAAGTGCTATGCCGGGGCAAAGTGCTGCGTGCGTGTGAGCCATCTCTTGATCCTAAGAGGCAAAGTGATATACGGCAGGGGCCACCTCTTGAACCTACGGGGCAGAGTGACACGTGCATGGGAGCCACCTCTTTAACATGCGGGGCAAAGTGTGACGTGCATGTGAGCCGCCTCTTGAACCTGTAGAAGCCACCTATAGATTCCGAGTACTGGTGGATCGATGAGTTAGGTCGCGACGAGGACATCACGTTCTAAAGGATGGGTGATCGTACTATCATTGTCCCACATTGGTTGTGGATGAAAGTTTAAAGTGATTTATAAAGACTTACAATGAACTATTATAGCAACTTGGGTTAACCATTTTTGTATAGCGATAACGGAAGTAGTTGCTATATGAGTCCATGTGCAGTCGTATTTGCACGGGCTGAGACCCAGAGCATGACGGTTTTTTCATCGGAGAGTTGTTGTAGCACCCAAAAATGATAATGTTGTGCCATATTTTGATCATCTGGCACCGTAAATTGATAACGTGTCTGATGTCACGTCATCACTCTGATGAAAAAAGCCTAAAAGTGAAAAGAATAACTAACTTACTAGATTAAACTTCAACTTTGAAAGATTTTAGGACAAAAAATAAAAAAATGGACAAGTTATAATACCAAAATTATAACTCTGCCTTAATGTATGACTGAAGTATCACATCCCAAATACATCTTCTACAAATCAGAAAACTACTTGGCCACAAATTATTTTCTAGTCTCTTTTGTCGGAAATTTTAGGCTTAATAAATTGAAATTAAGCAAATTAGTAATCGGCTTAATGAATTAATATTAAACAAAACTTAACGAATTTAAGTTAAATGATAGATACAAGTTTTAACATATGAAAACGGCCAAAAATAGAAAGTATCGGACAGAGATACTAGCGTCAAGGCTCTCAAAAGGGGGCGCATTGGCACCCATAAGTCAGATATCTTAGCTTTTTGCAATTTTAGTCCTTGATTTTGCAATTTTCTAAAGAAGTGTAGAAATGACACCGATCATTGCTAACTTTTCCCCGTCACGTCATAACTTCCAAGGAAAAGTAATAAAATGCAACTAGCAAATATCGTGAAAATAGTACTGAAATTTGGTTATTTAAAGGAAAAGATCTACTAATCTTAAGTGATTTAATTTCAATCTAAAATATTTTTTTGTAATTATGTTCTATAATATTGTCAGTAAAGCATACGTATGCCAAAGAGTCGAAAAATTCTTGTATAGATTTGGTGTAGGCTTAATATGTGATCAATTCAATATAATTGGTCTGAAATAGTTGATATGTTAATTTATATAATTTTTATTTAAAAGTGTCGTGCTTTAATATTAAGTTGTTATATAAACGTGGTCTAAATCGGGTGTATTCAAGTATTATGTCACGCTGCTGGCGATGACGAGTATATTTCAATATAAAATAAATTATAAATTATTACTTGATGAGGTCATTTTGATCAAGTTTCAAAACGAGGAAAGCAAGATTAAATTAATTTATCCAAATGAGAATAGAAAGTTGATCGAAAAGGGAATACAGCAAAAGGGTGAAATTTTAGGTGTATTCCAACAAAACAGGGTTTAATAATAAATCTTTGTTTTGCATTTACGTAATCAAAACAAAAAAATACTATATAATATTTTCTCAAAAGATTTCTTTATAATAAATATGTGATAAAGAGGTGACTCGGAAGTCAGAAAAATATTTAATTTTGAAACTGTTTATTAAACGTGACAATTTGTGGAAGATATTTATTTATTTATTGTGACGTAAAGTTGTTGACTGGCTGATAATTTAGGTGTTCACATATAATGATGGAGATGATATATTACTACTTAAATAGTATAATATAAGATTTTTTTATTACAATCAAATATGAACTCGAGACCTTCCGGTTCGTATATGCGAGCGATACCAGTTGAACCAAAGGCCATCACGTTTAATATAAAATTTCTACTTGCCTACTATGCTCCCAGCCTAGAACTATAGAGAAGGTCGTATTCAAATCGAATTTCAAAAGTTGGGATCCTCAATTAATAGAATGTGCGTAATTTTGTAATCAAATATAGTTTTTAAAAATTAAACTAGGGGTAATTTGTGGATTCCTTAATATCATTAATTACTTTCAGTTGACATTTTCTTAAGTAAATGTGTGATCATGTTCTTTCAGTTGACATTTCTTATATGTAAATGTGCTATCATGTTGTGGGATTATACATTTTTTATTAACAAGTAAATATTTCGAGTATAATTAAGTTCATCATGAGATGATCGAGTTGGTAGAGTAGGCGAGCGCGGATGTCTTTGTTCGCGGGCTTGATTCCCAATATCAACACTTTCTCGATTAGAATGTCGCACCGGATGTGGTTTGTAGACTATGACTTATTATATCAGTTACAATTGTATCTGTATAAAAAACAAATTTCAAAAAAGATTATAAAATATTATTTATGAAAAATTATATCTCAAGATCGATTAAATGGATTAGCAGTTCTAGCAATCGAAAATGACTTATTGGCAAAACTTGAAATATGGCATATAAAAAAAGTGTGCAACTCAATCCACCCGCCCAACTTGCATTCACTCACCCGTATCCGTCCGTTTTAACATTCAGAAAAGAGATGCAGCTGAAAATTTGAGCAACTCATATTTACGTAGGCGGGTAGTGGATTGTTGCACCTCCATCAACATACTCACCCAACTCGCCCGCATCTTTATATATTAAAGATATCTTTAATTATAAAATTAAATATTTTAGGTATTTAAGTTGCAATTGTACTTTTTAAACTTATCAATGTTTTGGTTTGCTACTTTTTGTGTATTATTTAGAGTATCATGTACTTATTTAATATAATTTATTTTTTCGATTAAAAAAGTTGTTGATTCATTGAGAAACAATAATTTCAAGTTCTTTCATTATGCATCTTGTAATAAGAAGAAATACTTTTTATTTTGGGAATTTCATTTTGTAGTAAGAAGAAATGTTTTTAAATTTTTATTTTTTGAGCTTATGAAATGGCTTGTACAAGTAAATGCTTATAGTTTTTGTCTGTCTCAATTTGATAGTGCGAGATTTGGATACTTTAATTTATGCTTTTTTCGTATTGTGAGATAATATTTGCAGTTTCAGTTTTAGTACATGATTTAGATATATATAGTTTAGGATGACGGTGATATGATTGATGATATATCTTTTTAACTATATTTGATTTTCATTTACAAATAATTTGATAATTATGTTTCATATAATATTTTTGTTCACGTGACTTTAGATTTTTATTGTTTTTATATTGCGCTATCATTTTATTTAATTTTAATTCTGTTTTATTGTCATCTCAGTAAATACATTAGTTTAAAAACTTGTAAAACACATTAGTTGTAATTTATTGCTATTTGACCAACTAACAGCCACACCTACCTGTATCCGTCCGCACCCGCATCCATCCAAATCACGCGGTTTTTTATATGTGCAGTTGTTGGTTAACAATTTAGCAACTCACATATATTGGGTTATGTGATTCTTTTCATTCCTACCTACCCAAACCCACTCACATGCACCTCTAACTTAAAAACAAAATTTATTAAGTAATTTTGCATGAAAAGGACAAGAAGTAAGTTTTTAGTTTAACACACTTTATTTTTTTATTTTCAGTAAATGTCACATTTTTATAACTTTTCTAAGGCCTAAAAAAAGTTTGTTTCTCCATTGAAGTCACCGACCCCTCCACAATTTACAGAATTTTTGGCTTATAATGACAAAATACTCTCTTTTAGGATGTGTGTTTTGCACTAGTCACAAAACATATGTGGCGGATGTCACTTGATTGAAACCATGAGGGATAAGTTGCCATATGATAAAATGATGTCAATGTTTTTTCTAATTTTATGCGTAATTTACCCCCTTATGTATTACGTAGGTACATATTATCCTTCTATCTTATCCAAAATATGCAGATTATCTCCTTATATTATTATTTAGGTGCAATTACCCCATCAGGGGTGCAATTGACATTTTAACTCTTAGTTTCAAAGCGCAGACGCAAGATATGAAGTGTGTAACACAAATCATATATGTAAGAGGTGTTATGCACTTTTTTTCAAACCACATGAAGATAAAATGTTTATTTTCAAACCACCAGAGGATAAATTTATTTCCAAAACTGTAGGGAGGTTCCGTGCCAAAAAAACCGTTTATCCATCTGGCATAAAAATATATAACAATAGAAATAGACATTATTGTTTAAACTATGAGATAAAATTCATTATTGTTTCAACTAGAGAGATCTATAACAAATTAATCATATGAATAATTATAATTTTGATATTAATTATTATTTGGGATGGAAATCACTTTGGACCCGCTTGTTTGTGTTATACCAAAAATTTCCCGTGCCATAAAGAGTTTAGACATTTTGGATCCCAACATTAAAATTTATCATAAAAAAACAGTAACGGAAAAAAGATACCTGCACTGCAAATGCCCAAACCGTGATGACAACATTTTTCGTCATTATTTTGGACATATTTGTTCTTTGCTACCCATAGATCCAACCATCCATGGGTATATTCTCTTTTCCGCTACTTTTTAATGATAAACTTAACGTAATAAATCAACAGCGTCTGAGTTTGAATTCTTTTCACTTCAAATTCAGGCAATAACTCAGTAAATCGTGTCCTTTATATGGACTCATCAAAGTTTTTAACTACCATACACCATTTGCTTTCACCATTACTTTTTCTGAGACTTGAGCAGTGCCACCCTTTCTTCTGTATCTTTGAGAGCTTTTCCGAACTTTTCAATTAGCTGAGAAATGGAGGGCAGTTTCAGTTTTCGCTCAGAAATCGAGCAACAGTTTTTTGTACAACAAATATCAGCAAAACAACATCATTTAAGGGGCAAGAAAAATACCAAAATTTTGATTCAAGGGAATGAGAGCTATGTTTCATTGTATAACAACCCAATCTTGTCATTTTTAGTTGAAGCAAATGGTTGTGTTGATAAGATAGAGGGCTTCTTTAAATGTCACTTGAACTTATTACCTCATCAACTTCTTCGGGAGTCATTATAAATGGAGGAGACATCATTATATTGTCTCCGGCAACACGTATTAGCATTCCATGCTTCTCACATTGCGCTCCAAAATATGCACCAATTCCTGATGTTCACACCAAATTGAAGTAAAAATGGATGAATATTGCATAAAAAAAGCAAAAAAAATTGTCTCCATAGAAGACCAGTAGCCCAGAAATGTTTTGCATTACCCCATTCTGGAGGAAATGCATCATTTGGTGACTTGTTATCCGTAAATTCTGTCCCGAGGATCAGTCCAGTTCCTCTTATCTTCAACGTTACGAGTATGAGTCAAATAATGATCCAAAAAGCACTTTCCTGTGTAAAGATGTTGATAGTAATGGGAAATCTACCTCTCCAATAATGGGACTGCTGGAATATGCCTTCACACCTTCTTGAAATTTCGAGGCTATGCTATTTACTTGTTCAAGAATGTTCCTCTCCCTGCGATCAATCAAAATTTTCAAAAGTCTTGCTCCACAATTAATAATAAAACGAACTAAATTCAAACACAAACATCGACCCTTGGCAAAAGTTCCAACAAAAACAATCCCACCACAGACATGCCATATACCAATTAATTGGTCGATTATAAAATTATCAAAAGCTTTTTCAGGATTTTCCATGTTATGCCGACTTCACAAACTATCATGCCCGAAGATAATGCAAGGGAGGCGGCATACACAATAGACTTTGTTAGCAATTACTACTAATCTTTTCTCGCTTTACAAAAATGATTAACTTCGAGTTGCTGGAAAAATCAATCATGTGATCACACAAAATCCTTTTTTACAACTCGCATGATTCGATATAGGACATGTGGTATCATACAGATACCACATAAAATACACTAAACTACTACCAGATAAAATACACTAAACTACTACAGACGTTATCTTAATGTTTCTTGGCCATTCAAAAGATAATGTAATGACAAGAGTTAATTGGTTTTGCATCATATCAAGATGTAACTCTGTCAAGCCCTGAGCTCACTGCAGTGGTGCCCGCAAGGCAGAATCTGAGCAGATGCTTCATTAGGCATCTAACTGGAAATAATCCTCTCTATGCACAAATGTACAACCAAGTCGTATCCGCCACGTCCCCTGGGGGGCATGATAAAGGTACTTGGCAATATTATTAAAATGATTCATTAACTGGAACAAATTATAGATGACTAGCATACTTGTAGATCTTGAGTGTTTCCAATGCAACAGCACATGCTACTGGGTGTCCTGAATAAGTGAACCCATGCGAGAAAGAACCTTGAAAGCAAAAGATTGTAGAAGCTTTGTTATCTAGATTCATCATGAGGAAACTTATCAAACTCAAGTCAAAACTTCACCACCAACCAAGCTCGTTGCTTTGAGAATGTATGACATCGTAGACTTTGGGGCACACAAGCACAGCTCCAATAGGCATGTAGGCAGAAGAAAGTGCCTATACAATATCGAGTATAGAGGATATTAAGTATGATGCAAAAAACGCAATGTTCTTTACCAGATTCTCGCAAAAAAAAATACCTTTGCTATGGAGACAAGATCAGGTTTGATGTTGTATTTGTCACAACCAAACATTGTTCCAAGCCTTCCAAAGGCACAAATTACCTCATCGGCAATGAAAAGAATATCGTACTTTTTTAATACAGACTGAATCTGCGCATACAATAAAGATTCAATCCACTCCCTCTTAAATTAAAATGAAGAGCAAAAGTTGGTGGATACTTGATAAATAAGTTTCACATAGAGTTAGCATTTACAGCTTACAAAATATTTCTTATTATTGTATTTTATTTGTAGATGGGATTTGATATATTGGAATAAGGATATTAGTTGTCTAATGATGATTCTGATTAATTGTATGGTCGACCTTTCTAGAATAGTTTGTATATACTTTGTACAAACTCGCCTTTAATATATATGAAAATTCATTCGGCCAATTTATGAATTCATATTTCCCTAATAACGTTCTTCCTAAACATTTCAGGGAAAGAAAACTCACCTTCTCAAAATAAGTTTCAGGTGGAAGTATCACACCACCTGCTCCAATAACTGGTTCAGCGATAAAAGCAGCAATCTGAAATAACGCCTTTAATTAGGTGAGAAACTTAAAACGTCTATCAAAGTGATAATAAAAGGTGAAAAATCTAAAGAAACAAAGAAATGGCTAGAATTTGATACCGTCTCTGGTCCTTCTTTGAGAATAAGATTCTCCAAGTTATTGGCCAACCTGGTGGAGAACTCCTCCTCAGTTTCCCCTAAAAATTTATGTTTTAAAATTTTTGTACAACCTTGAACCCAGAAGCTCCCTTCCCCCCTCCCATCAATATATTTCTTATTCCTCCTTTGAAGAAAACATAAGACAAAATGCAGAGAACCAGTGTTGGAGGAAAAAGAATCCATTGTAGAAAAGAGTATCACACCTGGAAGATGATGTCGCCAGTAATGTGGGCAGTCAGTGTGTAATACAAAAGGAGCAGGCAGGTCGAATTTCTGGTGGAGTGCAGGCAGACTGTTAAAAGTCATTGCAAAGTTTCATTAAGAAGTGTACACGTGAAATTTGTCATTCTGAAATTTGATTTATGACAAACGTACCCTGAAAGACTAGCTGCTATAAGTGTTGAACCATGGTATCTGCCAAAACATGGGAGGGAAATTAAAACAAGATCATACCAATAGTGATGTAATACTGTCACAGAAATCATTACGATTTTGCTCGAGCAATAAACTTTTTCTTGTTTGGCCTCCCGAGGGCATTATTGTAATACCAAACCAACTTCACCTGGAAAAGAAAAAAGGCGGGTAAGGATGAAATCTAGCTTAGAGAAAAAAAGTCAGAATGGATGTGTTTTACAAGCTTTCTATTCAAAAGTTCTTTTATAACATAATGTTTGATAAACATATAAATGCAAAGAAGCAACAAAAAATGCATTCTGATTAATTTATTTAATGAAACTATACTGATAAACTATCTAATAGAACAATTGCATATCATTCAATATAAGAAAAGAACAATAAGAATTCTTTAAATTCCACGGAAAAACCAAGTTTATTAAGATATGATATCAAATTCAATATAGTTTAAAGATCAAACCTGTGAATCGTTAGCTTCTGATCCACTATTTGTGAAGAACACCTTGGACATTTTGCTTGCAGTAAACATCTCCAAAAGTTCCTTTGCAAGATCCTAAATACATAAAGAATCAGAAAGAAACATGGCAAAAGTTCCAGATTAGTAGTTTCAACTAAACTGGATGTCATCATACCAAAGACGGTTTTGTAGTCCGATTCCAAAATGAGTGGTAAAATGGCAATGTATTTAGCTGTTTTGTGGCAGCATCAACAAGACGCTGTTCATTTCCACCTGCAAAAATTAAAAACACTACAAGTTAAGAGTAACAAAATTGCTTTAAGATCCCAAGGTATCTGCTTCAACATGTTGACTAATTTAACTAAAAAATACATTTAATTTGTAAAACTTCATGGGGCATCGGTGTGAATTCATATATATTTGACAATTCAATGTTTGGTTAAATTTTTACTCTATTGTGTCGCACTACCACTTAAAATTGAATATAAGTTTCTAATGTATTTGTGTGGACTTTAATTTTTACATGCTTACTATTCTCAACATTGAAAAATATCTGCAAGTAAAATAGTATGCCTCCAACAAAAGAATCAAGAAAAAGTTATTCAATCATTTTGATTTTTTAGTTCACATTCTTACTTTCCTGCACTATTTAATTAAAAGTCAAACTTGTTAAATGTTTCTTAACATCATAAATGCAGTTTTACTTTCAGTCTTTACATCCCATCCAATATATAGCCATGTTTACATTTGGAATTTTTGTGTCCAATATGAGTGTATCTCATGCCTAACTGACAGGTCTTAAAAATGCAGAAGGAGATGGTAAATTTGGAATCATTTAGACTTAGAGTGCCTTTGGATCCTAAAGCTTTCAGCCCCAAGCTTTTTTTTCTTTCTTTTTTTTAAAGTGCTTCGATAAAAACACTTGGATTGCCTTTCCTTTATAAAAAAATTACTTGAAAAAGCATGAAGCCAAGAGACAGAACAGATAACTTTTAAGCTTCGACCTCAGCTTCTCTTTAAAAGAATATTAATAACTCTTTTCAACTGCTCGATCCAAACACAAAACTGCTTCTATTTTTTTCAAAGCAAAACACCTAAAAAAGCCATACTTAATTAACACTATTTTTAAAAACAAGAGCTTTTGTATCCAAGCTTGCCCATTGAATTAAAGGAAATCGTAATTACTTGAAAACAAGAATATTGTAAGGAGAAAACAAATAGCTTTAACATTAAAGAAAAACTGTAATATTATGAGTGTGATTACCTAGAGCAGTGCACCACAACCCCGCGAGAGCATCAAGATACTTTTTCCCATTGGTGTCATATACATAAGACCCCTACAATAAACAGACAACTGATAGCTTATAATTATATGAACATTGTTAAACTCAAAGAAAAAAAAGCCAAAGTCCTACCTCAGACTTCTCGATCACTAGAGGATTCAAATCAGTTGTCTGCCAACCAGCAGTAAAAGGCGCCAACATATCATGCCCCTTGAAGCTAACAATTTCAAAAAATGGTTAGTAGTACGTGGGAAAATGAAGTTTTCATTCACGGAGACTAACTTGGAGATATAAATGCTGATGCATTTTGGAACAATTGGAGTTGTAGGACCTAATTGAAGTCTGCTGAAAGTTTATCCATTGAGGTGAAGTTTCAGGCTCAGAAAAAAGGCAGTACGATTTACCCAAATTTATATGTTTTGGATAAGGGCCATCCAAACTTCCATTTCAAAATTACTGGGGTAACAAAAATATAACAAGTATGCAGAGAATACTGGATTAAAACAGGTGCATACCCTTTACCGTCAATAGAAGAAACATCCTGCTGCAGAGATGCTTCGCTACTATACCAGTTTGCCAGTATAGGAGCCTGAATTAAATGTTTCGGCAATCTTCTACAGGATGCGACATCCTTTTGAGAATAGCCAGCCTGTAATATTTTCGAATGCAGTAGACAAAGTTTAAACAAAGTAGTAGAACAATGCATAATACTAATCTCGAGTGCATATGAATATGCTCGTTTCAGTTCTCTCTTTTCTTCAAACAAAAAACAACAACAATGTTTTTTAAATGAAATTAATTTAAGAGAGGTGAACCATAGTAAACCAGGCAGGGCTGGCTATAACCGCAAAGAATTTTATCAATGTCCTAGTTTTTCGAATTGCCATATATTAGCTAGACATTCAAAAAATTAGAGACAACTCAGATTTTCCACAATATACAACAAACCATAACAATAATAGCTAGAAATCCTTGGAATGGCATCAAGAAAATATAGTCCCGTGTTTAAATCATTTGTGTCCGAGGCTTAAAAAATTATTCTTAAAACTCCTAAAAATAAGAAAACATACAGAACATAGAAGTAGTATTTGACGAAGGATGCATAATTTAGTTTTCAATTTTCTTTTGTTATATTTTTTCCACCTTGTGATTGAAAAAGCTTGAAAGGCGTTGGCATCCTTAGAGAAAACCAGGCATTCCATTTAGCTCTTTACTCAGTGGCATCAATCGTTGATATCAAGCAACTTGCCTTTTGTGCAAGCTTCAATTAAGTATGGAAGAAATCACATAATACTGGAAAATTTTTGAATGCTTTTGAGAACCCAATCAGTTCCTCCCTACAAAGTACTGCTCAATCTGCACTTGGGATCCATATTCTCAGTATTTTACGCACTGCCAGTACCGGAATCGCGTGGATCAACTTTGAAGAAAAACTACTGGAACAGAAGGCTACAATGATGATTTCTTGAAGAATACGGTAAGCATTTTTTTCACTCACTTTCCAGAGGACTGGGGATCGAAGGATCTTTGGATTGTGTTCCAAAGAATTGGCCAGATCAGAGACGTATTTATTGCGGGTAAACGTGACAAATTTGGTAATAGATTTGGCTTTGCAAAATTCGCAAATGTAAAGGATACTAAGAGGTTGGTAGAAGAAATGAATCGTTTGTGGATTGGAAACTGCAAGTTGAAAGCTAAATTACCAAAATTTGAACGACCGTCATATCAACACGAGCCAACAAAGAATTACCAGAAGATGGGAAGAAGCTACGCTGAAGTTACAAAACCACCAAGCAGAAACAATATCCAAAAGAGAGTTGAAACTAAGCCTGTGAATTACATTGAAACTGGAAAACCACCATTCAGAAACAATAACCAAAAGAGAGCTGATCCTGAACACATGAATTCCGAGCTTCAGTTTAAAGTGAACAAAGACGAGACGATTTGGATGAAACATAGTTTAGTGGGAACCCTACACGATCCAGAGAAGTGGGAAGAAGTTTTAGAAAACATAAAAAGAGGTCATATCCTTATTAATCTTAGTCCTTTGGGTGGTAACAATGCCTTAATATTGTCACGCTTCGGGCCCAGGTCCGCGCAAGCGCGACTGCACAATGAGTTCTTATAGCAACTACTTCGTATTCGTCCTCGCTCTACGAAAATGGTTAACCCAAGTTGCTAAAATAGTCCATTGCCTTTATAAACCACTTTAAATTTTCATCCACAACCAATGTGGGACAAGGGTATTACAATCACCCCTCCTTTTAGAACGCGACGTCCTCGTCGCTACCTAACTCATCGATCCGCCGGCACCGAGAATCTAGAGGTGGCTCCTACAGGTTCAAGAGGTGGCTCCTGTCATGTAGGACTTTGCCCCTTTAGGCTCAAGAGGTGGCTCCCACGCACGTAACACTTTGCCCCGCATAGCACTTATCTCCCGGTGTTTTCTGCCGGTGACCGGCTCTGATACCATTCTGTCGCGCATCGGGCCCAGGCCCGCAAGCGCGACTGCACAATGGGCCCAGGCCCGCAAGCGCGACTGCACAATGGGCTCTTATAGCAACTACTTCGTATCCGTCCTCGCTCTACGAAAATGGTTAACCCAAGTTGCTATAATAGTCCATTGTAAGCCTTTATAAACCCCTTTAAATTTGCATCCACGACCAATGTGGGACAAGGGTATTACAAATATGGCCTAATTCTTATCAAGCCATTACTGATCTCTTGGTGGAAGAACCTGAATGGATGTTTCAGTGGTTTAACAAAGTAGTACCATGGAATCCAAACTTTGTCACAAGAGAGGTACATTTGGATCAAATGTTTTGAAATACCCATTCATGCATGAAATGAACGATTTTTCAATTGGCTTCCACTGTTTATAGGAAAAACAGTGAAAATAGCAGAAGAAACTTTGGAAAGGAAAAGACTAGACCGTGAAAAATTCTGGTTTCAACCAATAATCCTTTGGCAATTGATCGTGTAATCCGAGTAAACATCGATGAGGAAGTTTTTTCTATCAGAATGGTGGAAGATCATTGTATGAATGGTAACTCAAATTCCCATGTTAAGAAATCAAGTTGCTTCAACAAACAGTGGAAGAAAATCAGATCATCATTGTCAGACTCCGATGACTCTTCTTTTGTTCCGTCGTCGGTTTAGTTCAATCAAGACCGCTGGTAAGCAAACTCCGATCACCGGTGGGCAATCCCCGAATCCCATCGGAATATTAAAGATTTCGTTGACCAAAAAGATGCAAACGTGGCAGTAATCGAAGCACTTCATGCCTTACAAAAAATATTCTCAGTATTTTAACAGAAAAAGCTTTTTTTTAAAGAATTTGAACACCAAAAATCTTGATATTTGTTTCCTGCTTTCAACTTTAGTGAGATAGCTTGAATTGAGAATTAATAACCACACAAACACAAACACAAAAAAAAAAAAAAAAAAACCCCTTAGCTAAGAAAAGAATTTCTTTTTGCAAAGGCATTCAATTATTAAATTACATGGGATAGTGAAAAAAAGATATTAATCCAAAATCTGAAAATACTGAGCAAATAAATTGGTATGGGTGAGAGCGTGCGTGTGTGTACTAAAAAAGATCAAGTAGTTAGAAGAAAAAAAACCTGGGTGGCATTTCTGACATTCAAACGAAGGAGACATCGGATCATTACTTTCATTAAATTACGCTTTGCAACGATGCTTTCTGAACAAAGACTAATTTTTTTCGACTCGCAAGTTTGGGTTTGAGAGAGAGTGTGTGTGTGTTACTGTGTTTGATGGGACCTATGATTCAATTTTTTATATTTTCCATCGACGGAAAATGATATATATATATATATATATTATATCTTTTATCTTTATATATTATGAAAAGAAGAGAGCTATAGAAATTATTATGCTTCTTGGTATGAGTATATAATTATCAAAATACCCATAAATCTTTAATTAATCACAAA
Source organism: Haberlea rhodopensis (assembly GCA_907163345.1). NCBI lineage: Eukaryota > Viridiplantae > Streptophyta > Magnoliopsida > Lamiales > Gesneriaceae > Haberlea > Haberlea rhodopensis. The sequence continues at coordinate 1,301,835 of CAJQUN010000136.1, read as the reverse complement.
GAGTATGCCAATATGTAAAATGATTGAAATATCTTGAGACTTTTAATAATTTCAATTTATCCGAATATATTATATTCTTGAAATATCTGTAATGCCCTTAATAATATTATCAATTACAATATCATCATATCACATAGTATTTGTAATTAAACCCCAAAAAAATTTTAAACAACCAATTGAAAAAATGATTGTACAAACACACAACACGTGATAAGTGGACACTAATATATATAATGAATACGGACAAGCCAAGAGCCAAGAGCCCAAGACAGCAGCATTATTGTGTCTACATTCCTTCCATTTATCATTTTTAGTGCTACAAAGATTATTTATTTCTTTGCTTAATCATATCATTTCCTCCATTTTTGTGAAAAGTAAATTATATTTTTTAACATTTCCTCCATAACAATAAAAATATAAAGGAAAGTACTGTAAATGAATAGAACGAAAGAAGAAAAAATATAATGAGTAAAATTGAGTATAATTTGAATTATATATATATATATATCTATATATAATTACAAAGGTGGATTAATCCATTTTAAATATAACAACTCAAATTGGATTGTACCTCAAAATATTTGGGGTGTATATAAGACAACAAATTGGACCATTCAACAACAATAATAAACGAGCATATTAAACTCTACATAATTGATTAATTTGTAATATGACACGTATTAATATGCCAATAAATTTTGTAAATATTTAACCAAGAATTCTTACATAGTGAGAGAGATAATATTGTGGTATGCATGGATTGTTTGGTACATTAAATGATATGAGTAAAACAACCATCTTGCTTTATCACCTTTGAACTGCCATATCACATGAACCTAACGATTTCTTGTAGCCTACCGTTTGGTCCATTCACTCGGCCGAACTAACAAGAAGAGACATATGTGATTATAAAGGTAGAGTCGTTATAGGTTATTATGACTATGTTGTTAGGAAGTAATGTTGGGGCTGAAGTCATTTCTATACTCACAGGTCTTGAGCTATGTTCTCAATATAATTTTTTCCCGGTCTGGTTGGATACGGATTCCACGGTTGATGTCGATAACCAATGCTAGATGGACTCAATGGGAGTTGTCATATTTTGAGTCACATACAAAAAAAATTGGTTGAATACGCTAACCATATCATGCATATTTATCAAGTGGGGAATGCAGGGGTTGATGGATTGGCTAACAAAACTTTTGATGAACGACGGCTTCATTTGGTTCAAAAAGACATGCTTGACTGTAATATTTGAGGGCTTTGCAAATTAGATAGATTGGGAATGTCTTAACTTAAAACTAAAAGCAAGTTTGTTTTGCATGGAGAGGTTTTGACATAATCCACCTCTCATGTATATTTGATTGTGCCTCGTTACGATATTGACAGTGTAAAAATAGAAAGAAAAAAAAACAAGAAGAGACATGTGAAAATAGATGTCACACCCAAATTTTCGACTACTATACTATAGTCTATATATAAATATATAAAAACTTTGGTGGTATCTCCTTTATTTGTATAAGATTCAGAGACACAAAAACAACCTCAATATATATAAAAAAAATCATATCACCAGAAACACTAGCATATATAAGAGTCACAATCATTTACATATATTTTTTTCTCTAAGTAAAAATCTCAAAAAATAATTCCGCTGATTTAAAAGCCAAAAGTAACAAAATAACCGAAGAAAAACGACATGAATTTCAAAATATAATTATGTAGACTCAAAAACCAAAATAAGATAACAGAATAGCCCAGCAGGCCGTCATCCATATACATCGGATTTCAGAAACTCGTAGGAGCTCATCATCCTGTTCAGTAAGTCCGAGTCTCATGCTCACCTACAATGCACGAAATAACCGTGAACTAATGTCCAGTAAATAAAAATCATGTATGCTATGAAAATGATATGAGACATCAGTAATACTAAAATGCATACACAAAAATATATGTACGATTTTATTCAAATTCATATTTTTCATGGGCCCTTGACTATACTACTATACACTGGGAACAAAGCTCTGAACAATGTCAATATACACACATCCAATAGAGAAATGATGTAGTCAAGTGAACCACCCTCTCGTGACCTACGAATGCACATCCTATCAACCCCCGAGCTCATCCGAGAAGTCTGTCACCCGCAACATCAATGAGTGAACTGCCCCCATCGTGATTACCGAAGGAAAATCCCCTATCAACCCCCATAATCTTCCAAGGAGTATCCCACCCACGGCACTCAACATATCATATAAGTCTGCCTCACAAAAACCTCGGTGCCATAGCAGTGACCAACAAAATATTTTTTCCCTCAAAATAATGTCGTGCATGACAGACCTCAAATATGAGCATGTATTATGCATGCATGTGCAGATACAAATGAATAACCAAGCCAATAAAGCAACAAATATTTATTCCAGCATCACTCAAGCTTTATATATATCATATAATACTTACACATTTATTTAAACATCATCAATACAATTAATATCACAAGAAATTCGGTGTTTGTTGTAGTTGCATATAGATTTTTACTTATCTTTCACTAGTTGATGTTGCTCAATTCCTAGATAGTAGACAGTCAATCTACACAATTCAAATATTTTTTTCAACAACTAATTCATCAGATTTCTTGTCATTTATCTAAATTTATTAATTCATTTTAAGTAATTCCGTTCCCTCTTTCCATCGTATTGTTATTAGGATAATTATATAATTATTTAAAATTCTATAACTCATTTAGTCATTTTTATACATCATTTAATTAAAATTTAGTGAATTCTTCGTATTGTGAGGATTAAAATATTTTTTTGAGATAAGGATGAGGTTTATACTATTAATCCTAAAGGAATGGTTCAACATTCGGGGATCTCTCAAGTTGGTGAAGCTCGTTGCTTGGAGTCATTCAACCTATCACAGACGAGAAGTATGCTCCTCTACATTGAAGATATGAGGATTTGTGGATAAACAATTAGAGTCTTAGCAATGGGAAGTAGGTATCGAATCGTATATTTCTTGTAACTAACCCCAACGCAGCTACCAGACAACCACCAATCTGACCTTAAAGGAAAACCAGGCCAAAAAACTGATCCCTAGCAATACTAACACTTAGCGTCCAAATGTGGTCCCAACAGCACATAAACAACGAACCCTTGTCCATCTCCATGGTCACGCTAGAGAAACTTTACAACTAAATTAGCACCTTGATTGATACGTGAAAATGTGAAATGAATGGCGGATGCCCATTTATCAGAGGCCCGTTTCAACGGGCCCACTGCATTGCTGCTGTATTGTGTAAAATGTTATAGGTCAAGTGTGTTTTAGTATATTTATGCCATGGCTTTATTTGGCTTTAAATCACTCAATTCGGATATCAGACGAGAGAGTTATGCCCAATCTATAAAGCTATGTACATATAGAAAAATCAATACACATGATACACTTCAAAGTTGATTTTCCCCTTCTCCCATTAGAATTTGGTAAAAACTCAAAACATGCAAGTTATAGCATACTTGCCATCTTTTTAATAGAATTGACGTCGTCACATTTCGATGAATATTTAAGCCGCTATACTAGAATTTGTGAATGTTCAACACACATTTCAAACATAAATTGAGTATTAGTTCAGGCTTTCATTAAAGTTTGGTAATTCTCGTGTTATGTGATATAACATAAATTCAAGTATTAGACTCGGTTATTACATTCTCCCATCATTACAAAAATTACGTTCCCAAAATTTTACTTACCAAAAGAGTTCTAGATATTTAGCTCTCATTTCATCATCTTTTTCCCAACTAGCTTCACTTCATGAAACACATTGTGTATCTGAGACAAAAGCAACATCACCAATTCTTTGAATCACTGGAAATGAACCAATATAGCTAGGAACGAGCTTTCATTTCTTTCCAAATCGCATAATCCCTTTCATTTGGGCTACTTTCAAAAATATTTGATCATCTACAACAAATTCAAGCATCCTTCCCCTTTATCTGTATAGTTTTTCTGTCGACTATGGGCAAATTGTATGCTTTGTCGAATTTTATGTCATTTCTCGAATCATATCTGGGCCCAAGAGTTTATTTTCCCCAATCTCATCCCAATGAACTTGATATTTAAATTTTCTACCATATAGTGCTTTATAAGGAGACATTCATATGGTAATCTGATAACTGTTATTGTAGGCAAATTATATTAAAGTGATAAATTTGCTCCAATGGCCTTGAAAATCTAAAACACAAGCTCTTAACATATCTTAAAAAATTTGTATAGTTCATTCTGATTGTCCATTAGTTTGGGGATGATATGCAGTACTGAATGCCAGCTGTTTTAATAATGCCTTGTGTAAGCTCCTCCAAAAGGTAAATAAAAATCTGAAAGCTCTGTCAGAAATAACTGATTGAGGTACACCATGAAGTCTCACAATCTCCTGGATATATATTTGTCCATATCAATCCATGGAATATGTAGAACATATCTGAAGGAAATTAGCAGATTTGCTTAATATCGACAACAACCCAAATAACATCATAACTTTTAACAGTTTTCGGTAGACCTATCAGAAAATCCATAGTAATTATTTCACATTTCCATTCTGAAATTTGCAAGGTTCCTGCCGGTCTTTGACGTTCTGCCTTTACCTATTGACATGTTAGACATTGTTCTACATATTGTGCAATGTCTCTATTCATACTCGACCACCAATAATGCATCTTTAAATCTCTATACATATTTGTTGCTCCTGCATGTACGAAATAGGGTATTGAATGGTCCTTTGCTAAAATATCTTCTCGAATATTGTCCTGTAAACTGGAGGACACCATTATAACTAAGTGCCACAATTTTTAAGTTGCGTACCCCAACGCAGGTTGTCTGAAAGTAATATAAAACGGAACTCCGAGCATCGTATCCATTAATACTTATGCGAATTATGAAATTCAAAAGATGGTTGAATGTGTGATTTATTTCTATAAATTGAAGTATTCAAATTAAAATCAACTAGTGAAGAGAATAGAAGCATAGGTATAGGCAAAGGTGGGAGGGATGAGAGAGCAAGCTGGCGCGGGGCAAAGTAGTTGAGATTAGAGGATCTACTCTTGGTATAATAAAGTTAATATTTATTAATATTTTTGGAATCCATAAATAGTTCCAATATATTTATTATCATATCACTTATATTTTATACACCAACTTATAAATATTGTTAAGTATTTACTGTGCTATTTTTATGTAAACAACAAAACAAGATAACCAATTTAAATGGCAGTAACACCTAGCAAGTATTTAAATGATACCAAACATTGAAGTTACAAGTAAATAAGCAATAATAAATCAAAATGCCCACATATAAGTGGTGTATAACACAATAAATATAACATATAACATATAACACAATAACTAAGGTAACAATTTTAAACGGCTGGTAATATCTAGCAAACATTTAAATGGTAACACACATGGAATAAATAAACCTCCATAAGTAGGGTTTAGCAAAAATCAAGCAAGAAAGTAAATATAAAACAAAGAATTTAATATTAAACAGGGATTTATTTTATATTTTTTATTAACTTTATTACCATTCCAAGAACTTCACATTTTCATCTCAACTTATTGAAATTAGTTCTTCATAATGGAATTGAAGAACTTAGAATATTTACTAAGCATAAGGATATTTTTTTCAAGTGAAGGAAAATAGAATAAAGAGAGAAAAATATGCAAACAAACTTTTATTTCATATAATGAGGGATGTCCGCTATACATCAATACACCTCTATTTATAGGCAAAATATGGAAGGAAAGTTACAAATTGGGATAATATTTTATATAAATAATTGTCCACAAGTCTTAGCTTTTTGTATCATATACTTCATCTACCTTGTATCCATGTTTTGACAATGTTGCAAGTCGAGTTTGATCTTGGCCAAAAAACAAAACTTGTAGACCAGCCTGTATACGTAAAGTTTGCTGTGGAAACGTTCTTAATTTGGCCAAGTATTATATGAGATATGGTCAAAATGTATGTATAACCAAACAATATTTATTTGTTGCACCATTTATTTGTTATAATTTTTTCTCTCAATTGTAAAATGAATTTCCCTTTCATGTTTTCTTCAATGTTGTATGTATTAAACTTAACTTTCTACAGATTCAAGAAACACCTCAATCCAAGTTTTCAAGTTCGAGCTATGATTTTTTATATATTGAAAGTACAATAAAACAACAATCACACTTTAACTACTATTAGTATTAAACTTATACATATTAGGGGATCTAATGAAACTTAAAATGTAAAACGATACTTTAAACATTTAATAATTGTATATTTTTAAGTATTTATCACTAAGTGTGAAATCGTAAGATGCCACTTAAATATTGTATTTCTTTACTTTGGAAAGATATTCATCAACTTCTTGTCCTTGTTGAATTCTATTAATCAAAGTAGGCTGACGTGTCAACGCTGTAAGTTTTACCTCTATCGCTTCTTGTCCTACAAGTTCTATATTCATTTTCTATAAATCCATCAGCTCTAATTTCTGAACTGAATCTATGGTACTTTGTGTAGATTTTCTACTTAATGCATAAACTACAATATTAGCCTTTTCAGGATGGTAGTTGATAGTGCAATCATAATCTTTCATTAACTCCAACCATCTTCTTGTCAAATATTCAATTCTTTTGGAGGTGAAAAATATCTTAAACTATTGTGACCAGTAGAAATCTCACATCGTTCTCCATACAAGTAATGTCTAAATATTTTCAATGTAAATGCCACTGAAGAAAGTTGCAGATCATGTGTAGGATGATATTTCTTATATTCCTTCAATTGCATAGAAGCATATGAAATAACTTTACATTTTGCATTAATACACATACCAACCCATCTTTGAAGCATCATTGTACACTACCAAGCCTCCAGCACCTGATGGAACCAAAATGATAGGAGCAGAAGTTAACCGCTTCTTCATTTCCTGGAAACTTTGTCACAAGCATCGGTCCTGCCAAAATTCACATTTATTAAACTTAAACATAATATTTAAAAATCTATATATTTAGTTACTCTCTATACATTTTATTTTTTTCACACTCAATTATTTACTCATAAGCTCAAATTCAAAAATATTTTTTTATAAATCCTTTAGTTAAAACAGTTTCCATCATCTACCATTTATCAACCAAATGTTATTATTCTATCATCTCGATTATAACAATTAGGAGTGAGCATCCGGTCGGTGACCTAATCGATCAAACCAAATTTTCACAAAACCGATTTAACCGATTTTTTTTGGCAATAATCGAACCGACCGAAATAATTTGAAAACTAAATTAATTGAATCGATTAAAATATCTGTTAATTCGATCGGTAACTGAATTAACCGATATTTTCAAAGAATGTATATAAAAAATTTAAAATAAATTTACTTGATTTTAAAATTTTAATTCTTTTTAAAAATAAAATAAATAAAAGACTGAGATAATTGATTTTAAAAAAAATGGCTGTTATGTTTTGTTTGAAGATCTTTCTCCATCTGATATTCATTTGAGCCTTGCCACTATTGTTAAACCTTAAGAGCTATTGTTAAATCGATATTTTTAAAATGAAAATCGAAAAATCTAACCAATTAAATAGAATTTTTTTAAATCAAATCAAATTTCCGAATTAACCAAACCAAAATTTCAAATTAATTCAGTTCGGTTAATTAATTATGTTTAACCGAAATTTTGCTCGCCCTAACAAAAATGCGAGTGCTTTGGTTCCAAAATCATATCAAGGAATATTATATATATATATATATATAAACAATTTGTTTGAATTTAATTCCAGTGATTTTAAATTCTATAGTTTAATTATTATATTATATAATTAATTAAAATAATACCATCTAAACAAAGATAATGTAAGAGTTGGAAGTAAAGAATCAAGAATGGAGTGAGCTCTGTTTCCATGGAGAACCAAACGGAATTCAGTGCAGAAGAATCCATGGACAGTCACCCTCATATTGGTATGATCAACACTTTCTGCGAAATAACCAATTGCGCCTTCAAATCAAATGCCCTCTTCTTCTTGGAGTCTCACAACTTCGATCTTGACGCAGCTGTTTCCACTTTCTTCGATACCGGCGGCTCTATCTCCGCACCTGCCGCCGCTGCAAAGGCCGAGTTACCGGCGCGGTCCCAGTCTCAGGATTCTCCTTCTGACGAATCGGAATCGCGGCCTTCGCGCTTCAGGTCCCCATCGCCACCGCCTGCATCCCGTTCGTGCAATCTACGCTCTTCTGGAAATGTTAAAACCGCCGCCTCAGCATCATCTGTGAGAAAAGGACGCACCGCCGGTGGAATTAAGACTCGGGGGGATATGAAACGGGTTTCGGATGATGCAGATGAGTCGGATAGCGACCCGGATTTTGATCCCCAAAAGTACCACACGGGCGGGAAAAAGAGGTGAATTTCTTCTAAAAATTTCCTTGATTTTCCCCTATGTAAGTTAATAATTGATCCAATTTTATTTCCAATGAATTTTTTACAAACCCCAATGAGCTAGATTTTGGCATTTACGAGGTCTTGATAGCCGCAAAATTAGTTTTGGTTCTACTTTCTGATAATAGACTTTTATGTTTTTGAGTTTATGCATGGAGATAAAAGAAAACCATCCGGAATTCTGGTGTGATTTGTTTTTGGGGTGTAAAAATTATCTCATTTCCATGAAAAGTTATTGGCTCATGAGTTTGGTCTTTTCGACCGAAAGCTTGTTCATCGTGAGGAATGGCTGATAATGTTCAAGACGACAATTTTAATTGAACTAGATTTCAGGCTTCTATAGACTTCATATTTGTGAATTCTACTATATAGAAACGTTGTGGGAAAATGGATTACATTAAAAAGTTAAGATATGGCTACAAAGTTGTGTGAGAAATCCATTTAACTGTTCTATCATTCTATGCCTGAGTTCCTCAAAATCATGTTTCAAACGTTTCAATCACAATTTGGAACTCCTTATAAGGCTAGCTTATGTTGCATTTGGATGGTTAGATTTGATTTTGACAAAGTGATCCAAGATATAAAGTTGAATGGTTTTGAAATTAATTACAATCATTTGCAATACATACCAGAAGAATCTGGAATTCTTTGAAACAAAATCATCACTCAGGTAAAATGGATTTAGAATTGTAGATTTGAAAATCTTGATTTTAAATCTGCAACCAAGAGATTTATTATTTGAAGTAATCTGCAAAATAAAATTCCTTGAATGCCCATACTTCAAGAACTATAAGATTTCATTTTGCGCTTCTATGGAAGAATTTGAATTTATGGGAATGATTTCCAAATTGGATTTCAAATTACAATGGTGTGTGTTATTCATCCACACAATATTGAATTGATGAGAGAGGATAACACAGAAAATAAAGCCATCCAAACAATTAAAATGCATTCGAAATCTTGATTTATAATCTTCTGTCCTACACACAGTTAATTTTTCAAGACATTTACCTAAATACGAATTATCCAGAATCACCTGAGCAAGCTATCTTATAAACCTTTTAAATCTCAACTTGAGCCTAGAAGGGGGTCTTTTCATCACCTTGTGTGAATATTGTGAGGTTGTCTGTTTAGCTATCACTAGCCTCGGGGTTGTAGTTTTAGAATAGAGAGTAAGGCTAGATTTTTCCTTTCTTTCCTTTTTTTTTTTGTTGGTGGGTTGGGGGCCCTATTATTTGTATAAGACAGGCTTTTTTTATCCAATGTCTTGTATGGGAGGATGCCATCATCTGAACATTTTATTATTTATTTTTTAAATGTATAACAACTAGAGTAATTAAAAGTAATAACAAATCAAAGTTATGAGCACCCAAAAATGTTTTTGACATTTCCTTTTATCTTTCCAGATATGTTACCATGTTCCGATTACCATTATTGTGCCAGTCAATATTAGAAAACAATGTCCAAATATGCATCCACAGTGGTTGGATCCTTTTAGTCCAAGTACTGAATAGGATGCTGCAGATTTTTTATGTCTAACCAGCTCTTAGTTACTTGACACCGTGGGAGTCAAGTGACATAAGTTTGTCCTTTTGAGCACTTCTTGAAAGATGCCAATAGATATAATCACTTATATGCAAGATTCTGACATTCTATAGTTATTACTTTGTTACTTATCACCAGTATAGAAAGACCTCCATACATGGTACTTTAATTTGGACCGCCTCTTACAGTTCCACTGCCACAGAAATAATGCAAGAGTTGCCTAGAACTTTGTTAGACATGACAAGTTTATCCCTTTTCATGAAACGTTTGCTATCTCACATGTTTGGTTGGGATTCAGATCTGTGTAATTGGTCGTTGTGTAGATTCATATTTTGGGTTTCAAGTCAAACAGTAAATTTTAAAGCAAATCTCATTTACTGTGCAAGCCAACGTTTTGCATGCCATGAAACTCTGGGTAACATTGACATAACATGGCTGATCCTTTTTGAAAATTAAAATGTCTTATACCATCTTATAGCATTGAGCATAGACAAAAATGTTTTTGAAGCATTACTCTGTGATCCATGGCACCTTTTCCAGATATAAACTTTTACCCAATCTAGTTGTTTAAAATCCTGGAAACTTGCATGTAGATCTCTACTACTCTACCAGGTTCAAAAAACAAAATTTGATAGCCTACGTGTGGGTGCGTCTGGTTGTAGGAGGGAGTGCTCATAGTCAATCATCTTTTTGTCCCATTATGATAGTGTAAATTCTCATTTTACTTAGAATACCCAAGTACCCAACTGATGGCAATAGGTTGAATAAAGTGTTTGTAATTGTTTTTGTGAATATTCTAGCAAAAACACTTGGTAATGTCTGGTTTTGTTTCCAAAGCACATTTTTCTTTCTCCGGAAATGAAAAATGCACTTCTGCCCATTTTCAAATTCTTTCCTGGAAATACTCGAACTCAAGTTGACATTCTCTTGTGCGATCATTATTTCAATTTCAGATTTTGGCAAAAAATAATTCTATAAACCTCAGACACCATAATTTCAAAATTGAAAGTACCCACACACTATTAAATACTAAATAACCAATACCTTAACATTGCACAATATTTATATTAGAAAATATCCCTCTTAGAAACAAAATCTTACACATATCACATTCTATAATTCAATCTCTAGATATATATTTGCAGAAAATATTTTTTTGACATTGTGCTTTTTTAAAAGGAATTGAAAAATAGGTTGTGAACTAATTTTTCTGAACCAGGCATTTTTGTGTGCTAGGAATATGCTTCTAGGAATATGAACAGTTGACTTGTTTGAAATATAGTTTCAAAAAGATCAAAATGGACATGGAGGTTTGAACCTTTAAATAAAATAAAAAGAAAATGAAAACTTCTAGACTTGATGTAACTCGAATTGGAAAACCAAATGTTCCAACACTGACCTAATTGGTTGACTAAAAGAATGTAAAACTTATCTCACCAGTTGTTTATGAATTATGTGCAAATGTTCTGTGAACGGAAGTGCATGCTTTAATAATTCAAAACAGTTCGTATGTAGTTGAGAAATGCCATGCTCATATCATTTATCTGTAGCTCATACTTGTCCATGTCACAGTGGAATGCTTGTTATAGATCCATTGAGATCAAGGGCAGCAGGTGATGTGGATGCCATATTTGATCAAGCAAGACAATCAGGAGCTGTACAGGGATCTGCTGAACATCTTTTGCCTCCTACCTCCAGAAGCTTTACTGGAACGGCTAGACTACTTTCTGGGGAGGCATCTTCCACCCCACACCGTCCTGAATCCATTATTCACGATATCATTTGCTGGAGAAATGGTTTTACAGTGGATAATGGGCCTTTCAGGATGTTGGACGACCCTGAGAATGCTTCTTTCTTGGAGGTAACATATTTCATTTTTTTTGTATGTGTTCTGGAAAATGCTTATAATATGGCTAAAGAATTAGTGAGGAGGTAGAAACCTGGTTATTTCAATCCTGCTCGAGGCTCAGAGAATATATCATTTTGAAGGAGGAAGGGAGTGAGAGAACCTGGTTTTTGATTGATCGTTTAATCCTGTATATGCTCATAGATTCAAGTAATATACAGCCGACTTGTTGATAATTCTAACGTAGTCCCAGAGAGATTCCATTTATCTTCTTTCTCCACAATTTCTTTCACCCATAAAGTTTGTGCATTTTGCATTATGTATGCAAATGACTGACGGACGTAAGATGTATTTTCCGCTGAGTGGAATCATGTAATTGTTGTTCATATTCTTTTGAGCACAGGGTATTAGGAGGTCTGAATGTCCAAAGGAACTTGCTCCAGCCGACCAGAGAACACAAGTTTATGTTCGTCTTACAAGGAAGGACGGAAACTACCAGGTTTGTTCCCACTTCTCTAGAGATTTAGGGTAGGCTTGGATTAGTTTTACGGTGTTTTCTAAAAATGTATTTTCAGGAAATGATTTATATAATTTGATTAATATTTGGTTTTGTTTTTAAAGGAGACATTTTTTATTCCTGTAATAATATTTATAGTTATTTAATTTTCAATAATAAATGTATAGAGTATTTTTAAAATTTAAAACAAGAAGAGACACCCCCTTAGTATCTACGTTATTTCAACTGGAGTCGTTTATTCTTTGTCGGACAGGAACCCCAAACAAGCCATCTTTTCTTTCAAGGTGTCGGACGAACTCTAGGTAGCACCAGCGACACGGAAACGAGCAGTATTATCACCACTGCATTGACCGTAGCTCCAACCCAGTCTCCCGGCCTAGTTGTTGACGACACACAACCTTCTACATCAATTCAGCTAAGGCTTGCAGATGGTACACGCCTTATCGGACGCTTCAACAACTACCATACCATCATAGATGTTCGGGATTTCATTGATGCATCGAGGCCCGATGGACCGACAACTTATCAACTGCAGGTAATGGGGTTCCCCCCAAAACAGCTTACTGATCGGGGCCAGACAATAGATCAAGCTGGAATAGCTAATTCAGTTGTGATCCAGAAATTATAGACATTTGGACAAGAAATTCAAGTTACAAATGCTGATGTTGGTGAATGCCGCATCTCTTTTTTCCTTTTTCTTTCCAAGAATTTATGTGAATAACACGATTCCGTCGGTTTGGAACCTATCAATTTAAAGAATGTGCTTGCAAGGGATGCGAAATTGTAAAGGAAAATGATTCTAACAAAGGTAAGACTTGTGAATATTCAAAGGTTGGGGGAATTAGACTGGTAAGGAGATGGAGTTGTGTGAGGTAGTATGTGTTAAAACAATATTTCTATTGTTCATTTACTGAAAATTTAGTAAAAATAATTTCAGATATGTTTTATCTCGGTTGAATATGTGTCGTTCGTAAAGTTCACGAGTCATGATCAAACAATCTAACATTATCAGGGTATTTGGCTAAACTTAGCTTATAGGATTTATAAGATTATATATTTTATAAATTATTTAGGTTGAGCCTTTGGGCAACGGTGAAAGTTGATGTCATGTGACCTGGAAGTCACGCTCTCGAATCACGGAAACAGCCCCTTGCGGTGCAAGAGAAGACTGCCTACATTAGACACAAAGTAATCGATCCCTTCTCAGAACTTATATCGAGAGTCTTGTGCATCGGGTTTGCCCTTTTTATATATATTTTATAAATTATTCTATGAAATCATAAGTTGAGGTCTTATTTGAAAAATAAGTTATTAAATATCTTCACAAATAAGGAGTTAATGGTAATTTACCTCATGTGATATTGATAATATATATTTTACATCATATGGTTTGTAAATGGACACTTTATCTCATTGTGGTTTGCAAAATACAGTGGGGTAAGTTATATCTGACCAGAACCACATGAGGTAAATTGTCATGGAGTAAAAAATTATCAATTTTCTTTTTCTAGTTTTAGTTGCAGATTACCTAGGTGCAGATTACCACTCGTATTTTATTTTTTAGGCGCATTTTACCCAGTTGTATTATTCTTCTAGGTGCATTTTATTTATGTGTTATTCTTTAGGTGCATTTTACCCAAAAATATACAATAGATATTTAACATGTAACTTGAAAGTACAGGCCCATAAAAAGCCACGTGTGACGCAAATCATATATGGAGGGGTGTTTTGCACCTATTCGCAAGCCACATTGAGTAAATGACTATTTTAAAACAACTCGTGGTATAGAAAATCACATAGGGATTTGTTGTCAAAAACCCTAAAATAGATAATAACATTCATAGATGGTATATATTTAATTATTATAAGATTTTTTTATTTATTATGACTACCAAAAATGGTATGATTTTATATAAAAAAATCAAGAGTTATTTTTGGACATATTTTTATTTATAAAAAATATTTTAGAATATTATCATAAATAGTAAAATTATTTTGTAGTTTAAAAAGTTTAATGGATGATTTTTTTGAATAAATAAGATAAAATAGCGATAATTAGTTCTCTCATTGTCACCAAATTTCTATTGTTCCAACACAATTTTTTAAATAAGAAAAAATAGCAAAATGTTCATAGTTTACAACATTAAAATAAGATTCTTAAAAACTAGGTTATAATATTATTATCCGAAGAACATGAAATATGTCACTGAATTAATATTATAGCTGTCCAATATCATCTCTTTATTATTTTTTTTTATTGATTTTAGGCTGGCAGCAAATCGGGTTCCAGAAGACTCCTATTTTTTGTGTTTACGATCTACGCATATCTCAAGTGTAGTTTGTGCCGATAATGAATAACGTTATCTTGGGGTTATTAGTGAGAACATTGTAGACAATCGTGTTTTGAGATATATAAATGATATGGGGTGTTTTATGGTGTTTTGCGATGTGGCTATTGTGTTTTTATAATCATTTGATTATTGTTCTTGTCGAACGATGGCGACTTGAGACATAACTTTCACCTCAGATAGGGGTAAGACTACCATAACCTTACAAGATATTTCTATTAGGAGTTTGAGAGTTGATGGTGAGCCAATAACCAGTGTAGATCATTCACACAAAGTAGCAGAATGCCATATATGTCTTAACTTATTGGGATTTGAGCCTCAACCATAACATTTTAAAAGTGGCCACCTACCGATGACTAGTCTAGACTAGCAGAACAAGTTCAAAAGCCAGGTTAGGTTCAGTAGACCGATCGATCTTATCCACCCGGCTTATTTTCGGAGAAGGTACACTCGTTGTATAGAGTTGATGATCATCAGAGGAATTTTGTTTCCAAATTATCAAGGTGGCTCTGGGAAGCTCATTATTTTTGCAGCTACTTGAAGATATCGAGTATGTGATATCTTATAGTTGGGGAAGTATAGTGTTAGTATTCTTATAGCGTGAGTTATGCACTGCAACACGTGTAGGAAAATGTATGATTACAAGGTCTTTGTAGCTCTTGCAGGTATAGGTAATAATATAAGACATCAACTTTTTTAAAACTATTTTAATATTTGTTGGTAGATGTAATGCCCTAAGAAAATCATATAATTATGAATGATAATTATGATGTAAGTATGATGTGTGATTTGATTAAAAGAAGTAAAATATATTAAGGTGCACCGGGGCGAGAATGATATGAAATTGATTGTAAATGGAGATTGTGTGCGAAAAAAAAATGTTAAATGGTCTTTGGAAGTAAGAGATAACTTGATTCCGTTAAATTAGAAGTGATTAAATTTCTCTGATGTATAGTGTGCCCCGAATAAATTATTTATTATAATACAGTTTAGTATTTTAGGCATAACTTTTTAATACGATGTTGAAGTTGGGCGATTCAATAGCCACACAAAGATAAAATAAATAGTTACAACTTCATGTCGACAAGATTGTCTGAAAACGTAGTTAGATAAGGTAAAAGGCAGCCGAAAGAAACATATTTATCGGTAACGTAATGCGTATCAAATTAATATTATAATATTAATATATAAGTATGCACGTGTGATTGTCTTGAGAACTCAAAAGTGAATTCAGGAAAAGAAATCAGAGAGATGAACGACGGTTCTGCCTATTTTTCATATAAAGATTTAAACAACGTTCAACAATCTTTTAACGAACCGAATATATCTTCTGGAGCTGCGAGGCAAGGGCTATAGTTTGAGACTAATATTTTATATTTTGGTGATAGTTTGTGTCTAACCAATTTATATAGAGGTAGTTGAAAATAGTGTATTATTGATTATTGTTGACAAGTATTATCTGCAGAATCGAAATGTAACGAAATAACGAACTGATGAAAAGAAATATTAATATACGTGGGTGATTTGATATGAATTATTGATATTCGTTAAATACTATAAATCATTTGAGAGCCACAAAACTATGGTAATATCGTTAACTTTGAATATCGACTTTCAGGTACGTAGTAACGTACGAGCATATATGATATGGAATAATGATATATATGCATGTGTTATTGTGTATGAAATGTTAAATGTGATCAACTGGAGGGACGAGTTGAGATTGATGTCTATGACATGGTAGACATGTGGAACCGTTGAGGTTGTTGTGGTTGATAGGTATGCTGGCCTCTGATCGTTATTGTATCGTTGAATCAGTGAGTTGCCTCGATGGACATTATATTATACTTATCGATGTTAAACTTGGTGATTGTGATATTGTGAAACGGAAATAGTTCCAAAAAGTTTACATTGGTTCATACATTTTCAGGAAGTATCTCCTTATCATTTCCAGTAGTGCTATTTTGTTGTATTAAGATTTTATTTGTTGATATAATTGTGATTTTCATGTTGGTATATGCTCACCCTGTGTGGTGGCTGTTTTTGTTGAACAAGTACTACGTTATCTCAGGGAAGTAAGCTCGAATGTCATTGGATATTTCAGAAGTATATTACGAGTATTAGTTGATGTAGATGTTATTTATATGTTCGGATTTATATTCATTTATCCATGGCTCGTATGTGAGCCTTTTAATGCCTGTACATGGCATGTATAAATGTCTCGAAGGTTTCTTTTTGCATTTTGTTGCTCTTAGTGTGTTTTACTTAGGGAAGATTCATTACAGTTTTGGAGTATACGTATATGAGATGCGATTTGCGGGAAGTCCGATTTACGGGGTGATTATGTCAAAATTTTATACAAATGACGTCACACTTGTTCGTGTGGCGAGGTTTCGCGTGCCATATTTAGTGGTATCAGAGAAGTATTTAGTTGTCTGGGTTGTTAAGGGCTTAGGATGTGTTGAGGGTGTTGGACATCATAGGATGTGTTGATGCATGAATGTGCTTGTCTGTTCATGTGTTGTGACAATCATGTGAAATTATGTGCTTCTATGCGAAGATACGATATGAGGTGATGAACACTTGCATGAATATTAACCATTGTGGTTGCAGGATAATAGGTAAAACACGATGATTGTCTGTTAAATCGAAATGTAACGAAATAACGAACTGATGAAAAGAAATATTAATGTACTTGGGTGATTTGATATGAATTATTGATATTCGTTAAATTGTTTTTTTTAAGACAAATATATTAATACTAATAGGAATACTAGGGGTATTTCAACCCGTTATAAAATTTACTAAGACACCGAAGCGCTTAGTCACCATTCCAGTAACAAAATGTATTGATCAATAGACAACAAATAACTATCTATTACAACTTGTAAGCTTTGCCCCATAAAGGCTCGTCATAAAAACGATATCCAAAATGAAAAAACGAAAATCATGAAAATCCAGTAGCACATAAAGATTATATTTCTTCTTCGATGATCCAAATCGATCCTTCAAGCTAATTCTTGTCGATTGATCATTTTTTCCTTTTCCCCGATGTCCTCACCGTAAACTCATCAGCCATTAACCATTCCGATAAATTCCTAGATCCTATGCATGGAATCAATATTTCAAACCAATAAGATATAAGAATTCATAATAAAGATTGTAGACAAAGTGTTGGGTTAGTATACCAATCAATAAAAGAGTACGGTGTAGTTGTTCTACCTCTTACTTTTAACTAAGACCAGAAATTTAGTTTGATAGTCTCACTAACTTTATGCACACAAAAGATTTGTTGTTCGAAAATCACCTTGTTTCTAGTTAGCCATAAATTCCATACTACACAAAACCATCCCGCCTCCCACTCCACTTTAATTCTTTTCTTTTCTAAAATATCGGAATGATGCATAAAATGAGGTAATGGTTTTCCTTGACCAACTGTTAATAACCCAAACCATTTATAGAACTCCATCCACACAAGGTAAGCACTTTTGCAGGTAAAAAATAAAGGCTCAGTATCTTCTTCCACCTCATTGCAAAGCACACATAATAAAGAATTTTGAGGACATAGCATCCCCCTTTTTTCAAGATTAATTTTGGTTGGGATTCTATTTTGAAGTAATTTCCACATAAAACCACAAACTTTGCTAGGGACCAACTTATTCCATGCAACTATTAAATGATTTCTGTTTCGCCATACCTCTTGGTCCACCGTTGTTGCAATTGCTTTATATGCCGATTTTGTTGAGTAAGTTCCTTCGTCACTGAATTGCCAAGTGATAGTGTCCTCCACATTTGAAAGCCCATTAAACCTGTACAAAAAGGTTAGTAGTTCAAATAGTAAATTTTCCTCCCACACAAATAAGTCTCTCCTCCAATGCCAATCCCACACCCACTCCCCATCATTCCAATGACCCTTCTCAGCTATGAAACAATCTTTGTCAGTGGATATCGTAAATAATCTCTCAAATCTTGTACCCAGTTTACTTTCCTCTATCCAAATTTCGGTCCAGAATTTAGTATTATTCCCATAACCCACCCTTTTAACCAAGCCCTTGGTGAACCATTCGGGCGGATTATGAAAAACTCCCTTTATTAAATCTCCCCACCATGTTGACCATTCTTTAGTTAAACTAACATCAAAACCCAAGAAACATCCCCCATCTCCCTTATACTTAGATTTTAGAACCGTTACCCACAGCAAATCCGAGTTAATCAAAAAATTTCAAGCCCATTTTCCTAAAAGTGCTAGGTTAAAAGAATCTAAATCCTTTACCCCCAAACCCCATCCTCTTTTGACTTGCAAATTTTATCCCAGCTAACCCAATTGATTTTCCCTCCCCCGCTCACCCCACTTCCCCACAGGAAATTACGCTGGATGTTGGTTAAGGACTGAAGGATTTTTTTGGGAGCACGGTAAAAAGACAGAAAGTAGATGGGTAGGTAGGCTAGGGTTGCATTAAGTAAGATTAGTCTTCCTCCAAAGGATAATTTTTTATTCTCTGGGTAGGCAGGCTAGGGTTGCATTAAGTAAGATTAGTCTTCCTCCAAAGGATAATTTTTTATTCTCCCATCGCCCCAATCTTTTCTTCACTTTATTAATCAACGGTTGCCACATCTCACATTTTCTTGGGTTTGCCCCAATAGGTAAGCCCATATATTTGAAAGGCAAGGAACCTTTGGAACAGTATAGTTCATATGCCATCCTATCCAAAACCTCCTCTTTCATATTAATCCCATTGTGTTGACTCTTGTTAAAATTAACTTTGAGTCCAGACACCAGTTCAAAATTTCTCAATATGCCTTTGATAGTCTCAAAGCTCGTTTTATCAGCCTTTCCTATGATCAAAGTATCATCCGCAAATTGCAAGTGAGTGATCTCGATTCCATCCATTCCCACATTTATTGGTGACAGTAACCCAATCCTACTAGCTTTTCGGATCAGAGCACTCAATCCCTCGGCCACAATAAGGAAAAGAAAAGGTGAAAGAGGATCCCCTTGTCTAATTCCCTTATGGTATTGGAATTCCTTACCCGGGCTTCCATTAATTAGCACTGATGATGTTGCCGTTGAGACACATTCCATCATCCATTTCCTCCATTGTACATTGAATCCCATCAAAACCATCATATTGTCTAGGTAAGCCCAATTGATTGAGTCATAAGCTTTTTCGAAGTCAACCTTAAATAAAGGAGCCTCTTCTCTTTTCCGCTTCACCTCTTCCACCAATTCATTTGCAATTAAAACACCCACGGAACCGTTGAGGTTGTTGTGGTTGATAAGTATGTTGGCCTCTGATAGTTATTGAGAGAGAGAGAGAGATGATGTATCGTTGAATCAGTGAGTTGCCTCGATGGGCATTATATTATACATATCGATGTTGAACTTGGTGATTGTGATATTGTGAAACGGAAATAGTTCCAAAAAGCTTACATTGGTTCATACATTTTCAGGAAGTATCTCCTTATCATTTCCATTAATGCTATTTTATTGCATTAAGATTTATTTGTTGATATAATTGTGATTGTCATGTTGGTATATGCTCGCCCTGTGTGGTGACTGTTTTTGTTGAAACAGGTCAATAAAGTACTACGTTATTTCAGGAAAGTAAGCTTGAATCTCATTGGATAGCATTGCTTTCAGAAGTATAGTACGAGTATTAGTTGATGCAGATGTTATTTATATGTTCGGATTTTATTCGTTTATCCATGGATTTTTATTCATTTATCCATGGCTCGTATGTGAGCCTTTTAATGCCTGTATATGACCTTTATAAATGTCTCGAATGTTTCTTCTTGCATTTTGTTGTTCTTGGCGTGTTTTACTTAGGGAAGATTCATTATAGTTTTGGAGTATACGTATCGAGATGTGATTTGTCGGAAGTCTGATTTACAGGGTGATTATGTCTTGTTCGTGAGCCAGAAGGTATACCAACAAAACCAGGAAGCTGCTCCTCGTACATCGCATTAAAAAAATTATGGCATTTCATTCGTGCTTGGTAGAAATTGTACGTCTTGCATATGTATCACATCATGAGTGGTTCACGGGACGTTGTGTCCTCAACGGGAAATACATATATATTCTCATCTTCATCATCATGCATCGCATCTTCATCACTAACATGTCCTCCACAATCGCTCAATGAAATGTCGGGTTCACTCCTACAAACATCACCATAGTTGTCTCCGATTACATCATGTGTTGCAAACCCTTTAGATGATGCCAACATAATTGTATGCTCCGAACCACAACATCTGCATCAAAGGCATCATGAACCAGTGCAACATTTTCTCTTAAAGAATTCCACGCTTCTCCAACCTTTAAGCAACAATCATGTGCTGTGTTCGGCCAATATTTAGGATTTTTTTTGGATGGGCCGGTGGTATATTGATCCCAAAGTCAACTTCCATTCTCGAAATAAGGATACTATTGTTGTTGCTCAAAATCTCGATATGTAGAAGTACCAGGTTGGTCATTGAACTCCATATTGCTCAATCCTTCAATGACATTTGGAAGATATGATTCTAGTTATTCAAAACTAACATCATGGCTAGTTGGCTCGACATACAAATGCAGTATTTTCATATTGTGATATTACATTATAAACTGTACAACGTCATCATCTATAGTTTTGATTGGTACTTCATTCCAAGATGATTTCTTCTTGAATGAATGAATATCGGGTTGACAATTTGATAATAAAAATCATTGGGTCGATGTTCAACTTTTTATGCACTAGCTGAACCAATTCCAATAAAGTAATAGATCGTAAAATTAATCGGTCTGATATGTGAGATGTTATATTCAACCGATTCGTTCTCAATAATAATATTGCCACCAAAATAGCAGCACTTTTCCATTTTGAAAAAGAAATGTTGAGTGTGTGGTAGGCAAAATAGGGAAATATTGACAACCAAAATTTGCACCACTAAATTATTTAGTTGTACCTACTGAATTACTGTTCCAACTTCTTAGTTGTAGTGTTTGGTGCCAATAAGATGTTGCAATTTCTTAGATCTTGAGTGATATCTGTGTTATATCCTTACAACATCAATTTGTTCTTTTATTAGGTTTTCACGATATCTTTTGTTGTTCGGTTTTTTGGATCACTCCTTCAAAGTTTGGTTTTACCATTTAGTCTTTTTTCTTCCAAATTTTGTTGCAGGATGCTTTGCTTTAATCACGTTTTGGCTTGTCTGCTATGTATTTAGTGATTTGACTTAGGCTCCCAACGTTCGAACATCAATTCCGGATATGATGATGATTTGAAAAATGTTGACAGCTCTGAGGTAATGAAATGTTATTTCGACTATCTGCATAGTTTCATCATGTTGGTTGTGAGCTGTTGAATTACATTTTTTTTGTATGCTTGCTTTGATAACCTTTGCACATTTATTTTGGACCTTACACCTCCCACTTTGTATGAATTGGTTTGTATGAGGTGCCTCTTGTTTGGTCGAATTTGTTGTATTTGGTTAGCTTTTATTTAATGGTGTTGGAATCGAAGAGGGGGGTGAATGAGATTCCTTGGTTACTTTAGCTTTTTAAAATGAGTTTGAAAAATAAAAGAGTTTTGCGCTTTGCGGAAGCCTTTAGTCAATCGATAAATAAAAAGAATAAGTAAATAAATGCGTAAAGAAATAATGCGGTAAATGACAAGGATATTTGTTATAGAAGTTCGGCGATGAATCGTCTACGTCTCCTCTTCCCGGTTAGATAACCTCCAACCGAGGTTCCACTAGAAAAATAGATCTTGGCCTTGAGGGCTCCAAGTTAGCCACAACCCAACTCTTCCCGAGTTTACAAAGCTCTTCCCGAGCACACTACTCTTCCCGAGTACACAAGCTCTTCCCGAGCACAATACTCTTCCCGAGTATACAAAGATCTTCCCGAGCTACCAACACTCTTCACGAGTCTTCTTGGCCTTAAGGACTCCAAGGATAGCCACACACTTGCACCAACTAGACTTGTTGATGACTTTACAATTTTCCAACTTGCTTTGGTGTTGGAGGACCTTTACAATAAACCAACAAACACCTTCACGGTGTACTCACACGAAGACAACAAGACTCTATCAAAATAAAACAATTACAAGCTCCAATACAACAACAATGTATGGAGATTGCAAAGCTATTTGAAATTTGAATTGGCAAAGCTTTGATGAAGTTTGTAGGCTTGTTTCTTGTCTTTAAAATGCTCCAAAAGATCAATTTTTATAGTGTAGGGGGCCCCAAGGCTCCTACTAGCCGTTGCTACACATAAGGCTGAAATCACTCCTCGATCGCCTCGGACATCGCCTCGGGCGATCTCCATCGCCACCCTTTAACGGTCAAATCTGGCCCAGATCGCCTCGGGCGATCTCCCCATCGCCTGGGGCGATCATCAATGATAAACAAGGCCGTAGGTAAAGTTCTGGATCGCCTCGGGCGTTCCGTGCATCGCCTGGGGCGATCGCCCAAAATGGCCTAGGAAGCATTCTGGATCACCTGGGGCGAGCTTGACCATCGCCTGGGGCGATCTGATCGCCAGCGTGCACACCGTGCCATCGCTTCAGTCGATGGTGCGCAACATGGCTCGGATCGCCTCAGACTATGGCTCGGATCGCCTCATACTATCTCCCAGATTTCAACACTCTCAAACTTTGTACTTTTCGACCATCTTAAGCTCGTTTCTGGGAAACGTGGTAAACATAAAAGTTGTATCTCTTCCTCTTATCTAGGTGTGGACAAAATTTCATTGCATTTCATTAAGGTATGAAGAAGTTACGCCCAAAATTCTACAGCCGCTCAAACCTTGCTACAATCTGCACTTGTTATGACTTCCATGCCATTTTGCTCTATGATGCAATTCGAATTGGACTGAGATGTTTGAATATGAAATCTAGAATATTGAGTTGGCTTTCCAACCTCTTTGGATTCACCTTGTTCGGAGCATCGAGCCAAGAGATATAATCAAAACATTGCACTGCGCTCCAATTGGCTTCTATACGAATTTGCCCACCAACGGACCATTGGTTTGTGGGTTTTCATCCCATCATAAGAAATTGTTCCAACATCTTTCCACACATGTTGAACACTTAAATTGGTTGTTCATAGATGTCATTCCTTCTCGTCCAAGCTCAATAGATTCCTTGATAAAAATCACCGCTTGTCCTATGAACTCGCATATGTTATTGTATAACTTGGGTTCTCTTCCATTGGTCTTCCCAACCAATTTATCAATCTAACCATGTACACTAAGTAGACATATTAGTACAACAAATGCAAGTTTTGTTGATCATCAAAACTCAAAAATAAACCGGAAATAAATTAAAGCATTAAACACAACCATGCGTTTAAGGCTCAACAAATGGTTTGAAAGGGGCTAGCCCAAAACTTATTAATAATAAAGTATGACGCTAACTCAAAGTTTTACTGAACTTTTATTACTGTCCTTGCACCTCCCACTTTGTATGAATTGGTTTGTATGAGGTGCTTCTTGTTTGGTTGAATTTGTTGTATTTGGTTAGCTTTTTTAAAGGTTTGAAAGGGGGGGCTAGCCCCTTTGTAGTCTGATGTTGGATAACATATTTGATTGATTATAGTATCACCCAAGGAAGGAGAGAAGAGATAAAAGAAGACTACAATTAATGGAAATATATGGAAATGTGAATTTATGTTCAGTGTGATTCTTTTTTTATTCAACTGCTAAATATGAAATGTAGTGTGAGGTTTTGGAGGTGGATCTTGAATTTAAATATTCACATTACATAACACATATTAAGTAATGGGTTGAAGAATTAACAATAAAACTAAATTTTGAAAAAAAGGCAAACTAACCTTTTGATGGTGTGATTTGATTCTTTAATTTTGTATTATTGCATTTAAGCCCGCCCATTATTTATTTCCAATATATATGAGATCGTGATATGCCCGAATCCTGAATCGCTTGACCAAGATTGTGTTGTTAGTAAACTATGTTATGCGTTTGGTTATTCAAAACTATGTTCAAGTTTAGGATTTTGAAAGGTGACAACCAATATCTACAGATTACTTGGCCAAAAACATATATTCACTGACATTGGGCCTCCGCCTAAGCAACTAATATACATATATAGTAATATAGATATCGATCTATTACTCGTTCATTGAGTCATTCTTTGCGAATTTTTTCCCTTGACTGACCATCAGATTCATTGCAGTAATAGCTTTGAAAATTAAGCTACATTTTAATATTCTAGACAAACAAATTGGGCCAAAATTAGAAATTGTATTATTGAAGTTGACACCACAAAATATGTAACATATTACATCATCTAATGTTATGGCAACGAACACCATGTGATTTCCAAATAGTCAGATTGCACCCCGTGGATTGAAATAATCAGTTTACCTCCATGCTATTTTCAAAATAGACATTTTACCAAATGTGGTTTGTGAAAATAAGTCGTTTACCCCATGTAGTCTGTGAAAATGTGTAAAGCACATCATCCGTTTATGCTATGTTTTACAAACAACAATGGATGAATTGTCTATTTACAAACCACATGTGATAAACTGCTTATTAGCGACAACATGACGTAAAATATCTATCTACAAATAACAAGAGGGTAAAATATCTATTATCAATATCACATGGGGTAATTTATCACTACCACTACAAGAATTCAAGAAGTTTGCCAGTCATATCGTTTAGACATAACAAACATGCCAGTGCCCGAAAAATAAAGACCATCAGCCATCGGTATCCAATAACATTGATTGTCCTCACATTCTTCTCTCGATCTTTTATTAAAAACGTCAACAAATAAGTGTTTCTTACCCCACCAAAAATGACAATAGTACAGAGTTTTGTGAAAAACATCGTCGCAGAAACCCCAAGTAAACTGGCCATTGTAATAGAGTGTCTGATTTCCAAGATCCTTACTGCCCGATTGACAGTGGAACAAAAGTGGGCTCGGGTCTAACTCAGGAGGGAGTTGATCCATTATGAAAATGTCGTATCCATGTGTGATGAAACAGTGATGCTTTTCTTGAGCAAGTGCTTGAAAATGGTTAGCTGTTAATAAAATGAACATTAGAAGGTATGCCATTTTAGTGTGTTCCATTGTTTGACAAACATAAACAAGATTGTGTAATGAAGATAATTTATGGGTTTTCATGGTCCTTTTATAGGGTTAAATGATTGATAAGTCAAAAAATTTTAGAAATCTCGATATGTAATTCGAGAAATATAATAATGAAATTGTTATGTAGTCAACTTTTTTTCTTGATATGATAAAAGAAGATTATACGTAACTTTTTCAAGTAAATGTAATTGAATTATATAAATTAAAACAATCAAATATTAGTAAATTCAGTATAATATAATTGAAAGTGATAACCAATAACATGAATTTTTTTTAAAAAAACAGCATATTATTCCCACAAAATATAATGACAAAATTATTTGGAGTCGAGATATACATAATTTGATTGCATATATTTAATATAAGATCAGAAATGATGATAATGGTCAAAAGTTATTTAAAAAGTAAGGTAAAATTTAGTGAATTTTACCTTGTAATTTTAGAAATGTTGGTCAAACAATTAACAGATAGCAATAAATTTTCATGATTATTTTACAGATTCGGGAAATTGTTATTATTCCATAATACATCAAATATCAATTATAAACCAAGGTTAAGAACCACCATAGAACTTTCAAAATAGAAAGAAAATTTATATTTGGTTCCGGTTTTTGTTTTTGAACCAAAATTTAAAAATGGTTTCAATTTTAATTGCTTTTTGAAAGATTATTAATTCTGATTTCGGTTCTCGGTTCCGAAATCGGTCTACTTGGACTTCCCAATGACTAATTATTTTATTTGGATAAAATGAAATGCTTGCTCTATGAAATTATACTTTAGGTTGGAATAAGGTTTATACTATATATATTATGAAAATGAGTATACATTATATATATATACAGATAGTGTGTGTGGGTATTTTATGATTAACAACAACAATTACTAAACCTTTAATCTCAATGATTTGAGATAGGCTACATGAACGATAAATAGAATTAAGTCAGGTTGAATACTTGTCTCAATCCCTCACATACAAGAGTATCCAGTAGCGCCGTTCTCAGAATATCTCTTTTCTTCACTCAGTCGGTTTTTATTACAAAAAATGCAATAATCACCGAAGTTAATGAAAAACTGGGGAGTACAAGCTCTTCAGGGGCTTGTGCTCATAGGTATTTGATGGAGACTCAACCCAAGAAAATGCCATCTTTCCCAACTTCTTATTTGTGACTCCAAATAATCATATTTGGATGAAACTACAACACCTTCTTAGAGCGTGGGAAGAGAAGAAATATGGATATAGTATTATTCTTCGAGTCATCCAAGTTTGGCTTGGACAACTAGCTAAGCAACGAGGAGATATAACTAGCACTGGAAGATAAGAAAGAGAAAACCAGTGGTAGCAGATCGGAAAACCTGAACCAGTGATTCTTGATGTCTTCCTGGGGTTACAACATTGGCAGGATCATACCAAGGCAAAAACAGATTAGCCAATCTACCAGAACAGATTAGAACAAATCAGAGCAGCAGAGCAATTCAACCAAGTGGCCCAATATTGGGATTAAGTTAGCTGGACATTCGGATAACAGAGCAGCTGAGCAAGACTTAGTGATATAACTATTCCTATATATATTATTCACTATTTATTTGTAAATGTTCACTTCTCATGAACATAGTAAAATTTATGTTTCTATAACCTTTCAGTTCATACTTCATGAACTTATCTTGCTTATTGAACTTACTAAGCTGAACAGGAGAATGAATTAAAATCCCACCTATAATAATTATCTAATAGCATCGATTAAGGGGGAGTTTATAATTAAGGGAGATGTTTGTCAATTGAAAATACGTTATAACCCGATCATCAAGATGTTTACAACAAGTAATATCAAATTGCAAAATAACATCTCTTTGTTAACCTCGTTGATATCATCACCTTGTTGATATCATATCACCTTGCTGATATCATTTTACCTCGTTGTTGTCGTTTCTTTTATTCAAGTTTTGTGAATATAAAAAATGGAGAGATTGTTGGGTTCAGCGAACATAAGTACATCATAGTTTTTATGTTGGCAAAACTTTTTAATTATATTATTAATGAATTTATCAAGTGGGCAACAAAGTTGTTAATCTCCGGAGCATACCATCAGAGTTGGTAAAAGTTTGGTCCAGTAGAGTCAGACTAGTAGAGTGATTAGCAGTACTAATCCAACATTCCAGGTCAGTTGATCTAATTTCAGCCGAGTGATTAGTAATACTAATCTCCCAAGACAGCTGATGATTAATAGAGGTAATGTATGCTAGGAGAACAGAATGGTCATCGTAGCTTAACAAGATCATGTTAGTTGAATGACTAGTTGAGTTGAATCCAACCTATCTCGCTAGACAAAAGAAATCAATCGGGTATTCAACTCAACTGATACATATGTAGATCAGCCAAGTAATTCATAGAGCAGAAGAGACAGAGACTAGCTTGGTGACTATCAGCAAGTACCAACTGAGTTATCACAAGCAAGCTCTTATATTAGAAGGTTTACCAACAAGGTCAAAGGACAACCGAGTTGTAGAAAACCAACAAATTCTATATGACCTTCGGAAAGTCAGATAAACTACAAGAAGAATCAAAGATCGTACATGTACTTTCCAACCTGCATATTAATGTATCTAACCAACAAATTTATGCCAAATTCTATATATACAATTGAAGATCGAAGATAAAAGATGATTGGCAATCCCAAAAAACTTCTCACAACTCATCATGAACGTATCTCAGAGAGATCAATCCATGCGAGCGTCTAAGACATATGTGTTCATTAGGAACACACCCCCAAAATAAGGCACCATTGTTGAAAGTTATATCAGATCACTTATAGGATCATATGTGCCAATATAATACACTCTGACATATTGTAACATTGAGCTTAAACAGAATAGTATTATAATAACTGCCAGACATGTTGTCTAGACAGATTAAAAGTTTAGATAAGTTGAACTGGTATTAGAGTTGCTAGGAGTTCCAGTCATAAGAGTGACCTCAACTGTAGTGGGTCTATATAAAGAGTAGGTACTGATCAAAGTCTTATGATGTATATAGAAATAGACACGTTTAATGTGCTTAATTAGTTAATGATTAGGCATGTTTTAATGGTTTATTTGATATATATATATATATATATATATATATATTATGATCAAGCGTTTGAAGCTTTACCAAAAGCTATAGCTGATGATAACAGTATAACTCAAATCTTTTAAACTGTACAGCAGCACAAGCACCTAAGTTTTTTATCGATCACAAAGCAAGGGCAATTGTTGTACCAAACAACCTTCCCAATAATTTCACTGCTTGCAACTCATGGGAATCGAACACATAACCTTGGCTCTAATACCAGTTGTAGGATCAAGCGCTTACCGCTTTACCAAAGTTATAGCTGATGTAACAGCGCAACTCAAATCTTTTAAACCGTACAGCAGCACAAGCACACGTTTTTTCGATCACAAATCAAGAGCAATTGTTGTTGTGTGTGTGTGTGTGTGTGTATATATATATATACTACATAATCATATATTTGCTTGTATTTAGGTGAATGTGAAGAAATCGCGCTAAAACAATGAATATGATCAAAAGATGAGTTAGAGATGCAGAAGGCTTGAAGTAAAGCAAAGAAATCTAGCCAACAAAGAAGACTTAAGGGCCATCGATCGGCACACCTTGGGCGATCAATCACCCAGCGACGATGTTTGAAAAAAAAGAAGAAGATTGAAGTCCCAATTGATCGCAACAAGAGGCCTGGTCGATTGGTCAAGAGCGAAGTTGAAGAAAAAAATAAACTCGCTATCGATCGCGACCTTGGTGCCGAGGCGGAGTGCAGAATATAAGAACTCGATTTTCCATCTTTAAAAGGGCTCTTGACCTATTTTCTTAACACCATCAGACATATTTTCGAAAAACACATAATCTTGACGACGGCTACACTTTAGGAACAAGGAACTCGGCACGAAGAGTGACTGACAATCTCGATTCATGGCGATTTGCTAGTATTTCTTTTCTAGGCTTTATTTTATGCATCCTAGAAATCCTAGAAACATGTTTACTTGCTTTTATTCAGTCATGAGTAGCTAAAAGTTTTAATGAAGACAACACATTGGAATGTATGATTCTCGTGAGGTTCATGTTCTTATTTATTGATTTTTACTGAGTTTCAAACGTTTTTTCAGATTTAATTGACATGCTTGTTTGTATAATTGTTAGACTAATCACCTAATGGTTTTGCATGCAATCCAATGCTAAATTAGATGTCAAGTTGGAATTGTTTGATCTCTCTAATTTACAATATAACTAAGATTAATAAGCTTCCGCTTGTGAGTTTATTAAATTCTTAGGGCAAAGATTGACTAAATTAAATATAATCATTTGTGACTATATTGTTTAGCTTTATCATTCTCACTAGGTTGAATGCTATGATCGGTTTAATTCTTAATCGCTTGTATTTTGATTGATTGATTGATTAGGGTTAAGTTAGAACGTTTGGGCATCTTAACTAAAAATAAGATGAGATAAAAATTAAATTTCAGATATGAATATTCATTTATAAATTGAATCTTGTGAGAATTGATGATCGAGGTAATAAATTCCAATTATAAAGTCGACCAAAAACCAAAAATTGCTTTCTAAATTGATATTTTCATAACCTAGATTTCAATATTGCATTGGACAGTTTACATTGATAGATTTAATTTTAATTTCGGTAGAAGTAATTGATTGCATAAACCCCATCTTTTTATTTTAGTTTTGTATTAGTTAACATAAAAATTAACAATCATTAGATTGTGTGGGGTTAATTTAGGCGTATACGACAAGTGCACACCATCTTCTAGTAGAGTTCTTCCATTCAGTGGAAAAAATGAGAGACGTAGAAGGATTACACAACTTTCGAACGTACACATAAAATTCTGTGTGCATTTAATTTTTGTCTTACTTTGATTGTGGTTTTGTTTAAATGTTTTACTTTGTTAAATAAGTTTCAGAGCAGAATAGTTCAGTGTCTTCCACTTTATTTGTAAACCAAATCCGATCTAATCTTTTAGTATAATCACTTCAAGAACCAGAGCTATTGCAGCTCAGCAATCAACCTCGGTGAAATGTTATCACTAGATATCAGCTGACTTGCCACCCCCACCGATCCCCATGTGATATTATTTTTAGAGGATATAAATTATTTAGCATATCATATGGCTCTCCCAATACCAAACAAGAACAATACAAGTCTCTTTTCATAATACAATCTTATGTATTATCATTGAAGCGATCGAAAGAATTCATACAAAAATTCATCAAACCTCACAAAGGAACGAAAGAGTGCAAGAAAACAAATACACATTACCAAAGCATGGGGTAAAATATAAGGAGATATAAATAATTGATGATGGTGGAAGTATATGTATCCATATTAAACATGGTGAGAGATAACTTCTTTCATCAAAGAAAAAGGCAATAACAAACTAGAAAAAAAAAATACCACTTAATGAAGATCAAGCAAGATAAAACTTGGAAGATCCATATGCTACAAAAAAAAAAAAAAAGTGTACCTATTGATATGCTTTAAAAAATCATGAATTAATGCATAAAACATCAATTTTTTCTCATAATTATTTTTCAATTTCATATTATATATGCACCTTTCCATTCCCTTTGGAATAGTATCTTCTTATAAAAAAAATTGTGATTTCGTGAGATGATCTTAAATTGTATCAATATCTAAGTATCATCACACTTGTTTTCCTAATTTTTTTAAAAAGTAGTAAAAAATTAAGCTAAGTAGAATGCTTATATTAGGACGTGCAGAAAATGATGACAATAAATATTTGAGGAAAATATTTAAAACTAGTTGATTGTATTTGATCTTGTTTAGAAACAAAAATAGATTTTCAGAAAGAATTGAGGCCAACAACTATAGCTAGTAATAACAGTGTAGTTCATATTTTACCTAAGCGTTATACATCGAGCCTGGTGCCACGTAAGTACGCACACAGGACAGAAAGAACAAGCACACAGGACAGAAAGAACAATTGTTGCTTCCATGATTCTGCTCTTAATAAATGTTCTAACTAGCAAATGATAAGAATCTATTCATAACATTGGCTCTAATGTCAAATGTACAACTAAATGTCTTATGCTACATCAAATATTATAGGATATTGACACCAACTAACTCATATTCTAATCCGTTCAACGAACTAAACGACATATTTCGATCGCTATAATACATAAATTACCATGTATGACAGTAGTAAAAATTATTGTTCTACGACAATAATTACGCCTTATCTAATAACCATATATAAAGAAATGCTTGTGGTACAGATATGCAAGGATAAAATCATACCAAGCCAACCTAAGTATGAGTTCCAACTTCCACTCAATTTTACTATTATTTACCTATACAATTCAAGAAGCAAGGACCAGCACTTTGATTGTTCCTTTACTATTGGCAGCTAACATGGTGGGGCTTTCGCTCTTCCAGCACACTGCACTGATGAAATAAGATCCCTCATCTTCATCATTCTCATCCAAATTGGGAGATCCAAATCTATGCCATGTTGCAGGTTCGGATATAGCCTGTGTTTTTGCGAATTGTCACATTTTTTTTACAAAGAAAAATAAATAAAACTCTAGCAAGTGAAACAAGGGCTGCTTTAGGTAGCATACTGTCACCTTGTGGTAAACAAACACTTCATTTATTTCACTGCCACAAGCTAGGAACTCATTATTCCCTGTAAGACCGACGAAATCTTCTCATTTGTCTGTCCTCTAAATGCACGAACCCGGAAAACATGTATCGCCATTTCACAATACCATAACACAAAAGAACAAGAATCATACATGGGTGTAAAATTATCACTGGGGGATAGAGTCTCTCTTTAATGTGAAACTTACATGCACATTGTTCTTAACATCGCATAATCGCAGAGTATTGTCCGTTGATGCAGAAACAAGCTCGTTATTGGATAAAAATTTAACATGTGACACTGTCTTTTTATGTCCACTAAATATATGGAGTGGATGTCAGGTGTTTCTTAAATCATAGTAATGGATGTGATGATCAGCAGAACCAACCTGCATAATACAGGTAGGTATTAGGAATTACATGCTTCGTACGAAGCAAAAATCACACAAGCGACAGCTTATGAAAATCTATCATTTAATCATAGTAGCAGTCTTTTCAATAGATCATTCTTCAAATATACCGATTTTTTAAGTCTGCCTTTGGATACAGCTTTTTCTACTCCATCCTATAACTCTCTTCAACTTCCATTATTTTAAAATAATGGTTACGGAAAATAAAATAAGAGGAAGATCATTTTATCCTAAAGAAAAAATGGCACCATCATTGAAGCATTTGGATTGTGAAAACAATTCCTTTCCATTCAGCATCGAACCAACGAAGAGTTTTTATTCATCGGAAAAGATCAGTAATTCAATTATAAAGATCCTAGAACAAAACACTTTTTTAATTCCATAATTTTATGCAAAAATTCATTTTAATTTTCCCTCATCAGAGCGGTTGTTGATATTCTAACTATATTTTGATGTGTTAAAGTACATTTATATGGTTTATCATGCTAAAAAATATTTATTTCATGTTGAACAAATAGATCTACATGGCAAATTCATAAATGCTTCGTTTCATGCCATGTTTAATTTTAAAATAATGATTACAGGCATATGTATAAAATCCAATGGCCTCATATATGATCGTGATGAGATATATGATTTTCTTTAAGGGCGTATTTTAATTGTTTGGATGAATTTATATTTGGTGTTTTTCAAATCCACCTATGTAATGTAATGATAATTGTGATGGATTTGAAATGCACATAACATAGGTGTGTCATTTCAAATCCAAGTTTCCAATTCATTCTCAAATCGAATCCCTCCATTAAAATGAAATGCATACATCCAAACACAACCTAACAAAATTGTAGAGTTTTTTATATGCTTTTTCATAGTTGAGATGCTTGTTTTTCTCTTCGAACTTTCTATGATCAAATCACATATGAAAATATTTTTTTGTGTATATATCATAAGACCAAAAATGGAATAAAAAATGAAAACAAAATAGTCTGTTTTTTTTTTTGGAAATTCCATAAGGAAAAAATATTGAAGATGTATAATATATTTGGAATCCTATTTTCGGTCATGGTTGTATGTGATCCCAACTGAGAGTTCCAAGTGTTTTATCACAAAACAAAATTCACCAATGGGTTAAGCAATAGGGATAGCCAAAAGCTAATCATCATAAACTGTTGGCACGATGGTGTGTAGTGAAGAGGGATTTTTTTATTTTTTATTCAATAGCAAAAAATTAAAAAAACTCTCATAAGCCTTTTACAAAATAAAAAAAAAAGAATTTTTTAATTCAGAAAATTATTTTCTATCTTTTGGCTACTTGGATGAAAATTGAAACAAGATGATTTTCATCATACTTGCTTATCATTTCACGATGAAAACTGTACAATTTATACACTCCACAAGTTTTCTATACTAGGAAATAAATCACTGATTTCTATCAATCATTTCCTATTCTATGATTTTCTTTATAAGGAAAATATAAACATATTATTTTCTACAATATTCTTAGAATCTTTGACAATCTTCAACATTCCCCCTCAAGCTTAAGAATAGATGTTCTTCATTCCAAGCTTGCATAGAAGATTTTCATAACATGGCTTCGTGATCATGAGAGGAGATGTGACATAGTTTGATATCTCCCTATTCCATTTCGTTTTTTTATAAAACTTTGATCTATCCTCACATGTTTCATCCGATCATGCTGGACGGGATTATTCACAATGCTAATAGCTGATTTACTATCGCTATACAACTTGATAGGTGTATTGATAGTAATTTTCAGATTTTGCATTAGCCTTTCTAGCCAAATGACTTCACACGTCCCTTGAGCAATGGCTCAAAATTCAGCTTTTGTGTTGCTCTTGGCTACTACTGTTTGCTTCTTGCTTCTCCATGTGACTAGATTTCCCCACAACTTCGAACAAAAACCAGAAGTAGACTTGCAATCTTCACTTCCAGCCCAATTTGCATCGACAAATCCCTCAATGATGCGGTCATTTCCCTTTCTGAACTTGAGCCCTCTTCCTGAGGTTTCTTTGAGATATTTCAGAATGTGGTTGATTGCTTCTAAGTGGCGTTGAGTGGGAGAGTGCATGCGTTGACTCACAACACTTACAACATATGCAATATTTGGTCGTGTGAGTGATAGGTAGATCAACCTACCAACTAAGCGTTGATATTGAACAATATCTGTTCGGGGGTCATCTTCTTTGATTCTGCAACCCATTTTTCCAGTTTCTTGTAGCAAGTCAAGAGTATACTTTTCTGAGAAATGAAGATTCCCTCCTTACCTCTAGATATCTCCATGCCAAGGAAGTATCTCAGGATTCCCAAGTCCTCGACCTCAACTCTTCCGTCAATTTGTTTTTGAGTCTACCGATCTTTACACTATCATTACATGTTATTAGGATGTCATCGACATACACAATAAGGATGGATTTAAGACCATTTTCTCCTTCTTTAATAAAGAGCGTATGATCGGTCTTTCCTTGTATATATCCTAGACATGTGAGAGTAGAGCTATATTTGGTAAACCATGCACGTGGAGATTGCTTCAATCCATACAAGGATTTCCTTAGCCTTCATTTTCTGACTGAAAACCAAGTGGCAGTCGCATATAAACCTCCTCTTATGGTGTACCATTCAAGAAGGCATTCTTGACATCAATGTGGTGTAATTCTCAATCCAAATTTGCAGCAAGTGATAGTAGAACACATATTGAATTGGACTTTGCCACATGAGCAAATGTTTCATCATAGTCAATTTCATACGTTTGTGTAAATCCTTGGGCTACCAATCGGGCTTTGTATGTAAAGACCCGAAAATTCGAGGTATTCATTAAATTAAAATATTTTGGCTCAAATTAAAACTTTAATTATTATACTATTATTAAATGATTTAGCATGACTTAAACTTTATTATTTAGTTCCTTGTAGAATTAAATACTCCTAGGATCTTTACCTACCAACTCAAGCTACTCATTATTGTTATCATGATCTAAGACAATTAATTAGGATTTTCCATCCTATTTTAGCATCACCATAACCGAACCAAATCTATCATTGAACCAAGAATTATGGAAGGTTTTTTAATCTCCAAACAACTCAAAGGATTTGGATGGAAATCTCAATTTTTATTTACACTTTGTTACCATGGAAATCATTACATAATTTCATCAAAATCTACACCTTGTTTGTCATCAAAAAAATCGAAAATCCCATATTTTTTAAATCAAGAGTTTTGGAAAGATTTGTAGACCATGATTTTCAAGGATATTAAGCTTCTTATTTTCGAAATATTATGCACTATTTTGTCACCAAAAATCTGCACTTATTTCATACCATAATTTCGAAAATTCTTTCACCTTTATCTTATGATTTTTAGTTAAAATTATATATAGGATTTCACCATAGAATATTGACCTAGCACAAACCTTACTCCTTCATCATCTTTTATTTCGAAAATCCCTCCCACTCAGCATCATAGAGCCAAAAACTTTAGCCAAATTATACCAATAATTCGACCACTTCAAGGCTTAGGAAAGAAGGATTTCGCGTCGTTTTCGCACCTTTAATTGTTCAAACGTCTAAATCGCTGTAAGTGGGGTTTTGCTAGTTATTCGTTTCGTTTTCTAAAAATGATTGTATGTATGCTTTTAAATCTCAATCGATATGAATTTATTTTGAAATTATGCAAGTAGTAATTTTTAAGCACTTTAAACTTTGAAATCTGATTGGAAGTGGATTCCTTTATGACCCTGATGCGGTGGGATATATCCGTTTACATGACCTTATACGGTGGTTAACCGTTGTTTCTGGAATGTCCAGACCCTTTATTCGTGGGTAAGCCGATGCATGACCTCTTCTCTAGGAGGGATAATTCTAGAGACTGATATCAGTACCAAGAGGAAACTAGAAATTTACTGTGCTTAAGTATATGAAAATTATGAACGATTGATATGTTATGATTATGGCTCGATGGAGCAATCATGTTAAGATGCATTCATATCAGTTTATGTTTGAATACGAAATATGTTTTGGAAAATTATGAAAAATATATTACTGTCATATCGATTGGCCCCCGCTTGCTGAGTGTTTTCCAAAACACTCACCCCTTATTCTACATCCCAAGATAAAGCTGAGGAAGAAGTTGAAGCCGAAGAAGATCACCAATTTTGGGGTTGGTGATATATCCGCTGCGTATTTCTAAGAATTAAGATCTCAAGACTTTATTTAAGTATGATTTTACTATTTAAGTTGTTAAGTTTTAGTTCCGCGTTTTTATTCAGTTGTAAAGACAATGATTTCACTTTTATGGAATATAGACTGGTTTTTGGTTATTACGATATTACGAGGCTTATTGATTTCAAGTTGTTTGTGGAAATCAATGCCGGTGTTATTGACCCCGGTCTCGGGGCGTGACATTTTAGTGGTATCAGAGCTAGCCAGGTTCCATAATCCCGCTGGGAAAATATCGATTCACGATAATTACGATAATCGGAAGTTCAATCTGATTGATCACGTGAATACGAAATTTGTTAACTTTTAAAAAATTTTAGTTCTGATTTTTTTTTTATTATTTAGAAAATTTTAAAAAAATTTCGGAAATTGAATTTAGAGAAATCGAAACCCTAGGCTCCTTGCCGCCGCCGCCGATTGCCGCCATGATAACCTTCGACCAGTGTATCATTGGAATCGTCTCCTCCAGTCGATCTTACCGTCCAAATTTCATGTCGATCGGATTTGATTTGCCCGATCAATTTCGTGTTTGAACTCAAGAACCCTAAATCCCAAATTATGTTCGTTTCCCGATTTTCAGAACATATCTTGATCGTTTTGAAATTAAAAATTTTAGTCTGATCGTCTGAACATGTCGATCAAAAGCCCTTTATCAATTTCAAATTTCAGCCACTGGAAGATAACCAGAATTCGGATCGAATTTGGGTCCAAGAACCCTAGCAGCCACGAAATTTCTTTTCTCGATTTCTTAAGTTCCGAAAACATTTTTGTTCGAATTAAATTTGTAATTACGATCCTTAATCTATGAAGATCGAAAGCTCTCTGTCAATTTTAAATTTCAGACGTCGATTTAGGGTTAATATCTAAACCCTAATTCAGCCATATGAACCCTAATTTTGTTTTTGAAAAAAAAAAATCATTAATTTCGAAATCATGCCTTCGTTATATTCTGTTATCAACCTTACTACTGCGCATGGACCTTAGATCTTTATGTATTGTAGGAGATGGCCGGTCGTCCTGTGCGTAACAACCGTAACCCCAACTACGCCGCCCCTCCTAACACTAATGAGGGAAGATCGAATGGAAACCAAAATCCTCCAGAACCCCCGAGGATGGGTCTAAGTCGTGAGGACTTGACAGTTATAGCCACCATTGTGGCCACGACACTACAAGGTCTGGCTAACCCCGCTATTAATCAGCAATAGCAGCAGCCAGCACCACATCCGCAGGGAGTGAAATACCACTATGAATCACTGCGAAAGAACATAGTTCCAAACTTTGATGGCAACTCAGACCCAGAGATGGCCCAAAACTGGCTTAAACAAGTGGAAAATCACCACAGACTACTGGAAGTGCCGGAGCACATCAAACTGGAAGTCACCACATCGTTCCTTATTGATCAGGCGGGCAAGTGGTGGGAGAATGTGTCACCAATGATGATAGAAACGGGACCAATCACTTGGCAAAGGTTCCGAAGCACATTTCTTAAACAGTACTTCCCAACAGCAGTACAAAATCAAAAACTGAGAGAATTTGAGAACTTGACTCAAACTCCTGACGTGTCAGTGATAGTATATACCGCAAAGTTCAACGCACTGGGAACGTATGCACCTAGTATCATGGCAGATGAGACCTTGAAGCTCCATCGCTTCAGGATTGGACTGAACAACCGTATCCAATCCGCTCTCGTAATCTTTGAAACCTCAAATTTTGGAGATCTAATGGGAGCAGCCATCAGGGCTGAAGCTGATATAAGACGTCGCGAAGAGGAATTCAAGCGCAAGCGACCTTCCCCTAACCAGCATGCTACTATTGGTCACAATTCCAAGGGGCCTAATCAGTCCAACAACCAGCGAAAAGGACCAATACTCGGCCCAAACCAACAGAGGTTTCCAAAATGTTCAAACTGTGGCTATCATCATCCCGGAGAATGCCTTAAGGGAAAGGGAGCATGTTTTCGATGTGGAAAGTTAGGACACATGATAGCTGAATGCCCTGAACCTGATGTAAAGGGGACAACTGCAAGAAATGGTGGTCCTCCGATCAAACCCAGGGAGAACAAACCGAATGCCCGTGTCTTTGCCATATCAAATGAGGAGGCAGAAGACGCAAATGACGTCGTGGCAGGTACCATTTTATTAAACGAATTATCTGCTTATGCATTGTTTGACTGTGGTGCCACGCATTCGTTTATATCTAAGAGGTTTGCTAAGAAACTAGCTCTTAAACCGGAATTGCTTAGTAAACCATACAATGTAGCAACACCCGCCAATAAAACCTTACTAGCACACAGTATACACCGAGATTGTAATCTCAGTATTAACAAAACGGTGTTTAGTGCTGAGTTAATTCAACTCAACATGGTAGATTTCGATATTATACTCGGAATGGATTGGTTATCCAAACACCATGGGGTAGTCGACTGTCGTAACAAGAATGTTAAACTACGAACCCCAGACGAAGGAGAGATCGTGTATCACGGTAAAACCAAGGAACGAAAATTCCTACTATCGGCAGCACAAACTTGGAAAGCCGTGAAGAAGGGTGAAGAAGTATACCTGGCAACAATAAGCGAGGTAACAGAAGAAGACGAACTCAGGGTAGAAGACATAGCGATAGTACAAGAATTTTCGGATGTCTTCCCTGAAGAGCTGCCAGGTTCTGTCCCAAACCGTGAATTGGAGTTTGAAATCAATTTGGTACCAGGAGCTGCACCAATTTCAAAGGCACCATACCGTATGGCGCCAGCCGAATTGAAAGAACTCAAGGAACAACTTCAGGAGCTCTTAGACAAGAGGCAAATTAGACCAAGGGTATCCCCATGGGGAGCTCCAGTATTGTTTGTGAAGAAGAAAGACGGGAGCATGAGATTGTGCATCGACTATCGAGAACTGAATAAGATCACATCAAGAACAAATACCCTCTTCCAAGGATAGATGACCTGTTCGATCAACTCAAAGGAGCTAAAGTCTTTTCTAAGCTCGACCTAAGGTCAGGCTATCACCAGCTCAAGATAAAAGCTGACGACGTACCAAAAACCGCATTCAGAACGAGGTATGGGCATTACGAGTTCATGGTGATGCCTTTTGGCTTGACAAACGCCCCAGCAGTGTTCATGGATTTGATGAACCGAGTATTCAAGCCATTCCAAGATAACTTTGTGGTGGTGTTCATCGACGACATTCTCATTTATTCGTCGAGCAAAGAGGAACACGAACAACATCTTCGCCTCACTCTCCAGACACTGAGAGAGAAAGAGCTTTATGCCAAATTTAATAAATGTGAATTTTGGCTAGAGAGCGTATCTTTCTTAGGACACATCATATCAAAAGCAGGCGTGTCCGTAGACCCTAAGAAGGTAGAAGCAGTTTTGGACTGGCAAAGGCCAACGACCATAACAGAAATTCGAAGTTTTTTGGGACTTGCTGGTTATTACCGAAAGTTTGTTGAAGGATTTTCCTCAATAGCAGTACCTCTTACAAAGCTCACACAGAAGAACTCAAAATTCATCTGGAGTGAAGAGTGTGAGAAAAGTTTTGAGATCTTGAAGGAAAAGCTTTCATCTGCACCGGTACTGGTACTACCAACTGAAGGCATGGGTTCACTATTTATAGTGACGCATCGAAAGAAGGACTGGGATGTGTACTCATGCAAGAGGGAAGAGTAATTGCGTACGCTTCAAGGCAACTCAAGCCTCACGAGCAAAACTACCCTACGCATGACCTCGAGTTAGCCGCTATGGTTTTCGCGTTAAAAATTTGGAGGCACTACCTTTATGGCGCCAAGTGTGAAGTTTTCACGGACCATCAAAGCATTAAATACTTATTTACTCAGAAAGAACTGAACATGAGGCAGAGAAGATGGATTGAACTCTTGAAGGACTACGATCTCACCATTAATTACCATCCCGGCAAGGCAAACAAAGTAGCAGATGCTTTGAGCCGGAAAGGCAAAGGGAAAATGATC
The DNA here is from genome assembly GCA_907163345.1 of Haberlea rhodopensis. Classification (NCBI taxonomy): domain Eukaryota; kingdom Viridiplantae; phylum Streptophyta; class Magnoliopsida; order Lamiales; family Gesneriaceae; genus Haberlea; species Haberlea rhodopensis. Next base: position 1,260,729 of record CAJQUN010000136.1, on the reverse strand, counting down.
TTAGCTTCGGTCTCAGCTCAACCTTGTCTTCGAGAGACCTTCAAATTGAGTCAAGATCAGGATCCTAGTCTGACAAAGTTAAAAGAGCAAGTCAAAGATGGAAAAATCACTGACTTCGAGACTGATAGTAATGGAACTCTGTGGATGAAAGGACGATTGTGCGTACCAAATGTGGACAACATAAGACAAGAGGTGATGTCTGAAGCACATAAATACAAATTTTCAGTCCACCCTGGGAGTACAAAGATGTACAAGGATTTGAAGGAAAGTTTCTGGTGGAATGCCATGAAGAAGAACGTAGCAGAATTCGTCGCCCGATGCTTAGTATGTCAGCAAGTTAAAGCTGAGCATCAAAGACCCGGAGGACTTCTTCAACCTCTGAAAATTCCTGAATGGAAATGGGAGCACATCTCCATGGATTTCGTCGTAGGACTACCAAAGTCAAGACAGAGCCATGACGGAATATGGGTAATTGTTGATAGACTAACTAAATCAGCACATTTTCTACCTGTCCGTATGAACTATAACTTGGACAAGTTGGCAACTCTATATATGGACAATATAGTGAGACTGCATGGAGTTCCAGTGAGCATCCTATCTGACAGAGATCCTAGATTCGTATCACGTTTCTGGAAAAGTTTTCAGCAGGCTATGGGAAGTAAAGTAACTCTTAGTACGGCCTATCACCCACAGACCGATGGCCAGACAGAGAGGACTATCCAAACCCTCGAGGATATACTAAGAGCTTGTACATTAGATTTTACTGCAAATTGGAGCGAGCTTTTGCCTCTAGTCGAGTTCGCTTACAATAACAACTATCATAGTAGCATTGGGATGGCGCCATACGAAGCACTCTATGGACGCAAATGCCGATCACCGTTATACTGGGATGAAGTAGGAGAAAGAGCCATCACAGGACCTGAGTTAGTACAAGCTACTACTGACAAGATAGCTATCATCAGGGATAGACTTAAGACAGCCCAGGACCGACAGAAAAGTTGGGCTGATTTGAAAAGGATACCAATGGATATTGAGATTGGCGAAAAAGTCTGTTGGAATCGAAGAGGGGGGGTGAATGAGATTCCTTGGCTACTTTAGCGTTTTAAAATGAGTTTGTAAAAATAAAATATTTTGCGCTTGCGGAAGCCTTTAGTCAATCGATAAATGCAAAGAATAAAATAAATAAATGCGTAAAGGAAATAAATCAATAAAGAACAAGAGGATTTGTTATAGAAGTTCGGCGATGAATCGCCTACGTCTCCTCTTCCCGGTTAGATAACCTCCAACCGAGGTTTCACTAGAACAATTGGTCTTGGCCTTGAGGGCTCCAAGTTAGCCACACAACAACTCTTCCCGAGTTTACAACGCTCTTCCTGAGCACACTACTCTTCCCGAGTACACAAGCTCTTCCCGAGCACAATACTTTTCCCGAGTATACAAAGCTCTTCCCGAGCTACCAACACTCTTCACGAGTCTTCTTGGCTTTAAGGGCTCCAAGGATAGCCACACACTTGCACCAACTAGACTAGTTGATGACTTTATAATTTTCCAACTTGCTTTGGTGTTGGAGGACCTTTACAATGAATTAAACCAACAAACACCTTCACGGTGTACTCACACGAAGATACACAAGCTCTAACAAAGAAGAGAATCACAAACTCCAATACAACAACAATGTATGGAGATTGTAATATAATTTGAAACAATAATTGATCAAGACTTTGTATGAGTTGTAGGCTTGTTCCTTAGCTTCAAAATGCTCCAAAGCATTCATATTTATAGTGTAGAAGGCCTCCAAGGCTCCTACTAGCCGTTGCTACTCATAAGGCTGAAATCACTCCAAGATCGCCTCGGACATCGCCTCAGGCGATCACCATCGCCGCGCCCCAACGGTCACCAAAAATCACGCATCGCCTTAGGCGATCGCTGGATCGCCTCAGGCGATCCAATGCCAAAATCAAGGCCGTAGCCTCAGCTCCTTCAAATCTTGCATCGCCTCAAACGAACTCCAGATCGCCTCAGGCGTTCGTGCCATCGCCTCGGGCGTTCAGCCCATCGCCTCGGACGATCTCCCTGCGCGCATGCCCACGCCATGCCTCGGCGTCGCTCCAGTCGATGTGCATGGCTAAGTGCCAGAAGGTTGCTATCGCCTCAGGCGTTGTTCACCATCGCCTCAGGCGATCCTCCTCGAATGCTCACCTAGCCATCGCCTCTGTCGATGTGCGTGGCGATGCCTGGCCTGGCACCCATCGCCTGGGGCGATGATCACCATCGCCTGGGGCGATCCAGGGCAGAATATGCACACTTGATTTTCTTCAATCCAAACCACTTTTCATCACTTAATCTGCACACTAAGTAGATGCATTAGAATAACAAACACAAGTTTTGTTGATCATCAAAACTCAAAGATTGACCGGGGATAATTTAACGCATTAAACGCAACCATGCGTTTAAGGCTCAACAATCTCCCCCTTTTTGATGATCACAAAACTTGATAAACTTGAATAATTAATATGCATGAAATGTGAGTAAAAATAACTCCCCCTTAACAATTGCATAACACATACAAGTTATCAAGTAAATCATTAAACAAATAACTCTCCCCCTCAAACCATGCATACATAAGCTCTCCCCCTTAAACTATGCATGTATTAAGGTTCAAGTTTATCACAAAATTCTCCCCCTTTTTGTGATAATCAAAAAGCATAAAATTCAAATAAACATGGCATAATTTATATGTTGACATATAGCTTCAAATTACACATGTTTCTCATCAAACAAGATTAAATCATATAGAGGTGAATCACAACCATGTGTTTAAGGCATTATAACAAATCATATACTTGCACATTTTCACATAGCATATTCAAATTTGAATGCAAAGCATATCAAGCTACTTACTATAAAAAGAATAAGCATACATCATGCATTTCAACAATTATGCTAAGGGGTTATGCATTTTACTCCAATGAATATTGAACTTCAATATTTATTGATCACAATTAATTTGTGCCAATGAATTTTGAAATTGCTCTTTTAACATGTAAAATAAATAAATTTTACCCTCAATGACAGAAGTTCATTCTTGTCATAGGTCCAACGCCTCGAGCCTCTTCTATAGTTGTGAATAAAACAAACTCCTCCTTTGAGTTGCTTGGCCCTTCATCCTTCATTCCATTCTTGTCCCTACAAGACAAATTTACAATTGGAGGAACTTTGGTACCCATTTGATTTTTGGGTCCTAGGGGGTTAACTTTCAATGGCACTTTTGGAATCCATTTCCACCTCTTATTAGGTTGGTATTGGATTCTAGCAAACCTACACTTATTTTTAGTATGACCATTTTTGCAACAATAATTACAAGTAGGAGAATCATGCTTTGCATTGGCCAACAAGCTAGAAAAAGTTTTTGATTTGCTTGAAAAACCTAACCCGGCTTTGTCAAAGCTACAACGTTGCAAGCCAAGCAATTCATTCATCTTTTTACTACTTTCACTAAATTTGCAAAAAGATATCTTTAAAGAATTTAATTCATTTTTCAATGAATTATTTTCTTCATCTTTCTTAGCAATCTCAAGTTTGAGTAATTTGTTACTCATCTTGGTTTTGCCAAGAGCATCAATAAGATCATTATAAGACTCTAAAAGTTCATCAAATGAAGGTACCTCATTGTCACTTTCATCTCCTTCATCTCCAAGAGCCATTAGACATAGATTGGTGGCTTCTTCTTCATCGGAGTCGCTATCACTCCATGTGGCTATAAACGCTTTCTTCTTCCCTTTGTCCTCATTCTTCTTCCTAGGGCATTTGTTAGCATAATGACCTTTATCATTACAATTATAACAAGTTACCTCATTTTTGGATTCATTTTTGGTTGCACTTGAGGTCTTTGACTTGCTATGTTTGGTGAAGAGCTTCTTGAACTTCTTTGTGAATAGGATCATCTCCTCATCATCATCATCTTCTTCATCATCGGAGTGGTCTTTCATTCCAACCAAGGCAATCCCATTTCTCTTGGATCTATCCTCCTCCTTTACTTCTCTCCTTGTGGCAACTTCAAGCTCATGAGTCACCAATGTGCCATGGAGCTCATCAAGATCATAGGAAGCACTTTCTCCTTTGTTGGACTCGATAATGGCCGTCCTCTTTGCATCCCATTCTTTAGGCAACGCTCTTAGTGCTCTCCTCCATATTTGCTTTGGAGGGTACTTCTCTCCAAGTTGAGCAAGCTCGTTGATAATTAGGGTGAGCCTCCTAAACATTGAATCCACCTCTTCTCCGGACTCCATCTCAAATGTCTCATATTTGAGTTGTAGAAGATCAATCTTGGTCTCCTTCACTTGATTTGTTCCTTCATGACAAATTTGTAATTTTTCCCATATCTCCTTTGCCGTTGAGCACATCGAGATCCGGTTGTACTCCTTCATATCTAAAGCACAATGTAAAATATTAATAGCTTTAGCATTTTGAGAAATTAAAATCATATCCGCTCTAGTGAAATCGTCCATTTCTTTGGGAGTACTTATTCCCCCAACTTCCTTTAAAGGAATATGTGGACCTTTCACTATGATCTTCCAAAGGTCATAATCTACGGATTGGATATATAGAGAAATTCTATTTTTCCAATACCCGTAGTTATCACCCATGAAGAGCGGAGGTCTATTTGTCGATTGACCTTGAGCAAACTCATTTGCTAGATTAGCCATAAAAAGATTTTGATTTAAAAACAAAAATCAAATGGCTCTGATATCACTTGTTGGAATCGAAGAGGGGGGGTGAATAAAAGATTCATTGGCTACTTTAGCATTTTAAAATGAGTTTGTAAAAATAAAATATTTTGCGCTTGCGGAAGCCTTTAGTCAATCGATAAATGCAAAGAATAAAATAAATAAATGCGTAAAGGAAATAAAGCAATAAAGAACAAGAGGATTTGTTATAGAAGTTCGACGATGAATCGCCTACGTTTCCTCTTCCCGGTTAGATAACCTCCAACCGAGGTTTCACTAGAACAATTGGTCTTGGCCTTGAGGGCTCCAAGTTAGCCACACAACAACTCTTCCCGAGTTTACAACGCTCTTCCCGAGCACACTACTCTTCCCGAGTACACAAGCTCTTCCCGAGCACAATACTCTTCCCGAGTATACAAAGCTCTTCCCGAGCTACCAACACTCTTCACGAGTCTTCTTGGCCTTAAGGGCTCCAAGGATAGCCACACACTTGCACCAACTAGACTAGTTGATGACTTTATAATTTTCCAACTTGCTTTGGTGTTGGAGGACCTTTACAATGAATTAAACCAACAAACACCTTCACGGTGTACTCACACGAAGAAACACAAGCTCTAACAAAGAAGAGAATCACAAACTCCAATACAACAACAATGTATGGAGATTGTAATATAATTTGAAACAATAATTGATCAAGACTTTGTATGAGTTGTAGGCTTGTTCCTTAGCTTCAAAATGCTCCAAAGCATTCATATTTATAGTGTAGAAGGCCTCCAAGGCTCCTACTAGCCGTTGCTACTCATAAGGCTGAAATCACTCCAAGATCGCCTCGGACATCGCCTCAGGCGATCACCATCGCCGCGCCCCAACGGTCACCAAAAATCACGCATCGCCTCAGGCGATCGCTGGATCGCCTCAGGCGATCCAATGCCAAAATCAAGGCCGTAGCCTCAGCTCCTTCAAATCTTGCATCGCCTCAAACGAACTCCAGATCGCCTCAGGCGTTCGTGCCATCGCCTCGGGCGTTCAGCCCATCGCCTCGGACGATCTCCCTGCGCGCATGCCCACGCCATGCCTCGGCGTCGCTCCAGTCGATGTGCAGGGCGAAGTGCCAGAAGGTTGCTATCGCCTCAGGCGTTGCTCACCATCGCCTCAGGCGATCCTCCTCGCATGCTCGCCTAGCCATCGCCTCTGTCGATGTGCGTGGCGATGCCTAGCCTGGCACCCATCGCCTGGGGCGATGATCACCATCGCCTGGGGCGATCCAGGCCAGAATATGCACACTTGATTTTCTTCAATCCAAACCACTTTTCATCACTTAATCTGCACACTAAGTAGATGCATTAGTATAACAAACACAAGTTTTGTTGATCATCAAAACTCAAAGATTGACCGGGGATAATTTAACGCATTAAACGCAACCATGCGTTTAAGGCTCAACAAAGTCTATGTAAAGATTTCACCAATGAAATGAGTAATTCGATTTGACAAAAGGGGAAAGTTGAATCCAAGATACGTAGGACCATTTGAAGTTCTAGAGAAGGTGGGAACGCTAGCATATAGAGTAGCACTACCACCAAATCTGTCAAGGATTCACAATGTTTTCCACGTATCGCAACTAAGGAAATACATTGCTGACCCAAGCCATGTACTTGAAGTAGAACCCCTAGTAGCTCAAGGGAACTTGGACGAAACTCTAAAATACGAAGCAGTTCCGATTCGGATCGTGGATTCAAAGGACCATGTATTGCGACGAAGGACAATTTCTTATGTCAAAGTTCAATGGTCAAACCATACGGAAAGAGAAGCTACATGGGAAGTAGAAGAATTGATGCGAGAAAAATACCCCTACCTTTTCCATGATCAAGTTGACTCGAGTTTCGAGGACGAAACTTTCAATAAGGAGTGAGGGATGTAAAGACCGAAAATTCGAGGTATTCATTAAATTAAAATATTTTGGCTCAAGTTAAAACTTTAATTATTATACTATTATTAAATGATTTAGCATGACTTAAACTTTATTATTTAGTTTCCTTGTAGAATTAAATACTCCTAGGATCTTTACCTACCAACTCAAGCTACTCATTATTGTTATCATGATCTAAGACAATTAATTAGGATTTTCCATCCTATTTTAGCATCACCATAACCGAACCAAATCTATCATTGAACCAAGAATTATGGAAGGTTTTTTAATCTCCAAACAACTCAAAGGATTTGGATGGAAATCTCAAATTTTATTTACACTTTGTTACCATGGAAATCATTACCATAATTTCATCAAAATCTACACCTTGTTTGTCATCAAAAAAATCGAAAATCCCATATTTTTTAAATCAAGAGTTTTGGAAAGATTTGTAGACCATGATTTTCAAGGATATTAAGCTTCTTATTTTCGAAACATTATGCACTATTTTGTCACCAAAAATCTGCACTTATTTCATACCATAATTTCGAAAATTCTTTCACCTTTATCTTATGATTTTTAGTTAAAATTATATATAGGATTTCACCATAGAATATTGACCTAGCACAAACCTTACTCCTTCGTCATCTTTTATTTCGAAAATCCCTCCCACTCAGCATCATAGAGCCGAAAACTTTAGCCAAATTATACCAATAATTCGACCACTTCAAGGCTTAAGAAGGAAGGATTTCGCGTCGTTTTCGCACCTTTAATCGTTCAAACGTCTAAATCGCTGTAAGTGGGTTTTTGCTAGTTATTCGTTTCGTTTTCTAAAAATGATTGTATGTATGCTTTTAAATCTCAATCGATATGAATTTATTTTGAAATTATGCAAGTAGTAATTTTTAAGCACTTTAAACTTTGAAATCTGATTGGAAGTGGATTCCTTTATGACCCTGATGCGGTGGGATATAACCGTTTACATGACCTTATACGGTGGTTAACCGTTGTTTCTGGAATGTCCAGACCCTTTATTCGTGGGTAAGCCGATACATGACCTCTTCTCTAGGAGGGATAATTCTGGATACTGATATCAGTACCAAGAGGAAACTAGAAATTTACTGTGCTTAAGTATATGAAAATTATGAACGATTGATATGTTATGATTATGGCTCGATGGAGCAATTATGTTAAGATGCATTCATATCAGTTTATGTTTGAATACGAAATATGTTTTGGAAAATTATGAAAAATATATTACTGTCATATCGATTGGCCCGCGCTTGCTGAGTGTTTTCCAAAACACTCACCCCTTACTCTACATCCCCAGATAAAGCTGAGGAAGAAGTTGAAGCCGAAGAAGATCACCAATTTTGGGGTTGGTGATATATCCGCTGCGTATTTCTAAGAATTAAGATCTCAAGACTTTATTTAAGTACGATTTTACTATTTAAGTTGTTAAGTTTTAGTTCCGCGTTTTTATTCAGTTGTAAAGACAATGATTTCACTTTTATGGAATATAGACTGTTTTTGGTTATTACGATATTACGAGGCTTATTGATTTCAAGTTGTTTGTGGAAATCAATGCCGGTGTTATTGACCCCGGTCGGGGCGTGACATTGTATCTATCCACTTCTCCATCGGTCCTATAATTCACTGTAAAGCCCATTTGCTTCCAACCACCTTTTTATCATTAGGTAGCTCCACTACATCCCAAGTTTTATTTTCATGTATGCCCTCATTTCTCCTTGCATAGCTTTCTCCCACTTTGGATCCTTTAGCGCATCATGGATATCTTTTGGAATTTTAACATTGTCAATCTTTGCTGTAAAAGTCAAAAAACTGGGAGACAACTTTGAACAATTTAAAAAATTTGCAAAAGGATTCATAGTACATGACCTCACCCCTTTCCTGGTTGCAATTGGAAGATCCAAATCATTGCTCATACCAGGTTCCAATCCTTGGTTCGATGATTGATGCTGCTGAGAGTTCTTTGGCCTGCAAGAATATTTGTAAATAGGGTCCAACAAGTCATCTATGTGTTCATGAACTTGAATAGGATTAGGAATAGGTGTAGGAGTTGGTTCTTTAGGGTTATACACATCCTTGGATATTTGAAGAGACACTGTTGGATCCCAATCACTAATCCTGTCACATTTTTCCCCCTGTTTCAAAGAAAGTTACATTCATTGAGACATATTTTTTTGAGTGAAGGGGAGTAACGCTTATATCCTTCTTGGGTTGGCGAGTATCATAGGATACAAACATTTAAATGCTTTAGGATCGAGTTTACTCCTATTTGGTTGTTTGTTATGGACAAACACTATACAACCAAACACTTTTGGTGATAGTGAGCCTAATAGACTGAGGTTGGGAAAGCAGATGGCTATGAGGTTTAAAGGTGTTTTAAAGTGGAGAGTTTTTGAAGGTGGACAGTTTATCAAATAAGTAGATTTGAGGATTGCTTCCCCCCCAATAGAAATTAGGGAGAGCACTGGTAATCATCAAACATCTAGTCACTTCTAATAAGTAACTGTTCTTTTTCTCGGCTATCCCATTTTGTTTTGGTGTATCAACACATCCCGTTTTCCCTTAAATACTGGTTAAACTCACTTGAAAGATACTCTTTTCCATGTGAGTGTCATATTGGAAAACATTCATGACAAACTTGTGGAATTTGATGGAACCAATAAAAGGTTTCAGATTTATCTTTCATTAGACATACCCAACAATGTTATACGATATTATTTAGCTATTTTTGTAAATGTAGCATTTCATTAACTAACGAGTAAATGGTACTATATGAGAACATCTAATTGATTTTATAAAAACAAATAATCTAAAAATATTTAAATAGAATAATTATAAAAGCATTAAATCATCAACAATTAACTTATAAAGATTATATTATAATATAATGTTGCAATATTCTAGGAAATAACTATTGTTATCTTTACTGTATTATAAGATGGTGTGATAGAAACTTTTTTGGTGAAACTTTTTTCAAAATCCCAATACGGCCCTCAACACGCACATTGATCTTATCCTACCAGATTCCTTTTGTGGGCCACCCACTTCAATGTGATGTGCTATAAAATCGAATTTAGTATATATATACATATATATATATACATTAGCTGTCGACGCATACGCGTTGCGTGTGATGAAATTTTAGCGTTGTGTGTGTAATGAAATTTTAAATTTTATATATTGTATATGTATACTAAATTTTTATATTTGAAATATCTGATTTAAATATGATATTTTATTGGGAAGATAAAAAAGTGATGCACATATTTTCTGAAGGAAAAAAATTGATGAAAAATTGGGAACTAAGTTGTGACGTTAATCGGTGATCTTTCGATATTATCCCTTATCTCATGGTCTTATTGTTATTACTAAAGCAAATAGAGGTTATTTTTGGAATTTCACAACGGTCATACCAAAGTGGTTATTCTAAGGTGCTCACACATTATAATATAGTATAGTATATATAATTTTTATATTTGATTTAAATATGATATTTTATGGGGAAAAGAAAAAATCGACGAACATATTTTATGAAGGGAAAAAACTGGTGAAAAATTGGGAACAAAGTTGGAAAGTTAATAGGTGATCTTCCGATATTATCCATTTTCTCATGGTCTCATGGCTATTACTTCAGCAAATAGAGGGTACTTTTGGAATTTCACAATAGACATACCAAAGTGGTTACTCTAAAGTGTTCACACATTATAATAGTATAAATAAATTTTTATATTTTTATATTTGATTTAAATATGATATTTTATGGTGAAGATAAAAAACTGCCGCACATATTTTCTGAAGAAAAAAAATAAGTGAAAAATTGAGAACTAAGTTTGGAAGTTAATAGGTGATCTTTCGATATTATCCCTTATGGTTTCATTGATATTAATAAAGCAAATAGAGTGTATTTTTAGAATTTCACAATGACTATACCAAAGTGATTACTCTAAGATGTTCACATATAATAATAATAAGAATAATAATAATATATATAAGTTAAATAAATAAAAGATAAAAATATTATTAAAATTAAATGTATTCTATTTATATGTATTTATTGTAATAAAAAACATATTTTATATATAAAAATTGGTGATATAAACATCCAACACTTGTAGATGTCGTTAGTTAATAATTAATTTTAATTAGTAAACTCGTTTAACTTTTACGAATGGAATTCATTATTTTTCAATACAAACTATTTAAATATTTGACAGTTTTATAGCATCAGTTTTTTTAAAAATATATATATACTTTATATAAAAAATATATAATATAACTCATAATATCACATTTTAAATTCAAAAAGCTGATTATTATTATCAATTTTTTGTGCAACATGTACGGCCCATTATCATAGTACCTGTGGTCCCTACAAAAGTTGATCCAACGGCTCATACGTCCCTGCTTGTATACCACGCTATTTCTATCGCGCGCTTTAACGGCGCCGATTTTTCGCGTACTATAAAATAAAGACAAAACACTATATTTTCGTCAGCTGTATTTATTATCCTGTCAAAAGACTGAAAACCCACTCTCCTCATAGTAAAAGGGGAAACAACCAAGGGTAAAAACGTCTTAACGCATCATGGCTCTTATTATTTAATTTGTGAACGACTTAAATATTCTTACGTGAGTACAAAGAACCTCTAATATTAAAATAAAAAAAAATTAAATTTGACGCTTTTTGGTATAAATTTCTTAGATTTTTTTCCCGATTATTAATATTTTGGTAATTAAATTTGGCGTGGTTCTGGATTTTCGCCATTGATCGAAGCTTTCTCCAGTTCCATCGATCGTATATTCATCTGCACACGCGAGATAAATCTCCAGAATCTAATCTTACATAGTGAATATCGTATTTATTGCAGTGTGAATAAATATCGGAAATCGATGCCGGGGAATTCGAGAGTGCGTAGGAATGGTGTAGTCTTCGATTCTTACAATCCAGCATCTGAGCAAGTTGAAGGTATTTCTTTTAAATTTTTGATATTGAAAAAACATTTATTGGGTATCTGATTTTGTTTTTCGCTAAGTGATTATCGTTTTGGCAAATTTTTATTTTTCGATTCTGTACTGATGATCGTTTTCGTTGATGATCGATATGTTGCTAGTAGCTGTGATTTCCATTTTTGTAATATATGTTTATGTATGTGTGTGTTTCTATATATATATATATATAAATAAATATATATGTATTATGAGAAGGTAGTTTTTGTTAACATATTTAGTCTTTTTACGGATTATTATATGTTTATTGCGGCAGATTTGATGGGCCGGATGAAGTTGGAGAGCAGTGATGATAATGGTGGAGTGGGTGATGAAGCGGTTACATATCCGGATCGGCCAGGTGAACCGGATTGCATATACTATCTGAGAACCGGGACTTGTGGATATGGAAGCAGTTGTCGTTTCAATCATCCCTCAAATGGAGGACACGTAGATATCTTCTCAAAATTTATATCTTTCTTTTTCTATGCTTATGGATTTTAGTTCTTTATGAAGTGAAGTAAATATATAGAATGATATCCATTTCTCTATTGTTGATGATGATAGGATTATGGTGTTAAAAACACGAGTGAACTGCCAGAAAGAGCTGGGCAACCAGATTGTGGGGTAACTTTGTTATATTATTCTTTTCTTTGTTATATCTTTTAAGTTTTGGGTTCCTTTTGTTTATCATCATTATATTTAAAATTTTCTGATTAAAGTTGTCCATCATCATAATAGTTGTTCTGTTTGAGAAAAAAGATCTCTTCAACTGTCTTCTTATCTAAAATAATGTGTTCAAGAAAGCCTTTGATAAGCACATTTGTCTTTATCTCCTTATCGTCTGCGTAGTGTTTTTGGGTTTGGTTTCTTATGAAGTAAATCTGCTCTACCTGATATGCCCAAATGTTTCTTCTCGTTTATCTTTTATTTGTTTCATAGTTTCTTGGGGCGTTTATCATAGCATCAGCATTATACTCAACTAGGCTTTTAGTTTCTTGCCCCAGTGTGTGGTTTTTTGAATTGGAAGGCTTACTGTCATGTGTCGCTTGCAGTACTATCTAAAGACAGGTAGGTGCAAATACGGCTCAACATGTAAGTACCATCACCCAAAGGACAGGCAGATTGACTCATTAGCCGTTCCGAACATTTTGGGTCTGCCAATGCGTGAGGTACTTATTCTTTTTGGTCTAGCTGTACCTCTAAATTCATAATGCTTTTCGAGGTTCAACATCTAAATGGTATGTGACATCAAAATGCTTATAGAAGTGAACTATACTTTGCCATTTTCAACTTATTATCATAATCCGTGTAAGTATTCAGGATACAAAGCCATGCCTTTATTATATGCGGACTGGATTATGTAAGTATGGACATGCTTGCAAGTTCCATCATCCTCAACCCCTGCCAACCGCAAATGTCTTACCTGTAGTAGGACCTGCAGTTGTGTCTTCATCTGGTGCACCATCTGTCGGTGAAATTCCAACAGCATCCTTATCAAAGGCTACTTATTTACCCAGTATTATCCAACTCCCACAAAGCTACATGCCATTAATTCTACCTCCATCACAAGGCAGGAGCGCATATATGGTATGCTCTATTAACGGGAAAACCATCAGTTTGTGTTGAATTTTATCGAAATTTAATGCACCATCAGCTGTCACAAAAACGTTGTTTTGTCTTGCGTGAAATTTAATGCACTTTGCTTGGAAGCAAAGGATGAAATCTGTTTCCATCAATTCTAATGTTTATTTATTGCAGCAATTCTAATGTTTATTTATTCCTCCCAGAGTTCTTAATTCTATTTCTTTTACCTACAACATATAATTAAAAAAGTTGTTTTCGACTTTATATTTGTGGATAACGAACTTTCGTTATGCTTGAAATGACTTTATTTTGTTATTTTGTTTAAAACACAGAATTTTTCAAAGTTGACAAATTGTCAATAATCTTCATTTTGTTGAACCTAATGCATTCTCCTTCCCAAACAGAAAGCAACAATTTTACATTTTCAATGTGTTATCAAAAGAATTTTATGCACTCGAAAACAAACCACACACAAGAGTGATTTCAACAAATAAAACAAAACTGAATATTTTAAAACTTGCGATAACAGCTGTATGATGTCTTGGTCGTGCAGCCGATGTTTGATAATCTCGCTGTTTCTTGATGCATTATAGTCACCGTGCTGATGACTGCTTTTGGTTGTATTTGGTCATGAACTTACTATAGAAGTTGTGATTTGATGCTTATATTCATAATTTGCAATGCTTTGCTCAGTCGCTTACTGAACACCAGGGAAGTTTCAGCCCTTTATCTATGACTGCTATACATGCTGCACCAGCTTCCAATGGGCAGCTATCAGTATCTTATCTTCCGGAAAGGCCGGATCAACCTGAATGCAGATATTTCATGAATTATGGGAGCTGTAAATACGGAGCGGACTGCAAGTATCACCACCCAAGAGAAAAGATCTCACAGTTGACATCAAGCTCACTAGGTCCACTCGGGCTTCCTTTAAGACCTGTGAGTTGCTTCATCTCTTTATCTTCATTGTTAGTGTAAGTTTGAAGAAATGAATTATTTGAGAGACTCAATCTAGTCTTCTCTTTATTGATTGCTCCAATCTTAAAATAAATACAGTCATATGTCTTCTATTTATAGAAGACTCATAATCCTAAAATCTAGGAATATAAATCTAATTAAATAAAAAGATAAACTAGTAAACTATTTTAGATAAACTAAAACTACTAGCAAACTTATCAACACTCCTATGAATATTAAAATAAAAATATTTATCTAGAGTTCTTGATAAGTAAAACTCTTTCAACACTCCCCCTCAAGCTGAGTCATATATGTTTATCATGCTCAGCTTGGAACTCAGGTCTTCAAATTTAGGATAGTGAAGAGCCTTTGTCAAGATGTTATCAACTTTTGTTTGAGACTTCCTTCTCTTTCTCAGAGTCATGCTCCTTTTCTTGGAGGCTGTGTCTGCTCCTCTTTTGCGAGTCTACGTCTGCTCCTCTTTTGCGAGTCTACGTCTGCTAGTCTACGTCTTCTCCTCTTTTTGGAGTTTGCGTCTGTTAGTCTACGTCTCCTGCTGTTTTTGGAGTTTGCGTCTGCTAGTCTATGTCTCCTCCTCTTTTTGGAGTTTGCGTCTGCTAGTCTACGTCTCATCCTTTATTTTGGGAGTCTGCGTCTGTTCTCTCAAATAACAATAGAGTTGATATTATCTACTCCCCCTCAAGCTTGGCTATAGATATTTATGAGATCAAGCATGCAAATGATATGTAGGCACATGAAAATCCTTACAACTGCCCTAAAACAGATGATGAAAAAACACCCGACGATGCCGCGAAAAGCAAGGGAAAAAAATCACGAAGTTACTATAGCAAAGTCGCGAAGTTACTGTAGCGGAAGTTACTGTAGCGAAAGTTAACAGTGTATGCGATTGGCTGCTGGTAAGATTTGCTTTACGGCTACTATTTGAAGGCCTAGCCGCCAGCGGTTGAGTTGAGATAGCAACAACTCGCCGGCGGCTAGGGTTTGATAAACTTTTAATCTTAGTTTTTTTCAAACCTAAAGCTCTGATACCATGTAAGTTTGAAGAAAGGAATTATTTGAGAGACTCAATCTAGTCTTCTCTTTATTGATTGTTACAATCTTAAAATAAATACAATGTCTTCTATTTATAGAAGACTCATAATCCTAAAATCTAGGAATATAAATCTAATTACATAAAAAGATAAACTAGTAAACTATTTTAGATAAGCTAAAACTACTAGCAAACTTATCAACACTCCTATGAATATTAAAATAAAAATATTTATCTAGAGTTCTTGATAAGTAAAACTCTATCATTCGACAGTTAGCATTATCTTTTGATATGAACAGGTGACCGGGCTAAATGAATTAAAAGAAGAAAATAAGCCCTGTGTTGGAATATTTTAGTGAATTTCCGTCTGTTAGAAAATGGAGAATTGGTTTGAAGTACTGCAGTTTCACCAAATAAACATGGAAATCAATTGATAATATGTATGTGTGTGTACGTGGCGCTTGAATGTATATTTTCTGAATCAACATCAATTTGACAATGCTAATTTGTGAAGTTGTTTCCTCTGTAAATCATATTCAAATATCATATGAGGTAATGAATTATCTTATGATATTCAAATCTTAATACAAGTGGTGTGACTGCTTTTTGATGCTTGAATCAATAGAGTCATCGCGGAAACTATATTTCAGTTTACACGAACTCATTGTAGCTTCACCGACTAGTCCAGTGTAGCATCTATATCTATCAGTTTTATAGCTTTGACAACAAATGGTGAGTCATCCTCTATAATGTCACTATGTAATCCATGATCAACCAAAAGCTTCATAATTTTCAAAAGTCATAGTCCCATTGTAGCCTGAGTTGTTATGAAGCAACCAGTTCAGTTTGAGTACCGAGTCGAACTGAGAAATTTCTGTTTTTATGTTGAGCTTACCAAGATTGTTAAACATGCTGCATGTAAGGAAGTTAGGGAATTGTACTATTTTTTATGGGCAAAATAGTTCAATTTCCTGTGTGGTTTAAAATGAATCAGTCGCTGGTTTCTTGTGTTGTTATGAAATCTGTTTTGGTATCAACATTTGGAATGTGGAAATGGCAATATATTTTTTTCTTTTCACATTGAGCATTCAGTTGGCTTGCTTCGTTGAAAGTTTAAATGCTGTGATCGAGGACTGGCATGAATTGTATAAAGTGCCACATTGTCTCATAATGTAAAAATTCTGGCATAACCATGGTATGGTAGTAGTCATTTGCAATAAGATAAACCTTGGCACAGTTGAGTCACAAAGATATATTCAAATCTGCCGTCAGTTTTTGTGGATCGTATCAGAGAGGTTGTGTTCTTATGTAGTTGAGAAATATGGAGATAAATTAATCTCGTAGAACATGGCTAGAAACTGTGAAACGATCAAAAGTCATAATGCTGTGTTCTAGTAATACACAAGGTAATGACAATTTGATATAGCAGAGTTGGAAAGATGCCTAGTCCTTTAATAATGTAGAAGCGGATGTTGTGATCATTCCAAGAAGTGGTCAAAAATAATACATATGTTTTACTATGTAAAACCTTGTGCGATGGCCAAAAGCAGTGTTTCAAAAGTTTAGGTGCAAGGCATGATGATTCTTGCAACAAGACAATGTTCCATGTTTGATTTGATTGATTTTCCGGTTGATACTATCTAACTACCTTGTTCTATTGCAGGGGCATCCCGTTTGTTCGTATTACAGCCTTTACGGACTTTGCAAGTATGGTCCTACGTGTAAATTTGATCACCCGTTGGACGCGTACTCATACGCCTACAGTCTGAGCATCCCTTCTCTGGCAACTCCTTATTCACCTTCCCCACTGTATCAAAGAACATCTCTGCAGGTTCCATCATCTGAAATATCTCCCTCTAAATCATCAAATTTAAGCGAGGGGACCAAGAAAGGTGCAACTGGGAGCGACGAGAATTGGCAGTCGAGTACAAAAAGCCTCGAAGATTCACCTGATCAGTCAGATTCTCTCCCGAATTCTTACAAAACACCCTACGAGCCCATCCACTACGAATCTAGCGAATCTGGCTGACTGTCTGAAATTCAACCAGAACCCATGTCATTAATGCTTATCGTTCTCTGACCTTTTAATTAAAGTGAATGTTTTATGAAATCAAAGTTCATTTTTTGGCATGGTCTTCTTTTTGTTGCGTCTTTTATCCAGTTCCATTCTATGTGACAAAGCATGACACTTGATTTACGTGCAACCTTTTTGTACCTAATTTTCGCAATGCTTCGTTAACTTTTCGATGGTAAATTATATCGTTAATATTATGATAGATTATCTGGTTTATTTCAAATGTTTACATGATACTCCGTGCTATTTATTAATAAACCGACTATTATCATAATATGGACTACTATGAAATTTGAAGTCATTTAGTTCCTAAAAACATAAAAAACTATGCTCTCTTACTCCTTCCTGGAACTAGTCTACAAATTTACTTTAGGACTTGCGTGAAATTTAAAGAATTTCAAGCTGATACTTCGACTAAGCCGTTTTCGATATGCTAACTTAATAATCAATTTTAATATGCTTTTATTTCGTTTACAAGTAATTTATATATATATTAAATCATTATCGACAATTCATACGCTAAATGTTACTCAATTTATACGACGACCCCTTTTAATTAATTTAGTTTTAAGCATCTAATTACTGGATCACATACTTTCCATGCTTCCATGAAAACAGCCACAAGATCAAGAAATTCCGTTCACATTTACTCAACATGAAACAACCCGTCAACTATAAAAACTATAATTTTAACACACACACACGCACACATACTTTTACTTTAGCGTTTGAAAAGTTCTATATAACCGATAGAAATATTTTATGATCGTTTGCGGGGATAATCCAACTATTGGAGTCTCCCTCTATATATGAAGAGATGGCTAAACTAACCACGATAATGTTTTTTGTGATTATGTTCTTTCGCTTATCAATCGGATTAAGAGCACACCGGTATTCATTCGAAGCAAGCGAGCATGAATCCTTAACTATTGATGCTGCTGCTGCTACTACTACTATTGGCATTTGTAATGCACTGGTGTACACACAAAACTACCCCTGCCAAGAACATCAAGTAATATTTTCTTCCAAATTTTCTTGAAAAACATATTGTTTTTTGTCATATATATCACTTGCACAAGTTCTATTTTGATGAAAATTTGTAGCACATATTAGGTGACAACTCAAGATGGATACATCCTAAGTTTGCAGAGAATCCCATATGGTCGACCAGGGAATACACTAGCAGAGATTAAGCCTCCTGTCCTTCTACAACATGGGCTTCTAGTGGTCAGTATTTACTCAAATCTTGATTTTTTTTTATTACTAAAAAGATTGTCAATATATTATCTGCACAATGAGCTCTGTTAGCTACTACTTCGTATAATGTTATTAAGCAGATCAGGAATAGCAGGATGCGATCATATGGCTACTGAGTCCTCCCGGACAGTCGTTAGCCTTTCTCTTGGCCGATAATGGATTCGACGTATGGCTTGTTAGCACACGAGGAACAAAGTACAGCCTAGGACATACGTCCCTTAGTCCTAAAGACGCGGTAACCTTCTTACGATCGGTGGCGAAGCCACCTTGGGTTAGGGTAGACTTCAGCCCAGTTAATATTGATTCCTCGATCCGCCCCTGTTTACAACATGTTACATTTTCATTAATTTTTCGAATACCAAAAATATTGTCAATGTAATATGATAGTTGTTCTTTGTTTTTTTTATGAACCAGGCTTACTGGGATTGGTCTTGGGATGAGTTGGCTGCTTATGATCTTCCCGCAGCGTTTCGATACGTACACGATCAAACGGGGCAAAAGCTTCACTATGTTGGCCATTCTTTGGTAAAATTTGAAAGGGAGAAAAAAGGAGAAAATCTAAATTTGTGTTGCTTCGTTCTGTTTAATGATCGAAATCTGTATTTTTATTGCAATTTTGTAGGGAACTTTGATTGGTCTAGCTGCAATTTCAAAAGGGCAGTTGGTGAATATGTTGAGATCAGCTGCCATGCTGTGTCCCGTTGCTTATATAGGTCAAATTACATCCCCCTTAGCAAGACATGGTGCAGATAATCTTCTTGCAGAGGTAGCCGATTTTAAATTTTAGCATAGATTTAAAAAATGGTCCAATAGAATATGAACGTTTTCAATATTAGTTTCAAATTATTAGGATTAATCAAATGTAGTATCCCATAAATTGTTTTTAATAAAAAATAGTCCAAGATATTAACAAATTTAGTCCCACAAAAATTAGATTAGTATTGATTAAAAACAAGAAAAATTGAGATTTTTCGATTAGTGAGACTATAATTGATTAGTCCTAAAAATTTGGTATGAGTATTGCAAAGACTCATATTCTAACAGATCATATTTTTAATAATTACCCTTTTTATATATATAAGCACTTTTTCCCTTTGAGAAGGTCGATGATCAGTTCATAGGGGAAAAATTGGTATGTAACTTTAGTCCCACAAAAATTAGATTAATATTGATTAAAAACAAAAAAAATTGAGATTTTTTTATTAGTGAGACTATAATTGATTAGTTCTAAAAATTTGGTATGAGTATTGCAAAGACTCATATTCTAACAGATCATATTTTTAATAATTACCCTTTTTATATATATAAGCACTTTTTTCCCTTTGAGAAGGTCGATGATCAGTTCATAGGGGAAAAATTGGTATGTAACTTTATGCAATTTTCAATTTCAAAATGTAGAATTTTTGTGAATAGACTTATATTTGGAAATATTTATGTTTTTATTCCCAAAACGAGAAGATATTCGCACATAGGGCAATGTCCAGATTTGAGGAGATCATATAAATATGGTTAATTTGATGCTCTCTTTAAGGTAACATCAAATCATTGGATGAGATTATCTATCCAAATTTCAGGTCGACTACCCCAGTTCAACCCCCGTTTGCATTTTCATTTCGTGTTTTTCATGAGGCAATCTAACAACAAACTATACATGTTCATTGCAGATGTTGTATTGGTTGGATGTTCATGAATTCAATCCGAAAGGGTAAGTTTTTGAATTGTAATTTTGAAATTAAATTAATCAAAAGATTTTAAGTTAAAGGATTTATATATTTACCAATTCTTTTTTTTTTTGTATTTTTTATTTTGCATTGAATTGGTAGGGAAGCTGTTATCAAGCTTCTGAAGAGCATCTGCAAGCTAAAGGGGGTCGACTGCACCCACTTAATCACATCTCTCACAGGTCGAAATAACTAAAATTTTAATGACCAATGTCATTTATCGCGATAATATATAGAATATTTCT
The DNA here is from genome assembly GCA_907163345.1 of Haberlea rhodopensis. Classification (NCBI taxonomy): domain Eukaryota; kingdom Viridiplantae; phylum Streptophyta; class Magnoliopsida; order Lamiales; family Gesneriaceae; genus Haberlea; species Haberlea rhodopensis. The sequence continues at coordinate 1,240,188 of CAJQUN010000136.1, read as the reverse complement.
TAACAAAACTCGATTTATTACATAATAGTTGATTGCTTTGAGTATTGAATCCAAATTCAGGACAAAATTGTTGCCTGAATTATTCGGTTGCCAATGTTTTCCTGCAACATGAACCTCAATCAACTTCGACCAAGAACATGATTCATATGGCCCAAAGTAAGATAATTTTACTATGATTTTACTTTCCTTGTTACACTTGGTTGCAGATTTTATGATTTAGTTAGATATATAATTGTGATATAATCTTTTTTTATTTATTTATAACAATACGTTTTGACTTCCAATTTGTAAAAAAAAAACATAATCTTCTATTTTTTTTCATGGGACAAAATTAACTAATATAGAGTACTAGGAGTACTCTAACCCAAAAGTCAATGATTACATGTTAAACAAGAACAAAAACAACGCAAAAAGCTACAATGCAATACAAAAGAAAACTACACTGAAAAATTAAAAGATAAAGTTCTGTACCACCAAAGAACTCCTTTTCAAGAAGAAGAACAACATAATCCACCAAGAGCCAATCTATCCTTTTGGTTGAGGTAGATTCGCCCCTGGTCATATAAACACTAAGTTTATGACAATGTTTAAAAATTGAAGAGGTTGTATATCAAAATATTATTTAAAAAAGTTAGAATAGTTGGAGCCTGGAGGGATTAAGCACTACGAATAAATCTTGTTTTTTTAAAGAAAAAATTACCAGTCTCATTATGCTTAACACGTTTAATATCTCATTTTGATCGAATTTACCAGTTGGATAAAGGTGAGGGACAGTTAAATATATGTATATTATCCTGTCTAATTTCTCATCGGATTATATAATTCTCACATCAGAGATTCAAACTTGTTTTACAAAAAATAATTTATCAAAACCATAAAAAAAATCCATTAAACGGCCGTATGACTTTTCAAACTCTGCCCACAAATCGACATAGGATATAAAGGTAATCATGTTATAATGTTACAAGTCAGCTTCTGTTCCGGGGTTTCTTGTCACATTCGTTCAAACCACAAGGAGGTAAGTTGCATTTGATCGAAACAACTTGAGGGTAAATTATATCTAAGCGAAATCATATATGAGGTAAATTATATTTGACCGAAACTTTTTTCCTTCCAATTTTATGTGCAAATTACCCCATATGTTCTTCTTTAGGTGCAAATTACCAACTATGTTATTATGTAGGTGTATTTTATCCCCCATGTTATTATCTACATGTATTTTACCCCTCAAAGTAAATTTTTAAATTTTAAAATGTATTTTCAAAGACCAAACGAATAAAAATGCGTTTTTCATACAAATCATACATGGAAAGGGGATTTGCACCTATTCATAAAATTAAATGGGATACATTGCTTATTTTCAAACCGTATGTGAGTAAATTACAAATTTGGTAAAACACAGGGGGTTGCATTACCAAAAAACCCTTCTTTTGTAACGATAGTTTATGACTGATATTATTATGCAAATATTGAAAATTATAGAATTCTTGGTGATTATTATCGTGGATGAATTATAATTGTTTGGTTTATGTTGATTTAATTTTTAAAATTGATAATGAGCCAGTTTAGAGAAAAAAAATTTAAAATTTTGTTAAAATTTTTTCTAATTTAGGTGCAATCTATCCGTACATTATTTAAAATAGACAGATTACCTTTTTATGTTATTCCAAATAGACGGATTACCACAATCAATTTTTTTTCTTCCAAAAACTAACCTTTCTTCTGGGCAATGCAGTGGTAAGAGAAGGCACGATTAAAATGTACGATTACGGAGATGAGATTTCTAACATGAAACATTACGGACAACCCACTCCTCCTTCATACAACATGGCAGACATCCCAAATGATATTCCTCTATTCATTGGGTATGGAGGGGCAGATACGTTATCTGTTACAGAGGATGTAATGCTTCTGCTCGAAACCCTACGCCACCACGAACCCGATAAACTCGTAGTCGAGTATAGGGAATACTATGCTCATGCTGATTATGTGATGGCTGTTAATGCTAAGGAAGTAGTATATGATCCTCTCATGGCTTTCTTGAAGCTTTATTGATAAGAGAAGGGGAAATACAGTAATTGGTCTTACCCAGTTTAGTCCTTATTGTTTTGATCGACCCATTTGGTCTTGAAGTTTTCAAAATGTCCAACTGTTAAATGTGACGTTAATTTGGATGGAATTGGCACATGCCTTGCATATGTCTATGAAATAATACCAAATAAAAACCTTCATCTTCCATTTTTGTTACTTAATTGAACTTCTTGTTTTTTTGTTGGTAAATTAAGTAGAGACAATTGTTAGAAATTCTAACATGAATACTTAATAGATTTTCAATGTACCTAAACATATGACACACAAAATCGAATATGCGGAAATATAAATGTTCAGGATCGGGTTACCTCCAGCCATTGATTTGCTTTTGATCCAGGAACCTGAAAAGCTGTAGTTGTAAGGGTACTTCTAAACCTTTATCAATCTCCTTTAGATGGTGTCTTGAGGACTTAATAGATTGATTAGCTTAGGGACCAAAACATCTAGTATATATAAGCTCAATACCATCAATGAGCATATGAAAATGAATGTGAAATATTATGGACCACTTAAATGAACAAACACTTAATGAACACTTTAATTAACACTTAAATGAATGAACACTAAATTGAAGTGTTACAAAAATAAATGTTAGCATTCTCCCACTTGGTCCATATATTTCATCATTCGCCACAGTAAGAACCAAAATACATGGATCATGGCGATAGGTTCTCTTAATACGAGTATTATCGTCCATGTATCACAATGCATCATGTTCATCAAATACTAACGTATTTACTTAATGAATAAACCATATGTTTATTCAAGGTCTAAACGTCAATGATATTTCTCAAAATAAATGTGTACACAAGTCCAAATATGAGACAATATCACAAACAGTCACAAACATTCGTTCTTACAACGAAATCACATAAAGGAACCAAGTCACATTCTTTCACATGATCCTTAAATTTTAATAGTCAATCATCAATTCAGTACTAACGTGTTTAAACCACTGTTCCATCTTTAACACGTTTCCTTATGGCCAGATACTTGATGTCGATATGCTAGCTTCGACTACCACTTATGTTGTTCTTAGCCATAAAGACTGCAGCTGAATTGTCACAATATATTCTCAATGGCCTAGAAATCGAATCTACGACTCTAAGTCCATAAATGAAACTCTTTATCCATACACATGCATGATAGCCTCAAAACAAATACGAACATAGCCTCCATAGTGGAAATACATTAGTAGTTTGTTTATATATATAAGCATGTCATCTTTGGTCCCCATAAAGTACCTCATTACTTTCTTTGCAGCTTTCCAGTGGTATTTACCTGGATTACTCTGATATCTTCCTAACATCCCAACAACAAAATTCAATGTCAGGTCTTGTGCAGACCTGAGCATACATTAACGGCATAAGCATAAGTAATGTTATTCATTTGTTCCCTTTCAAGCTCATTTATTGTGCATTGATTCAAATTGAATCTATCACCCTTCATAATGGGTGCTACACTCGTTGAACAATCACTCATCCAAAACCTCTCCAAAACTTTGTTAATATATGTTTCCTGCGATAAATCCAAAACATATTTGGATTTATCTCTATGGATCTTAATGCCAATGACATAAGATGCCTCACCCATATCCATCATTTCAAAGTTCTTAGAAAGAAATTATTTCACCTCATATAGAAACCCATTATCATTGGTTGTAATATATCATCTGCATACAAAACCAAGAAACAAATGTTACTCCCACTAACCTTCTGGTATATACATTGATCCATTACGTTCTCAACAAAACCAAATGAAGAGATAACGTGATGACATTTTAAATACCATTGATGGGAGGTTTGTTTCAATCCGTATGTAGAGTTCTTAAGCTTACACACCAACTGATCACCATCACTAGAGGAGAATCCTTTAGATTGTTTCATATAAACCTCTCCCTCAATGTCATCATTGAGGAATGTCGTTTTCACATCTATTTGATGTAATCCATATAAAAATGGATTATTAATGCCATAACTACATAGAGAGAATCTTTATTAGATACATGAGAACATGTCTCTTGTATAATCAATTCCTTCCTTTTGACTGGATCCTTTGCAACGAGTCTAGTCTTATATTGTTCATTGTTACCTAGTGAGTCTTTCTTTGTTTTCAAGACCCATCTATATCAAATGGCTTTTACACCATCAGGTAACTGAACCAACTCCCAGACTCGGTTATGTGCCATTTAATCCATCTCATCATTCATGGCATCAAACCATAATTTGGATTCCTTACTTTCCATCGCTTGTGAAAAAGTCTCAGGATCATTCTAGTTATCACTTTTGAGCTTAGGAACTGTACATGTCATATCAGATAAATTAACAGGTTGAATAGCCGCAATAAAAATCCAAAATACATGCTTACCACAAATTTCGAAGCAAATAACCAAATGACATGATTTACCAATGTAAACCATGCAATAACAATTGAATCCCTGACATAGAAATCACATGTGGGCTAAATTTCTAATTCAAATATATCCATACAAATTTATTATAAAACTATTGAATTATCCGACATTCTTAATACCTGTGGGCAAATTAAGAAAAATAATTCAATATCTTATCCTAATTAATCATATTTAATATAAGAAAATTTCATGTGGGATAAATTCAATTATATCAAATATAATTAATTACAAGTAATGTCTATTTAGCTTTATGTGATTTTAGAGAACTTAATGTATAATTTAATTAATTAAAGTTGTGGTTGCTACACTTCAGTTAACTAAACTATACAAATCACTCATACATTTATCCTGAATGCATAAAAAATAATTTATATTATATCTTAAATCATCGAAGATAAAGTCTATAATACTTAATATGATTCACTTAATTTATGTATAATTTTATCAATTAAAACTGCTGTGGCTAAACTTTAATCAATTAAGTTATACGAATCACTTAGACATTTATTCCATTCATGCATAAAAATATTTTATGCCTTACATAAATTATGGTGCATTTATCCATAATAAAACAATCAAATTACACATAAAGATTGCACAAAACTAAAGTTTTAAATAAGCAGAATTTTGAATTTTCAGAATGCATCAGAACCAACAGACCCTTAAATTGAAAATCTCAAATCAGAAATTTGAACACCAAACAGGACCTTAAATTATGCATTCCTAATTCCCAAATTCAAAAGCCTTAACCCTAACCCTAAACTGACCCACTTCACTTATCACGATGAATTATATTTGTTCGATACACTGTTGTCAATATTATAAATTTCGAGAAAAGAATACAGTGGAAAAAACAAAAGAGATTGCTATTGAAAGCCAAATCCGCCGCCGCCACCACCTCCGGCCATACCCACCCCCGTCCGATTATCATCCAAGCATCGCAGGAAAATGTCGACCACTTCCGTGATGTAGCCGCCTTCGAATCGTTAGAAATCAGCCGAAAATTAACACGACGGAATGAAATAGCGCGAGATAGGAAATTGCGATTTTCCGGCTGTCACCGTCGTCGATTTCCACCACAGGTACGTTGGTATTCTTCTTAATCGATGACACATCCAGATCCGCGGTCCTAATGTTCGGGCATCGAACAAAATTCGGCCAAAACAGTGATGAAACTCGCGGTCAAAATGCGAGCTTCTCGGTCGATTTTCCGTCAATTGATTCCATCCAGTGGGGTCATCGTGGTCGTCCCGTCATGGTTGTTTGGGAAGTACCATCAATTGCCGGAATTGGGTTCCGTATGACGGCCAATTTCACAATCTCAAAACTAGGGTTCTAAAAATGATTTGACAAAATTGGGAATTTTTTTGAAGTTCATGATAATTTCCATATCTGTTTTGAGGTTTTATTTCGAAAATTGTGTAAAAATTCATGATAGAAATTAAATTTTGTATTGTGATAATTTTTCAGAATTTTTGGCCTAGATCAAAAATCTCAAATTTGTCAAAGCAAAGGCAAAACCGCTCTGATACCAACTGCTAGAAATTCTAACATGTATACTTAATAGATTTTCAATGTACCTAAACATATGGCACACAAAATCGAATATGCGGAAATATAAATGTTCAGGATCGGATTACCTCCAGCCATTAATTTACTTTTAATCCAGGAACCTGAAAAGCTGTAGTTGTAAGGGTACTTCTAAACCTTTGTCAATCTCATTTAGATGGTGTCTTGAGGACTTAATAGATTGATTAGCTTAGGGACCCAAACATCTAGTATATATAAGCTCAATATCATCAATGAGCATATGAAGATGAATGTGAAATATTATGGACCACTTAAATGAACAAACACTTAAACGAGCACTTTAATTAACACTTAAATGAATGAACACTTAAATGAACACTAAATGGAAGTGTTACAAAAATAAATGTTAACAACAATGTGTATTTCTGTTGAGAAAAAAAATGTGGGTAGTTTGTAGATCAATTATAGTGGAAACAGAGTTAAATTCTTTTTTCTTGAAGTTTTATTATCATGGAGTAGTGCTTATGTATGTTGCCAATATGTTTCCCAAAATGCAACGACTAACAACGTCGAATTAGTGGTGTTACATATTTTGAAGTTTAACGAGCCACGAAAATATGTAAAGCTATATCGAATTAGATGTACGTGCAAAAACTATTGAATTAATTCGAATATCGAATCTAAGTGTTGACATTTTAAAAAATCTAAATTAGAATTTTATATTTTACAAAATAGAACTTAAACTTCACGTCAAACAACTTGGGATCAGAATGTAACATGGGAGAAAATAGAATTTTTTAAGGTTGTGTTTGGATTGATGGATTTGAAATAAGTGGGTTCTAATTCTCCACTTAAATCCATTATTTATGTTTGAGTAAGAAATTGAAGTAAGTATTTCAATTTTCAAATTCTTTTTCAATACATATTCTTTTGTATTTTGGAATGATTTGAAATAACAATACTACATGTTAGTTAAAATCTATGAATTTTAAATGAGTATTTTCAAATCATTTCTTCCAAATCAAATCACCGCATCCAAATACAACATAAAGTGATTTCAAAATAAAACAATTTTCTATATTATGGAAAGTTGTGTACTGTTTAGCACATTAAATAAATAATCATTTAACTAGTTTTGCCTAAAAAGATAAATGCGGGCTAGTCATACCCAACCCAACTCAATCCATTCCCAGGCTTGATACTATACCAGACCGGTGGCAATGATGGAATGTACTTTTTGTGAAGCCTTTGTGATAGACATGAATCTTCTAGATAATCCTAGATAATCCTAGATTGATATATTTCCTTGTATATAATATTTTGTGTATCTTTCTGTATTTATCTTTTGATGTATTTACTCTATTTATATTGGAATACAATCATCATCCACTTAAGGTGGATTTTATAAACTCTCCACATGGTATCAGCCAGTAAACCCTAACCCTACTCTTGCATACCGTCGGCCCCTCTACCACTTTCAACAGCCGTCTCCCACCATCCTCATGGCTACTGATTCTCTTCCCTTTGCCACTCTTATTCACATGATTACCATCAAATTATCCTCCTCCAACTTTCTATTATGGAAAAATCAGGTTGTTCCTCTCCTTGCATGTCAAGATCTTCTTGGTTTTATTGATGGAACATTATCGCCTCCCCCTACTCCAGATTCTGCAGCCTCGTCTGCATCATCTTCAGCATATCATAAATGGCTTGTTCAAGATCAGCGCCTCCTCAGTCTTCTGCTTTCCTCCCTCACTGAAGAGGCTATGGCAGAAGTTATCGGCTGCTCCACATTTTGCGCTGTCTGGCTGGCTCTTGACTCGGCCTTTAGCCATCGCTCCAAGTCTCGTGAGCTTCGTATCAAGGATGACTTACAGCTCATGAAGAAAGGTACTCGTTCCGTCAGTGACTATGGGCGGCAATTCAAGAATTTATGCGACCAACTTTCTGCCATTGGTCATCCCGTTGATGAAACGGACAAAGCTCATTGGTTCCTTCGTGGCCTTGGTTCCTCTTTTTCAAGTTTCTCGGCTTCCCAAATGGCTCTCACTCTGCTGCCCTCTTTCCGTGATCTCCTGTCTAAGGCGGAAAGTTTTGCTCTATTTCAGGAGTCTCTTGAGGGTGCTGCTCCTGCTCCGGCTGCGTTCTTCACCCAATCTCAAAACCGACGGTCTGGACACTTCAATCCCTCTCGTGGTCGTGCATCTACATCCAACTCAAATCGCGGACGGGGCCGTGGTCGTGGTGGCCGCCGCTCCTACGTCCCTCGCTGTCAAATTTGTCGCACCGAAGGCCATTATGCCGACAAATGCCAACAACGCTACATTCGAGGATCTACTTCTGAGTCCGCCAATTTGCATGAGGCTTTCAATGCTGGATGCAACATCTCTCCAGCAAGTTCTTCTGATTGGTTTCTTGACACGGGCGCTTCTGCACATATGACTCCAACCTCTTCCTCGCTGGACTCTTACACCCCTTATTCTGGCACCGAGCGTGTTGTCGTTGGAAATGGTGATACTCTTTCTATTTCGCATACTGGATCTTGTACCTTACCTAACAATGTTAACTTAAGACACGTCTTAGTTGTGCCACACCTTACTAAGAATCTGTTATCTATCAGTAAGTTGACTTCTGATTATCCAGTTAATGTTATCTTCACTAAAAATTCGTTTGCTATTCAGAATCGAGTCACCAAGGAAACTCTAGCAACAGGCAGACGTGACAATGGCTTGTACGTGCTGGAGCATGGGCACTCGGCCTTCATTGCCGCTTTGCGTTCAAAGAATTTACGTGCTTCTTTTGAATTATGGCATTCTCGTTTAGGACATGTCTCTTTTGATATTATTTCGTCTTTACATAGGTTAGGACAGTTAACTGTCACATCTCTATTACCAAAACCCTCTTTATGTTCTTCCTGTCAGTTGGCTAAAAGCAAACGATTGTCTTTTCAAGTTAATGTTCTCTTCACTAAAAATTCGTTTGCTATTCAGAATCGAGTGACCAAGGAAACTCTAGCAACAGGCAGACGTGACAATGGCTTGTACGTGCTGGAGCATGGGCACTCGGCCTTCATTGCCGCTTTGCGTTCAAAGAATTTACGTGCTTCTTTTGAATTATGGCATTCCCGTTTAGGACATGTCTCTTTTGATATCTTTACATAGGTTAGGACAGTTAACTGTCACATCTCTATTACCAAAACCCTCTTTATGTTCTTCCTGTCAGTTGGCTATAAGCAAACGATTGTCTTTTCAAGTTAATGAAAAACGCTCATTGCATGTTTTGGATTTAATTCATTGTGATTTGTGGAGTCCGACACCTGTTCGCTCTACTTGCGGTTATTGCTACTATGTAATCTTTGTGGATGATTTTTCCCGTTTTACGTGGCTCTATCCGATGCAACGCAAATCGGATTTTATGATATTTTGTTGCAATTTCATGCTTTGGTGCAAACACAGTTTTCTTGTCCTATCAAGGCTTTTCAAAGCGATGGAGGTACAGAATTTACTAATTCACGTGTTCAAACATTCTTTCGCGCCAATGGCATTCATCACAGCATCTCTTGCCCTTATCCGCCTTCTCAAAATGGACGTGCTGAGCGTAAACATCGTCACATTACTGAAACAGGCCTCGCTATGTTATTTAATGCTCATGCTCCTTCCTCCCTTTGGGTGGATGCCTTCAGTGCTGCAGTTTATACTATTAATCGTCTACCTTCATCTGTTCTGCAAGGCAAGTCTCCTTTTGAATTATTGTTCTCCAAAGCTCCAGCTTATGAGAATTTCAAACCATTTGGATGTCGGGGTTTTCCTTGCTTACGCGACTATGCTGCAAATAAGTTTTCTCCACGGAGTGCTCCATACATTTTTCTTGGCTATAGTAGTAATCACAAAGGGTTTCGGTGCATCGATCCGTCAACATCCCGAATTTATATTACTCGTCATGCTCAATTTGATGAGACATTTTTTTCCTTTCGAAGGGACTTCAGTGTGCTCCTCTATCACTCATCTGGAATTTTCAACCTTTGTTGAACCACCTAGCATGGCTCCATCATCTAGTCCATTGCCCCAGGAGTCTTCTATCACACCTGTAGATATCACTTCTGCTCCAGCGAGGCCCTGTTCCATTTGCCCCACACAGGTTCCCTCGCCCCTTGCTACTCTGATTGAACCTGCTCCTGAACTTGATGGCTCTTTCGGTCCTGCAGCTCCGCCCCACACCACGGACCACTCATCGTCTACTGCACCGGCTGCCCCAGTCCAATCCACTCATCCTATGCTCACTCGCGCTAAAGCCGGTATTTTTAAAACCAAGCACATCGCGGATCTGGCTACCACTGGTCTTATCTCAGCTCTTCTCACTTCTCCAAAGCCCAAGGGTTTTAAATCTGCAGCCAAAAACCCTAAATGGCTTGCTGCTATGGATGATGAAATTTCCGCTCTTCGTACTAATCAAACATGGGATCTTGTTCCTCGCCCTGTCGGTACAAATATTGTTGGTTCCAAATGGGTCTTTCGCACTAAATATCTCTGATGGATCTACTGACAGGCTCAAAGCTCGGCTTGTGGCTCAAGGCTACACTCAGCTTCCTGGTTTCGATTATTCTCACACCTTTAGTCCGGTTGTTAAAGCCTCTACCGTACGTATTATTCTTGCTCTTGTTGTTTTTCGTCGCTGGCCATTACACCAACTTGATGTCAAAAATGCATTTCTCAATGGCATTCTCACTGAGACAGTATATATGGAGCAGCCACCAGGCTATATTGACCCTCAACGCCCCAATCACGTCTGTCGTCTTTGCAAAGCGCTCTATGGTCTCAAACAGGCCCCTCGCTCTTGGTTTCAGCGGTTCAGTGACTTTCTTGTTCTCCTTGGATTTATATGTAGTTGTGCTGACTCTTCCCTATTCTTCTTTCACCGGAGCTCCCTCGTCCTCTATTTACTCGTGTATGTTGATGACATTATTCTCACTGGCAACAACCCGGACCTCGTTCGATCCTTTATCTCTTGTCTTAACTCTGAATTTGCTATCAAAGATCTTGGCCGACTAAATTATTTTCTTGGGCTTGAGGTCACCTATACCTCTGATGGCCTCTTCCTCAGCCAAGCAAAGTATGTTCGTGACATTCTTACCAAGGCGTTATTATTGGACTCAAAACCTGTTTTCACTCCCTTGGCTACGGGTCAACATCTTGCGAGTGCTGGCTCGCCCTTTGATGATCCCACTTTGTATCGCTCCTTGGTAGGTGCCCTCCAATATTTGACTATCACTCGTCCTGATCTATCCTATGCTGTTAATCTTGTCAGCCAGTTTCTTCATCAACCTACGGCTGATCATTTTCAGGCTGTTAAGCGCATTTTGCGCTACGTCAAAGGCACAATCAATTTTGGCCTTCTGTTTAGTCCCGGACAAAATTCTTCTTTAGTTGGCTACTCTGATGCCGATTGGGCTCGTTGCCTTGAAACGCGCCGATCTACTTATGGTTACTCCATTTTTCTTGGCAACAACTTAGTCTCTTGGAGTGTTAAAAAGCAACCCACTGTTGCTCGATCAAGTTGTGAATCAGAATATTGAGCCTTAGCAAACACTGTCGCTAAGCTTATTTGGGTAACATACTTGCTCCGTGAATTACGTACCTCACCTCCAGATAAGCCACTTTTACTCTGTGACAATCAGAGCGCCATTCTTCTCAGCCAGAATCCTATTGCTCACAAACGTGCTAAGCATATCGTCATTGATTATCATTTTGTCCGCGAACTTGTTGCAGATGGAAAAATCACTACTCAGTTTGTTCCATGAAAGGTACATCTTGCATATATCTTTACTAAGAGTCTTGCTCGGCCCTTGTTTGAGTTCTTTCGCTCCAAGCTCCGCGTTGGCTGCAACCCCACGCTTGATAGACATGAATCTTCTAGATAATCCTAGATTTATATATTTCCTTGTATATAATATTTTGTGTATCTTTCTGTATTTATCTTTTGATGTATTTACTCTATTTATATTGGAATACAATCATCATCCACTTAAGGTGGATTTTATAAACTCTCCACATTTTGGAAGAGATCGAACCTATTTAGAGGTGTCGAAATAGGTCCGGGCTTGAGACTATACCATACCGGTGACAATAGTGGAATGTGCTTGTTTGTGCGGCCTTTGGAAGAGGATCGAACCTATTACCAATTGTATTTTAGGTCCTCGTCACTTCTCAAGGGACATCACATGTCATTGAAATGAACACTAACAATTTTGAGTTCAAAGCTTTGTGGTGATTGGTTAAGGGAAAATTTCATTATTTTACTTTTTATGTTTATGGCTTTGCGATTTTGGTAGACATTGTTGTCAATTTCAGTCTTAGTCATGTCTTTGATTTTTTATATATATACAATTTTAGTAATTTCTCCGCTTGTCACTAACGCAACGCTAATGTTTTTTTTTTTTGTTGAATAAGCCAAATTCATATTAAAGGAAGCACTAGAAATGCTCAGAAATACAAAGTTATAATTGATACAACCCATTCTGTCAATAACTATTAAAAAATGGAACTTCAATGACATTAAAATATTTATTAAAAATTAGTGTAATGATTTCCATTACAATTACTTGTGCCTTCTAATTTAAGGGAATAGTTTCATTTTAATGCCTTGTACTAACAATTATCGAATTTTCTACTTCACTGTTCGAATTTCTGGCAACTCAGTATACTAAGCATATTACTAAAATTTTCAGTCATTGTAAAATGTGTTAACCATAGTGTTATAAAATATTTAACCCTATTATAAGGTAGGACATGGGAGTATTTGAATAATGTTAACCCTTAATTTGTCAAATCTAGGCAATAAAAGGGAAAATTACCAAAATCGTCCTCTAATACGACCTTTTTTTTTTGTTTTTGTCGCCGAATACTAAATTTTGACTACTTAAAGTGCAAAAACCTAAAATAGACGAACTTAGGAGATGAATTTGATTATTTTCTCAAAGATACAGTTATCACATACATGTTAACCAGAAAATCTCCCTCGATCAATGTGTATCCATAAGTTAATGTCCCATCATCGTATACTTCACATGCTTAATAGGGCTACCTGGATGATGAAGAATAATAAGTCGATATAAATACAATTGTATATATGTGTAATGGATCTTTTGTTTTGTTTGCTTGGATGAGAGTATATATGGATAAAAAGTGGCTGTGGTAAATAGTAATAACATGAAAGTATATTTTCATTAAATATAAAGTTCAGTCAAATTTAAAGATATGAACAAAATTAAAAAGGTTTTACAGAAATAATATTAGAATGGGGAAGTGACCTTCAGCAAATTGATATGCTTAATGCTCCCGGCACCTCCATCGCCTTCTGTGATATCAATCCTCGTGATTGCTTGAGGCATCAGCTTTGGGATCAGTTTGTGCGAATCGATGATAGAGGCCTGAAAGATCCTTGAGGTGGCACTGGTGAAGTATGTTCATAACTAAATTTGGTTATGGCCATGACTTCAATCAATCAGTTACTCAAAAAACTAATAATTATGGAAATATGGTATTCTTGAAAACCTAAATTTCATTGGATGTACGAATTATTATCAACAACAAGAGTTGAAGGTGGTTCACTCGTCTCAATGAAAAATATTTGTTCTTGAAATGATTCTGAATACTGTCATATTTTGCAAGGAATTGAAGGAGACACCAAACTTTCCATGATTTATCCTTTATGTTTGTCACAGCATGGTTTTCCAAAACGCTTCCGTACATATATATGGCCTACACCGATCCGATCCGATCCATTGGGATTAAATGCTTAGTTATTCGTGATATTTAGATTAGACAAAATTGTAAGTTTATGATGAAATTAAAAGCATCCCCACATTAACTTATAACTGATTTTTATAAAACTTTTATAACGATAACATGGAAACTTCTTGTGAGATCACAATGGGAGATTAAAAAAAATCAATTATAAAACATATTTTAAACTAGAAATTAGGTCTAACTCAATTGCCATTGTCATCCTTTTCATGATCATGCAACACCCAAGACCCATTATTGTTTTGAACCATACCCTTATTCAGAGGACACCACCAAAAACTTGGAACCAAATACTTATCTTTAAGAGCACTTGAACTCTTATTCACCAGTGCAATATCCCTTTCAACTCCTACACCAAACATTTCTCCACTCCCCTTAATGCCACTCACTCCATGCAAATAAGCAGCCTCCAAATTATGCCAACTCTTCATATCTCCAGGATCTTTCAAGAAAGGGGACTTCCTACTGTCAACCATAAGCTCTACCCCGACACTAGCGTACTCAAGAATAGGCGGTAACCATTGGACGATATCCGGAGCATTGTGGACACTTAATATATGAAGATTGTTCATCGATTCTAAAACGTCTTTGAAACTTGAATCTGCTACTCGGGGACTCCCGAATATAAAGGCCGTAACGGGACATGGTTTGTTCGATTGGTTGCTCGGAATGTTGTGGCCATGTGCTACTATGTCTGCGGCGTTTAGGGTCGAAAGTGCTGCCCCTAAGCTATGGCCTGTTATTGTTATGCTTATGTCTTCGTTTTTGTGTAGTTCCACTTGTTTCTTTACTTCTGATATAACCTGAAAATTTTGAATATATTAATTAAATCATCAACGGAATTGGATTCGGTACAATCCAGTTAAATGGTTTATGTTTCATATTTTTTTAAATTTGAAATAAGAAAATAAAATGAGAGAATATTCAACAAAAACTAGGCTTAAACTAGCAATATGATAACTCGATTTATAACTTCGTTTTCAAAATATACATAAACTAGTTAATTGGGCACCCTTGCGCGGTGCCAGTGAGCTTATAACATGGTATATATGTCCAATAAAACGTCCGACACAAGTTCAACAGACAGTTCTAGAAAATAAAGAGATGGTTCATATGCATTGAACATAAATAATCATACGTATATAAAATCAAACAGGTTGTAGTAAACAAAAGTCTTCCCCAGCAGTACACCATAGCAAGAGTTGACATATGATATCCTAATAGGGCCCAATAGACTATCTAAACAAAAGTCATCTACGAAAGTGCAGTAGTAGATGACATCAGATATCACATAAAAATAAATCTCAACGAACTCCAAAAAACCAATCAAAAGTTGTTCGCAAGAGTTTTCAAAAATGACGATGGTTCATTTCATAATGCAGATATGTGTCGGTTTCTCATAGCAGTAGCGAGCATCACATAAGAGGAATTATAGTTTATATTTATTGTTGTAGTTGCATTGATATTTTAGGATATTGATCTTATATTACTTGTTATGGCCTCATGGTTAATGAATCATCTTTGTTGGGTTTTGGAAACCCGAATAATCTTGGTTTTGATGTTAACAAAACTTGTTATTGTGTTGCTAACATATTTCATCAAGTGTGCAGTTCATAGATCATAATTAAGAGCTTGATGAATTACAAAGAAGTAGCTTGAAAATATCAAGCTGGACCAAGTCTGAAATCCTGGTAGAGCGGATTGTTTCGATCATATTTAATAGCTCGGATATCGAAATGGAGTGCTTCTAAAGAGATTGAACAGCCAACTCAAAATACTAAAAGTCATATTTCACAACAGATCGGCTAGTTCGAATGTTATCAAGGAGAAAAGACGCCTGCAAGATCGAGCTGTACCGCGAAGAAACAGCAAGCTGTTTCAGCAAGCAACTGTCAGTATGGTGGCCATAACTCTCAGCTCACTTATCGGAACGGAACGATTCAGTATGGGTTGGAAAGCTAAGACAAAGATCTACAAGTCATATTTGGAAGTGAAAGACTGAATCGGACGTTAAGATGGCCAAAATGCTTCTGCACGTCACGCCATGTGACGCCTGTAAGATCGAGCTGTTACAGCAAAGTCCCTGTCAGTCTGGTGGGCATAACTCTTAGCTCGCTTATCGGAACGGAACGATTCAGTATGGGTTGGAAATCTAAGACAAAGATCTATAAGGCATCTTCGGAAGTGAAAGACTGAATCGGACGTTAAGATGGCCAAAAAGCTTCTGCAAGTCACGCCATGTGCTGCTGCATCCAGCAAACAGACAACAGGAGCATCACCTTGTATTACGAGCATAACTCTCTCATACGAACTCGAAATCGAGCGATTCTTGATTCCGTGGAAATCTAAGAGAAAGGGCTACAACTTTCATATGGATCACTTTGCCCAGAAATCAAAGAATCAAGAGTTACAAGCAACATATCGAAGAGAAAGTTTATCAATCTGTTTTTGTATCAAGCTGATTGTCCAGACTGATCCGGACCAGACTGATCTACCATGCTGATCCGGCCAGACTGATCTGCCCAAGCTGATCCGGCCAATCCGGTCCGAAATACAAATAGCCCAGAAACCAGAATATGACCGTTGCAAGCTCGGGAATGGTGCAGAATCTTCTCCAACGGGCATATTCTTGCGTCTAACGTATATATCATTACTTGGGGCTATATATACATGATTTGGAAGCTCAATAACAGCTGATTGAAGATCAATACAAGCCTTCCAAAGCAAACCCACTTGGGATTCAATTGAGGAACTTAAAAGACAAAAGTTGTTAAATGAAGAGCACTCCTCAAACCTTTGGCACCACTTACCTTGCTATATCAGATCTAGTTAGAGATCATTTGTGACATATATATTCACTCTATTCATTGTATATGAGAGCTTA
The DNA here is from genome assembly GCA_907163345.1 of Haberlea rhodopensis. Taxonomy (NCBI): domain Eukaryota; kingdom Viridiplantae; phylum Streptophyta; class Magnoliopsida; order Lamiales; family Gesneriaceae; genus Haberlea; species Haberlea rhodopensis. Next base: position 1,223,468 of record CAJQUN010000136.1, on the reverse strand, counting down.
ATAGATGAGTGAATATCATTGTAACGGTTGATGATTCATCACAACCGATTGAGAGGTCTTTGTATGTGAGACATTAAAGAAGATACATAGTTGAGTTGCTAGGAGTTCTAGTTGGATGGGGCATTCCCAACTGGATCGGGTTTGTACAACGGGATTGTATAAATCAAAGTCTTCTAGTGGACTCCTTCCATTAGGTGGAAGAAGAGGAGACGTAGAAGGATTACACCACCTTCGAACTTCCATAAACAAATGCTTGTTTATTTATTTTAATTGCATATCTTTAAAATGCCTTTCAAATGTTTAATCGGTTTTAGAGCGGGTTATGTCGAGTGTCTTCCGCTCGATTTTGTAATCGAACTCGATATAATCTCTCGGTGCATTAATTCAAGAACACGAGCTATTGAAGCTCAAGTTGGTTGAACTCGGGTGTGGAATGGCAACCTACCCCCGGAATCGATCCTGACAAGTGGTATCAGAGCGGGTTGTTCTTGGAAAGCATTTGAACCGATTTTTGTAGCGGATATCTTTTAAAATCATTTTCAAAATTTTCTCATGAGCATGAAATATTTTCATAGCTTATTTTTTCAAAATTTGATGTATGAAAATTTTTAGCATAAAAATCAATTTTATTCCATTCAATTTGCACGAAAATAATTTTAAAATCTCTTTTAAATGTTCAAATTCTCGTTCAATATGTTCTAAACTCATTTTAAGTTTAAAATTTTTATTTTGAGATTTTTTTCTAACAATTTCGAAGCATTTTAGTTTTTTGGCAGCTTGCAACGACTTTGGAAAATTGGCATAACTTCTTGCTCGGATGTCCAAATGACGAACCGCTTTTTGCGTTGCAAACTAGACTCGTATAGGATCGCAGTGGTATAGGTCTTGCAGCCCAAACTTGCTCGAGGAAAAGCAGTTTATTAGTTCAATTTGGACTAAGTGTGCTGCCACCGCTGAAAGATGAAATGGACATTGTTGAGTTTTGTCAAGAAATTCAAATTTGTTGCCAAGTATGCTACATGCATCATCAAAAGAGGTTATTTTTTTTCAAAAATTAATGTGCATTGAATTTTTTTAAAATTTGCTTTAGCCTACCCCATTTGCCCCTCACTTGCTCAAATTTTCAAACCTTTTAAAATTAAGGCGGAGAGTTTAATCTCAATCCTTGATGGGGAATAAAATTATTTGTCTTCCTTTTTGATTCACACAAAAAGGGGGAGAAATATGTTGTTTAAAAAATATGATTTTTCTTGTTATGCAACATTGTGTTTTAATGTTCATATTTTATTCAAGTTTTGTGATCATCAAAAAGGGGGAGATTGTTGGGTTTTGGAAACCCGAATAATCTTGGTTTTGATGTTAACAAAACTTGTTATTGTATTGCTAACATATTTCATCAAGTGTGCAGTTCATAGATCATAATTAAGAGCTTGATGAATTACAAAGAAGTACTTGAAAATATCAAGCTGGACCAAGTCTGAAATCCTAGTAGAGCGGATTGTTTCGATCATATTTAATAGTTCGGATATCGAAATGGAGTGCTTCTAAAGATATTGAACAGCCAACTCAAAATACTAAAAGTCATATTTCACAACAGATCGGCTAGTTCGAATGTTATCAAGGAGAAAAGACGCCTGCAAGATCGAGCTGAACCGCGAAGAAACAGCAAGCTGTTTCAGCAAGCAACTGTCAGTCTGGTGGCCATAACTCTTAGCTCGCTTATTGGAACGTAACGATTCAGTATGGGTTGGAAAGCTAAGACAAAGATCTACAAGTCATCTTTGGAAGTGAAAGACTGAATCGGATGTTAAGATGGCCAAAACGCTTCTGCAAGGCACGACATGTGACGCCTGTAAGATCGAGCTGTTACAGCAAAGTCTCTGTCAGTATGGTGGGCATAACTCTTAGCTCGCTTATCGGAACGGAACGATTCAGTATGGGTTGGAAAGCTAAGACAAAGATATATAAGTCATCTTTGTAAGTGAAAGACTGAATCGGACGTTAAGATGGCCAAAAAGCTTCTGCAAGTCACGCCATGTGCTGCTGCATCCAGCAAACAGACAGCAGGAGTATCGCCTCGTATTACGAGCATAACTCTCTCATACGAACTCGAAATTGAGCGATTCTTGATTCCGTAGAAAGCTAAGAGAAAGGGCTACAACTTTCATATGGATTACTTTGCCCAGAAATCAAAGAAACAAGAGTTACAAGCAACAGATCGAAGAGCAAGTTTATCAATCTGTTTTTGTATCAAGCTGATTGTCCAGACTGATCCGGACCAGACTGATCTACCATGCTGATCCGGCCAGACTGATCTGCCCAAGCTGATCCGGCCAATCCGGTCCGAAATACAAATAGCCCAGAAACCAGAATATGACCGTTGCAAGCTCGGGAATGGTGCAGAATCTTCTCCAACGGGCATATTCTTGTGTCTAACGTATATATCATTACTTGAGGCTATATATACATGATTTGGAAGCTCAATAACAGCTGATTGAAGATCAATCCAAGCCTTCCAAAGCAAACCCACTTGGGATTCAATTGAGAAACTTAAAAGACAAAAGTTGCTAAATGAAGAGCACTCCTCAAACCTTTGGCACCACTTACATTGCTATATCAGATCTAGTTAGAGATCATTTGTGCCATATATATTCACTATATTCATTGTATATGAGAGCTTAATAGATGAGTGAATATCATTGTAACGGTTGATGATTCATCACAACCGATTGAGAGGTCTTTGTATGTGAGACATTAAAGAACATACATAGTTGAGTTGCTAGGAGTTCTAGTTGGATGGGGCATTCCCAACTGGATCGGGTTTGTACAACGGGATTGTATAAATCAAAGTCTTCTAGTGGACTCCTTCCATTAGGTGGAAGAAGAGGAGACGTAGAAGGATTACACCACCTTCGAACTTCCATAAACAAATGCTTGTTTATTTATTTTAATTGCATATCTTTAAAATGCCTTTCAAATGTTTAATCGGTTTTAGAGCGGGTTATGTCGAGTGTCTTCCTCTCGATTTTGTAATCGAACTCGATATAATCTCTCGGTGCATTAATTCAAGAACACGAGCTATTGAAGCTCAAGTTGGTTGAACTCGGGTGTGGAATGGCAACCCACCCCCGGAATCGATCCTGACAATCTTACTTATATAATTATTTATATACTTTCTGCCAAATAATGAATGTAAATGTGACGTCCCAAATTATTATCAAACAAATAATATATAATTATCATAATTTAATATTTTCTACTTTTTTTGATATAGTCTCCTTGTATATGAAGGAAAAATTTGATGTCAAACATCATAACAAAGGTAATCGAGAACAATCACATGTTAGCAACGGGTCGTAGGTAAGCCAAAACTCAAAATGTATACAAACAAGCAAAACTTACGACCCGTAATCTACCAAAAATTCATCATGCCGAATATTTTTAAAAAAATTATTATTAAAGTTTGCCACGATGAAAACTTATTTTTAACTCTTTTTTTTAAAAAAAATAAGTTCATATAAAAAATTATTATCAAAGTTTGCCATGACAAAAATCTATTTTGAATTATCTGTTTTTTTTAATCCATACTTGACAAAATCAATAAGTTTTTTCTAAAAAAAAAAAAGAAAACATTTTAAATTTTAAAAATTGAGATAAGAGGAATGCACAGTTGGGTCAAGGGTTTTGATATAATCTCCTTATATATTAAGGAAATATTTGATGTCAAACATCAGAACAAATGTAATATCACATATTAGCAATGGGTCGTAGGTAAGCAAAAAATCAAAATATATATAAACAAGCAAAATCGACTACCTATACTCTACCAAAAATTCATCATGCCGAATATTTTATAAAAAATACAAAAACTAAATAAAAAGAAAATTTAAAAAAATTAAAAAAGTGACGGACGAATATTTTATAAAAATACAAAAAAAAAACTAAGAAATAAAAGAAAATAAAAATACAGAAATAAAAGAAAAACTAAAAGAAAAAAGAAATAAAAAAATTTAAAACAAAATAAAAAAAATGACGTAAGATTACTGTTCATTGAAAAAACCTTACGCCACTTATATATATATATACATGGTATAATATAAATATATATATATATATATAAAAGAAAAAGTGAGGAACGATTACTATTCATCGCAACCGTAATCGTTTTTATATAAAATAATAATAATAATAATAATATATATATATATATATATATATATATATAAAGAATAAGTGAGGAACGTTTACTGTTCATCGCAACAGTAATCGTTCCTCACATATATATGTGGACTAAAATATATAAAATAATAATATATAATAATAAATATATATATATATATATACATAAAAAAAGTGATGAACGATTACTGTTCAGTAATCGTTCCTCACTTATATATATGTACTAATATAATAATAAATATATATATATACATAAAAAAAAGAAAAAGTGAGGAACGGCGTATAATTTTTTTAAAAAAAATTCATTAAGACCCCGTTGATCAGCCCCTCATGTAGTAACCTCATGTAGTAATATTTAGCCATTAGTTCCACAAAAATAATCAAATTTTCAAATAAATTCACCTGATCTCTTGCACTAGTTTTGTTGTACTCGGAATTTGGAACATCCGAAGTATAAATCGAAAGCACCCCTTTATGCACCTTAGCATTATCCACCGCATTTCCAACAATCGTGGAAGCCGACACGAGAGGGAAATCGAAGTCTTTTACCCATTCTTCTAACTCAACTGTCCCTCTCCATGCAATCAAGATATCCCTTCTTCCCAATGCAAGTTTCCCTTCATCCGTAGCCACGGCCACATACCCCATCCAGTTCGAATCCGTGCACCAGGCCTCGTTCGACAACGATTTCATTATGAATGCGTCGGGCACGCCTATCTCAGACGTTGCATATATGTACTTCACTGCTTTGTACTTGATTGGATTCCCTTTCTCTAATCCGACCCTCGAAAAGAGATTCCTTCTTGCGTATCTGCTGCTCCCCGCGAACTTCGACGACTTCTCCGAGTTGAAAGTGTCGTAAGTTGCTTGAGCCATGCCGCCATAGTGGAGGATATATTGTCGTAGATCGGTGTCCAAGGGGTTCAAGAGGTCTTTCCAGTTATTCTGGCCACTAAGTAGCCTCCATCTTTGTGGAATACTTTTGATCATTTCTTCAGAAAAATTGATTTGAAACTCTTGTTTGTAAAATCATGTTAAGGATATAATGAGTCTGTGTTTGATGATGAAAATTAGAGGATTCACATTCCGTGAAATGGGTGAATCTTGAAAATCATGTAAATTTTGTGATATGACTTCAAGGAATTATGTGAGAAGAATGCATAAAATAAGGTTTGAGTTTGTTATGACACAATAAATGCAAGATTCATGTATATAAAGAGAGTGTTAGATTCGGCATATAGAGTTAATTATATACTAGTGAGTAGTGAATCTTGGCAATTTACCTGTACAAGTATATAACGTTTTAATATAAATTATACTTTTTATGTTTTAATATAATGATATTGGAGTAATTTTTGGTTTCAATGTTTATGTTTGAATTCTGATTTTGCCATCTTTAGGATTATATGTCATTTTTGCTGGAAAGTGAGATTAGAATATGTCATTTTTGCTGGAAAGTGATATTAGAATGAGATAAAAATGGTGGGATTATTTATTTTTTTTAAATCGAACCAAACATGAGATGAGAAAATTAATATCATCCCACAAATCAAACACACCCTTTGATGGAAAGCCCAATGTTCTTCATTAAGAAGTAGGGGTGAATGATGAGATGAATCAAGTGGCAGGGCGTGACAGATGAGATGATGAATGATTTACACTATATAGATTAGACTGAAAGATATTTCGTAGAATTCAAGCTAAACTTGGAATGAATCAAGGATATAAAATCCTATAATTAATTAATTATGTTGTTTCTCTTAGTGTTAACCATTCTCATGTTCTATCCAAACATCTCCTACAGACGGCAGAAAAAATAATAATATCGAAAAAAACAATAATCCATGTACATTTGTAATTACAAAGATGATTGTTGCGAAGAATTAATGATGGTTGGAATCACAATATTTTGCGGCAATGAACTTGTATCCGAACCTGAAAAGACCAAAAAAAAAAAACATGTAAGAGAGCGTTGGGTGTATTTTAATGAAGCCCCTCCATTACCAAGTCAGGAACGGGAAGATATGAGTAAATATGAAGATGGATATAATTCCGTGCACGAAGCTCCCGCTATTTGCGGGGTAGGGGAATGTGTCAGGCCATTTTGGGCCCAATATACTCAAGATGTTGTTTCCGCGACTCGTGACCTCCAAAGCCACATAAGACAACTTTATCGTTCGGTAAGGCTCACTAAAACAGGACTATAAGTGAAAAATGGCATGTACCATATAGGTACGAAACGAAGGTGTCTTAATTTTGTCATGGGATTTTAACTTGCCTTATCTCAGGGCCACTACCTTGGATACACAATGATTTGCATATATTTATTCACTATCATTTGACTAAATTTGTGCAGTATATACATACCTCAAGTTTGGGATATAGAACCTGACACTATTAATTGTCGAGAACACACGAAATATATGAGGGTGTCCCATATCTTTGCCAAATTTATAATTTTAAAAAACCAAGTAACATATATATTATTAAAAATGTATACATACACATGGCGATCTTAGACCCAATATCCTTGAATGAATAGTGATGGTCACCCACCTCCTCCTAAGTTTTGTTGCCCTCTACTATATATTTCTCAACTTCGTGTGCCCTACTCTGAGATTCCTCATTGTGGATACCCTATTTCTCCATATAATATTCAAGTATTATAACTTTTGAGAAGATATTGGGTAACGAGTCGTCTTGTTTAAGGTTTTCTTCTTCTAACTTATTAACGTTTGGTCTGACCTCATAGACTTTGTTTTTGTTTGTTGCTTTTTAGCCATATTTCATAGAAGTGCTGATGTGGCACAAGACAAACTAACATTATCCGGTGACCTTTCATCAATTTTCTGGTGCCTTCCTATTTGCATGGATTTCAGTAATAATTGGCACACCCCGAGACCGAGGTCGATAATACCCGCTTGATTTCAAATAACAATTCAAAATCAACAAGCCTCATATCATAATGCAATGAAAACAAGTCGTATTCCATAAAATAATTGTCTTTACAAATGATATTTAAATTGCAGCAACGGTTTCTAAAAAGTCTTAAAACGAAATAAAACATCGAACGCCTAAATATCCATAATGTGAAGTCTTTAACTCGTAGAGTAGTTGCGGATCACCAACCTCAAAATTTGTGGTGTTCTTAGTCTTCAATTTCTTCCTCGTTTTTATATGGGAATGGAGAGTAGGGGGTGAGTTTTTGGAAAAACACTCAATAACTGGAGACCAATCGAGTGTGACAAAAACATATATAATCATAATAATTTTCGAACATATATCAAAATCAGAATAGAATCTGATACAAATATTGAAACAGAACTTACATAATTGCTATACTCATAGCCAGAACATAACATATCATATCAGAAACATATTCGTATAACTTAAACACAACATGGGTCCATTAACACCGAGAATCTACAGGGGCTTCCATAGTTCAAGCGATGATTCCGTATGTTCAAAAGGTGGCTAATATGTACGTGGAACTTTGTCTTGGAGGTTCAAGAAGTTGTCACTTTGGCCATTGGATTCAAGATGTGACTCCAATCACACGTAGCACTTTGCTGCATATTGCTCTTATTACTTGGTAATGAAATTATCAGAATATCATAGTTTGAAAATATATCACATATTCGACTGAATTTTAAAGCATACATACAATTTTAAAACGAAAGAACAAATTTAAACAAAAAGCCCACTTATAGATATCGGCTAATATGCATGTGGAACTTTGTCTTGGATGTTCAAGAAGTTGTCACTTTGGCAATTGGATTCAAGATGTGGCTCCAATCACACGTAGCACTTTGCTGCATATTACTCTTATTTCTCGATAATGAAATTGTCAGAATATCATAGTTTAAAAATATATCACATATTCGACTGAATTTCAAGCATACATACAATTTTAAAACGAAAGAACAAAGTTAAACAAAAAGCCCACTTATAGATATCGGAAATAATTTTTCACAAGGATACCTTTATTTTTACAGTATAATAAAATTAAAACCCAAATGTAATTTTTAACTAGAAAAATTATTCCAATAAAATTATATCTTATACGAAAACTTAATATATTTAAAATTATGCTTTATACTCATTTAATGTGTCAGATGATCATGAAACTTTGTGTGCATGTATTTGAATTCATGCCAATACCCTAATAAAATAAGTTCAGTTCTTAAAAAAGAACTTCTACGTGCAGGCTTCACCAACCTCACCTTCCTATCACATATAAATTCTCGCAATCCCAAACATATTTCTTCTCAGATAATGGAAAGCCATATGAATTCATCTTTTAAGAACAAAATGGAGTCTGAGGAAAGTGGTTGGTCTGCTTACTTGGATGGCTTTCCATTAATGAACCAGCAAGAAGATACTTATAGTTATTATTATTCGAATTCGACATCCCTAGTTTCTGATGCTGCTTGGACCGGATCTTTCGATCAAAAAAACGATGACAAAGGCAAGAAACCGAGTTCCAAGAATCGGAGGAGTAGTCGGAAGAAATATTTTTGGCAGGATGATGAAGATGATTTGGAAGATACTGCAAGTTCTCAAGCAAACAACCCCAAGGTGATAAGATTTTCCTTTATGTAATATGGCCAAAAGCCTAAATGATCTAATTGGTCAAAATTTAATCTTAATATAATAATTATTACCACATATAGTCTAATCTTTGTCGAAATACTGACATGGTGTGTTGTTGCTTGCATGTCGGACATCATCATGCTAATACTGAATTTTGACAAATTAGCGATAATAAAAAAACTTATATAGACCGTTTTTTGACCAATCAGAGAAAAAAACTAATTTTATCATGTTTTTTTCTTTTATTTTTAAGTTTTTAAAGATGGTATGTAATGGTGATTTATTTATGTCTAAAATGCTTCTGCAAATCAACCGTGTAGGTTAGCAGTAGGAAAATGAAGATGAAGATGAAGATGAAGACGGAGATCAACTATAAAGCAAAGGATAATAATATGGTAAAATTATTATATGGATTGATCTTTTTCTTTATTTTAATTTTATTCACATTCAATACATGCAAATAAACATATATAAGAAAAAACCCTATTCAGTATGATATACGAGACTTATTTCTCCTATCTGGCTTGTTTGATACAGACCTTAATGACACTATCTTTGATAACATAATCAAGTGGCAGATGTCTATTTTTTGTAAACATTAATAAATAAATAGAGACATGTGTCGCTTGAGCATAGCAAGCTGTTGATTTTCATGCTTTTAATAAATGTTTGTTTTCCAGGGAAAGCATGTTGGGGAAAAGGAGAAAAGTGGCAAGAACATGAATATGAATGAGAGGGAAAATGACTATTTTGACCTCAAGAAGAAGGGACTTTGTCTTGTGCCCTATTCCTCGTTCATGGACTATAATGAATACGGGGGCTAAAATAGTCAATTCAGTATTTATGGTTGCCTATTTCTATGCACGTCTATTTGAGTTGTAGACATTTTCTCATTGTATATTACACAAATTGTTTTTTATTATTAATCAAGGATTCCGCCCGTGTCTCTGTTGTCAGTATCACACATTAAAAAATTTAAATTCTACTAGTATAACTATTTAATATATAAAATTATATATATATATATATATATATATATATATATATATATATATATTTCTTTCAAGTTTAATTATGGAAACGAGGCTAATTAGAACATCTTGGGGACTTTGAGGGACACTTCGGGAGTTTTAAAGATAATAGTATTGGAACAAGACTAACATATGAAAGCATACATGAATCCATATTCAACACGCAAAGCTCATTAATGACTCAGTTACATCTATAAATATATGACTCATGTTCCTGATACATTAGACAATACAAGACACCAAAAAATAGACGGTCGCATATTTCTCCTCGTAGAAACACTGACATCAAACTAGCATCGGTGTTGGGCTTGTAGATCTGGTCAGGTTTTTGGATTCGAGGAATCACCGCTTTCAGATTTACGTCGAATAATGGTAATCTATTTTCATGCAATTATATCTGATATTTACATGCTTTGTATGTGATGTCATATGACATATTGATTTTCTCGGGTAAAATCCATTTATGAAGATACAAACCCTAAAAACGCCGAGCAGAAGTTAGACCGAAGAGATGGTTACCGAACACAGGATACTGATCAGCATATTATCAAGCATCCTTTGCCCTCTTCGGGATTTTGGTCAAAGTGTAGCGGAAGACCCAGTCATAATTAAAACTAATTAACCGGCTGGGATTGAACGTGCATTAATGGGGCTGATTTCTCGGACATGCTTGGCTCCCATCAAGCCACGATCAAAGGACATCATGTTGCTGGTTTTTCGCGAGTTAGTTACTGAGGGCAGTCCTATAAATACCCTTAGATAACCTCATAGCAGAGGTTGGATTTTTCTGGGCAAAAAGACTCCGAAGAGAGCAAATTTATGTCTGTTCGGTCTTTTCTGTTATTTCTATAAAAAATTTGTGTAAGTCATTGAGTAATTATTATTTGTGTCCAGAGGGTCTTGTAAATCATCAACATTTTATAGTGAAGTTTTATACTGGACTAGGTCCCGTGGTTTTTTCTCTCAATTTGAGGGTTTTCCACGTAAAAATCTTGGTGTGTTTATCGTTATTTTCCTTTAACACCTTATTGTCACGACCCGCAGTGTTGCACCCAATCTTGCCGGCCAAGCACTACGGAGGTTCAAACTCATTTCTTTCCAACTGGGGGCAAGATTGTAATTTCACATAGTTTGTGGCTTTGGGACATTCCGGAAGCTTCCGGAAGCTTGAAGAACACTTTGGAGCAACCCGGAAGACTCTTGACTTCACTTGCAACTTCACTTGCATATTCTTTAGGATTCTAGAATCTTGTGGAGCATACATAGGACATTATAGAAGCATGTAGATGTTCTAGAATCTTGTACATAGAACATGATAGAAACATGTAGAATGGAAGAAGATCCTAGAAGGTCTTTCCCAACCATTAGATCAAATTGATCACCACCATCCATTGAGGAGGTGGACATGTATATATAGGATGTAGGAGTTCATTTGTAAGCATCCAAGTTTCAAGCATTCAAGTAATAGAAAGTATTCTCCACAACTCTCTCTGTGTTCTTTCTCTTTCTAGCACTTTAGCAACCAACTTGGGAGAAAGGCTGACTTGCTAGCAACGCGGGGTTACTAGTCAAGTGCCGCACGGGTTCGAGAAAATCTGGGTGAAACTCTCATCCCGTGACAAGTGGTATCAGAGCCTAGGTCGGCTCTTAAAGCTTCCGCACTCAAGGTTGTTCATTGGTGTTTGCTAGAAGAAAGAATGTCGGACTCAGGGGTGGTCCAACAACCCGAGAAACCAGAGAAGGCACCGAGGAAGGGCCGAGGCCAGTCAAGGGAACCCTCGGTCGACTTTATGGGTGGCATGGAGAACCGGATGATCCGACTGGAGCAATATATGGCGGATCAATCCCAAGCCTTCGAGGATGTGGCCGAGAGGGTTCGGGAACTTGAAGAGAACACCTCAGGGGAGGAGTTTCAAGGCCAGGTACTCCAACAAATTAACTCATTCAATTTTGATGTGAAGAATCAATTTGATGAATTTAGGGGCATGGTTGAGGCCTTGCAAGAAGAGTTCAAAACTCTCAAGGCCGACATGGTGCTATGTAAGCGGGCAATGGCCAACGCAGGGGATAATGTGGCCATAGCACCAACGCGGATCGATGTTCCAAGGCCAAAACCATACAATGGGGATCGAAATGCCAAGGAACTCGATAACTTTTTGTGGAACTTGGAACAATACTTTGCTGCCTCGAATGTGCGGGACAACGAGGCTAAGATTCGCACGGCGCCTGTATTCTTGGCCGACACTGCAACATTATGGTGGAGGAGATATTGAGCGAGGCACATGCCGCATGGAGACTTGGGAGGATTTTAAGGCGGAGCTCAAGCGTCAATTCTACCCCGAAAATGTGGAGTATGAGGCTCGTGGAAGGTTACGGCGACTCACACACAACAAAACCATTAAGGAGTACATCAAGGAGTTCCAAGAGATCGTCTTGGAGATCCCGGAGCTGACTGACAGAGAAGCATTTTTCGCATTCCTTGATAGTCTCAAGCCATGGGCAAGGCAAGAGCTCCAACGCCGGCAGGTGCAGGATTTGGCTACGGCAATTGCATATGCCGAGAGCCTTATTGAGTTGCGGCCCTCCAATGACAGCAATAACAGAAGCAAGGAGGATGAGGACCAAGTTGTGGGAGGCAATCAGTCGAACTCAAACCAAAACCACAACAAAGGCAATGCACCGAGACCGATGGGCAACAAGTACAATGATCGAGGTCGGACTTGCTACCTTTGTCACAAGGCCGACCACATCATCGCCAATTGCCCAATGGTGAACAAACTAGCAGCCTTGACAGACGAAGACGTGGATCCGCGGGAGGAAGGCACAAAGATCGGATCTCTACAACTTCTCAATGCCGTCAAGGCAAAGGTGGATCCAACCAAAGAACCCAAGGGTGGGTCTATGTTCGTGGATGCCTTGGTCAGGGGCCGACGAGTCAGGGCATTGGTGGACATGGGAGTCACGCACAACTTCGTCCGAGAGGAGACGGCGAAGAAGCTGGGGCTTTTCATCACTCCAACCGGTGGATCAATCAAGTCGGTAAATACAACGGCCAAACCAATTACTGGAGCGGCCAAGAGAGTGAAGACCACGATAGGAGAATGGCAGGGATGTGTCTCCTACACGGTGGTGCCCATGGACGACTATGACATGGTGCTTGGGCTAGAGTGGCTCGATGAGGTATGAGCATGTATTCTACCCTTTTCCAACTCCTTATATATTCTAGGTGCAAACACCCCGTGCACTATACTGGCCAAGAGGGAGGCCAAGGGGCCGAGAAGGTTGTCGGCCATCGAACTTGCGAAGGGGCTTAAAAGTAACAAGGAGACTTATGGCATGTTTCCGAAGATAGACGAGGGGCCTAAGACTGAGGGCCTGGGAAGTTTCCTATGGAGGTCAAGGTCGTGCCTAGGGATTCCAAGGACATCATGCCAAAGGAACCGCCGAAGAAACTACAACCCAAGAGGAAGGAGGACCACACAATGAAGCTGGTAAATGATATTGACCCACCTTCTCACAAACCATATCGGAGGACGCCGATGAAACCGCACAACATCGCTACGGGCTGCATAGGGAGCATCCCTACAGTGTATACATCCGCCAAGTCCTTACGGGGAGAGACTGATTTGGCTCGAGCATCCTTGGGCACAACTACCAATATGAGGAAGAAGTGGACATACATTAAGCCACGAGTGGCTGAGTTCAAGGAAGAGGACCTTGTACTGGTGAAGACACCACCCCAACATTTCGAGTCCTTGCGGTCCTCGGACAAAGGGTTGATACGAAATATGACGGCACCCATACATCGAGTACTTCATGCAATGGAAAGGTCTACATGAGGCACGATGCGACTGGGAGCACAAAGATTGATTGCGCCAATCTGCGCACAAGGAGTTCTGCGACGTACAGGCGACGAGGGCGTCGCCAACTTTGGTGGGGGAGAATGTCACGACCCGCAGTGTTGCACCCAATCTTGCCGGCCAACATTACGGAGGTTCAAACTCATTTCTTTCCAACTGGGGGCAAGATTGTAATTTCACATAGTTTGTGGCTTTGGGACATTCTGGAAGCTTCCGGAAGCTTGAAGAACACTTTGGAGCAACCCGGAAGACTCTTGACTTCACTTGCAACTTCGCTTGCATATTCTTTAGGATTCTAGAATCTTGTGGAGCATACATAGGACATTATAGAAGCATGTAGATGTTTTAGAATCTTGTACATAGAACATGGTAGAAACATGTAGAATGGAAGAAGATCCTAGAAGGTCTTTCCCAACCATTAGATCAAATTGATCACCACCATCCATTGAGGAGGTGGACATGTATATATAGGATGTAGGAGTTCATTTGTAAGCATCCAAGTTTCAAGCATTCAAGTAATACAAAGCATTTTCCACAACTCTCTCTGTGTTCTTTCTCTTTCTAGCACTTTAGCAACCAACTTGGGAGAAAGGCTGACTTGCTAGCAACGCGGGGTTACTAGTCAAGTGCCGCACGGGTTCGAGAAAATCTGGGTGAAACTCTCATCCCGTGACATTATTCTACCTTATATTCAAAAATCATGGATCACATCATTGGCGCCGTCTGTGGGAAGTTTAGGGCAAAGACGTTGAAGTAGGATGAATTTTCTAACAAAAAATAAATCAAAAGGCAAGATGGCCAGAGGTAAAGGTAGGGGGCAAGCTTCCAGGGGAAATGGATCCAATTGTCATCCATACTCGTTCGCTGAACCCAGAGAAGGGCCAGAAGATGCGGGATCATCTCAACATGTTCCTCGGTCATTTCCTGCTGGGGGAATGCCCATGGAGCATTTGACAGAAATGATAACTAAAATTGTCGGAGAGATCATGAGGTAATTTATGGCCCCTCCCCAGAAACAAGAAACTGTGCAAGAAGAAGAAGGGGAAGAGTTGGCCTCCAGGCAGGAGCCTGAAAAGGAGCCTGAAAAGGAGCTTGAAAAAGAGCCTGAAGAAGTTAGAAATATTCCTAATCATTTGAATGATGAAACTGATAAAGCTTTAAATCGCCAAATGGAAGAGCTGAAAAGTGAGATGCAGCAGATGCGTAATAAGATGGAAGGACGTCTGTATCCTCCGCAGAGGAGTACTCCATTTGCTTCCCATGTGGTTGATGATCCTTTGCCCCCAAACTTTAGGACTCTAAATGTGGGAAACTACTATGGTGGTACAGATCCCGAAGAATATCTGTCTCGATTTGAAAACGCTTCGCTTCTTCATCAACTTACGGATGGAGTGAAATGTCGGGTTTTCCTGACTACGTTATCGGGTGCAGCGCAAGCATGGTTTAATCAGTTGCCAGCGAGAATCATAGACTCTTTCCCGAAGTTTAGTTCTCTATTTTTGCATCAGTTTGCAAGCAGCCGGAGTTGCAAAAGAACAGCTCTTAGTCTGTTCGTGTTGCGCCTTAAAACGCTACAACTCTCTTTCCTCTATTTTAAATAAAATTATCGTTTTTGTTTTGATGATTACAAAACCTATACATTTTGTACTAATGATTTTTATTGAGTATGCAGCTTAAATTATGATCAAAGTTGAAGATTATAATAGTATTGAAATGCCAAAGAAATTGTCTTTTGGAAGACACGGATCGCCCCAGGCGATGGGTGCCATCGCCCCAGGCGATGGGTGCCAGGCGAGGATCGCCACGCCCATCGACAGAGGCGATGGCTAGGCGAGCATGCGGGGCACATCGCCCCAGGCGATGGTGACCATCGCCTGAGGCGATGGCAGCCACAGGGACTTCGCCCCCGCACATCGACTGAAGCGACGCCGAGGCAATGCGCGGGCACGCGCGCGGGGAGTTCGCCCGAGGCGATGGCATGAACGCCTGAGGCGATGGTCTGGAACGCCTGAGGCGATGTCGAGTTCGTTTGAGGCGATGCAAATTTTGAAGGTGCTGAAGCTACGGCCTTGATTTTAGCCAGTGATCGCCTGAGGCGATCCAGCGATCGCCTGAGGCGATCTGTGCAATTTTGACCGTTGGAACGCGGCGATGGGTGATCGCCCGAGGCGATGTCCGAGGCGATCCAGGAGTGATTTCAGCCATATGAAGTGCAACGGCTAGTAGGAGCCTTGGAGGCCTTCTACACTATAAATATGGATGCTTTGGAGCATTTTGAAGCTAAGGAACAAGTCTACAACTCATACAAAGTGTTGATCAATTGTTGGTTCAAATTATATCATACTCTCCATACATTGTTGTTGTATTGGAGCTTGTGATTGTTTTCATTTGTTGAGTCTTGTTGTCTTCGTGTGAGTACACCGTGAAGGTGTTTCTGTTGGTTTAATTCATTGTAAAGGTCCTCCAACACCAAAGCAAGTTGGAAAATTGTAAAGTCGCCATCAAGTGAAGGTGGTGCAATTGTGTGGCTATCCTTGGAGCCCTTAAGGCCAAGAAGACTCGTGAAGAGTGTTGGTAGCTCGGGAAGAGCTTTGTATACTCGGGAAGAGTATTGTGCTCGGGAAGAGCTTGTGTACTCGGGAAGAGTAGTGTGCTCGGGAAGAGCGTTGTAACTCGGGAAGAGTTGTGTTGTGGCTTACTTGGAGCCCTCAAGGCCAAGAACATTTATTCTAGTGGAACCTCGGTTGGAGGTTATCTAACCGGGAAGAGGAGACGTAGGCGATTCATCGCCGAACTTCTATAACAAATATCCTTGTCTTTTATTGCTTTATTTTTCATTACGCATTTATTTATTTATTCTTTTTATTTATCGATTGACTAAAGGCTTCCGCAAGCGCAAAATATTTTATTTTTACAAACTCATTTTAAAACGCTAAAGTAGCCAAGGAATCTCATTCACCCCCCCTCTTCGATTCCAACAGTTCGGGATTAAGCAATCTGAGAAGGAATCTCTTCGAGATTTTCTGAAAAGATTTAGTCATGCATGTCTTGACATTCCACATGTCACCTCTGAAATACTGATCAGCGCGTTCACTCAAGGATTAAAAGAAGGAGACTTATTTCGATCTTTGGCAAAAAAGTCACCTTCTGATTATGATGAACTGTTGGGAAGAGCTTCCAAGTACATTAATCTGGAAGAAGCCCAAAGGATGAAGCAAAGAAGAGATGGTAAAATTGGGGTAGAAGTGAACAGAAAGAATAAACCAGTGGAGCCAATCAAAAGAAGTTTTGACCAATATCTACCGATGAGACCTCATCGGGAAGTAGCCATGAACCAAAGTATGCCGAAGAGGGGGCGGGGTGGACCTCATAGGGGGGGACCTTTCCGAGGAGCAATGATCCGAGGAGGGTCCTTCCGAGGAAGAGGATATCGAGGAGGAGGTTTTCGAGGTGGAAGATCTGATGAGTCTGATGGAGGGCGGGGATTTAACGAGGAGTTCAAAGACAATACTTTCACTCCTAAAATTAATATAAATCCCGGAAGAGGAGCACCTCAGCCAGTCCCTTGGTCAGTTCGGGGAGAAAGAGTAGAGGGAGAAGAAGAAACCTTGAACAATATCCCGAATCGGGGAACTATACACATGATATCCGGAGGAATGTCGGGTGGAGATTCGAACAGAGCAAGAAGGAATCATGCCCGGAGGCTTCAAGTGCTATCTATTGACCCCAATCATGTACATGAGGGTCCGTCCATATCTTTTGGGCCTGCAGATCTGCAAGGAATCCATTTTCCTCATGATGATGCGTTGGTTATCTCTGCTACAGTGGCTAACTATAATGTACAGAGGATTTTCGTGGACACAGGAAGCTCGGCGGACGTACTTTTTCTTAGTACGTTAAGCCAAATGGACTTGGGAAGCTTACCTATATTGAAAGTGAATACGTCCTTGCACGGATTTGCAGGGGAAGTCATAAATCCGATAGGGCAGGTGTCTCTACCAGTTACACTTGGTGAAAAATCAAGGATCAAAACAAAGATGATAAATTTCTTCATTGTGGATGCACCATCTTCTTACAATGTAATATTGGGAAGACCAGCCCTAGCTGCTTTTGAAGCCGTTGCCTCCACCTATCATCTAACTATGAAATTTCCAGTAGGAGAGGAGGTGGGGCAAGTAAGAGGTGATCAAAGCTTGTCACAAAAATGTTATGTGCAAGAGTTAAGGCAAGAAAGAGAGCAGAATAACGAAGGAAGAGAACGAGGGGAAGTGAAAAGAGGAAGCGGGGCGAGGAGGAACGAGTAACACCCGAAGAGGAGTTCCTCAATATCGAGATGGGTCACCCTACTCGAATTACTAGGGTAGGATCCCAACTTGATCCAGAGTTACGGGAAAAAGTGGTTAATTGTTTAAATCAACATGTGGATGTATTTGCATGGAGTACATCTGATTTAGTGGGAGTAAAACCTGAGATTGCCGAACACCGCCTCAACGTAGACCCCAATGTTCGGGCAATAAGGCAAAAGAGAAGGCATTTTGGACCAGAAAAGGACGCTGTCATTGCCAAGCAGGTAGAAGAGTTGTTAAAGGCAGGCCACATTCGCGAGATCGGTTTCCCTACATGGCTCTCGAATGTAGTTTTGGTGTCTAAAGCCGGTGATAAATGGAGAATGTGTGTGGATTTTAGGGATGTGAATAAAGCATGTCCCAAAGATTGTTATCCCCTGCCCAGGATCGATCAGCTTGTAGATTCTACTGCTGGACATGAACTGTTATGTCTTATGGATGCTTATCAAGGATATCATCAGATCCCTTTGGCACAGGAAGATCAATCAAAAGTGAGTTTTGTGACAGCAGTGGGAACCTTTTGTTATGTAGTAATGCCTTTCGGATTGAAAAATGCTGGGGCCACCTATCAAAGGTTGATGGACAAAATGTTCAAAGAACAAATTGGTCGGAATGTGGAAGTGTATGTGGATGATGTCCTGATCAAGAGCCGAAAAGCCGAGGACTTGGTCAAAGATATGGAAGAAGTTTTCAACACTTTAAGAAAATTTGGCATGAAGTTGAATCCCGCAAAATGCACTTTTGGGATTCGTAGTGGCAAATTTCTAGGGTACATGGTCACGAAAAGAGGTGTTGAAGCTAACCCGGAGAAAATCCGGGCCATACGAGAAATGAACCCCCCGAGAACACTAAATGAAGTGTAAAGATTAGCAGGAAGAATAGCGGCACTGAGCCGATTTATATCCCGATCAGCTGATCGAAGCTTGCCTTTCTTCAAAGCATTAAGGCAGGGAGTCAAGTTCGAGTGGAATGACCAGTGCCAAAAGGCCTTCGATGATCTGAAAGATTATTTGGCTCAGTTACCTTTGATAAACAAGCCTGATCCTAAAGAAATGCTTCTCGTGTATTTATCGGTGGCCAAAGAAGTAATTAGTTCCGTGTTAATCAGAGAAAGGTCAGGACAACAGCAGCCTGTATATTATGTCAGCCGAGCTCTGCAAGGAGCCGAGCAACGATACCCTGAAATTGAAAAGTTGGCATTAGCTCTAGTCACCACAGCGAGAAGACTTCGGCCATACTTCCTGTCTCACCCTATCATGGTAATAACAAACACTCCTTTGGGTAGACTTTTATCCAAATCCGAAATATCAGGGAGGATGATAAAATGGGCCACAGAGCTGAGTGAGTTTGATGTCACTTATCAACCCCGAACTACAATCAAAGCTCAAGCTCTGTCAGATTTTCTGGTAGAAGTCACTCATACTCCGGAGGAAAAAGAGTGGAGTTTGTTTGTAGATGGATCATCTACTCGATTGGGAAGTGGAGCAGGTGTCATACTCATTAGTCCTGAAGGGGAAGAAATCAGGGTTGCCGTCCAGTTTGGATTTCTTTCCTCAAACAATGAAGCTGGATTTGAAGCTATCATTTCAGGCCTCCAAATAGCATTGGACGCTGGAGCCAGGAGGATAAAAGCTTTTATGGATTCAATGCTGGTCGTTCATCAAGTGAAGGGGGTATATAAGGTGAAAGAAGAGAAGCTTAGAAAGTATGTGGAAAAGGTGCGGGCGATGATAGCTCAATTTCAAGAGGTGGAATTAATGCAAATACCAAGGGAGGAGAATACTCGTGCCGATGAATTAGCAAAATTGGCTAGTTCAGTACACGAATGGAAGAACAGGAATGTGCTCGTGCAAGAGCTTTTGATCTCTCATATATCCGTCAATAGCATCATGAGTGTGGAGCCATGTATTATATCCGATTGGCGAGAGCATCTTATTAAATTTTTGAAGACAAAGGTTATGCCTCCTGACCCAAAGGAAGCTGTTAAAATTAAAAGAATGGGGAACCGATTTGTGTTGATAGAAGGCAAGTTGTTCAAGAAAGGATTCTCAATTCCTTTTTTACAATGTGCCTCGAAGCAAGAAGGGGAGCATTTATTAAAGGAGATTCATGAAGGATGTTGCGGAAATCATGTAGGGACTAACATGTTGTATAATAAAACTATCCGAGCTGGGTACTATTGGCCGACGATGAGGGAAGATGCTGAGGAAGTTGTGAAGAAATGCATTAATTGCCAAAGGCATGCAAATTTATCCCATGTACCTACGGAAATCCTTAATAGTAGCATCATTTCATGTCCCTTTGACCAATGGGGAATGGATATTGTTGGACCATTTCCTCCCGCTACAGGGCAGAGAAAATTTCTCCTAGTAGCCGTTGAATACTTCACTAAATGGGTGGAAGCCGAACCATTGGCTAAAATAACTGAGGAAGAAGTCATCAGATTTTTATGGAGAAACATAGTATGCCGCTTCGGAATACCTCGAAGAATAATTTCCGACAATGGAAGACAGTTTCAGGGAGGAAGAATACAAGAATGGTGCAAAGATATGAAAATTAAACAAGTCTTCACTTCAGTTGCCTATCCTCAAGCAAATGGGCAAGCGGGAGTGATTAATCGGATTTTATTGCACGGGATCAAGACAAGACTAGAAGGGGCTCGAGGGGAGTGGGTAAATGAATTACCCGGGGTCTTATGGGCTTATAGAACGACTCCTCGGGTATCTACAGGAGAGACTCCATATAGCTTAGTATATGGATCTGAGGCCTTCATTCCAGTAGAAATTGGAGTGGAATCTCTTCGAGTACAAAGCTATGATCCCGATCAGAATGAAGAAAAAATGAAGTTGGAGTTAGATGGGATTATGGAGTTGAGAGAGAAAGCCTTGGCTAAAGTGGAATTGTATAAAATAAGGGTGACCAATGCTTACAATCGGAGGGTTCGCCCGAGGGCTTTTCAGGTGGGAGATCTAGTGCTGCGAAGAATCAATCCCGCGGGGGAAGTAAAGAAGTTAGCACCCAAGTGGGAAGGCTCCTATAAAATAAAAGGGGTGATTGGAAGAGGAGCCTACAAGCTGGAAGATCATGAAGGTCGGGAACTGGTGAGACCTTGGAACATTCATAATTTAAGAAAGTATTTTGTGTAATCTTTCAGTTATCATTGCTGTTCCCATGTGTATTTCCTAATTAAATAAATTTCCTTTTACTGAGCAATGTTCGGTTTACTCGTTGGATCGGGATGTTTGGTCAACGTTTAAACTTAAAAACACCATCGTTTACTCGTTGGATCGGGATGTTTGGTCAACGTTTAAACTTAAAAACACCAACGTTTAAACGATGGTGTTTTTAAGTCATCGTTTACTCGTTGGATCGGGATGTTTGGTCAACGTTTAAACTTAAAAACACCATCGTTTACTCGTTGGATCGGGATGTTTGGTCAACGTTTAATCTTAAAAACACCATCGTTTACTCGTTGGATCGGGATGTTTGGTCAACGTTTAAACTTACAAACACCATCGTTTACTCGTTGGATCGGGATGTTTGGTCAACGTTTAAACTTAAAAACACCATCGTTTACTCGTTGGATCGGGATGTTTGGTCAACGTTTAAACATAAAAAACCATGTTATTGTGCTCGGGGTAGCGAGCTTATGTTATTATAGTCCATTGTTGGCGGGTTAAATACAGGATCGGGAAGTTTGGTCTGTATTTGAACCTAAAATGGGACTAAGTGATTATGCTCGGGGTAGCGAGCAATGTTCGGTTTACTCGTTGGATCGGGATGTTTGGTCAACGTTTAAACTTAAAAATACCATGTTATTGTGCTCGGGGTAGCGAGCTTATGTTATTATAGTCCATTGTTGGCGGGTCAAATACAGGATCGGGAAGTTTGGTCTGTATTTGAACCTAAAATGGGACTAAGTGATTATGCTCGGGGTAGCGAGCAATGTTCGGTTTACTCGTTGGATCGGGATGTTTGGTCAACGTTTAAACATAAAAATACCATGTTATTGTGCTCGGGGTAGCGAGCTTATGTTATTATAGTCCATTGTTGGCGGGTTAAATACAGGATCGGGAAGTTTGGTCTGTATTTGAACCTAAAATGGGACTAAGTGATTATGCTCGGGGTAGCGAGCAATGTTCGGTTTACTCGTTGGATCGGGATGTTTGGTCAACGTTTAAACTTAAAAATACCATGTTATTGTGCTCGGGGTAGCGAGCTTATGTTATTATAGTCCATTGTTGGCGGGTTAAATACAGGATCGGGAAGTTTGGTATGTATTTGAACCTAAAATGGGACTAAGTGATTATGCTCGGGGTAGCGAGCAATGTTCGGTTTACTCGTTGGATCGGGATGTTTGGTCAACGTTTAAACATAAAAATACCATGTTATTGTGCTCGGGGTAGCGAGCTTATGTTATTATAGTCCATTGTTGGCGGGTTAAATACAGGATCGGGAAGTTTGGTCTGTATTTGAACCTAAAATGGGACTAAGTGATTATGCTCGGGGTAGCGAGCAATGTTCGGTTTACTCGTTGGATCGGGATGTTTGGTCAACGTTTAAACTTAAAAATACCATGTTATTGTGCTCGGGGTAGCGAGCTTATGTTATTATAGTCCATTGTTGGCGGGTTAAATACAGGATCGGGAAGTTTGGTCTGTATTTGAACCTAAAATGGGACTAAGTGATTATGCTCGGGGTAGCGAGCAATGTTCAGTTTACTCGTTGGATCGGGATGTTTGGTCAACGTTTAAACTTAAAAATACCATGTTATTGTGCTCGGGGTAGCGAGCTTATGTTATTATAGTCCATTGTTGGCGGGTTAAATACAGGATCGGGAAGTTTGGTCTGTATTTGAACCTAAAATGGGACTAAGTGATTATGCTCGGGGTAGCGAGCAATGTTCGGTTTACTCGTTGGATCGGGATGTTTGGTCAACGTTTAAACTTAAAAATACCATGTTATTGTGCTCGGGGTAGCGAGCTTATGTTATTATAGTCCATTGTTGGCGGGTTAAATACAGGATCGGGAAGTTTGGTCTGTATTTGAACCTAAAATGGGACTAAGTGATTATGCTCGGGGTAGCGAGCAATGTTCGGTTTACTCGTTGGATCGGGATGTTTGGTCAACGTTTAAACTTAAAAATACCATGTTATTGTGCTCGGGGTAGCGAGCTTATGTTATTATAGTCCATTGTTGGCGGGTTAAATACAGGATCGGGAAGTTTGATCTGTATTTGAACCTAAAATGGGACTAAGTGATTATGCTCGGGGTAGCGAGCAATGTTCGGTTTACTCGTTGGATCGGGATGTTTGGTCAACGTTTAAACATAAAAATACCATGTTATTGTGCTCGGGGTAGCGAGCTTATGTTATTATAGTCCATTGTTGGCGGGTTAAATACAGGATCGGGAAGTTTGGTCTGTATTTGAACCTAAAATGGGACTAAGTGATTATGCTCGGGGTAGCGAGTAATGTTCGGTTTACTCGTTGGATCGGGATGTTTGGTCAACGTTTAAACTTAAAAATACCATGTTATTATGCTCGGGGTAGCGAGCAATGTTCGGTTTACTCGTTGGATCGGGATGTTTGGTCAACGTTTAAACTTAAAAAAATACCATCGTTTAACTCGTTGGATCGGGATGCTTGGTCAACGTTTAAACTTAAGTTGTATCATGTTATTATGCTGGGGATGTTCTCTCTAAAGCCCGACCATATTTATCTACTCAGGATGTCTTTTCCCCGAGCTCTGTTATATTCATTACTTCAGGATATTTTCTAATCAAGCTTTATTTACTTAAAATTTCGCTTGGTGGAGAGACTAGCTTGCACAAGAGTGTAAGAAGACAAGGAAAGTCATAATATCATTGCCAAAAGATTACAATTTTAAAAGTTAAAACAAAAGGGGTACATCCCTAAATCTACAGCTGGAGGAAGTCATCGGGAACGGTATTCAGGGCCTCATCAACATTTATAAAGTCTGTTGAAGTTCCTTCAGGAGGATAGCCAGCGGCTTTAAATTGACGAACAGACGCTTCAAAGCCATAGTTAAGGAACTTGGCAGCGCGTTCGCCCAGAACATCACCATACTCCTCAGACTTCATAAACTCTTCTTTCTTGATGAGCCAGGATTCTTCGATCTGAGCAGCCCGAGATAGTTTCTCCTGGTCAAGCTGTTCAGAAAGGGACTTGTTCTCTTCAGCTCGCAATGATTTCTCTTGTGAAAGTTGCTCTAAGAGGGATTTATTCTCTTCAGTCACGGACCTGAACTGCCCGGATAAAGTGGTGTTAGCCTCCTCAAAGTCGGCTAATTTCTTGTGCGCTTCCTCGAGAGCTGCCACTGTCTTATCCCGAGTAGCAACGGCAGCAGAGTATCGTTCCTCCAGTAGCTTTATGGATTTCTTCATCTCCTCGCCGATACCTTCCAGCTATTTAAGATGTTTCTGATTCTCCCCATCTGAGGATCTCATAGATTGGAAGCGAGTCATAATCTCGCCGGCCATTAGATTGGTCTGCAAGAGAATAAATGAAGTTAATATACCGAAGACAAAACGTTTATCAGATGGAAATGGATATAAGTTACCTGAGTGAGGGAAGTGGAAAAATCATTTATCAAGTTGCTGAAGGCCAATCCTCCGAGGTATTTGCGGTCGAGAGAATTGGCCCAATTGCAAATAATAGAATGGGAAATTTTGGGGTCCGGTTTTCTCAGAATGGGGACGTTGGGGGGATAAATCCAATCGGGTATATGATATCAGGAGGTTGGCCGAGAAGAGCTAGAACCACCAGGAGCAGGTTGAGAAACAGCTCGAGTTTGAAGAGGTGGATTAGCTCGGTGGGTAAGGGAGATTCGAGGAGGAGTTTTCTTAGTAGGAGGAAGTTTAGAGGAAGAACCTTGGCCCTCGGGGGCCGACCTCTTCAGTGATCGGGGAATCAAGGCTTCCGCCTCAGGTACTTCAATCACCTCTTCAGGGGGAGCAGATGTAACAGATGGGGGAGGATTTGTTCCAGTGGTCGGTTTAGTAGCCTTCTCTGGTGCGGTAATTTTCTTCAGGCTAGCAGCAATCTTAGCTTTCAGCATCTTGGTTTCTGCAAGAAATAAACATCATAGCAATTATTCAAGCATGTTAAAACAAAATAAGCAAACAAAGCAAGATGCTCGGTAAATACTCACCGAGGGGCATTTTTAGGGAAACACCCTTAGGACTAAGATGGAACAAGTACAGCAGTCCGTCGTCAATCAGCTCCCCAAGGTTAAAACACTGATCGCCAAGCTTACGACGAACCGATAGATATGTTTCTCCCACAAGTAGCCCCTTGATTGACTTGCCCTTCGGTAAGTTTTCTTTCAACTCCATGGGACAATCCCAAAGTTGTAGTGGGCGTGCAAAGAAGAAAAATCTTTTCCAATTTTTTATGGAGGATGGGTAATTTTTCAGAAAACCCATCCCTGTTCGAGAAGAAAAGTAAAAAAGCCCGATCTCCTTTCGATTTAATTGAAATAAGCAATGAAAGAGTTCGGGAGTCGGAGAAAAGCCAAAAAAGGATAAGACTATGTAGAAACCCGCCAACAATCGATAACTGTTGGGGAATAACTGACTTAGAGAAATGGCAAAATAGGAAGCAACATCTACAAAAAAATGAGGGATAGGAAAACGAAGTCCCCCTCGGAGTTGGTCTATGTAGAAGGGAAAATAACCCTCGGGAGGCAGGTGGGGGCGAGATCCGGGAGGGGGAACAATAATAGATGTCCCCTCGGAAATCCCCCATTTAGTTTGGATACTGGATAGGTGCCGTTGGGATTTAATCCCTGATTCAAATATCTCAAACCAGGGAACGCGGGCTTTTATCAGGTCCTGCTTTGTCGCAGCCTGAAGCTCTTCTCTGCGAGCATCATGGGCTGACGACGAGCTGGAAGTCTCCTCACTATCAGAGGAAGAAGAATGTCGAGGAGAGGGACTCAGGATACCCTCCTCCTCGAACATGTCTATAGTTTTCGAATAATCGTCAGAAGAAGACATACTCGATGAATGGAAAGAAAATAAGTAGGAAGGAAAAGTTGGTCGGACGTCTAATGCTAGCTCGGAAGCAAATTACAGAAAAGTAAGTTAAATCAACGAAATGAGCGAGTATTTATAGTGGGGGGCCACTTGAACAGTCGTTAAATCGACACCATTCAAAATAAATCCCATGAACGGTTATAGATGTGCCTCGGGAAACGAAACGTCGCAAGATTTTTGAAATTTTTAGGCGGGAAAATTAGGCGGTTAAAATACCCCGAGCATGTCAGGATTTTACCCGAAGACAATAAACCAAGATTTCACTACTCTCATCTTACTTTACTTTGGGGGGGGGGGGGGGGGGGGGGGGGGTGAGGTGATGTCATATGACATATTGATTTTCTCGGGTAAAATCCATTTATGAAGATACAAACCCTAAAAACGCCGAGCAGAAGTTAGACCGAAGAGATGGTTACCGAACACAGGATACTGATCAGCATATTATCGAGCATCCTTTGCCCTCTTCGGGATTTTGGTCAAAGTGTAGCGGAAGACCCGGTCATAATTAAAACTAATTAACCGGCTGGGATTGAACGTGCATTAATGGAGCGGATTTCTCGGACACGCTTGGCTCCCATCAAGCCACGATCAAAGGACATCATGTTGCTGGTTTTCCGCGAGTTAGTTACTGAGGGCAGTCCTATAAATACCCTTAGATAACCTCATAGCAGAGGTTGGATTTTCTGGGCAAAAAGACTCCGAAGAGAGCAAATTTATGTATGTTCGGTCTTTTCTGTTATTTCTATAAAAAATTTGTGTAAGTCATTGAGTAATTATTATTTGTGTCCAGAGGGTCTTGTAAATCATCAACATTTTATAGTGAAGTTTTATATTGGACTAGGTCCCGTGGTTTTTCTCTCAATTTGAGGGTTTTCCACGTAAAAATCTTGGTGTGTTTATCGTTATTTTCCTTTAACACCTTATTCTACCTTATATTCGAAAATCACGGATCACATCAGTATGGATCCAGGGTAATCGATCGTCTTTGGGTTCGTTAAAAGTCTTTCTAAACTATAGTTTCGCTGCGTTTGTTTTTTACGCCGGGGACGAACCCAACAAAATATGACCACAGGAAGCTTTTTGGGATTTGGGAGTGTGAATATATTCTTCTATATACTCTCCTAATCATTTGTTTATGAAACATAATAGAAGATGGATTATCGAAAACAATAATAAAACCTCACGTTGAGACGTCGATTTGGTGCAAACTTCTATGTATGCTAGCACGAAATGAGAACTTCTCGGTGTTAAGAGGTAAATATTTCAATATTTTAAATGCTTAGAGATTAGTGCTGAACATTTTTTAAAATGCTTAGAGATTAGTGTTGAACATTGGTTCTAATATTTATAACGTCAATGCTAAGCACGATATTGAGAACTTCTCAGTGTTAAGGGGTAAATATTTTCAATATTTTACTAGGAGCTATGTACCCAACATTTCTTCTGTATGTTTGTGAAAGAAGATGCGGTCATATACTGTTTAAGGCATAAAAAGTCTGACTCATGATATCCACGTGGTGCAGCCTCTCAAGCTCACATGTCGCTTAATGTAGGCGTTGCGATGCCATTGTGTAAGAATATAAACTTACGTCTCTGCTAACATCTATAGATTTTGGTCTAGTGGTAAGCGTTTGATCCTAATAATTTTATTATTTACGCTTCATTTTATAAATAAACTTTATATGTTAAGTTGAGTACGAGTAATATAAAATCGAGTGTAAATAACATTAGTCTAAAAATATACAACTCAAAATATTTAGTCCTTTTAAGTTTAAGAATATTTTTTGGAACATAATTACATCTATATTTCTTTCAAAATAATTTAATCGATAATTTTAATTTAGCAAATAAAATACGAATTAACTTGTTACATAATGAAAATAAAATGTATGGCTGTAACGGGTCGGGCAGATAAGGGTCAGGGAATGGGCCCAAAATTAACCCCCAGCTAACACCGGTGTAAAAACTAGACCCTGTTAACTAGCTTGGCCCAGTGTGCCGGAGATTAGCTTTGTCCGGATTCACCTGGATCGAATCGAGTCAGTGTTTGGTAAGTTTAGTTTTTAGAGGAAATTACGAGAATGTATCACTTTCCAAAACATCTTTCAACTAAATCTCCCAAAATAATCTTCTTTCAACTAAATTCCTTTTTTAGAAAACTTATTTCAAATAAATTCATTTTATCAAACTCTAATCTAATTGATCCATTAACTATGATTAGAATGCCCCTTGCTCCATGATCGATCTTCGTCTCTTTTTTCAACCTTATTTCAAAAAAACAAAATTATTAATTTGTTATCGTTCCTTTAGCGCTAACAATGGAGACTACGAAATAAAATATCGCATTCCATGGAATACATGATTTTGTTAATTATGCA
Organism: Haberlea rhodopensis; assembly: GCA_907163345.1. Classification (NCBI taxonomy): domain Eukaryota; kingdom Viridiplantae; phylum Streptophyta; class Magnoliopsida; order Lamiales; family Gesneriaceae; genus Haberlea; species Haberlea rhodopensis. The sequence continues at coordinate 1,195,022 of CAJQUN010000136.1, read as the reverse complement.
ATCTTTTAATGTACATCAAGTTTTTTGAAAATATATATTGCATCAAAGGTCTATAACTCAGCCACGTGCTCCCATATTTTCTTTTCTTTGTCAAAGGTCTAACTTTCCATGGTTTCTCTTTGCTGCAGAGATAGATGCCGACCCCGGTGTATTAACAGATTATGAATTAATATACCGATTATGAATTAATATACCGACCTCGGCGTATTAACAGATTAAGAATTAATATACATGCACCATTTGTATCTAACGGTGCATATAATGCTGCATAGATAGATGCCGACCCAGCCGTATTAACAGATTACATGCACGTTTGTATCTAGAGGTGCATGTAAATTACATGCACCGCTAGACACATCGGTGCATATAAATTATTGGCTCATGCGGGGCATGTAAAATTTTAATAAAATAGATGTGGTATTTTTAAGCGCGTCACTTCTATCTAGCGATGCATGTAAAAAATGACTTATGCAATACATGTACAAATTGGCTCATTTGGTGCATATAAAAATTAAACATGCGGTCCATATAAAAATTTACGCATGCGATGCATGTCAAAATTGACTCATGCGGTGCATGTAAAATCTACTCATGTATGCATGTAAAAATCTACTCATGCGGTGCATGTAAAATTTGCGATGCATGTAAAAATTTACTCGTGCGGTGCATGCAAATTTAATCAAAGTGTGGGAGTTACTTTGATAGTTGGTTAAATTTCATCCGAAAGAAAGAAGTTTCTGTCAGAGTATTGCATTTGTTTAGATCAACATTTTCATATCTATATATGCTATTTATTCATGAAAATAAAACTTAATAGCTTGGGTCTAGCGGTGCATATAACTTGTGTCTAGCGGTGCATGTAAATTACATGCACCGCTAGACACATCGATGCATGTAAATTATTGGCTCATACGGTGCATGTAAAATTTTAATAAAATAGAGGTGATATTTTAAGTGCATCACTTTTATCTACCGATACATGTAAAAAACGACTTATCCAATACATGTAAAAATCGGTTCATGCGATGCATGTAGAAAATCAAGAAGAAGAAGAATATTTCCAAGATTTAATAAGGCGGTGCATGTAAATCACATGCACCACCGAGTCTATCGGTGCATGTAAATCACATGCACCGATAGACTCATACTGTCTTTAACAAAGAACATAATAATGAAGCATCTTAAATACAATGTATTTTGAGTTTTACATTCAAAATCTACAAAATACATTTCTTATTGAATAATTTTTTGCCAATTTCAATTCTCCAAGCTATTGCTCATTCCAACAAACCAAAGCTAAGCACGTATTTTAATGTTTATGTTTCGTGTATTAGTCATTTGCTATATAAAACAATAACTGTTAGCATACTGCCTGAGATAAAACAATAAGAAACGCGTGTTTATTCTACGTAGTATCATTGATAGTAATTGAGGACATGGGTGATCAAGTTGAACTCGCTCGCTGTACGACTGCCACGATGAAAAATGAACTAAGATGTCATGAGAGCTCAGCAGTGTCTTCATTCTGCATTTGGATAAAATTTGGAGCTTGTGATTGATGGAAAGTGTTTGATGTATGCATTAGACTCCAGTTTACGATTAATGCTAATTTCAGCTTGAATTGCAGTGCTGTAGTTTGCTGCCGAGTTTATCCACTTCAGAAGACGCATGTTTCAAGCTTAGTAAATTAGGGTTACAGTAAATTAGGGGTAGTTTGGTCATTACATCCAAAATTGGATATAGTTGAAAGAACTTTTTTTTGATAGATTGAGGCGAAAAAAGTTTCTTCTACCGGTACCAGCCCGAAATTTACCCTAGTTTTTATTGATTCAATGTTCTCAAAAACAAACTATTATGTTCGACATAGTCAAACCAGAAGCATACTCGATGGAAGTCCACATCAAAGCTTTTGATCCTTGATGATACCCGAAAAAATACAAGGTAGACGTGTAGTCTTCCCAGTACATATTTTTATCTAATTTGGTCAAAGATGCATCTTCCATTTTTTTAATAGGTGAAATAAAATGTTAAAAAGAGGTTTCACTGATTATTTCAACAGAAAATAGTGAGCAATTATCAAAAAATGCAAACACTCTAAATGATCCCCCTCTGTCAAGTTCAAGATCTACATTGAAAAACAAAAATATCCAAATTTGACAATGAAGTTACTCTCGAACCATTAGAAGGCAATAATCCATATTATGAGCATGATTCTGGGAAACGAATTGCAATTTGGCAATATCCATGTGATAAACAAGATGAGGTTATGAGAGAATGTGTAGGGATGTGACCGTAAAAACCCATATATGAACATCCACTTGTTGATTTTAAGCAGCAAAAAAGTAGTTTTAATCTTCTTGGTTTATGAAGTTTCCATGGCTCGAATTTCTAAAATAAAGGAAAGTTCATTTTGTTTCCCGTGTTATCTTTTTTATACTCCTTCATCGCTTCGTAAGAAATTTATAGTTGAAGAATTCAAGATTTGTAAAAGAGATAATTTCAAAATTTGTCCATTGAAAAACACATGAAGGGGTTGAAAAATGTATCTCAACATATTGATAGAAGGTCGACAAACAATCAGAAAAATGTTGTGCATCAAAACAGATTGCTTCTAAAGACATCGATTAGAGCTTTTATGTGGCTAGCATTACAGGGGTGTGAATTTTGAGGACATGACGAGTCAGTAGATTCTCATAATTGTGATTTTTTAGAATTGATCAAATTTCAAGGAGAATTGTTCAAAGAAATTGATGATATTATGTTAGACAAATCAGCTAAGAATGCCATATATACATCACCATCAATTCAACAGTGGATACTAAAAATTATTGCTAAGTAAAATCTGTGATGAAGTTGGGGATGCCAAATTTTGTATTGTTGTTGATGAAGCAATTGATTAATCTCATAGATCACAAATGACTATTGTTTTGCGATACGTGAATTGCGATGGGTTTGTTAAGGAGCGGTTTTTGAAGTTGTTTGTATTGGTGACACGAATTCCTTGACATTGAAAACATATATATGCAACATATTAACACAACATAAGCTTTTTAATTAAAAATATGTGAGGTCAATGATACGATGGTGCTTGCAATATGCGAGATGAATGGAATAGAATACAAGCATTATTTCTCAAAGATTGTCCATTTGCATATTATGTTCACTGTTTTGCTCAACGACTACAATTTAACTTAGTTGCAGCAGCTAAAGAGTATCAAATGTATTGCTAATTTTTTTTTCTAAATTGAGTTGCATTGTCAATTCGTGGGTGCTTCTTCAAAGAGACATTCTCAATTAAAATCAATTATATAAGATGAGATTATTGATTTGTTAGCATCGGGAGAGGGACTGGTAGTGGGGTTAATCAAGCTACTACTTTGCAACAACCCTCATCTACTCGCTCACATTACACTTCTGTTAGTCACGATAATGAATTGTTTGTTCAATTTGTACACTTCTTGAAGATCTCAACAGGGGGAAATCGAAATTTAGTATACATGCGGAGGCTAAAAGTTTGCTTAAGGGGATGCTGACATTTGACTTTGTGTTGATCTTGTTGTTGATGCATAGAGTCTTGGAAACACCTGATCTGCTATGTCAAGCATTGCCGAGAAAAGATCAAACATTTTGAATGCAATGAGATTAGTCACGACTACAAAATTACTTTTGCATAAAATGCAAGATGATGAATGGGATGATTTTCTAAGAAGTGTGAATAATTTTTGTGATATTCATGACATCGAAGTGCCTGATTTGACTAGTCTTTGTATTGAAGGTACTAAACGTTCTTGTCAGCAGAAAAATAAATTCACGTTGGAGCAATATTATTATTTTCATGTATCCAATGTTGTGATTGACAAACAGATGATGGAGTTGAATATTAGATTTACGGAGCAACAATGGAGTTTTTTATCCTGTGTGACGCCTTAAATCCTAGTGACGGTTTCAAAACATTTTCCGAAACTGCTATTTATTCTTTGATTGAGAAATATTATCCCAATGATTTCTCCAAAGATGACATGAAACATTTGAAAAGTCAATTGAATCATTACAAACTTAATATATTTGAAGACCCACGATTTAAAGATATTGATTATCTTCCTAAATTATGTCGATTGCTTGCTGAAACAAAGAAGTCGAGGATTTATTTCATTATTGATAGGTTGATTCGTTTAATCTTAACTCTTCCAATTTTTACTGCAACACCAGAGCGAGTATTTGTAGTGATAAAACTTCTTAAGACACTAATTCGCAACAAAATGGAGCAAAACAATTTAAACAACACAATGGTTTTGTACATGGAGAGAGATATTGTTCATGGCATTGATTTAGATTGCACAGTTGATATATTTGATCTTTTGAAAAATCGAAGATTGTGATTAAAGTAATGTTTATTGAATTTACCTCTCTTTTGGATAAACTGTATTTTTTTTGTTTATGCATACCCTATTTAATTTATTTTGTAATTAAAGTTTGGAATTTAATATTTAAAAATTTTAAAGCCACGATGATAAACAATTAATTTTTTAATGTCCTCCCCCTGTGCAAAATTCCTAGCTACGCCCCTAGGTTTCTAGCTTATATAAAACCATCTGGCTGGCTTATGTTTATTGTCTCCTCCAACTCCCCATGTAAAAGGTTGTTTGTAAATCGAGTTGTTCCATTTCTAAGTCATAGTGGGCAACCAGGGCAAGTAACAACCTTATTAAGCAATGTTTGACCATAGACGAGAAGATTTAATTAAAGTATATCCCTTCAATTTGATCGAAGTCTTTGGCCACCGGTCTGACCTTGTATCTCTCATTTTCTATCCTTGATCTCGACCCGTTCTTACTCAAGCTAGCGTGAGACACAATTCCTTCATGAGAAGAGCTTCAAGCGATGCGTCGTTGAAGGGGAGCCGAGCTTGGATTTGGCTATGAGTTTACACATTGTGGGTGCAATCATCGTATCTATAGAGACCTCAAGTGTGGGACTATTTTTTTAATTAAAAGTTATTCCAAAGCTCCAAGGTTGGTGTAAGAGAATATTTTTATTTTTTTATTGTTAGTACCTAAAGAATATACATATAGATTTTTATAAAATTTCAGAAAATCAAGTTTAAATATCATTTGACTTTTAAAAATTTACGCTAATATCATTACACTTCTATGAAGTAAACCAAATACATTTAAACTTTAAAACTCTATCAAAATCAATAAAGTTTAGAACTTAATTATTGAATGATAAGTTTGCTTTGGAATGCCGGGTTTGAAAGTATTTTGGTAGCGGGATTGGTTGTTATGCTAAATCGAATATCTGAATGTGAATCGTCAACTATGAATCTTAGGGTTCGTTCGATCGATGATGATCTCAAAATTATTTGCTTTGAATGTGAATTTCTAAATCTAACCAATATTAAATATTTAAATATTTATATTGTTAATTGTAAGGTGTAGGTTCCGCTTTCGATCTCGATTGATAACCTGCAATCAAGAAACAACACAATCACAGTATACAATTTCAACTAATAAAACTATAAACTGAAATGCAAAACAAGAGTAAGGAATTAGGGCTCAGGTCGAGCTGGGTTTCCTTTCAACGTCGTCACCCGGGGAACCAAGGTATCGAATCCAACAGATGGAGACACACACTGCCCGAGAGCACTGCCCGAAGACACTGCCCGAACACTGCCCGAACACAGCCGGAAGCACACAGCCACAAAAGCACCAAGCTTAACACACGACCAGCGTCTGAACCACTCACAACCGGAGCACAAAACTCACGGCCAACCACCACTGAAACAGGGACACGAAAGGAAGGGGGAGGCGAAAATACACAAAGGATTTTCGGTTGTCAGAGTTAGTACCTCATCATGAACCATGCCAACTTAATAGCACCGAGGGAGACGAAGAGGAGGGGAGCAAGTCCCAAGGAGTTGGTCCAGCCGAAGAGGCGTACGCGGGAAGCTTCTGGAGCAAGGTGGGAGATGAAGGGTGAGAGGCTGAGATGTAAATGGGGGCTCGGTTAGGGCAATAGGGAAGAGGGGCCAAAGCCCAACAAATAATAATAAGGTAATGGGCCAAAACCCAACAAATCTCCACCTTGGCACAATACCGGCTCCACCTCGACGTAAGGAAAACCCTATAGATGACTCATCATCGCCCAAAAGGGTCCCCACAACACACAAAGCATTGTGTGGACCAGATTCTTGTCATAGCACACAGCACAGACAAAGAATACAGACAATAACCAACACAAAGAGGTTAAAGTCAATAACCGGGGTAACAATTCTATAACACGCACACAGCAGTTATATACTATCAAAATAGTTAACACCAGTAATCAATCACCTGTATCAAAATTCAAAATTTTAAGACATGATTGTAGTTTAGAAATAGGTAAACACTTAGTTCCCATATCAGCAGGATTATATTCAGAAGGAATCTTTTCAAGATTAACTAATCCTTTAGCCACTACATCCCTAATGTAATGAAATCTAACATCAATATGCTTAGTGTACCTCTACCTTACCTTCAAGCAAGCTAAGTTCAGAGATCAAACCTTTCAGCCAGATAGCTTCCTTCAAAGCTTCTGTTACAGCAACATATTCAGACTCCGTTGTCGACAAGGCAACGATATGCTGCAGCTGCGATTTCCAACTTATACATGCTCCACACAAAGTAAAAACATAAGAAGTAGTAGATTTTATATTGTCCTTATCATTCGCATAATTAGAATCCACATAACCATTCAACTTAACACCATCAGCATATTTAGAAAAACATAAGCCATAATGCATAGAGTTTTTCAAATATCGCAACAACCACTTAACAGCATTCCGATGTACCACACCAGGATTAGACATATATCTACTTAAGCAACTAACAACATAAGCAATGTCAGGTCTAGTGCTAACCATCAAATACATTATAGAACCAATAGCATTTGAGTACGGTACATTTTTCATGACATCAAAGTCAGCATCAGTTTTGGGACTTTGATCTTTACTTAGCACAAAATGAGCAGCTAAGGGCACGTTAACAGGTTTTGCATCAAACATGGAAAATTTCTTTAAAATTTTCTCTACATAAGAAGTTTGCTTTAACCAGAGAGTAGATTCCTTCTTATCTCTAACAATGTCCATGCCTAGGATTCTACTAGCATCTCCTAAGAACTTCATATCAAATTTATCACTTAGACAGTTCTTAATATGCTCAATGGATTTCAGACAAGGACTAGCAATCAACATGTCATCCACATAAATCAACAAGAAAACAGGCACTGGCATTTTATCCTTAAAATACAAGCAATGATCAAAAGAGCTTCTTTTAAATTTTAAGGTAAGCATGCATTCATCAAACTTCTTATTCCATTGCCTAGGTGGCTGCTGTAGGCCATACAAAGATTTATTAAGCAAACAAACATGATTAGGGTTCTTTGAGTCAACAAAACCATCAGGTTGTTTCATGTAAATCTTTTCATCTAAGTCACCATGCAAAAAAGCGGTTTTAACATCCATCTGTTTAAGTTCCCAATTAAAGTGAGCAACAAGTGATAATAAAATTCTCACAGTAGTAAACTTAACAACATGAGCAAAGATTTCAGTATAGTCAATACCCTCTCTTTGAGTAAAACCTTTTGCAACTAGCCTAGCTTTATATCTAACAGAATCAACTTCATTCTTTACCTTAAATAACCATTTGCAATCCACCAAAGAGCAATTAACGAGTTTAGGTACAAGAGTCCATGTATGATTCACAACTAAAGAATGTATTTCATCTTTCATGGCACTAAGCCAATGCACAACATTTTTAGATTTCAAAGCTTCATTATAGGTCTTAGGCTCACAATTATCAATAGACTCAAACATATTGAAAACATGCGATGTGAGGTGAAAATCATTAAACCTAGCAGGTTGTTTCACATTTCGCTTAACTCTATCCCTAGTCAACATATAATCATGCAGATCTTCATGTTCATCAGCAACCAATTCATTATGCACATGTTCGTCAACATTTTATGCAAATCAGGTTCATTAACAAGCAAGTTCTCATGATTCATATTAGGGAGCACATCGTTTTCAATAACAGGGGTAACAATAGGCAAAGACTCCACCTTGCTCGGTGTAGCCTCAGACACACAGTCAGATTCAGGCAAAGATGGAAGCAAGCAAGGCATTTCAGATTCATTAAAAATGACATCCCTACTTATAATAGTTTTAAAACCAGGTTCACATCTTAACCAAAGCCTATATCCTTTAGCACTCATATGACCTAACCTTTTATGCCATAAATCAGTTAAATCATCTGACACAGAATTAGCACAAATTTTATCACAGACTGTTTTGCAAACATACAAATTCCTCCTATTCTCAGCTTTAAAAGCTACCAAGGACCCCCACATAATTTTCATGCAACCATTTCCCCATTTACCCTCATAACCATCAGACTCTAAAGCTGCACAGGACATCAAGTTATTGCACAAAGCAGGAACATGTCTAACATCTTTCAAAGTCACAGAATAACCAGATTCAAATTTCAGACAAATATCACCAATACCAGAAACTTTACACAATTTCTCATTGGCCATAGAAACAGAAGCATGCTCAATTTCTCTGTAGCTAGAAAACAAATTTTTAAGTGGTGTCATGTGATAAGTGCAACCTGAATCAACAAGCCATTCATTTTCACACACAGGTAATGAAAGCACAGAGTTCACAGAATCACATAATTCAGTCACCATAAAAATATCCCCCATGTTTTCCCCAGAGGTAGAAGCAATGTTCGCTTGTTCACTTGTCTGATTTCCATTTTTATTCTGGTTCTTCTTTTTAGGACAATCTTTTATGAAATGATTAGGGTCCCCACAATTGTAACATTTTCTTTTACTAGGCCTAGATTTCGATCTAGCCTTACTCTTTCCTCTTTTATCACCTTTTTTATATTGGTTATTGTTATTATGCCTATGTTGTGATCTACCACGAACATGCATAACTTCACCAGAGGATGGTCTATTACCTTTGTTAACTTTTAAATCTAATTCCTTGCTTTTCATGTCGTTCATTACAGTATCCAATGTAATAGAATCTCTACCGTACTTAATGACGGATTTTACATCACTATAATTTTTAGGAATAGCATTTAAGAGAACAATAGGTGAATAGTCGTCAATGTTCTTATCTCCTGTCAATTTAATATCTTGAATTAACTTAGTAAACACATCCAAATTCTCATCTACGTATTTGTTCAAGTCTAGCTTGAATCTGAAAAATTTTTCCAATAAGAAAAGTTTACTAGGCAAAGATTTTTCAGTAAACATTTCTTCTAATTTTTCCCAAAGTTCTCTAGCAGATGATAGTTTACCACACTTCCTGAGCACAGAGTCGGACAAGTTCAAGATAATAGAAGAATAAGCATATTCGTCATCTTCAAGTTTCTTCGCAGTTGTAATGTTCTCAGCCCAATTACCGTCAATAGCTTTAAATACTTTTTGTTGTATTAAAATTCCTTTCATCTTTTGTTGCCATATAGAAAAATCAGATTTTCCATTAAAAGGTTCAAGGTTATATCCAGAAATTGAAGCCATCACAAATAAGCAGAGAGGCACACACAATTTCAATAACCAATCAGCAGAAGCAAGGACCACAAGGCACAAAACACAATGAAAGAATTAACCAAGCTAAGGGAAGGAAAAATCGCTATCACCCACAAGATCACAATACACTCAACGGTGTACGAGCATGGGGCTTCAGATAGAGATTTTCCTACGGGTAAGGGACACAATTACACCTAGAAACAAAATGGTAAAATGATTAAAGGTTAGAATAATCACTTACTACCCAGAGACAAAGCTCTGGGGTGACAAAACCACACTGCCCGAAGCACCGAAGTGCCTGCCCGAAATCAGCTCGAGATTCCAGTAGCTGCCCGAGCTCTCCAGCCACTGCCCGACCACACCAGCCGCTGCCCGAAGCCCTACCAAGCACTGCCCGAGACCACCGAACACTCCAGTCGCTGCCCGTGGTCTGCCCGAGCACTCCTGCTGCTGCCCGAAGTCCACCGAGCACTGCCCGAGACCAAAAGAGCACTGCCCGAGGACAACCGAGCACTCCACCAGGCACGGAACGCTCTGATACCACTGTAAGGTGTAGGTTCCGCTTTCGATCTCGATTGATAACCTGCAATCAAGAAACAACACAATCACAGTATACAATTTCAACTAATAAAACTATAAACTGAAATGCAAAACAAGAGTAAGGAATTAGGGCTCAGGTCGAGCTGGGTTTCCTTTCAACGTCGTCACCGGGGAACCAAGGTATCGAATCCAACAGATGGAGACACACACTGCCCGAGAGCACTGCCCGAAGACACTGCCCGAACACTGCCCGAACACAGCCGGAAGCACACAGCCACAAAAGCACCAAGCTTAACACACGGCCAGCGTCTGAACCACTCACAACCGGAGCACAAAACTCACGGCCAACCACCACTGAAACAGGGACACGAAAGGAAGGGGGAGGCAAAAATACACAAAGGATTTTCGGTTGTTAGAGTTAGTACCTCATCATGAACCATGCCAACTTAATAGCACCGAGGGAGACGAAGAGGAGGGGAGCAAGTCCCAAGGAGTTGGTCCAGCTGAAGAGGCGTACGTGGGAAGCTTCTGGAGCAAGGTGGGAGATGAAGGGTGAGAGGCTGAGATGTAAATGGGGGCTCGGTTAGGGCAATAGGGAAGAGGGGCCAAAGCCCAACAAATAATAATAATTTACCCTAAGCGTCCACATGAAGCAGATCGTGTAGGGGATCCACTATATTGCCTAGGATTGGGCGGTGTCTGTCTGCTAATGTAAAGATCAGGGCGTTACATTAGGAAGCAACAAGAAAGTACCTCCAAAAGCTTGCAAACATGGACAGAAAAGTCTTTTTGCTCATATTATTCGATACTGGGTCATTAAAAAAAACCTATATCATCCCTACCTGGAGAGTCTCATTGAGTTCCCAGTTCCATTTAATTTTTAATCAATACTAGTCATAAATTTATATATATTGTCCAACATATTTTATTTTTATTAAAAGTGGTCTCAAAATCTCATATTCAATTATAAAAATATTTTTGATAAAACATATAGTACTAAAAGTTTAGGATTAATATTAATTAAATATAATATAAATGAGAATATGTTTAATTAGTTTTAAAAATTTAAGTATAGTATTAAAAAAACTATTCCACAAAAAAAATGTTCAAATGTTATGGCAATAATTCCTGTGATATCCTCAAGAATAAAACAAACAACAAATCATACAAAAACTATAATACAATCCTTTAACGTCACACGCATAGCATTGTACAGATTCCTCCAATCCTCTCCTCTTTCCTTCTTCCCACTTCCCAATTCACAGAACCAACAGAACTCAGAAAAAAGAGCTCATATTTCTCTTTGCCCCTACATCTTCTCCAAGTAAAATCCCCACTACAACAGATTTTCACACCATTTTCGCACCTTCACAGACAAAACAAAACAGCCCCTTGTTTCTTCTCCGCAAACTGAAGAGAAACAAAACGAAAACCCATTTACATTTTCCACGAATCACTGTTCAACAATGGCGGTGATTCTGTTCCTTATAATCGCATTATCAGTCCGCTTTCAGGGTTCCCTCGCGGGTTTACTCACTGAACCAGCGCAGCCTCTCAAACCGGGTGACTACAACACTGTACCCGCGTTTCCGGTCCAGACTGAGGCACAGACCTGCCGGCTTGACCTATCGGCGGAGCTTTTCGGCGGGGTGAGAGCCGCCTGCGGTCGCAACCTCGACCGCAGCCGGTGTTGCCCGGTTCTTGCCGCTTGGCTCTTTGCGGCTCACGCCCGGTCGGCTCTGCAGGTACCCGCCACGGCACCTCCTGCCGGATCCGACTTGCCTATGATGCCCGACGACTCGCAGAAGTGCGTGAACACGCTGCAGAGCTCGTTGCAGGACCGGAATATTTACTTGCCTCAGCCTAATGCGTCGTGCGACGCCGTTTTGTGCTTCTGCGGCATTCGGCTGCACCAGATTACTTCCCTTAGCTGCCCAGCCGCTTTTAATATCACCGGAAATTATAGAAACGCCACCCCCACGGCGGCTGTGAGGAATTTGGAGCATAGTTGCAAGAACTCTTCTTATTCCGGATGCACAAACTGCCTTGGTTCCCTCCAAAAGGTCAGTAGTTGTTTACTAAATCCAACCTTTTAAATAATAAATGAAGTCCATGTTTAATTCCCAATCATTGGTTGAGTAAATGCTACCACATTTATTGAAGATGAACATATTTTCCTTATTTAATCCTAATTTTTTTTGGCATTTTGGGTTTTATTTATTCAAATTATTAGATTATAAAACGAAATGATTTTTGAATAATTTGTTCTATAAAGCAACTTTTTCAAAGGCCATATCAAAATGTGAGGAAGAAGGAAAGATTGCTTGGAAACTAGAGCCATCACAGCCATGGTTCAAAAGTCGTCTTTTCACCTTTTTCCATGGACTTTGTGTTGAATAATCTGTAGTATTATTAGTCTTGAAATGGGTTTTAGAATATGGTTTATATTTTCACATTAATCAAGAAAAAGCCAAGATTTGAACATTTTAATTATTAAAGTGTCAAAGCCTAGAGGTATAGGATATAAGATAATGTATGCATACAAGAATACAAAAACCAGGGAAGCGCCAGCCGTTGTTGGTGGCCCTAGAATATGGAAAGTGACCCTCTCCCCACCATTGCCAAACATCACAACTTGTTTTTATTTTTAATATTTGAGAAAAAAAATATGTGTGGGTATTAATTATCATCAAATCTTGAAATATATAAAAAGTACATATTTATTTAAATTGTTTTATTATCCGAATGCTTGGTTTATAATTATTATATTAATTCAGTGTTCATCGTATAAATGTTGTCGGAAATTCGCAAAGTGAGTGCTTGCTTTTATACATTAACTGAATTTACCTGGGTATAGGATGTGACATATGATAAAAATTCTATTGATATAGATTAAGTGTTTAAATATCTCGTTTGATTTGTTTAACATGAACGTAGAATTAAACAAATATAGTTTCGCATAAATCGTTGTTCAATGGCCTTCATATCTTTTTTCCTTTAAAAGGATGTAAAAACATGTAATTGATTATTTATTTATTTAATGAAAACATGATTTTATGACTACTTTTGCTAAAAAAACACGTGATATTATATTTATTAAAATATTTACGTGAACTTATATTTGTTAAAAATATTTATATGTGACTATTTTTTTAAAAAGAGTATATTATTGAGTCTACTTATACAAATGTTCGTATTCTATGTGATTATGTGACCATTTTTATAATTTTCTCAACATAAAATTATGAAGTGTAGGATGGAAAATATACTAGGTTAAGTTTAAATTGAAAAGTATAAAAAAAAAATTAGCTGTGAAATGACCAAATTATCCTTGATGGTGAACATATTTCCAGCTGAAGGGCAATGGCAAAAACGGTACAAAAGATGAGGAGGATCGAACAAGCAAAATGCTCAGCAGGGACTGCCAGCTAATGGGGCTAACGTGGCTCCTGGCACGCAACAAGACGGCGTACATACCCACGGTCTCCGCCGTATTGCGCGCCATCATGTACAGTGCGCACCCACCCTCCCACCAGTCCACCTGCTCCCCCGACCAGGAGAACATGCCACTCGCCGTCGATTCTCTGCAGTTGGAAAAATACGATTCGTCCGCTACCAAATCTGGGCTACGTTGTTTCTCAATTTCAATTTTGCCCCTAATCATTCTTGGTTATCTTTTTGTGTGAGGTACTTTGGAGTCGATGGGGGTACTTATGTTGCATTGCTTGTTTACCCCTGCTGCTGGTTATGTAATCTTTTGGTTTTTCATGCATGTGATTTGTGATGTCAGGAGGGGTTCACGTGAAGTGCTGTAGCTAACCATTGGGATATTTTGGTCATTTTGTCCCGCTGTAAATTTAATTTCAGGCATTTGGGTAATCATTTCCATTTTTTTATACACAGTACGAGGAAAACGAAGGTTTTAATTTGATATCATCAAAAAGTGTGATCTTCAATAAATATCGAGCGATGAAGTAACAAACGGTTTATCTTCAATTAAACTGAATCGAACTGTTCCAAAATATCTCTGTGTATCAAAGAAAAATGGTGAGATGACTATGTTCTTAGGTAAAGCCACTCCGATGCTCAAGTCAGTATATGTTTCAATGAAAAGTATTGAAATTACAGAGTTTGCATAATATGAAAGGCGTATTATGAAAGACGTACCTGAATGAGGGTTAGGTGCTCTCTATTTACAGATGTAGAGATAGAGTCTCAATCAATATAGAATAAGAGTTCTAGTCAATCTATAATTGTAGAGTTCTAATCAATATGAAGTTGTATTATATATGGCAACTTGATCCATGTCTATCCCAAGAATATTGAGATATATCTTCCAAAATCATACAACTCTTTTTTGTTTATTAAAATGGGCCCATTTGGTATTTGGGCTATAGCTTGCTTAATCAGATTTGGTCGGTTAAAACCCATTAGGTAGATCGATCCCCCATCGAGGGTATCATCATTAATTACATAATTTGATTGAGTTATTTAAGTCAAATTGATTTTAACGTGGTTATTAGGATGGGCGTAATCAAAATTTTTATATTAGGATAGATTTAGTCAATTTGGTATTAACGTGGTTATTAGCAGGGACGTAATCAAAATTTTACGGTAGAGGTAGACTTAGTTATTTATATGCATCAAGTATATTGTGATAAATTAGACCGATTTGCTTACTTGAACTTATTAGTATTTTTATTTTTGATATTTAGTTTTGGTTCGTTTGATTTTCAAGTAAACTTGGTTAAGATTGATTTGATCTGCGCGAAATTTGATCGGTTTGATGAATTTGGAAGCAAGTTTTAGTAGTTTTACTTCGAAAATTCGATTGGATTCAAAACTGAAATTCGAGGCATGCTCGATATCTAAACATGCCCAAAAATTTATAAATATGTAAGGTAAGTGCTTACTGATTTATAAAAGTTATAGCTGATGATAATAGTATAATTATGAGATCGTTTAAAATGTACAATAGTTCAAGCATCACGTTTCGAATCGTTCACCTAGCAAGGACGATTGTTGAATTCCAATAATTGCACTTATTACAATTAACGATAATTGAACACGTGACATTAACTCATATATCAATTATATGATCAACAGTTTTCTGATTACCAAAAAGTATAGTCGGTAGTAACCATACAACTCTAATATTTTAAACCGTACTTCAGTTTAAACACCGCGACAACTATTATACCCAAACAATATGATTAAATACTTTTATACTTTTTTTATAAAAAAAAAACATTCCTTCTATCGAGAATAATAGCTTATATTATTCTGTATCTTTATTTCCTATTCAAATATTTATCTACTAAATACTAATCATGTACACACAAATTTCTTAATGTTGTCGCATTCTGCCTTCCAACACTCTCACATGTGATATATTCCTCCCATGTTTTAATTTGTTTGGCTTCATGCACTCAGCATGGACCCATAGAAATAGGAAGAAAAGATTCATTAATTTAGTTGAGAAAAACTATTTGATATAATTGAATTTTATATTTTTCTAAAATAAATTACACACAAAAATTAGTTTTTTTTTTTTTTTGCAAAATGAACGGGAGCAATTAAATATATTTTTAATATGCTAAATGGTTAGTTTTTGAATATCTTGATGAATAAATATTCGAGGTGGCTCGACTTATGATATATATATATATAATATAGAAAAATATAAAATTAGTATAGTTTTGAAATGGGAGCCAAGGAGGAACAATTCCCTAGCTAGGACCAAGTATGTTGGTCGTGTAGCTTTTAATTTTATGAAATTAACAATAATAATAATCGATTTCGATGTTAATTCTTTTTTTTTTAATGTGAACAACAAAAAGCCTATCTCAGAAGTCCTAATAAATGTGGGTATAAAACGTCAAATTGCGTGATGAATTTAAAATGTTGAAGCACATGCAAACGACGGGTTGCAGGAGAGAATCGCGGTTAGATATTTGTCTTCGCTCCATCTTCGATTTTACGGTACCTAGTCTTGATATATACATTGACAATTTACATATTGGCGTATCACTAATAGACATGTTACACTATTCTGGTTTTTAAGTAGACACTTTACCCCAATAATTGTAAAATATAGCTTACTGTCTCCCTCTACAATTTTCATAATATTTTGGCTTGTCATGACGAATGTTTAGGAGGAAATAATTTGCACATACTCAAAAACCATAGGTATGTGCGATCTATTCCAAAACCACAGGGAGATAAGTTGCACCTGATCGAAATCATATGGATGTAAGTTACATTTAACAGAAACGCAGAGGAGTAAATTACCAGAGGGCAAAACTACTTTCTAATTTTAGATGCAGATTATCACATATCATATTATTTAAGTATATTTGACTCTCAAGTGTGTAATTGATATTTTAACATTTAACTTCAAAGCTCATACGCATAAGAAAACGAATGTCACACAAATCATGCACGGATGGAGTGTTTTATACCTGCTCACAAGCCACATAGTGTCACACCCGGAGATTCGGGCTCATGATACCGACGTTGCATCCAAATGTAAATTGAAATACCACAAATCTCGTGTACAAATCTAATCAAAAACCATCTTTATTCCATAATAAAAATGTCATTACAACGTAAAACGAAATAAAAATGCCAAAGCGTAAAATGAAAATAGGATCTCGGATTTTTGTTAAGGATCACCATCCCCAAAATCGCTCTTGCTCCTCTTTCTCGACTTGATCTTCCTCTATATCTGGGAGGGGAGGTAAGGGAATGGGTGTTGGGAAACACCCAGCAAGTAGGGGACATTTAAACATGATAATCATACATATATTCATATCATAATTCTTTAAAAATTTCTTATCAAAACACATGGATCTGTGCACTGCCAGAGCTGATTGGATCTTAGTGTTCAAACCCTTTTTGCAGCATTGCATTTCCATATCTTCGAAAGTCCCTAGAGTGTGGAACTTCGAAGAATAATCCACAACTGACATCCCTGGGATCTGCGTCAGGTTTTCAAATTCACTCAATTTTTGGGGTTCGTACTGCAGCAGGAAAGTACTGCTTCAGAAAGACACTTTTCGGAATCCCTGCCAAGTGATCGACCCATCTTCTGCTAAGGATGGGGATACACTTTTCTATATCATTTTTAGCCTGGTCTACTAGGAATGGTGATGTAGCATCAACTTTAATATCCTGAGGTATTTCAAGTAGTCGGTGGTGGCTTTCTACTTCCTCCAGCCAATAATGAGCAAACTCAATATCTATATTCCCATCATATGTCGGGACCCGATTCTTATGAAGCGACTCGTAATGTTACTTGATCCCGTGAGGTTGCTGGGTCGGGAGAGGCTGAGGCTGACCCATGGCTGGGTTAAACAGTCCCTGAAGAGTAGTGGCGATAATGCTGGCAATTGCCATTAGATCTTTGGGGTTCAATTCCATCCTAGGAGGTGGTGGCGATGGGGGATACTGGTCCTCATTAGTTTCGCCATCGTTATGGTTTGGGGGAAAAGCGTAGCGGGGATTGCGTTTTGACGAGGAGGTCTTCTAGCCATTTCTACAATTTCGTATAGTTCTAAGATTGTTGATCAAAGTTATACGATAAATTTATGATTAAAAGTAAGGCATGATGGAATTAGGCATCAGGATGCAAAGTAAATGCTGAAATTGAATTTCGATTTATTCGAATGTGTTGGTCAATTTATTAAAATGAAAGTATTTTTAAAAAAATCTAATAATTTGCCCTACGAACTAGTGTATCACTTCTCCGTCTCCTAGTTCTTCTTCCTTGGGCTCTTTTCAGGGTTTCTCTCATCTTCCATAGGCTCTTCTTCAGGATCATATTCCCCTTGCAGGTCGTTGATAAGGGTGAGAAGTCCATTATTGGTCACTATCAGATGATCGTTAACAAACTCTAGGACTCCATACTGCTCTCTCAGTTGATCTAGATGTTTTTCTGAAGCTTGATGCCTCGCAACAGCAACCTTGTGAAGTGCGTCGAGTCTCACGACTTCCTCGTTGGCTTCACAGAGCTGCTCGTCAGCATAGTTGAAGTAGTAGGAGAAACGTCGAACGTCTTGGTGTAGGTGATCCTTAATCTCAAGAAGCTCGGTTATGTCTCGCTTGAGTTCCTCCACCTCGCGTTCCAAACTGCGGATCCTATTGTTTGTTGCTCGAGTCGTCATTATCTAAATCCAATGAAGGAGTGGTTTAGTCGATTTATAAAAAATATATATATATATATATATATATTTTTTTTTTTAAATTTTTTTACTTTTTTTTAAAATTTATTTTTTTGGCTTAATATGTGTAATTACGGCTTAAAATTTTTGTTGATGAAACTTTCAAAGTAGAACGTTTCGATGGGTATGATATGGAGACCAACACTCCAGATTTATTTTGAAAAATTAGTTTTAATTCTTATAGAATTTTCCATCCACGGTTCTTCGCAAATAGGATTCATAGATTGAAAATTTTGATCAATATTCGATCTTTTCTAGATATTTTGAATAAAATCGGACAATGGAGTTTTGTTAGGCATGAAATAATCTCAAACCCAAATTTATTTGAAACATAACGTTTGGATTCTGGAGAAATCGATCAATGAAATTTTCCAGGGTTAGGGTTCTTTAGTGCTGAAATGTCAGTCCTCAGTTGATGCTCTTTCGTTATTCATGAGTAGGATCCAATAAAGGGCTTTTATTGCCCATAACATTATGAGTATTATGATGAAATTAATCTTTACATTAATTATCTCATCCTTCAAACCAAAGGGCACCTTATATTAAGATTTATCCGTAGTCATGATTTGTGTTATAAGATATCAACTAAATTTTAGAAGTTGAATATAAAAAAAATTAATAGTTAGGAGGACAATCGCAAATATTATTTTTCTCTCTTAATTTTTAGTATAAGCAATTCCTCTTTGCATTAGTAATTTTAGTTTAAGAAAATAAAAAATTAATTAATTAGTTTAAGAAAAAAAGTGATTAATTACAGTATCTTCATAACTTCTCCATAATTTATATATAAAAAATTGACCATTTGGGAATATTTCCTTTATCCAAATCATGCAACCAACATTTTTTTTTTTATCTTTTCTATAAAGTGAGAATGCAAAATATCTGTAATATAGGGTCATGAGATAATTGTAGTCTTATCTTGTATTGTTATTGAGCTACAAACAAATTGGTCAGACTTAAATGTTAATCAGTTTGCATTGAAAATTATCTAGTTCGAGTTGAACCTTAATAAGTTAGAAGTATATTTTGGAGCATGATTTGAACCCTAATTATATGTTATTCGAATCCGTGAGTTGCTCACGAGCTTTAATAATATATATTTAGTAGAAGTTCGAGCAGTTGTTAATGTAGCTCAATAACTAAGTTCGAACCAAAAAAAGCAAACTCGCACAAGTGTCTAGTAAAATGCGAGCCCACATCAATTCATTTTTCAAGCTTTGGCTAAATATACCACAAGCTTTAGCTCGAATAAGAAAAGCCGGTTAGTATTCGGCTTGATTCGAATTGTTTAACACGGTAACTCAAGACCAGTTTGTTGATACTATCGTAAGTCAAATCAAACTATACAAAAATATGCAATGTCTAGAATAATTAATCGATATGGGAAAACTATGCATAAAACCTTAAGATCTAAAAACTACTAAACTTCCCACCAAGTCACCAACCTTTACCTATCAGCCATAACCAGTCCAGTGTTACTCCAGCAAATATACCTCCAATGAGAAACACTACCAGTATGTTACCCAAAGCGTTTTGCTCTGGTCCCTGCAACATCAAACATACATCGGCCCATCACGAAATTTTCGATTTTAAGAACACGAATCATATTGAATTGGTACATACAACACTCACCTTATAACCTTTCGGGGCGGAGGTGAGCACACAAACCGTTAGATAACCGTTACTTATCCCCAACACAGATGTAAGCATTATCATCCATCCCTGATCACCATATTTGGCAGTAAAGTAGAACGCCGGAACGAGTAAAAACCGAGCCAGAACTGCTATCATGAGCCCTTTTCGAGACTTCAGCTTGATACATTCTATCAGTGGCACATATCTCCCTATCAAGTCTCCAAAGTTGTACAGGGCGATCAGAACGAGCGCGTACCTAAACATGACTCTAATCAGCAGAGTTCATGGTTGGCAAAAGAAAGAAGATTTCTGTGAAGAGAACAACTAAGGCTAATGGGAGTAGAAAAATTTACCATCCACCTAAGCTATGTGATCCGGTGTCCTCGGATAAGAATCCAGGGAAGATCGACAGGGTGAGGACGTATATGAAAAACATATCGAATGCATAATCGATATTGCGGTACAGGAGTTCTTTGTTGCTCAGTCTCTCCGAATCTTTTGCTCCAGAATGATCAGCCTGTTTGAAAATTAAGAGAAGATCGAATTTTGTTAGCTTTGATGTTAAGTTTCTTGATTCTTTCATGATCAAATGTGGATACCGGATTCATACTTGTCCTGGTTGCATTTGGACTCCTCCAGCAGCAAGATCAGATGACACTGTCTTTGATCCCTCTGATGCTGCCTTCGAGCGATAGTATTTCACAATCGGAATCTTTGGAAAAACGAAGATGTAAAGTAGGAGGCAGACCAGCTCAAAAAATGTCGAAATAGCGAAGAACATAACTGCATAGATTCAATTCAAATGGTAAAACAAAAACTGAAAAACAACATCAGTTGTCATATTATTTTTGCATTAAAATATACTGAAGAATATTAAAGTAGTTGAGTTCAAAATTTACTGGCTCCTTTTCGTAGACCGTTTTTCGAATTCTCAAATGCTGCTTTTGTGACTAATCTCAGAGCAGATGTAAGAGCCCCAGAGGCAGCCAATCCAGCCAGAAAAGACTGTTAAATCATTCAAAACCTCATTGTTTTATCAGTTGTCTAATCCGAAAAGGAAAAAAGAAAGATACCGGTTAGCAATTGTAAACTCAACCTGGATAAGCTCAGGCTGCATAAAGGAGAGATCTCCAATCATTCCACCCTGAACATGAGCATCTGCAACTCCAAAAGCTGCACTTATTGCACATATACCTATAAACGTCCATAAACCGCCTTGTCCAGACGTGGCTAAATCTAGCTGCATCACAGCATAAGAAATCACAGACAAAAAACATGATGTCATACACGATATATGTAACTAAACACAAACTTCTATAGGATCATATAGGCACTTACAACGAGCACCAAAAGTGTGGTTACGAAGAAAACGGCATATCCAAATATATTACGTTTTCTTGTATCGATTTTCGCCTCCTGATACGCCAGGATAGCGAGCGTTCCAAGCGCAAATGGTTGGTAGACTAGTGTAAGTACTCTCGAGGGGTGGTATTGCTGATGAAAATCAGATCACTTTCAGTATCATCAATCATCATCATCGAAAATATAATGGTATCTCATGCTATATGAAGCGAAAATTACTTTTCTCCATTCAAAATCATCATACTTTCTGACTTAAGTTAACATGGTTGTATGCTAAAGTTACTAGTGCTAAATAAGAATCAGGCTCATTTGATTCGACAAGTCTCGCACGATCATAAACGAGCCCATTCAAATCATTAAGCTTCAAAACTAGCATCCTAATACATGTTTTTACTCAAGAAACTAATCGGCAGATAAAAAAAAGTAATACCGGGAACAAGTAAACATAGTAGTCCTCGATTGTCAACATGCTGTTCCAAGCAAAGAGACAACCATTCCCAAGAAACCAACATACTACAATTGCAGCATATTTCCCCTGTTAGAGTATAGTAATTAGAATGTTAATCAATGAACAGAGGAAACACAACTATTTTCAATAAATGGAAAGTAATTTTTGAACCTTATGATTATATGGAGCCCCTTGTTCTATTTCAGAAGGCGGCATACTGGTTGCTTTCCAAGGCCTGTCCTACAAAAGCCATTCAAAATACCTCCTCATTTGAGCAAAATTATGAAGTTTAAGGTATCTAAATCAGCAGGACAGACTCATGATTAGTAGGAGCAAACATGGCAGTCAATTCCCCTTTTTCGAAAAATTTCCTATGAACTCTCAGATCCCAATTCAATTTAACATCTAGATTTAAGTTCATGGTAATATGAACTAGTGATTTCTTATACAAAATTCAAATATTATTTTTAACTCTTTCAACCATCCAAAAATATGTTAGGGTTGGCCTCTATCAAAATCAATACACATACATACGTACATCTACACCAACATAAAATGAAAGCAATATTGTGTAACCGAGAGGTCTCACGAGATCTCCACACACCCTCCCCAAGTAGGTTGTATCGACAAAAAGGGGAAAAAAAACTAACTATCCAAGATGGATACATGAAAATAATTTATAATATCCCTGTATGTCATCCTTTAAACTGAATAATCTACCTTTTTGGGTCTTGACATCCAAATTCTAAACAAAAATCTACTCAGCTCTCGATGAAAATATCGAATTAAGGCTTATGAAAAGTTCTTACTTATTCAACTTCTTCTTTCTGTTTTAATTCATATACATTATGATGATATACTACATAAAGCAGTGTAAAAAACTATCAAAATTTAAAACAAGTACAATGATTTGCAAACCCCATGAAAATATATATATATGATACGTTGTACAAAAACATGATCAATACATGAAAAAAGAATCACAATGACTTATTGCAACAAAAACTTCAAATTCCAAACCTGTGTAGATGGCTGAAAACCCTGGAACCCTATTTCTGCATGCAATAATTAATGTTGATAACCACTCAGCAATTAGAGAATCTCTGTAGATATGAACGCCTAACTCATAAAGATTATGAATGTAATTATCGTCATACATATATTAATTAAGATTAATATGAAAATTGTTGAGCGCAGAGAAAGATAAGGGATCTTACGGCTACGAAAACAGGTGGGAGGGTTGAATTGTGTGATAACAATGTTTGAGAATTATATGGGAAACAGAATCTTAGCGTACTTATCTCGTCAAAGTTTCATAATAGTCTAATACAAACTCCTTTCAAAATAACAACAACAACAACAATAATAAGGAAAAATTACACAAAACATCCTATAGTTTAGTCTAAATTTCACTTTGTAACCATAGTTTAAAAAATTTCAATTTACATCCTGAACTTTAATCAATTGTAACATTTTGCATCATCTTGACTCGATTTTGTATTTTTATTGAAGATTTATCGCCTCATTCGATCATCGTCTAGTTAATGACTATAGAAAATGGAATTTTGACATCCTAAATATTTATTTTGATTTTTTTAAAAATTTACAGTAGCTAGTTTAAGTGGCTCTAAGTAAGGCGATGATGAAATGCAACGATAAATTTTTGATAAAAATACAAAATTGAGTCAAGAGGATGCAAAGTGTTACAATTCATGAAAGTTGAAGATGTGAAATGTAATTATTTAAACAATTGTTGTAAATTGAAATTTGGATTAAATTATAGGATGTTTGTGATAATTTTCCTAATAATAATAATAAATGGTTCAAAAAATAATAATAAACGATTCAAATAATAATAATAATAATAATCTATTACTATTATATATATCTATACTATCTATACTATATTATAAAGTGTAAACACCTTATAATAACTACTTTGATCCATCCTAAATAAACCAATGTCAAATTACTTATATGTCCAAACAAATTACTTGGCTTTTTATTATTAAGGGGCAAAATGGTAAAACAAAAAAACATCACATCTCTACCTCCATGTTCCAAAATTGCTTCAGTTTAAAAAAAAAAAAGGAATCCCTTCATCAGTTTTAAAAAATTGTGATATGATACGCAAAGTATTACACATATCCAATACAAAATATTTATTTATTATGTTACACACGCAACGGCTGTACGTCGTTCGCTAGTATATATAAAGTTAGAGGACACTATAAGAACTATTTTGGTGTAGCCAAGTTGCACCAACGCAAAATTACATATTTGTCCAATTAAATCAACTACTGGTTCGCAATTTTAGTGGCCAGAATGGTAATTCTACCTGGTCTCCTCCCCACTATCAAAACTGAATGTCAGTTTATAACCACTAAGACTTGAACATTCTCTCAATGTCCATTTCCTCATGTATTGTTTCAGCCTAAATCGGAAAAGCTACTTCCCTTAATCCAAATTTTCCCTACATTCCTATTGCCTATCGTCTGCAATTTGTTCAGGTATTTGTTTCTCTAACTCCAAGGGTGGAGACCCAGAAATTTATCTTGTCCCAAATCACGTTAGTCATTCAATAATATTTTAGTGTCTAGCTCAAATTATGGCATATCATATAAGTGCCTCACTAACACATTCAATTACCTTGCCCAAAATCATGTAATTAATGGCCTAAACTCATTCTTTTTCCTTATCAATCATGACATTGATGATTATTCAATTACCTCATGAGAGTCATTAATTGTCTTGCTAAAATCGTGACATTAGTCATTTAAAGCCATTCAATCGTATGATCCAAATTCTTGTCACCAGTCAATCTCACTCAATCCAATTTATTGACATTTAATAGCTTGCTCAATTTATGTCATTAGATGGCCAACATGTTATGACCCCATTCTTTTTGTCATTCATTTTGCCCATTGATAACATAATCAATGCATTGACTCAATTATTGTCATTAGGAGGCCAAAGTCATGGAATCTACAATCAATCTCTTACATTACACATTGATGACTATTCATTACCCCATTTAGTTACTTAATAATATCCCAATTATCATAGAGCCATCCAATTATTATTTAGCTCAAATCTTGTGACTAGAAGGCTAAAGAAATGAATATACAATTAATATCATCTATTTAAAATATTATCTTATGACCTACCTTGAATCTTGCCATTATGAGCAAAAATTGATGGATCTACATTGGACCATCCATCCTCACATTAAAACCACAATACACCATGTCAAGAAAAGATTATTCTACACAGGGTACTAGAAATATATTTCCTACATTTCAAAATTCGATAAAATTCATTTCGATCAATGAAACCATTTGTCTTCCTTCAAATTTGCTAATGATATCATTTTGAACTCATATTTCATTTGGCAAACATATATGACCACCATACTATTTCAATAGAAGAATTATTCGGCATATTCTATGTACCTTGAAATTTCTTTCGTCGATTCTGAAATAGCCTCATTTGCTCAAATACTTACTCAACTATTGATTCATCTTGGAATTATTCTAAATCATCATCTACTTTAAAAAGTCGGGATTCGTTTGAAACATATCTTATTTGTGAAGCAATCGTTCAATCATTTTAGTACTTCTGATCTTCATAGTAATTTTTTGTTTTATAATTACCCAATTATTCTTTGGCTAATGTGGTTATCATTCTTCATCAAAGTTTGATAGCTCAGTTGTTTATTTATTCGTTTTGAGACCCCATGATTACTTGAGATAATATGACCTTGATCTTCTTCATATCAAAATTATTTTTCGACGATCACCTTGCAAAACTTATTTTGAGTTGATGAACAAGCCTACAGACTTTTTTCTCTTTTCCATTTTCTTGGAATTATCATTCATTCTCTTTCATGTGATGTTATCCAAGAATAATGTATATCATCCTTGCAAATTCTTGTTGTATTGAATCTTTTTTGATCGGTTCATTTCATAAAAGTTGATCATTGATTATTTTTACCACTTTACATCCCTTTTGGATTGTATTGAAGGACCTTTTTTATAAGAGACTTTACTCATATCATTGATCAGTTTGACGAAAACTCATTCAATTTGAAACTCTATCCATTCGCTTTCTTAAAGCAAAGATAACTTCATTATACGTGATGGAAGTTCAATAGAAGCAATACTTGTAGATATGGTTCTTGGTTCAACTAGGTAAGAGCTCAGATGAGACTATAAACCAATGAACGTAGGAAGCCAGCCAACTTCTAATAAATACCGATGATTTGTGTCACAACCTTGAGAGAGCTTTCGATAACCGGCAAGTACTAATGTGACTCTAAGCACCATATATTACCCACAGTTCGATGGTCAGACTGAGGAGAACTCATACCCTCGAGGATATGCTATGTGTTTCACCCTCAGATTTCAATATGAAATTTGGAGCAAACTGTTTGCCCTAAGCGATTTACTTGATGGTCCCAACAGAATCAAAGTAGTGCTCGCTAAAGCCATCCCAAAATCATATATTTTTCACGTATCACAACTGAGGAGATACATTGCCATGTGCTCAAAGCAGAACCTTTAGTAGTCGAAGGAAATGTGAATGAACATATGAAGTATTCGATCTGAAACATGGACTCAAAGGGTCAAGTACTGAGATGAAGGACCATTCCATACGCCAAGTCCAAAGGTCAAACCATATGGAGAAAGAGGTTACTTGGGAACCGGAAGAAAAGATGAGAGAGAAATATCCATGTCTCTTTTAAGATCGAGCCGACTAAAGTTTCGAGGATGAAACTTCCAATAAGGAGGGAGGGATGTGAAGATCAAGAAATTTGTCTGGCCCCAAATCACGTTAGTCATTCAATAATATTTAGGTGCCTAGCTCAAATTATTGCATACCATTCAAGTGTCTCACTAACACATTCAATAACCTTG
Organism: Haberlea rhodopensis; assembly: GCA_907163345.1. NCBI lineage: Eukaryota > Viridiplantae > Streptophyta > Magnoliopsida > Lamiales > Gesneriaceae > Haberlea > Haberlea rhodopensis. Next base: position 1,168,323 of record CAJQUN010000136.1, on the reverse strand, counting down.
TCCAAAATCATATCACTAATGGCCTAAACCCATTCTTTGTCCTTATCAATCATGACATTGAATGATTATTCAATTACCTCATGAGAGTCATCCATTGTCTTGCTAAAATCATGGCATTAGCCATTCAAAGACTTTCAATTGTATGACTCAAATTCTTGCCACCATTCAATCTCACTCAATCCAATTTATTGACATTTAATATTTTGCTCAATTTATGCTATTAGATGGCCAACATGTGATGACCATTTTGCCCATTGATAACCTAATCAATACCTTGACTCAATTATTGTCATTAGGAGACCAAAGTCATGGAATTTACAATCAATCTCGTACATTACTCATTGATGACTATTCATTACCCCATTTAGTTACTTAATAATATCCCAATTATCATAAATTCATCCAATTATAATTTAGCTCCAATCTTGTGATTAGAATGCTAAAGAAACGAATATACAATTACTATCATCCATTTAAAATATTATCTTATGACTACCTTGAATATTGCCATTATTAGCAAAATTGATGGATATACATTGGACCATCCGTCCTCACATTAAAACCACAATACACCATGCCAAGAAAAGATTATTCTATACTTAGCAATTTTCAAAAATACACAACATCTCACACACAAGAATTTCGAACATTTCAAGGCAAGGGAAGAGAGCTTTTGTACTATCTTTCAACCAATGATTCATTATACCACGCTTCGTACATCCGACAGTAAGTGGGTTTTTGCTATGAATATTATTTCGTTTTCGAAACTCTATATATGTGTGAAAATTTCAGTTGAACACGAAAAAGTATTTTAAGATCATATTATGAAAGTTTATGAGAAATGCGCATCGAAAGTCGAAGACTCTGCGGGGCAAAGTGATATGTGTGTAGGAGTCACCACTTGATTCAGCGGCGCAAAGTGGTACATCATGTGGGCTTGCCACATGCATGTGAGTCACATCTTGATCCTTAAGAGCAAAGTGTTATGCCACGAGAGTCACCTCTTGATCCCAAAAAGGAGATTATATGATGACGTGTTTATGTGATGAGGCTCTAGTGCGAGCAATTATGAGTATGTGTATCGATTTACTATGTGTTTGATAAAGAGTTATTTGAAAAGTTTTATATATATGTATTATCATGTTCAACTGGCATGGCCCCTGCTTGCTGAGTATTTCTCCAAATATTCACCCCTCCCCAGTTAAGGACGAAGAATAGGTTGAAGACGAAGAACAAGACCAATTTTGGGCTGGTGATCTACCGATGAGATTCAAGATTTTATTACATTACGTTTCCGCAACTCTGTTTAGATCTAAGGTGCTTATTGAACAACTTATTCATGTTGATTTACAGTGGTAAATATGATTATTTTTTAATGGAATAAATAGACTGATTTTTATCATAGATCTGTACACGAGGCTTGTTATTTTTGAATTAATTTTGAAATCAACGTCGGTGTCATGCACTCCGATCTTGGGGCGTGACACTAAGTATTATTTGAGCATCATATTGTCGTTTATTTTGTTTTTCCAATAACAGGATTACCAGTTCTGAATGTTTTATTGCAATGATTTTATTTACTGTGGGTTTTATATGACTTCTACCTTCTTTAAAAAATTGGATTTTACTATTTTGCTTTGGTAACTTTGTACGAGATCGTTCTAAGGATAAAATGGGATAATACTGGATAAGTGAAGATTTTGATGGACTATTTGATGTATTGTATGTCATCTTTGTTGGATTTAATGAAGGTTAGGAGAGCATATTAACTTAATCATGGAAACAAAATATGGCGAGCGTGATGTTGTAGTAAGCCCAGGTTCTGCATTGCATGTATTGTGTTCTGATTTGGAAAGTGTTTTCAATTTCGAGACCCATGTTTACATTTACGTTTTCTATTCATTTACATATAAATTAATGTATGATATAATTAAATCTAATGTAATTTTTGTTTTGAAGCACCCGCGGCTAAGGCGCCCGGGGGTTCGAGGAGGCGGTAGCCCCCTTGCGAGGGTTCGGGGTTTTGGGTTTTGGGTGCAAGATCTTTTTCTATTGTTATACTTCATGGATATATATTTTGTATATTTGCACATATTAAAGGAGTAAACAATAGATAGCTCCGATATTAAGAAAAAAAAAGTGCAAAGTGAGTTTTGAGGGTAAACAGAAAGTTGGAAGAGACTACATAAATTATTGGAAAGAAATACTATCTTGATCTCTTTTTGTTGAATATTTTATTCTTCTATCACATTCCTGTCTATATGTATAGGCATTATTTAGTATTGTTGAAAAGCATATAAAACACACCAAAAGATCAAGTAGTTTTCTGTGATGTTTTCATTTTATAATATAATTAGCTGTCGACGCACACGTATTGCGTATGTGATGAAATTTTAAATTTTATATATTGTATATGTATGCTAAATTTTTATATTTGAAATATCTGATTTAAATATGATATTTTATGAGGAGCAGAAAAACCGGTCGCACATATTTTCGGAAGGAAAAAAACTGATGAAAATTGGGAACTAAGTTGGGACGTTAATAGATGATCTTTCGATATTATCAATTTATCTCGGCTATTACTAAAGTAAATAGATGGCGTTTTTGGAATTTCACAATGGTCATACCATAATGATTACTCTAAGGTGTTCACACATTAATATAGTATAGAATAATATAGATAATAGATAGATACACAGTAGTTAATTGCGAGTTCTACTAGCGTAGAGTCAGTTTGTGCCATCAATTTCATTGCCTTCAAAATATCATTAACCTTATGAATTGATCATGTGATATTTTATGGGTAAGAGAAAAAACGATCGCACATATTTTCCGAAGGAAAAAAAATTGGTGATAAATTGAGAACTGAGTTGGAAAGTTAATAGACGGTCTTCCAATATTATCTATTTATCTTATGGTCATATGGTTATTACTAAAGCAAATAGAGAGTGTTTTTGGAATTTCACAATGACCTTACCAAAGTGGTTACTCTAAGATGTTCACACATTATAATATAATAATAATATAGATAATAGATAGATACACATTAGTTAATTGCGAGTTCAACTAGCGTAGAGTCAGTTTGTGCCATCTTATTCATTGCCTTCAAAATATCATTAACATTATGAAACAATAGTTTGAATCCTGAATCAGTATTAGTTGTACCTGGCTATTGTTTTATGCACTCTATCGTGTTAAAGGCCATTATAATCAATACATCACTCGAATATCAAGATTACAGCTTCATGTAAAGTTAATTTTCAAAATATTCCCTCCATTTTGGGAATTAAGTATTTGTAATTGCTCCTGAACTAACATTGGATCTGATTCATTATTTGTTGAAATAATACAGACATATAAAGAACAATTGTCGTTTTAATGGCTTCTCCTCCATGTCCTACTACTAATGAATCAGAACGACAATTATAGACGTCAATTGAGAAGCAATCTTCAAAGAACACGAAGACAATCAATGGCGGAAGAAAGACGACAAGAATATATTTCCCATCGAAGATCAAACTATCAAAGACGAAGATATGATATTGCATCTATAACGTCTCCCGAAGAATCTATCATGAATATATCTACTATTACTCCCAATACACTTGGTATGGTATATATATTAGTCTATACAAGTATTGCCAACAATATATTGATCGTTGTTTTCATTTCTTTTCATAATTTAATAGTGTTATCTTATTTACGTATTTTTTAAAAATTAACAAAAAACATTAAAATCTCTCAACAACGTAAACAACAAAGAATATCAGCTAGACATGGACGACATTTAATGACTAATGATAAAAGGGCTACTTACTTGACACGTCGAAGAGAAGCTTATCAAAGAAGGGCCCAATCTTCTACATCTTCTACCAATGGAGGAGGTACATTTGAATAACATTTCAATTTATCAATTTCAAAAACATATTCTAGATGATATGAAGTGTAAACCATTCTTATAAAATTTGCATTTCATTAATTATTTAAATCATTTTATGGTGATCGTATATTTACTACAATTCATGTCAGGTGTTGATGTGATTATGATACGACAGATGTATCGTATAGAGCCAGTATCTTATCACGATTTAACATCAAAGTTTGAGCATGGAAATTCGAGCACATATCAACAATATGATCACCGAGGTAATAAAATGTAAAAAATTAATTTAAATAATATAAGTGCTTTATATTATTATGAATGCTTATGTTTGTTACATTTTAGTAAGATTTATTAATTTTTATTAATAATAAATAATTTATTTATCATAGATTATAAATGTAATAAGTTAACTTCAAACAAATGTAGGGAATGAACTTATGCCAAAATGACATTAAGTGTTCAAGTAGTGCATTGAATCAAATGCAACTTCTAAGTATTAACCCCTTAGTGATTTTCTTAATTTTCAGCTTGACCCATTTTCGTAGAAAAATCACTATAAATTCATACGACATCAAAACGACTCGATTCCAGTGCTCAAAGTTAAGAACCCAAAATACTACGTTTCATCTATTATGATGTCAAGCTGGTTCAACCATCTAAATGAGGCTTGTACACTAAAAACGTAGCATTTAAAAGCCTATTTTCCAGCTTGAGCAGTGTTAGTAGAAATACTATAACTTTTTTCGTTTCAAATCCAAATTGAGTGACTCCAGTAGCAAATGACAGCCAACTTGAAACAATACAATTCTTATTTCTAGATATTTTCCGAAATTCCTAGCAAAAAATGCTCAGGAATCCGAATAACATACTGCATGGGTATTTTCGCCCAGTGCTCAGAATGAGCACTAATAGTATAAAATTCACAACTTCTTCAAAATAAGTCCAAATTAACTTTTCGTTTTTTTTTTAAATCGAAGAGAATTCAAATACCTAAAACTTTCATTTTAAGACCGACATCAAATTCGAACAAAATTTGCCCAGAAACTCGAAACACAGTCCGCATGCAACATGCATGAACATGCAGAGGCAAAAATGAGCACTGAAAGTAAATCGACATAACTTTTATTTTGGAGATCCAAATAGCATGCTTCGTTTTTTAAACTACATAAAATTCAAAGATCTACAACTTTTAGCTTTTGCTCAAAGTCAAAGCGGACTCTAAGTGAACCAAAAATTCGAAACTATCTACTGTAAGAAACATAAAAAATTTGCAGATTCTGATTTAACAAAATGACATCAACATTTCATGTTTCTTCCTAGATTTTCGACTCAAATTCAACAAAATTCAACTAAATATAGTTAAAAACAGATTCATACCCTTGAAGACACAAAAATTCTACCATGGCTTCTTCCAAGCTCCAAATCCTCAAATTTCTTGAGACTTAAATTGATAATGGCATGACTTGCTATGTACTAGTCATGCATTTTTTTAATGTTTTAATTGTTGGGTATACCAATTGTCCAAAATGGTGGTTTAACGATGTGTTTTGCATGGTGTTGGACAAGATTTGCATTCAAACTTGTATAATTTTGATGTATTTTATCTCAATTAAAAATAATGTGTTGTGATTCGGAACACCTCAATTCGAATTCTCAGATTTTAATCACCCGGGTTTACTAACTCGAGGTTAATCATATTTAATTAGTAACGGGGCCTTACATAAAAGGTGGAAGAACGGCACATTCAAGTCTCAAAATTCCACCTAAACCAACGGCAGAAACACTATGTAAAATACAAAAACAGAAAGATCTTGCTGAAATAATTAGACATTCATCAGCTACAATGTGGGATGAGGCTCATATGGCTAATCGTTATGTTTTCGAATCTGTCAATAAAACTTTTCAAGATGTTATGGAAAATAGGTTGCCATTTGGAGGAAAAACTATGATTTTTGGTGGAGTATTTCGTCAAGTGTTACCAGTTGTTAGACGAGGATCGATACGGGAGCAAATTGTTGCAATCATTTCGAGATCGACATTTTGGAGTTATGTCAATATCATTCATCTTCAGCAAAATATGAGATCTGAACAAGATATCAAGTTCTCACAATCACTTCTGCGAATAGGTGATGGCCTGCAGCCTACAATAAATTGTGATTTTATAAAACTACCGGAATCAATGATCATACCTTGGGAAAATGGAAAATGAACAATCAATTTACAAGTTGATTGATTCATTTTTTTTCCAAATATGATAGAACATGTCAATGTTACAAATCATATGGTTGATAGAGTCATTATTACCCCCCCCCCCCCCCCCCAAAATGTCGACGTGGACAAATATTAATGAAATCATCATTTCTATCTTTCCTGGTGAAGAAAGAGAATACACATTTTAAGATTCTGTAGAAGAAGACAAAACAACATTTTCCAAGAAGGGTTTTTAAACTCTCTTAGTCCAAGCGATTTGGCACCACATAAAAGTTTATTGAAAAATGATTGCCCTGTTGTGCTATTGAGAAATGTTGCACCCGAACTTGGTCTATGTAATGAGACGAGGTTAATATGTCGCAATCTAGGAAGAAACTTCATAGACACAGAGATCATAACATGACCACACAAAGGAATTAGATTTTTTTACATCAAATGCCATTGAAAAGTGAAGAAAATTCTGGATTGCCATTTGAGTTGACACGCAGATAATTCCCAATAAGATTGAGTTTTGCTATGACAATAAACAAAGCACAGGGACAAACAATGCCAAGCATCAGCATCTTTCTACGCAATCATGTCTTCAGTCATTGCCAACTATATGTAGCACTTTCACGACGAGTTTCACAACACTGCACAAAAATCTTGGTACAAGATGGCAAATTAGAGCGATTGTGTGGTGTATATACTAAAAATGACTGTGAGACATTGTGATTCGTCTTCATAATAAAACAAAAGTTGTTTATCAATATTTGTAACGCTCATGTATATTTTCTTGATATGTAGGTGACAACCTAACTATTTCCACAGACTTTGATTATTATACAACAGTTGCTACTCAACATGTAAATGGGAATAATATTTCAAAATATTGACAAAGTGGGTTGCATTTGAGTGCCATGAATCAAAGAGTATGTTTTGTTTACATTCTATTTTACTCAACAAAAAATGATTTATTTGTATTAATTTTAACTAATATTAAAAATAACATCGTATTATGAATTTCAAGCCTACAATGATGCAAATAATTTGCCAGGGATGGAAAACTACAATTCCTATATAGGCTTATGACTTTGGCTGATGGATCATAAGATACGTACAGAAATAAAAGAGCATATGTAAGCAAGCTCATTACATGTTACATCTTCTCTATTTTCAATTAAACTAATAAATCAATTGTTGTATCTTTTAGTGCAAAAAGAATTGCTTTGATTGAAGAATGAGATCTAACAGATGTATGACAATGAATGCTTATTTTGATATTTGGTGTCAGGATCGATTCCGGGGGTGGGTTGTCATTCCACACCCGAGTTCAACCAACTTGAGCTTCAATAGCTCGTGTTCTTGAAATAATTGCACCGAGAGATTATATCGAGTTCGGTTACAAAACCGAGCGGAAGACACTCGACATAAACCGCTCTATAACCGATTAAACATTTGAAAGACGTTTTAAAGATATGCAATTATAAACTCCTTCCTCAGGAATAAGGAATGATGAAAAAGCTACAGCCTACTAAGAAAGCAGTGGAAATAAACAAGCATTTGTTTATGGAAGTTCGAAGGTGGTGTAATCCTTCTACGTCTCCCCTTCTTCCACCTCATGGAAGGATTCCACTAGAAGACTTTGATTTATACAATCCCGTTGTACAAACTCGATCCAGTTGGGAATGCTCCATCCAACTAGAACTCCTAGCAACTCAACTATGTATGTTCTTTAATGTCTCACATACAAAGACATCTCATCGGTTGTGATAAATCATCAACCGTTACAATGATATTCACTCATCTATTAAGCTCTCATATACAATGAATAAAGTGAATATATATGGCACAAATGATCTCTAACTAGATTTGATATAGCAAGGTAAGTGGTGCCAAAGGTTTGAGGAGTGCTCTTCATTTAGCAACTTTTGTCTTTTAAGTTCCTCAATTGAATCCCAAGTGGGTTTGCTTTGGAAGGCTTGGATTGATCTTCAATCAGCTGTTATTGAGCTTTCAAATCATGTATATATAGCCCCAAGTAATGATATATACGTTAGACACAAGAATATGCCCGTTGGAGAAGGTTCTGCACGATTCCCGAGCTTGCAACAGTCATATTCTGGTTTCTGGGCTATTTGTATTTCGGACCGGATTGGCCGGATCAGCTTGGGCAGATCAGTCTGGCCGAATCAGCATGGTAAATCAGTCTGGCAGATCAGCACGGGCAGATCAGTCTGGTCCGGATCAGCACGGGCAGATCAGTCTGGTCCGGATCAGTCTGGACAATCAGCTTGATACAAAAACAGATTGATAAACTTGCTCTTCAATCTGTTGCATGTAACTCTTGATTCTTTGATTTATGGGCAAAGTTATCTACATGAAAGTTGTATCCCTTTCTCTTAGCTTTCCACGAAATCAAGAATCGCTTGATTTCGAGTTTGTATGAGAGAGTTATGCTCGAAATACAAGGCAATGCTCCTGCTATCTGTTTGCTGGATGCAGCAGCACATGACGTGACTTTCAGAAGCTTTTTGGTCATCTTAACGTCCGATTAAGTCTTTCACTTCCAAAGATGCCTTGTAGATCTTTGTCTTAGCTTTCCAACCCATACTGAATCGTTCCGTTCCGATAAGCAAGCTAAGAGTTATGCCCACCAGACTGACAGTTGCTTGCTGTAACAGCTCGATCTTACAGTCGTCACATGGCGTGACTTGAAAAAGCTTTTTGGCCATCTTAACGTCCGATTCCGTCTTTGTCTTCCAAAGATGACTTGTATATATTTGTCTTAGCTTTTCAACCCATACTGAATCGTCTCGTTCCGATAAGCGAGCTAAGAGTTATGCCCACCAGACTGACAGTTGCTTGCTGAAACAGCTTGCTGTTTCTTCGCGGTACAGCTCGATCTTGCAGGCGTCTTTTGTCCTTGATAACATTCGAACTAGCCGATCTGTTGTGAAATATGACTTTTAGTATTTTGAGTTGGATGTTCAACCTCTTTGGAAGCACGCCATTTCGATATCTGAGCTCTGAGATATGATCGAAACAATCCGTTCTGCCAGAATTTCAGACTTGGTCCAGCTTGATATTTTCAAGCTACTTCTTTATAATTCATCAAGCTTCTAAGTTATGATCTATGAACTCCACACTTGATGAAATATGTTAGCAAAACAATAACAAGTTTTGTTAACATCAAAACCAAGATTATTCGGGTTTCCAAAACCCAACATTTGGCATGCACCATATAAACATTTATTGGAATTTTATTAATTATCTTTTTTGGTCAATTGTATAGAAAGGCGTTTCAAAAAGAAGAAATATGCAATAAAGTCATTATTTAGGTACACATATTACAAATGCATTGATAATGAAAAACTATAATGACAAAATATTATATCTTATTATATTGTGTATTTCACGTGGATTACTTATATGTTGTCTTATGTTTACAAAAAAAAGATAAGACCTACCAATAATGCTGATATAAAAAAGGGTATGAAATAACATATATGTTTACTAATATCATTTATATAAGATGTAATAAAATATTTTTTTTTAATTCCATGCCATACTATGATTTCAGTTTTACAATCAATATAAGGCAGGAGAGAGCACAACAAGCACATAGATTTGGATTCACCAGGTATCATTTTAATATTTTTTAAAATATCACAATTATATTCAACAAAATTTGTTGAATAATACATTTTATAATTATAAGGTTTTAAATTTCTTACTTTATATGTGATTTTATTAGTTTGATATCCTTGTGTATGGTGAGCAGAGGCTATTATCCTTTTGTGTGTTATGTTTTTAAAATTTCAGATTTTATTTTTTATTTTTTATTGCTTTGATTCTTTTACATTTCTGTTTTGGTTCTTTGTTACATTTGGCCAGTTTTTTTCATTTGTCTATCTAATAATTGTTTGGATTCGAAGTTGAAGTTTTAAATATTAACTAATATATATGCCTCATAGTTTTCGTTACACTTAACCAATACGTATGTCTCATAAATTACGTTACACACGCAACGCGTATGCATCGTCCTCTAGTTTTAACAATTTACGATAATTCGTGTACCATACATATATATGTGGTTTGCCTGCAAACTGGAAATCAGAAAGGTCAACAAAACAATATGCCACATGAGTTCCTCGGCCTAAAAGGGATAGATAAGAGCTCATGTCTACTTTGAACACTCGAATTCGAGTCGAACTTGACGCAAAAAATCGATTTAGCCCCATACCCATACACTCAAAAAAAAATATTAGCATGCCCCATATTGTCATATTTTATTGACTTAAAATTTTCTTCAGTCAAATTTTTTTCTTAAATTAATTACTTAAACTTTCATGTAATTTATTTTAAAGTTTTATTATTGAAGAAATAACAATAAAATGCTATTTAAGATCGATAAAAATTAAAAACGTAAAAATAAATTAAAATTATTTGATTTTAAATTTTCTCAATATAAAATAGTATTTCAATGAGAACTATTAAAATTTGTTTGTGCTTCAATATAAAATATAGAATTTATATGCATAAAGTTTTAAAAATCAATATAAAATTTTAATATCATAACATATGTACAGTATATTGACGAAACATGAGCAACAAATATTCAGTTAAAGTCATATAATAAAAGTATCTTGACCAACTTACTCAAAATTATGTAACAATAAAATATAACTAAAAAATCTCCAAAACTAGACAATTGTTTTGTAGATAAGACTGATGGCGTTCATTGAAACACAGATATAGGACTAAATTTGATGTTTTTAAATTTTTTAACACTATTATAACTACAATATTTGGGTGACTCGATCATTGTCAACATGAGGAGAATCGGGTGAAAAATACCACATAAAGCCTGAGGTGTCTTGATTTTTTTAATTAGATCCAAGATAAATTTTGCGATTCAGAGTATAGATACATCATACATGACTAAATTCCAATCATATATGGATATATGGCTCAAAACCCCCATTCGCTCAATTGCGCTCGGATCACGAATTGGTGTATTGAGTACTTATGTAACGCTTTAAGATGAACTATAAGTCACGCAGTAAATTTTATTAAGTCGCGTACTCAGTGGCGGAGCCACTGTCAGGCAAGGGCAAATGCCCCCTACGCACACAAAAAAAATAAAAAATTTACGTTAAAAAAAATTTTCTAAAAAAAAATTGCATATTTACCTCCTAAAAATTACTTTTTACATATCAAAAATGTAGTTTGCCCATCCTTAATTTATTTTTTGACCCCTTCAATAAATTTTTGCCCTAAATTTTTGTAAAAGAATTATTTGCTCACTTCCTACAATTCCTGCCTCCGTCACTGCGCGTACTGATGCTATGGTCATGATTTGATGCATTGAGTGGACCTGCGACTTTTTACGACTAAGTTTTATTAAGTCATGTACTAAATTTTAATAAATAATGAACTTAAATATTATACATTTATAATTCTCTCAAAATAATATAAGTTGTTTTTAATAAATTTATATTATTACAAAATAAATTAAAACACGAAGATAATATTTTATTTTATTTTAAAATTTATCTTAAGATCAAATATTAATAATATGTTTTGTTATTATTCTATGAAATATATTTTTTGGACAACAAGACATCCCATACCGCAACACGTGACTTGAAGGCCGTATGAATAATTTTGTCAGCTCCTCTAATGTTCCTACCAATCATTCAGTCTATGACTAAATTCAAACCCTTTCTCTTTCTTTCCCGAAAGTCAGAAAAAATAATTTTTTTGGAAAAAAAGTTATATGATCTTCGATCAAGAGAGAAAAAAACCAAACGCTTGAATTTTCATTTGAAGCTAAATTGAATTGATGCTGCAGAACATCGTAAATCAAGGTTCTTATTATTTGAATAGGGTCATCATAATCGTCGGCGGCGGCGGCGACGGCGAGTATTCCACACCCACATGGGCCACTCTGATTGCCGGAGTTTTTGTCATCCTTACCCTCACCCTTTCCGTTTATCTCACCTTCGAACATTTATCTGCCTACAAGAATCCCGAGGTTGTAACCCTTTATATTTATGTGAATATGAACGTCTTTGTTTTTGGGTATTGAGCCTTTTTTTTTCCTTTTGTGATAGGAGCAAAAATTTTTGATGGGAGTGATATTGATGGTACCCTGTTATGCTGTTGAATCAGTAAGTTTCTTTATACGGGTGTTAATCTACTATGTTTATGTATTTACTTTCATTTTATTTGATTATGTTTTGCACACTGGGGTCTAGCTATGTAGGCCGAGCTGCAACCATGGATAAATTATGAAGAAAATGGACAAATTAAGTAATTTAACTCGCTACATAAACTATACAAATTGAATACGTGGTTTAGTACCTTGATCGTGCTCCTCATGTGCGTAAGTCAGTTCTTTTTGCTTAGGTTTTCTGCTTTTGATGTTCTCCATCCGACTTTATTGGATTCACCAGCTCGAGAGTCTTGGTTAGGCCATATCTAATTATTTGACTATCTTAATCTGGATTGGTTAAAATAATCGGAGGATATATTACCGATTGAGTAGTTGTATGAACAGATTTTTGCAGTAGAAGCAAATAATATTTAGCCTTTAAAAGGGTTTTGTTCAAAAGTGTTATGGCAGAGGCAGAGTATGATAGGACTTAGGAGCTGCTGTAACTAGGTCTACATGTTAAGTTTTTGGTTGCAAATGTTATGACCGAGGCAGAGAATGAGAGGAGCTGCTGTAACAAAGAATCATATTTTGGTTCTTTTTTTTTTTTGTGCCTAATAATGTTGAGTGAAGCCTTTTCTTCTTTGTGCAGTTTGTATCGTTGGTAAACCCAGCAATTAGTGTCGATATTGGGATCCTTCGGGACTGCTATGAATCCTTTGCCATGTATTGCTTTGGAAGATACCTAGTTGCTTGTATAGGTACGATTATTACTATCCATTCTTAAGTCGTATTTCGCTTATCAATTAGTTCCTGTAAATAATATGTTTTGATTATTTGGCTTTATAAATTTTTCTAAAGAACTTGTTTTCTGAACATAATCAGGATTCTTACCTACATTATTATAGTCTACAAGTATTGCTACCATAAATTGAACTTATGTTTTCAGTGATTTTCTCAATCAATTATCTTATGGTGAAATAGGTGGAGAAGAGAGGACAATTGAATTTATGGAGAGGGAAGGGCGCACAAGTGTGAAAATACCCCTCCTAGATCATGGCTCTGAAAGGGGAATTGTGAAGCATCCCTTTCCCATGAATTGTTGTTTAAAGCCTTGGAAACTTGGTCAGTGGGTATATCAGGTCATCAAGTTCGGAATAGTTCAGTATGTGAGTCTTCATCGGCAAACAATAAAAATCTCAATATTTCCACTATTGGCTCTTTCCCATATTTTATCATTCCATGTATAGTGAACCATCTAAATTTTGGTAACAGATGATTATTAAAGCATTTACTGCTGTTTCGGCCGTAATTCTTGAAGCTTTTGATGTATACTGTGAAGGAGACTTCAAATTAAACTGTGGGTAAGATAGTTCTGCATCTAATGAGTATGGTTTTTGTACACAATCATAACACTTATTTAATTCTATTCGACAATAATGAATTCTTGACCGATTGAAAACTGAAATAAAATGCTATATGTACTGGACAGCCGTAATGTGTTTTTGGTGTTTTACTAGTTACTATTTCTTGTTTGGCTTACCGTAGAAGATTGAGGTGCTTCTATTGTGGAATTTGTATTTTCAATTGTGCTCATTTTAGTGACAAAAATATACCTTTAACTCATCATTTATTTATATTATAGCAGGAATGCATATACAGAATAGATTGATACAATATTGATAATCTAGTTCTGCTATTGGTTCATGTCCTTTTTCTATTTAATTTCCTCTAATAATCTACTTGCAAATGCTATTCAATTTTTTGCTGCTAAATCACTTGAGCTTAAGATGTTTACATTTGAGCACATGTGAATATAACAGAGACCAAATAGCTCTCTTAGTCTCATGGTATATTTCTTTCGTTTCTTTTCAGGTACCCATACATGGCTGTGATTTTAAATTTCAGTCAGTCATGGGCTTTGTATTGCTTAGTTCAATTTTATACTATTACAAAGGACGAATTAGCACACATCAAACCACTGTACAAGTTCTTGACGTTCAAGTCAATTGTGTTTTTAACTTGGTGGCAAGGTGTTGCTATAGCTCTTCTCTATTCGCTTGGTTTGTTCAAAAGTCCACTAGCTCAAGCACTGCAGTTTAAGTCAAGTATTCAGGACTTTATAATTTGTATTGAGGTAAACTTTTTAAACGTAACTTATTTGTTTAGTGCAGCTCTACTAATGTTATTATTTAACACAATGCTTTGTTTTGAGTTCATAGATCATACATGATGAATGCGGGAAAACCATCAAATGAATCTGGAGCATCTAAGATTTTTTTTCCTTGTCATGGAACAAGTCTATGAAATTTGAATAGAAATCGAGAAAATGGAAACTGTAAGGTTGAAATCCAAGGAACCATGTGTAGGTTGAGAATTGCATCTAGGAAATCGGTGATCTAGAAATAAATGAAGAGTTATGTCTTGTAGAAGGTAAGCAAGCAGTGAGGACGAGAAAGAGAAACAAAAGGATTTCTGAAGATCTAATGATCTGAAGTACAGGAGAGAAAGCTGTGTTGATTATAGGCCAAAAGATTAAGGCTGATTTGTTGATAGTTCCCATGATCAACAAAAATCCAAAAAGTATTCATTGTTTTTATAAGTAAAAAAGTTCTGAACAAGCCATCATGTTTGAGTGAGGAGGTGAATTTAATTTGACAGACAAATTAACAATTTTTTGTTTAGTGGTTTATATTTATTTATTCAGTCATTAAGGTCAGGACTAAAGTTTAACAGGTATATACTTTCATCCAGCACAGATGGGTATTGCTTCCGTGGCTCACCTTTATGTGTTTCCTGCAAAGCCTTATGAGTTAATGGGAGATCGGTTTTCTGGAACCGTTGCAGTCCTTGGAGATTATGCATCTGTTGATTGCCCTCTAGATCCTGATGAGGTTAGGGATAGTGAACGGCCCACAAAGTTGCGTCTTCCACAACCTGACTTTGATGTTAGGAGTGGAATGACCATTAGAGAAAGTGTCAGGGATGTATTTATCGGCGGTGGTGAATATGTAAGTCTTTCTCTCATTAAACATGGGCTTACTTCATGATATTGTTGCTCCGTAATATTTGGTGTATTTTTAACTCTCAGGCGTAGTTGTCCATCATCAGCATATTAATCCTTCTCACTAATGCTATTGCATACATAAAAAAATTAGTAGTGAAATTGACTGGTTCTTCCTTTCTTGTCTGATTCCTCAAGTTGCTTTTGGTGGTTATTTATTCTGCATTTCTTTCTTTTCCTTCTAATTCAACCAAAATGATTTTTTACTGGTCGGGTAACTGGTTCGGGGACGAAGACATTTACTGTAGTTGCTTTTACAAACTTGACAAATACGGTAATTGGTAATAGGGAAAGAAATAGCGTAAGGCTGCATTTGGATTGATGAATTTGAATATGACAACAGATTCAAAATTAAAAGATTTGAGGATAAGCGAATTTGAAACTACTAACCTTTTAAAAGGAATTTCAAATGCTTTAAGTATTGCTTAAATATATCTGAGTTTGAAAGAAGGAACATCAAATCCACAACTTTGTTCTTGTTACCAAATACCATGGTGGATTTGGACAATGCATTCTGAACCTATGGAGCTCAAATCGATTAATCCAAATCATGCTTAGATAATATCATTTCCCAGTTTTATATTCAACCACCTCCATCATATTTACGCTACTTGATATACTCTAGGAACAACTCTAAGTTGAGATAAGAAAAGTTATGAAGTCTGGCATGTTTATCTTTTTCTGGTAATCTTTCAGAATTTCCAAAAAGATAGGAAATTTATTTCTATTCTAAAACATGGCACCTAACCTAGAAACTATATTTACACGGTATGCATGAAACTTTATTACATCTAGACCTGACCACGGTTTAGAACCGCAGATTAGACAGTTCAGAAAACCTCGACAGTTAACCTTAACATTCCTTAATGGTTTTGGTTACGGTTACGGTTACGGTTAACCAACGATTAGGATTACGGTTTGACCCTTATTTTTTACAAAAAATTAAAAATATATTTTAAAATTTGAAAAAAAATATAAAAAATATTTGAATGTGTTTTCCTCCATGAATTAATCGTAAAATAATGTGAAACAAATTCAAAATCAAATAATCAAAATGTGTAAGATTTTTTTGTTTGATTAATGTCTATAAATTATAACACTCAATTTAGATCAACAAGACTCTTATGGCTTAGTGGTTGAAGCTAATTATTCAAGTTGGAGGTCATGGGTTCAAATCTACACCATAACATATGTTCATGTTTCCAGGCCGGTTCAAGGTCATTCATGACCCTTCGTCGTGTCTAAGTTTACATCTGTGCTAAGCATGAAATTTCTGGTCTTAAGACAATATGCATAGGTCAGTGCCCTGTCATGGTGTCCGCGTATTTTATTTTGAACTTTGAAAACACAGACATAATTTGCTTAAAACTTTCATCCCCTTTATATGCTATTTAATTAATAGTTTTGTAGCATTGGAACTTGGAATGAAAGCTGAAAATAAACCATTATCTCAGATTGTGCTTCCCATCTCAAAACGAAGTTTCTTTGCAATAAAGTTTAATATACATGGCCGTCTGCTGCATTGTAAATATATGTGGAACAAGAAGTTTCTTAACTTTCATATTGCCACATTGAGCAAATAATGGAGCTAGTACCTGTTTTTTAGCTTTTCATGTTCTCATATGTTGACCTACTATTGTTTTGAGAGAAATGGTCCGATCCGAATCAAAGCATTTTTTTGTTGTGGCTGAGCAGATTGTGAATGATGTGAAGTTTACGGTCAATCAAGCAGTGGAACCTATGGAGAAGGGCTTCACTAAGTTCAATCAGAAGCTGCATAAGATCTCTCAGAACATCAAGAGGCACGACAAAGGTAGGAAAACAATGGATGATAGCGTCATAGCCGCATCATCACCAGCACGCAGACTGATCCAAGGAATAGACGATCCTCTCTTAAACGGAAGTATAAGCGACAGTAGTAGTTCAAGGAGAAGGAAACATCGTCGTAAGTCAGGATATACCAGTGCAGAAAGTGGTGGTGAAAGCAGCAGCGATCAAGCCTTTGGTGGTTATCAGATTTGTGGCCGTAGATGGCTTATCAAAGATTAGTCCAAGTTTTTTTTTTAAGAACAAAAGGACGACTGCTAGTCGATGATATTAGCACCAGGGTGAATGTTTTCAGATCTCGGGCTTAAACTTTTCACTGGTTTCTTATGATCAGTAAAAGAATAGCCTTCAACGGATTATGATATCTGGGTTGGTTTTGACAGCCTTTGCTGATGGATGAGACTGTGTGTGGAAGTGCCTGTAGATTGTCGTCCGAGTCGATCGACGAAGGGCCTGTAGATTGTCGTCCGAGTCGATAACATATGATCGTCTGGATTGGCACTGTTGTATAGGAAATATATATATGTTGTGTTCATAAACTAAGATTTTAAACATCGTTATTTTGGTCTAATATCAGTGCACTTTTTGTGACTTTACGTGTGATATTCTTGTATGAGCATATTCTTACTTTTTTTGTATGTACAACAAATATGTAATGTCCATCACCAAGACAATATATTCTTCCCTGAAAGCCATTTATGAAAGTGAGCCAACCACAGTCTAGAAACCTGCAGGACGAGCTAAGATCAAATTTAAAAGCGAATCCTAAGCTAAATAACCCTACAGAGAAAGGGTATAAGAGATGACATTCACAAGTAGATTTTATCGTATAATAAATCAAACACTCGTTTCCATAGACTATATCAAGCTGATCAGTCATTCTGAAGCAAATAAACAAATAAATTACAAAATTTATTACCGCAAAAATGTCATACCTTGTTAGTACCCAACAAAGGTAGCAAAAACACACAACAATATATTTTTTCAAAGCAAAAACATTCATTTCAAACCAAACCACATTTTGCGTCAGGAGTACATGAAACTGTAAACCTTAAATTACAAGCATGCCTGTGTCTAAAAACTCTCTTTCTCCCCCAACCAACCGTCATTATCGCAATGCTGCAATCCAAATGTTATCATTCGATCGTAAACGACGCACCATCCACCTTGACAAACACCTTTTCCGCCCCCTCCGAGAACTCCTACAAGGTAACGCCACTTTGTCCTCTCAGCAAAAGAAGGCTTTCCACATAATTCGCAATGTAAAACGAGTGTGCAGTCCCATAGATACCGAGACCCTTGATATGCCTAGTTTGGGGATTATATGTAACCAAACCATGGCCCTGTGAGGCCACTAAAGCTTCACCATTTTCACAAAATGAAACCACTTTCTCCAACCTTTCGACTAAATCTAGCCTGTATAACTTAGTCCAAGATTCTTGCACACCATACTCCACCATCACCCAAATATCACAATACTCACTACCCACATGACTTTGGTATTTGATCACTCCCACCGAATCCATGATTTTTGTTATAAAAATGCTCATCGCAGGCACCCGTGACAAATCATTCGGCAACATTATTTCACCAAATTTCTCATCCCCAAAATTGAAAGTCAAAATCGAATTCCTGCTACTATTGTCGGGGAGGAAACGATACGCGATCCAATGCACAATCCCATTCAAATAAACTTGATACCACATGAGTTCAACTATCTGAACTCTAACATCTACGTCCCTCATCTTTCGCCATTTTCGAGTCTTGAGCGAAAATATCTCAACCTCCGGCGGAACACTGTGGCAAAAGTCATCATCTTTCTTACAATACACCACCCTCACAACCTTGTAATCCTGATCAGTAGCTCCAAGTCCAAGAACAAAAACGTGGGCTCCGTTTGGATTGATAGTTGGCTTGGGCAAATCGAGATGATTCTTAACAGAAGGGTTCCATAAAAAAATAGGTCTAGAACGATTAGCAAAGTAATCATCGCACAAACAGATTAACCCATCGCAAGAACCCACTATTCTGAAGTACCCAATTTGGGATTTGAACGGAAACTCGAGGTCGGAAACAGAATTGACGGAAAAGGGTCCACAACCGTCGTGATCAAGCAGCGAATAGTGTTCGGAATTGTCGCGTGCATCGTAGCGCCGTAGGAGGAGGGTTGTTTTTTTATTCTTGCGATTTGAGAGGTGCGACGAGATGAATTTGGGGTTTGTGATAAGGGAATGCCACGATTTGCAGACTGTGGCGAAGCGAATTAAGGATTTTACTGGGAGTCTCGAAAGGATTTCGGTAAGAAGCTCCTCCGGAAAGTAATCGGACATTGCAGAAGCAGCGACTGAAAAGAAGTGACGAGAAGAGTGGCGAATATACTGTCGTTTTAGTTCACCAAAATGGAATAGCCGGATAATCGATTTTATTGATAATGGATGCCGCGTGTATTTTAATCCATTTATTTATTTATAATTTAGATAAATATAATAATAACTGTAATAAATTTAAAATTCACCTAAGATAATTATTATTTTAAATTTAAGCTTTAAATATAGGCCCAAATCAAATAAAAATTAATCCAACCAAAGACAACCTTTAATATTTACTAGCAGACGATGCACACGTGTTGCGTGTATAACATAATACATAATGCATATGAATTGATACGTATAATGAAATAAATGAGACATATACATTGGTTAATATTACAATTCAAAAGATGCAACAAAGAAACACAACAAATCATTGGAGGGGGTAGTTTGGTAAATTCAAATTTGTCATACCAATGTAGTTAGTATAAGGGGCTTAGGCATTATAATATAGTAAGATATAGTCTAGTAAATTGGTTTTCAATTTTTTTTTAAATAAAACTAAAATCTTAAAAAAAGGTTTGTTTTAATATTTTTTCTAAATAATTGGTAATCGAGTCAAAGTTTTAATACAGAAAAATTGCTAATTTTCAAAGTGATTCTGTTAAACGTTATGTAATATTTTGCACAAGTATATATATAATTAACTTAAATTTTCATTGTTTCACATGAATATTTTGTATATGAAATTGTTATATACACGTGTGTATATATATATATATATATATATATATATATGTGTGTATATATATATATGCGTGTATCAGAAAATATTGCATAAAATGGAACATACGATTTCATTCCGTTTTAAAATGTTAACAAACTCACCAAAATATGCTTTACTAACCCAATATTTATTCCACTGTTTCTTTTAAAGATGTAATGGTAAATGAAGAAAAATCTTGAGAGAATATTATGGTTTGATTAACTTTGATACTGGAAAATTGTCATACTAGAGTTCCCAAAAGAGGTCCAATATAAGGTTATTGGCAACGAGCATGTGGTTTTCTAAAATAGGGAGTTTACGTCATAAATTTTGTGAATAGATGTACCGTCGTATATACTATGTTTTGCAAACTACATGAGGTAAAGTGCATATTTCGAAACCACATAGGGTAAAATGCATATTATCGATACCACAGAAGAGTAAATTGTCACTAGCTCTCCAATATATGCTATGCTGGGAGGAGTCAAGCATGGCTCCATCTGCTTTAAGAGGGAATGTTCTGAACAATGGCTTCAACTCAATTTTGAGAGGTACAAATTTGTTAGAATAACTCAAATATTCTAAACACTTTAGCGGGTAATGGTCTGGCTCTGGTTGACGAATGATTCATTTTAGCTAATCACCCTTGTGTATTGGGTGCTATGGTAGATGTCTAGATGACCATGCTGGTTCAAGACTTGTACGATGGGGTCATCCGAAGGGAACAACAGCTTGTGTGACCATGGTAACGGAGCTTTCTACGTGTCTAAGCGTGTTGATTCTTAATGCTTCAAGGAGTTGTTAATATATCTTATCAAGATAAGACTCAGCATGGCCCCAAACCCACTCGCGGAATGGGCTCCTTCAGGATGACAGAACTTTTGATTTTATTATCATCATCAGGTTAATTAATTAATTTCAATGGCATAGCAACGAGGAATGTATGTTGTACGTATATCATAAAGGCAGTATGCATGCTCTTCATGTCCAATAATCTTGCGGATACATATTTCAAATTAATGCATTTTCAAAACATATCTTTTCTCTTTTTTGTATACTCATTTTTTCTTATTTGCAACGGAAAATAATGATCAAAGTGCAGTTGTAATGTAGATATTTTAGTGCAAGGGTGGTTAAAAGTAATTTATAATCTTCACCGACGGTTTTTCTAGGTATAAATACGTGCATTTGATAAAATTCCAGTCTGAAAACCTTTGAAAGGTCCAAATAATTTAAAAGGGAGATAGAAAATCAACTAGGAAAGAGTCTCAAAGTACTAAGATACGAACGTGATGGAGAGTACTTGGGTACTAAATGTTTGGATTATCTTAAAGAGAATGAGACAGTCTTCTAGTGGACTCCACCCGTTACACTACAATTGAATTGTATTGCAAAACGTCGTAACGAAACTGCATACTACACGGATTGGTTTCTGAAAATTAGGGTAGGAACACTCGTTCTAATCATCAAGTAGCAAGGAGGCATGATGAGAGACACACTATCGGTGCCCCAGTAATCATGCCATTAATTGTTAATCTATTGTGTTATACCCAGTACACATCAACTAAAAAATAAGATTAAGGATCGAAAGCGTGAGCAGGCAACTCGAAATGCAAAATAATATGAATCAAGACAAGCAAGTGTAGTTGGGATTACCCGCGTTTTTTGTATGTATCCATCACCAAAATGATATATATTCCTTGAAAACCATTTATATAAGTGAACCAACCTGAGCCTAGAAAGTAGAAACTTACAAGACGAGCTATAAGATCAAATTTCAAAGTGAATCCTAAGCTAAGTAGCCCTAAAGAGAAAGGGTTTATCACATAGTAAATTCAAACATTCGTTTTCATAGAGAGCTGACTAGTCATTCTGAAGCAAAAAAAACAACGGTTAGACAACAAATTACAAAATTTATCACAAAACGGTATGTTGCAACACAAAAATGTCATAACTTGTTAGTACCTAACAAAGGTAGCAAAAAAACACAACAAAGCTTGCCTGTGTCTAAAAACTCTCTTTCTCCTCTGACCAACCGTCATTAACGCAATGCCTCAATCCAAATGTTATCATCGGATCGTAAATGACGCACCATCTACCTTGATCAACACTTCTTCTGCCCCTCCGAGAACTCCTACACAGCAACACCACTTTGTCCTCTCAGCAAAAGAAGGCTTTCCACATAATTCGAGATGTAAAACGAGTGTGCATTCCCATATATACCAAGACCCTTGATATGCCTAGTTTGGGGATTATATGTAGCCAACCCATGGCCCTCTGAGGCCACAAAAGCTTCACCATTTTCACAAAATGAAACTACTTCCTTCAACCTTTCGCCAAAATCTAGTCGGTATAACTTAGTCCAAGATTCTTGCACACCATACTCCACCATCACCCAAACATCACAATACACCTGACTTTCGTTTTTTATCACTCCCACCGAATCCATGATTTTTGTTATAAAAATGCTCATCGCAGACACCCGTGACAAACCATCCGGCAACATTATTTCACCAAATTTCTCATCCCCAAAATTGAAAGTCAAAATCGAATTCCTGCAGCTAAAGTCGGGGAGGAAACGATACTCGATCCAATGCACAATCCCATTCAAATTAAATGAATACCACATGAGTTCAACTATCTGAACCCTAACATCTACGTCCCTCATCTTTCGCCATTTTCGAGTCTTGAGCGAAAATATCTCAACCTCCGGCGGAAGACTGTGGCAAAAGTCATCATATTTTTTAAAATACACCACTCTCACAACCTTGTAATCCTGATCATCAGCACCAAATCCAAGAACAAAACCGTGGGCTCCATTTGGGTTGATAGTTGGCTTGGGCAGATCGAGATGATTCTTAACAGAAGGGTTCCATAAAAAAATAGGTCGCGAACGATTAAAAAAGTAATCATCGTAGAAACAGATTAACCCATCGCAAGAACCCACTATTCTGAAGTACCCAGTTAGTGATTTGAACGGAAACTCGAGGTCGGACACAGAATTGACGGAAAAGGGTCCACCGCCGGCGCGCTCAAGCAGCGAATAGTGTTCAGTGTTGTCGCGTGCATCGTAGCGCCGTAGGAGGGTTGTTTTTTTATTCTTGCGATTTGAGAGGTGTGACGAGATGAATTTGGGGTTTGTGATAAGGGAATGCCACGATTTGCAGACTGTGGCAAAGCGGATTAAGGATTTGACGGGGAGTCTCGAAAGGATTTCGGCCAGAAGCTCCTCCGGAAAGTAATCGGACATTGCCGAAGCAGCGACTGAAAAGTAGAGAGTAGAAGAGCGGCAACCGGTGAATGCACCGGAATATTTATACAAATAATCTTTATTTAATTTTTTAATTTTTTATACTTTTAATTTTTCGCAAAACAAATCTTTAAATAAATTTATAAATCAAAAATAATATTTAATCAATATTATTTTTTAACTATCCCAAAATGGACGTGTGGCCGTTTGAGTTGACCAAAATGAAATATTTTTAATATTTTATATAGTCTAGGCAAACAAAAAAATTAATTTTATAAAGGGGAAATAAAACTTTTTTTTTTTTTTCAAAAAGAGGTGTGTGATATTTTTTCTAAATAAGTTGATAATCGAGTACTATATAGTATTTTACACAAATATATATGATATAGTTAGCTATTAAATTTTCATTGTTTCACAAGTATATTTTGTACATGATATTGTTATATACACGTATATTTATGTATCAGAAATATTGCATAAAATGGAACGTACGATTTCATTCCGGTTTTACGCTAAAATATGCTTTACTAAACCAAGTAGTATTTAAAGACGTTACTAATTTATCGAGTATTAAATTAATAATGTTGAGACCAAGTTGATATCGAAAAAAATATATTATGGAGAGGTTCTTAATTTATCGAATATTAATTATGGAGGTTTTACTGTAATTATACTAGAGTTCCCTTTGAAATGAGATTGAATATGGTAATTCCCAAAAGAGCTCCAATATGGCAACGAACCATTTCTGGTTTTTCAAATAAACAAATCATATCTATACGCTTTTGAAAATGGACAGTTTTACCTTTATGGTTTTCAGATTAGGCAGTCACCCCCTGTAATTTGTGAATATGTGTGAAACACCCTTTCCGTATATGGTATGTTTTTCAAACCGCGTGGGATAAAGTGTCTATTTTTAAACCAAATGGAGTAAACTGCTTATTTACAAACCATATTGGGCTAAAGTGCCTATTAGACGTACCACAATAAGTAAAATGTTTATTTACAAACACATGGGGATAAAGTATTTATTATCGATACAACAGTGAGATAAATTGTCACTAGCTCTGCCATATATGCTAGGAATGAGTCAAGCATGGCTCCAATCCGCTTTAAGAGGGAATGTGGTCTGAGCATGGCTTCAACTCGACTTTGAGAGGTACAAATATGTCAGAATAACCCTTAAATGTTCTAAACACTTTAGCCGGTATGGTTTGGCTTAGGGGTGGTTACCGGTTCGAACCGATCTGGTCCGGACCGGAACCGGCCGGTTCCGGGCCCGTTATGGGCGGAACCGGTCCGATCCGATAAGGAACCAGATCGGATCCGATTCGGTTCCATCGTTTCCGGGTTGGACCGGTTCCAACCCGGAACCGGATTTTTCTTTTTTTCTTTTTGTTTTTTTTTTAAAAAAAGGAAAAAAAGGAAAAAAGGAAAGGATTTATCGAAAAAAAAGTTTTTTTTTATTTTTATAAAATGGATTCGGTTCCGGTTCAATCCGGAACCGGATCCGTTTAGTCCGGAACCGGTAAGATACCGGATCCGAAACGGTAGAACCGATCCGGTCCGGTATCAAGCCGGTTCGGGACCGGTTAGTCCGGTTCCGGTTTCGGACCGGACTAACCGGTCTGGTTTCGGACCGGGTCCGGATCGACCCGATCCGATAAGCACCCCTAGTTTGGCTCTAGTTGACGAATGATTCATTCAATGTCGGCAGAAGGGAACAGTGGCTAGTGTAACCAATGTAACGGATCTTTCGATATTTCTAAGGTCATCTCCAACCACAAACTTCATTTTAGCGTAACTTTTACACCAAAATAGTATAATTTTTACACCAAATACAAAAGTCATCTCCAACTCATCTATTTCAAACTTTAATCTGTAAAGAATATTCCTAGAATATTCCTTTTAATTCAATTATAACTATTATCGTATTCCTTTATATATTTATTTATAAATTCATGTTTAGACAATTTTTTAATTTAATTTAATAAATATAATAATTAATTTAAAGATATAAATATTTAATTAATTTAATAATTAATTACTTAATTATTTTTTTACTAAATTTAATTTTTATAAATATTTATTATAAAAAATTAATTATCAAATATATTTTACTTTAAATAATGATTATTTTAATTTGACAGGAACTTGGTCCTCATAATTACTTTGTGTATTGTGGGGAGCATAAGACGATGATGCTGTCTGCTTGTGTGTTTTCTCTACGTTTGAAGATAAACTGGTATTAGGCCAATATAAAGATTTGTTGGGTATTATGGCCCAATTAATTAAGCCCATTAAAGCTTTAACCACTCTTAACTCTTAATTAAACCTAAACTCTCACCCCCTTTATTCTTGGTGAAATCACGCTGTGATTTTGAGAGTGGTCGTGTGTTTTTTGAGTGGTTGCTTTGTGCTCCATATCAGCGTGCATCCTTTCCCATTTGCTTTGTGCTTCGTGGTTCTGTCCGTGAGTTGTGTGCTCCGATGAGTTCGGCGTTGAGGGTGGTTCTGTCCGGCGTGCTGGCCGTGTGCATCTTGCTGTGTGCTTTGTGTTCTCGGTGCTTAGCTGTGTGGGCTTGTGGGTTGACAGATTATTGGGGTCTTTTCCTCCGGTCTTTACCGTGGTTTCTCTAAGTGACGTAGATCGAGAAAACAGCAGATCTGATCCAGACTTGATATCCTTTTGAGTTTACTATTATACTTGCGTATTGTGTATTTGTATTTGTTTTGCAGGTACACATGACGATGCCAATATGGATATCCACATAACATTTACCAATTTAATTTGTAGGATATAAATATATGTGGGTTCAATGAATTTATTCTCTGATCTAACTATCCTCAAATCAAATGAGATGAGTATGTAAATGAATCACTCACGTGCCACTTTGGATGACGCCTACAATAATTTATTTATTTAATAGGAAATCGTCATTTAAGAAGACAACTTCTGAAATCGCCAGTTGAGATAACGACTTCTGAAGTCACCATCTCAACTGGCTACTTCCTTCAGTTTGCTAAAAGACATAAACGAGTTAATTTTTTAAATTTTTTTATTTTTTCGATTAATTAATTAAAAACCCAATGTTTTAATATATTTCTAAATAAGTTGATAATCGAGTAGTAAATCTAATACTAGAAAATTACTAATTTCAAAGTGATTCTGCATTGTTTTATATAATATTTTGCACAAATATATATGATTTAACTAACTATTAAATTTTCATTGTTTCCCAAGTAATTTTTTTACATAAAATTGTTATATTTACATATATATTTATATGTAGTATAAAATGGATGTACGATTGCATTCTGATCGTAATATGTTAACAAACTCATCAAAATATGCTTTACCCAATATTTAACGTGGCCTTATTTACTTGCAATAACTTTCAAAATGATATTTTTGAAAGATTTTGTTTCAGAATCATATAATATAAGTGAGCAACGGTTCCTATTGCCATGAATAGTAGTACAGTACCATTATTGATTTCATTGGTTTTTTTTATTTTTATTTTTCTGATGGACAGAATTTAGTTGCATTTTTTTGGGTTGTGTTGGGCCTCTTCATTTCCGATTTAGGTTGGCTTGATTTTGACATTTTTGACCCAAGTTTACGTGGCATTTTGTTCTGGTTATGTTAGGGTTTCCTCATTTCTCTACTCACGCGCCTCACTCGTGCTTCAGCCGCCCAAAAGCTGAGATCGTCCCTTTGCATTTAATGAAATTACTGTTGATACGTTGCCATGGTGTGGAAACCCAAAGTAGTTGGGTCATTCGGCGGTATGGTCATGTTTTTTTTTGCCGTGTGGTCTGCAAGGAATCCCGTGAATCTTGGTGTAATCATGCCTTCTCCTCTTCGTGGGTGGCTGTGCGTCTGTACCTTCCATCTTTCCTATATTTTATAATTTTGCATGCTATATTAGCGTCGTGTTTGGGATTTTGGGGTACGCCCTTTTCTTTTGTGCATTGTCCCGTCGAGGGAAAAAAAATTATTCTTGTCGCCTGTTCTTACGCGGCTTCGCTGGTACGGACGGACCTTTTTTTTAAGGCTGGTTCTTACTTCATCCTCTGATTTATGTTCTTGGCTCCTGCTGTTATGTTAGGCTATGCATTTTAAAGGGTTTTCTTTTTTCTGATTTGAGTATTTATGATGTTTTGGTTCTCGTTTTCTGGTTGCTATTGATGCGCTAGGTTTTCCGGCCCATCGATATTTAATCCCTCTTATCTTATTTCCGACTCTTGCCATGCTGACCACAAGAGATGCTGCCTCTGGAATGATCGATCCTAGCTTGCCGCAGTTGATTTCGATTGCTGCAATTTCTTCACTTGCCATTGGAGCAACTTTTAGTGGTTTGGTTCTTCCAAGGCAAGCCTATCAGCCAATAGCAAGTTGGAGTATCATCTATTAGGAACTTTTTTATCTTATTATGATTTTGATAGTAAACAAGAGTTCTCTTTGGTCTGATCATCATTATTGTGGAGCAACTATCACACCATACTGATGAGGAAACTAACAATTTATAGTCGTAGCACATTCCATGAGAAATCTTTTCCTGCTAAAATAAAAAAATGGCTGGAGGCACATGCTTTCAAAAGGAATGCCCTTCTTATAGTAGTACATGTTGGCGCATGCATGGTGATTGGTGATGGAATTCTCACTCCTGCTATATCTGGTAATCTATCTTACATCCCATTTTGTTTTTCTCCTATGGTGTTGTCCAATATTTTTTTTAAGAATCACCAATTCTGATTTATTAGTATTTAACAGACTATTTATGTCTTTTACATTTTACATTTTGAGGAAATATGCATATATGCCATGGTAGAATCTAGAGGCAATAATTAGTATCATTATAATTGTTCAAAAGAAAAAAAGAAACCGGAAAGGAGAGAGTGTATGCATGGATGAACAATTTAGTTTTTCTATTTCGGATCATGGAGAATGGTTCTTCACTTACCCCATGAATCACAGTTGTTAGAAGCAGTAGGAGAGTAATGTTTTGTGAACACATAGGGAAGCCGTGCATATTTATTTCACTTCAACATGAGAGGATGATAACACCCAACATGGATTAGAGTAATCCACCCACCGATTTTCTAGCACTTCGAATTGGTTCAATACTTGATCATAATTGGTAGATCATCATAGTCATCACGTTACCTATTTCATATGTTGATCAATAATATAATTCATGTTATTTACTCTGGTAGTTGTGAATGAATTATATAACTTGTACTATGAAGCTTGGATAAACGTGTTTTATGTATCTTTTTGCTTTCGAGTACACAAGAGCCTGTCACCTTAACATATGAATCTAAAATGAAATACTTCCAGTCAGTTTTTAAGATACTTGCGTCATAATTGTTTCTTTTTGTTTGAGATAATATTTATAATGAACTATATATCTTGTCTTCAAAATATAGTAAATGAGATTGAATAATTAGTTACAAAGAACATCCTTTTCATTTCTTAAAATCAATATAATTTTTGTAAGCTTACAAGAGACATTATTTTCAATGCATAGTTAATGTAATTGGAAGATATCAATTGTTAGTCATAAATGATTACAGTCTTTTCGTCTTCTATCACTTAAGGCTATATATTTGCTTCATATGATTCTAAGTGATGAGATACATATTGGTTTGGTCCTCAGTTTCAATTTATCCTCGACTGGTGTTCATGAAGGCTCAAGATATTCTGATTTGACCAGCAGTGGCTTCACTTTGACTGGGCATCATGGATTATCACCTCATTATGTTCATGGTAATAGGTTCACCGAAAAGTTGAAAATCCTCTCATCTTACGAGGATTATTCATCTAGCTACTGGTTTATGAATTTTCGAGAATTATGCTCTTATTTTTTTAGCTAACTTGTGAATCAGGTTGAGTTTTTTTTTTTCTTTGTTACTTTTGCTCCTTACCATTAAATAATTGATGTTTATGTATTTCAGTTGCTAGAAAGATCAAGGAAAGAACTTAAATGATCTGTGGAGATATATATTAATATTGTAGAGAATATTGTAATGCATTCGAATCAAAGGGTGATTTAGTTGTATTGTACTTTGTGTTGTAAACATCTTGTAGTCTATGATTAAGTTATCTTATATCAAAGGATTTCGAGAAGCCACCTGACCTGAAGAGAGCCATTTGTGCTTGACAGACTGTTTTTGAGGGCCTAAGGATTTTGAGACTTTGTGATTGTTTCATGCTTTTAACAGGTTAACTAAATGCATGCCAGCATAATGGTCTCCATTTGAAGTTGCAGCATTCATGCTTGCTTCAGGTACTGTTTGAGGTTTATGTGTTTTGTCTTTATTTTATTTTATGTATATACCAATAAGGTGATCCCTGGCACCGCGCCTTGCGCGGTGCCAAGGGAACTAGTATCTTATAATATATTAAACTTATGTAAATAATAGAGAATTTATGTAAAAAAACAAATGGGATATGAAATTTCTAAGGTTGAAATTAAAAGGGATAAGAACCAACCATCCTTTTCTCCTCTTTTATCGATTGATCATCAATCTATCACAGTGCTTCTAAATATTAGTCTCCCAAAATCAATATCATCCAAAATATATTTCCAAATTTATTTCTGCATGAATGAACACTTGGCTTTTCTCACCTTTTCTTGTCCCTCCATTAACAACACCATGCAAACACAAACATCTAAAGGAGAGGAGATCAAGAAAAGTTGAGGCAAGCCACCCACCATTTCCGCAGTCGTAGCACCGCCCTACTTAGCACAAAAAAAAGGTTTTGTACACCACCACGAAGGCGGCGCAAAGATGAATGACCTCTTTTCACATTCTTTCAAAAGATACCAGGACCTCAGGACCGCTGATCTCGAGTCCGGGGGAGCCAACGGGACAGAAACAGTCGACCTAAACCGATTTTTCGACGATGTCGAAAAAGTCAAACAAGACATGAACCAAGTGGAGAAGCTCTATAAACGGCTCCAAGAATCCAATGAAGAGAGTAAAACTGTTCATAATGCCAAAACAATGAAACAGCTAAGAGCCCGGATGGATTCGGATGTCTCCCAAGTCTTGAAACTTGTGAAAACAATCAAAGGGAAGCTGGAAGCCTTAGAGCAATCAAATGCCACGCAACGGCGTGTCCCCGGCTGCGGACCGGGCTCCTCCGCCGATAGGACTCGAACCTCCGTGGTCAGTGGACTAGGCAAAAAGCTCAAAGACATGATGGATGATTTCCAGGGCCTTCGAGCTCGAATGAACGAGGAGTATAAAGAAACCGTTGGCAGGCGATATTTCACAATCACCGGAGAGAAGGCGAACGACGACCTAATCGAAAACCTGATCTCGAGCGGAGAGAGCGAAACTTTCCTCCAAAAGGCAATCCAAGATCAGGGTCGGGGCCAGATTTTGGACACTATATCAGAAATTCAAGAAAGACACGATGCGGTGAAGGAGATAGAGAAAAACCTAATGGAACTGCACCAGATTTTTCTTGACATGGCAGCGCTGGTGGAGGCGCAAGGGCAGCAGCTGAACAATATCGAAAGTCACGTCGCGCATGCGAGCTCGTTCGTGAGGCGGGGGACGGGGCAGCTCCAAGAAGCAAGAGAGTATCAGAAGAGCTCGAGGAAATGCACCTGCATTGCTATTGCCCTCATTATAGTTGCAGTGATCATATTAACTTTTCCTATTTGGTACAACATTTTGTTAAGTGCCATATTTTGATTTGGTTCTTTCTTTTGATCATTTTTGAGATATGGGATCGAAGAGATAGATTAAAATGGATGATTAGATAGAAACTTTTGGTCTTATTTTCATCACCAGGTTAATTAATTTCAGTGGCATAGCAAGGAGGAATGTATGTTGTACATATGATATAAGGGAACTAGGGAGGCATGCATGTCCTTCATGTTCAATAATCTTGCAGCTACAGAATTCAAATTAGTGTATTTTCAAAACATTTTTTTATATTCGATTTTTCTTATTTACAATACGAAAATAATGATCAAAGTGCAGTTGTAATGTAGAAATTTTAGTGCAAAGATGGTTACAAAAAATTATTATCTTCACTGACGATTTTTCTAGGTAGAAAACATGCATTTGATAAAATTCAAGTATGAAAACCTTTGAAAAATCCAAATAAATTAAAACGGAGATGGAAAATCAATTAGAAAAGAGTATCAAAGTACTAAGATCGGACCGTAATGGAGAATACTTGTGTATTAAATTTTAGGATTATCTTAAAAAGAATGAGACCTAGTGGACTCCACGTGTTCCTCGTATCCAAATTTTCCTGGACATAATTCGGGTTATCATGATATTCACTAAAAATCCCAATATTATTTTGGGGCTATGCGGTCGAAAGAGCTGTATATTTGTTGAAAAATGTTCATAACAAAACTGTAGCAAAGGTATCTATGAGATATGGATTAGAACACAAGTTTAAGTTACATTAAGATTAGGGATGGATAAGTTGGAAAGTTGTTTAAACCAATTTAAATTTATTTTCTTTATTATTCAAATTTTTATTACAAGAACATTGTACTGTAAGAAGACATGACTCGAAATTATACGCAAAGACTTGGAGTTTAAGGGATTAAAAAGGATATTCTGATCGATAGAAGCGCTTGGAGAAGACTGACTGATATGTCCGACCCAACTTGATTCTATTTATTGTTTATAAAGCATATCCCAATTCATTGAGAATAGAGATATAAAATCATTCCACTTAAATTTTTTAAAAAAAATATAATAAACAAATAAATTACCCATGAAGATAAATTGTTACATTTGTTAATACGAGGAGATAAACTTTTATATGCAATGTGATCATTTTTTATTAAATAATAATTAATTAATTTTTTTTAAATAATTGATGCATCCAAAAATAAGTTTCTGGTCGTAACATGTACCTTTTAAACCTTTTGCCCATCGCCTCTCCAGTGTTTTCCATTTCTTCTATACTCCTACGTCGATAAAGCCATGGCCGCGTCATTGGCTCGCCAAGCCGCAAATCTCGCAAGGCTCTCATCTTCATCCTCGGAGGTGGCGGCGTCTCGATCTGCCTCTGTAATTCACCGCCGCGGTCTCGCTGGCGCCGCCGGTATTAATTTTGACCCCACATTTCAAATAGTGGAAAATGATAAATAAAAAACACAAAATCCATTCATTAGCTATGTGGATATGTAGCCATGTGTTTTATGCTGTATCATTTTCACTGTTCGATTCTTTATTTGCTTTTTGCTATTAATGAACTGAATTTCTGCATATCGAATTTGTAGAACACCATGGGCCAACAAAGGTTGATTTCTGGAAAGAACCAATGAATCCGGGAAACTGGAAGGAAGAGCATGTGAGTTTCTTCTATATCAGATTTTAGTTTATTGGATGTTATAGAATATTTCAATTATTTTAGAGGTTTTGTTTTTTTGTTGGAATTTGTTGATTGATGCTATTTATGCCGAGAGGTTCTATTTTTTTTCTTTTTTATCTTTAAATGTTATGTATAATTATTTTTTTCTCAAGTTAGACTGCATACTTGTGATATATAATGAGGATTTTGGCATTTAGGAGCAATGTTTTGGCTTAGTATTTTGGCGACATCCTTATTGTACAACTGACTTATAGTGGTTTAAAGATCATCTTCCCTTGATCTGAAAGAGATAAAAAGGTTTTACCTTCTGCGTACTACATGGATTGGTTCCTGAAATTTAGTGTAGGAACATCTGGCTAATCATCAAGCAGCAAGGAGGCATGATGAGAGACACACTATCCGTACACCAATAATCATTCCCTTAATTGTTAATCTATTGTGTTATATCCGGTACACAGCAACTAAAAATAAGATTAAGGATCCAAAGCGTGAGCAGGAAACTTGAAAAAAAAAGAAAATTTAAAGTCTCTGCCAACCTATTCTATCTTATGAAAATATAATATTGTGCTTACCATTTAGGTGAACTTAATACTTTAAACATGTATCGAGATCATCATTGATTGTATGTATAACTTCTTAGGGCTTGTCCGCCATCATTGAGAGGGTTCTGGTGCAACATACAATTCCCTGTCAACTCCCAAATAATCTGTTAAATAATACCCTAACCTTAATTTTAAGTGTATAGTCAGTTTGGGGATATTTAACTATCTTAAATATACTTGGGCCTTTGATTGATTGCTCTTTTAGAAGTAAATACCTTAAAATGGTTTGGATGTTATCGTGATTAAATGTGACAGGTTATTCGTCAAAATTCATTGATAATCTCCTTGAGACTAGTTTTTTTCTGGATCGTTCTTCTCTGCAATGAAGTGTTGACGACCTAAGAAGAAT
Organism: Haberlea rhodopensis; assembly: GCA_907163345.1. NCBI lineage: Eukaryota > Viridiplantae > Streptophyta > Magnoliopsida > Lamiales > Gesneriaceae > Haberlea > Haberlea rhodopensis. The sequence goes on along the minus strand of CAJQUN010000136.1, from coordinate 1,134,562 downwards.
GCTTTCATGAGTGTGTATGCTCTCTTGTCATAAAAATGCATTTAAGCTTAAAGTATTTCGTATATTTTAAGAACATCGGAGCATGTATGAGTCTTAATGCAGTCGGATCTCTCCCCATCTATTGGATGATTTACAGTCACTAAGGATGGCTGCAATTTCTTGAGTCGCCTAAAAGAACTGAGCTCAGGGTTTCAACTATAATGATCCAACATTTGTACCCTTCCTTTTTAACCATCCAGCACTTGGTAAAAACTGTACATACCAACAACTTTTTTAGTCTGTCATGCATCTCTAATCTAGACTTCTTAATATTTCAAAAAATTAGGATACAATAGGTGAGGATACAACTGTATTATTTTAATAAGTAAGTCATTAAAATATAAAGAAGTGCATATGCATATTGAAAAATATCATGAGCACATCAATAATTAAATCAAGCAAATTGTGTAATTATACATTAAAATTTGAAGGTGTCCACAAAATAATATTATATGCCATATTATAAGAAGTGCAGTTTGCCCTTATCAATAATACCAAATAACTTTTTCTCATTTGTTTTTTAATTTTAGTTAAGAGTTATAAACAAATTCTTGCATCGAAAAATGACTACTATTGTAGCTTTTTAAAAATGTGAAATGATACCCACCAAATTTAGCATGGTCAGGATATGCCATCCTTTAACCATGGCGGATATCATATCCAAATATTGTCTCTTTAATTTATTTAACAGGTCATATCCTTATGGGTGAATGCTGAAAATCATTGCTCTTATGGTAAAGTAATCATGTCCCCTATTGGTCTTGATATTAAGGCATAACCTACTTGGGGAAGTAAAGATTACAATTTAGTTGAAATGCTTTGAACCCATTGAACAAAAGTTGCTTTTGTCCAGGTGTATGATGATGTTGGATAAATTTGTCTTGTTGAATATTTTGAACTACTTTTATTGTAAAGAGCCTTTTGATCAATTTAAACCTTGTAATTAATGAAGGAGATTTGTACTAGCATTATGTTATGGCTCCATGTCAAGGCCTATGAATTGTTTAGAAATTCACTTACACACACGAGGGAGTAGGGTGGATGGTAATAAAATGTGGGGGGAATCATTATGGGAATCATTTCTGTTTTGGTGAACATACTAACTTGGGCTGGGGTAATCCGACCTGTTGGATCCAACTATAGGAGGTTGAACATGGCAATTAAATTATTAGTGCATGCACTAGAAAAGATGTTGGTGCATTTGGAGGAAAGGAATAAGAAAGTTCGAGAAGTTACTTGCTACTGATAGTAATTTGGAGAGACCTTACACCATTGACCATTCCATGATAGCTGTGACTGGACTTGAAGAAATTATGGAGGTCATGGAAGGGATGATCGAGATCTTTGATTTGATTAGATATAGTTATTAAAAGCCCGCAAGGCACGCGCTTTAGTGTGCCTTAGTCCAAGGCTCATGCCTTGCGCCTCGCAGCGCCTTGCGCTCCTTGTTTTGGAAAGGCGCACGCCTTTGCACGCTTCCTGCGCTTTTACTCATAACCAAGGCACGCGCTTTAGCGCGCCTTTGCTAAAGACTGAGAATATAGGCGGCTATTAGTATTTACTAGTGATTAAGGTTTAGTTGGACCATTATATTTATATTTGGGCTTATTAAAAATAACCCAAACTAGAATGTTACGGTTTATTTGCTACGTAGCCAAGCTAAAGGAAGAGAATGATGTTGAACGCTATAAATTTGGTGATAATATGATGAAGATGACATTTATCTTAAAGTTGAAGATATGAGTGATAAATATATTAGTTTTTTTTTTATTTTGAAACTTTGAGTAGTTTAATGTGTAATTTTTTTTAAATTTTAATATTTCTTGAACAATATTTTTGCATTATGATATTTAATATTTTATTTAAATTTGTTGTCATTTGAGCTCACTTTATTATTTAACTTTGTTATATTTAAGTTTATTTTTTTGTAACTGTTAGAATTTCCAGGACACCTTTGCGCTTCAGTGTGCTATGCGCCTTTAATAACTATGCGCCTTTAATAACTATGTGATTAGATATGACATACTGCTCGCAGAATAAATTTTCCTAGCTTTGGATCCTATAGGTTTATTATCGAAGGCTGGACATTATTTCTGCACTCCACCAAGCAATTGGGTGCAAATCACGTACATATTTGTATGGAATGGGGAGATTGATTCATTGTTGCAGTTGGGTTAAGAAATGGGTACCTAATCTGGATTGCGAAGGATTAATGGAAGAATTAATTACAGTTATAGCAGGAGGGAGGGTGGGGCTTGGGGATTAATCTCACTTTTAACATTCAATTAACATAGTGGTGAGCTCTAGAGGGAAATTTGTGAATTTGGGTCAAACATTAAAAGGGCCATGCCATGCTTGTGGTGATTATACAAATTGATGGAAAATTTATTGAAAGGAAACATTTATTTACTGTAGATGTCATGCAAAAGCTTTTTTGCAAGAACCTTATTGGCATCACATGCAAGAGCTTGATGGTTAATATGTTTCAGGGTATAAATGGGTGTTTAGATGACTAGGGAATCAATAATTGTTTCACATTTTTGGTCAATCTATAGTACGATCTTTGTGTATTCACAAGACTGGATTTGTTGAATTTAAAGTTTGTGTTACGATTAAAGAAGCAATTTTCATTTGGGAATTGATCACGTTTATCCAAAGTACTGACTCCTGTGCAACACGTCCATAAGTTGGCGCTGGAAGTGAATTTGTTTTTGCACATGCGATCTTGAAAATCACTAATGAATAATGCTTCTGTTTCATTCGCTTTTTCCAATTCGATTCCACTAGCTTCTTTTCCAGCCATATTATTTACTGCTCTTCCAATTTTTGTATGAAATTCAACTTTGGTAATGTCAATATTTTTATATTGGTTTTAAACAAATGTTGCTATATTGACACAATTCATTTGGCTTTGCAGCTTGTGATTGTATCTTTATCTGGATGGGGTTTACTTTTCTTCGGAGGATACAAGTTCTTCTCTGGAGGCAAGAAGGACGAGGTACTTGTTCCATCCTTTTGAATATGCAACTTTCTGCTCTATAACCATACTTGAAAATTTGTATGTATCTACACCGAAAGATAGTTGAAGAGAGACATAAAGGGAGATGAGAGATTTCAGGGTATGCATTTGTCACAATTTGCACGCATTGGATTGAAAAAAAATGACAGCAAACGTGGTTGTTTTGTTGACTTCAGAGATCTAATGGTAGTGCTTAACCTAGTAGTATGCCATAAGATGCTAATCAGTTATACCAAATGATAAGACTCCACATCCTTGTTTTATCATGCATTTGGTTTGAATTCTATAATAATTGGAGTTCAAATTATTTTATCATCCTATCTTCCAATCTATCATCTAGATCATTTATCATCTCATCCCACAAGCTAAACGGTGGATTAAAGAAGTTTAATTATACGACGATTGTTTGTAGTGTTTATGACCGACTTCTGTAATCTTTATTAAGAAGTTGGCTGTTATATCATTATATCAGTCTGCTTAGGATTGACGTTTGTGATTTTTTTTTTTTGTGCAGAAAATGGTAGAAGCAGCACAATAAGCTGGAATTAAGCACACATCGAAGTGTATTTCGTTTAATAATACGCACTCCTATTCGTTGTTTTGTATGGATTTGGTGCATCTGCACCTGATTTCAGTTTATGATATTATTAAAAATGCTCGGGTGATGGATTTATGATCTTTGTGAAGAACGATACTCTTTTCCTAAGTATCTTTCGGTTTCTTTGTTTGCTTTTAGAATTTTGACAAATTAGTGGGAAAAACCTTTTGAACAAAATGCTCTTTATTTTAAATCGACCGTGGCAAAAAAATTGTACTTAAAATTATGTGTATTATTTTCATAGCGATACGGTTTTTTTGGTATTGTCATAATAAAAAGATCTTATGTTACTAAGTATATTTTAAATTTTATTATTTTATCTGCCACAATAAAAAAAGATCTTATAGAAACTTATAAAATTTATAATTTTTTTAAATAATTTAAGCCAAAAAATCAGCTTTAACTCTTTGCTAGCGAACCTTTTTGGTTTTTAACTTTGCCGCATTAACCAATTATCTAAAATCTTAGCATATGTTTTAATACAAAGAGCAAGTTATAAACTCTAAGGAGTGATCACTCGGTTAATTCGGTTACTGAATTAATCAAAATCGAAAACATCGATTTTTTTACAAAATCGAATCGACCGAAATTTTTTACAAAATTGAACAAATCGAATATCAGTTAATTCGGTCGGTAACCGAATTAATCGATATTTTTGAAAAATTTCAAAAAATTATAAAACGAAAAAGAAAAAGAAAAATTGATTTTAAAAATTTGAAAAAATTTTTTAAAAAAATAAAGCTCGGTTAAATAACGGTTAACCAATATTTTAAAAAATTAAAACCGAACTTTTGAAGACCGAGCTGAATTTTTGAATTATTCAATTCGGTCGATTAATTCAGTTAAATTTAACTTTTGCTCACCCTTAATAAACTCGGAGTCTCGTATAAGCTAAGCTTAGAGAATAAAATCCTTGATCGACGAGGAGGAGCATCTCAAAGTATGGGGCAAATGATCAAGCGCTTTGACTTTGTCTCCCGGGTTCCACCACAGGTTGGGTTTGAGAGCCGTGTGATGGGCCACTATCCAACACGGTTCGGAGAGCACTTTTAATCTGCGTTGTCTCCCGGGATCCACCACAGATTGGGTTTGAGAGCTGTGTGATGGGTCACTATCCAGCACGGTTCAGAGAGCAATTTCAGTCCGCGTTGGTGAATACAATGAGATAAATACGATGAGATAATTTTTCGGGAGTTTCAAATTTTAAAATATTAAAAAAATATGGGAAATGATATATATGTCATTTTGCTATAAAATGAGATAAATATGATGAGATAAATTTTTTTTTCCTAAAACAAATCAAATATTGGGTTAAAAAGTAATCCTAAGGCTATTAATCTCAATCTTTCAAAACAAACATGGCCATAGAATTATAATATTATGTTTATATCGACGTCTTAGAAGACATACTATATGTATGTGAGAAGCAAGAACTCCCAACGTTTACTCCAAATATGGATAGATTGTGATTGGGTTGCTTTGATGTTGTTTTTAAGGCCAATATCCTTAAAAATACATCAAACATTATATTGAGAATACTTCCGTCCAACTTAAATGATAATATTCTCGTGTAAAGATTGCTATGGCATACAATTAGCAACCAATAAACATCGTGTCTGTATTTTACTTTAAGAACCAACGAGGAAAGAAGACTGTGTCCTTCGTTAAAAAAAAAAAAAGGAAAAAAAGAATTCATTTCATTTTAAATGTGATACATTAAGGTGGAGACAAAGGGCAAATAATAATAGAGATCGACACGTAAAGAAGGTGGGGGCCATGGATCATATTTCACGAGATGGTTGCATCCATAAAAATAGACAGAAATGGATGAGATTTTAGTCTTTCATCTTCCTTCCTTCTTTCATTACGAAAACTGAGTTACACATAAAGCTCATCAGAGAAGAAATGGAAGTCAACCCATGTTTTAGCAATGTGAGCATCACCCTTTCTCCCTCTCTTTACCTTTCATTCTCTTCAATTTATTGTGATTTCTTTCTCTCTTTTCTTTTTCTAAAAAAAGTTGGCCTTTTTTTTTTATGTATAGAAAGAACAACGTAATTTTTTTTAAATTTTTTAAATTCATTTTATAAATTTTCGTTTTTATTAATTTTTTTCCAATTTTGTTGTTATATTATCGAATAAAGGAGAGGAACCACACTGAAAATATAGTTCCTTGACGGATGAGTAATACATCCTCTGAGGTTATGTTGTGGCCCTTCAGTGCATCCAAGTCCTTAACGTGACATATAAATGTTATTATATTGTGTTGGGTATACCATATCAATTACGTAGTTGTCCTCGATATAGTGCCATTGAGACAGTATCAAATAAACCCGTCTGTAATTATTTGACACTCCCTGTACACAAAGATTACATTGACCCTAGCACCCTGCCCTAGAATTAAGTAATTTTCTTTTAGAGATAGGAATTTTTTTATAAGATTTCTTTTATTTTATGATTAATAAAAATAATTGTTTAGAAGATAACCTTTGATTATTTTTAAACTTATAGTGATTATTTATACACCTCATCATATAATATATAATATATCATAGTGTAGTAGTTTACTGAAACCAATAAAATTTATTATTTTTGACATATTCAACCCTCTAATATTTTTGTTTTCGACAGAGACACCTTTCTGCTGTATTATTTTAAGAATATTAGGTGCCATCAAATTGATGTTATACAAGTTAATTAATTAGAAAAAGAAAAGTAATATTTTAGAATAGAAATTAATTAATTAGAAAACAAAAGAAAAAATAATATTTTTAGAATGGAAATTATGGTAAAATTTCAAAATATTTATTAGTAAATTCATTAAGTTGATTATTAACAAAACAAAGAAAGCTACTTAAAACGAAACATAGATACTGACTGCATCATAATTTTGAAATAAAGTGTTATTTATTAAGTTTATAGTTAGTTTATAAGAGTTCTCAATATTTTTTTCTTTTTTAGGGGAGGGGAGGACTCGAACCCGAGACCTTGTACATTGGAAAATAGAAGACAACCACTATAACACTTGTTCTCTATAAAAGTTATCAAGTTAATCATTCGAGGGTATATATATAACTAACTCGTAAAAATTAATATAAGATAAATTTTAATTTTAATATCGAATTTTAATTTCATATTATTCAGTGAGATTAATAAGAAAAAAATGATGGCTGCCTTGTCTCTAGAACCATATAATATATCTTTATAGTTTTTTTGATGTATAATAAATAATGACATTTGCTCTTCATGTTCATGCACAAGGACAAGAAGAAAACAATGAAGCAGCAGTCCATGATGCTACTCTGCTCTAAAGTATACCTTTCCGAATCGAAGAACAACGAAGCAATCGACTCAATCGAGCACGCAGCTAAGAAAGATCCCGAAACCGTGATTGTTAACAAGTTCGTAGACCTCGAATACAATCGAATCGGGTACACACTCGTGTCGTATGTAGCCCACGATAGCATAGGGTGTCCTGTTTACACCCCACTGCTTCAGAGTGTTGTAGCCATGGCTGGAGCTGCATATGAAGCCATAAACCTCGAGTCACACTGTGGTGCTCATCCCCGACTCGGTGTTATTGATGATATAGTGTGTCATCCGTTGGCTCGGGCTTCACTCGATGAAGCAGCATGGCTTGCAAAAAGCATCGCCTCAGATATTGGGAACCGGTTTCAGGGTAAGTGAGGAGCATACCTAGAAATTTTGATATTGTATTTGGAGTGGTAAACTTGCATTCTAATCAATGGGTTTGATTCGTCCTTATTGTTTGGGATTGATATCGTTTTGGTTTCTTTTGTTTGCGATGTTCCAAAAATGTTAGCTCATCGTTAAAATCTGATGAAAGAAGGACGAAAACGGTTTTGGTCCCAAATAATAGGAATCAAAACATCATAAACAAAAAAAATGTAATCACATGATGTTGTTTACACTGCAGTGCCAGTGTATCTATATGGTGCAGCACATCCAACAGGGAAGGCCTTGGAGACTATCAGACGTGAACTGAACTATTATCGTCCCAACATTTCGGGGAACCAGTGGACCGGTTGGTCCCAACCTGAAATTCTTCCAGAAAAACCCAATGAAGGACCTGAAATGGTGACTCGGGCAAGAGGGGTGGTGACAATCGGTGCACGTTCTTGGGTCGCCACCTACAATGTGCCCATCTTGTCGACAGATGTCTCTATAGCTAAGCGGATTGCTTTGTCCGTGAGTGCTCGAGGCGGGGGCTTGCAGACAGTGCAAACACTAGGCCTGGTTCATGGAGAGGACACAACTGAAATAGCTTGTATGCTGCTGGAACCGAACAAAATTGGGGCGGATCGTGTCCAGAACCACGTCGAAATGTTGGCTTCACAAGATGGTGTGGACGTGGAAAAGGGCTATTTTACTGATCTTTCACCTGAAATGATCGTTGAAAGATACAAGAAGTTGATCTTGGACAGACATATCTTCATTTAATTGTCTTGGTGTTGCTGGGTGTAAAGAGAGGAATGCCTTGCCTTGTTTCAAAATCAGAATCAAGAGTCAAGACGCAGCAGAAAATAAAAATTTCAATTTAAGTAGGGCACAATCACTTTCCTTTTGATTCAGACAATAAATCCTTGCATATAATAATTACTAAATAGAATTATACCAATGACGCCTATCTGGAATTGGGGAAATTTGATGCTATCCCCGCCGCTGGTTCTCGTGTGTAGCATCCATCGTTAGTTTTTTTATGTTGTATATTTCATATCAATGATGATGATGCCCTCACAACGTGAAACTAACCTTGTAACAAATATTGGCCTTGTTCTCTCTCTCTCACACAATAACATATGGCATGGTGCCACTGATTTTAATAATTACTGAAGAAAATTAAAACAGTACAAGGTAAGGGGACTAGGCCAAACCTACCAAATGCTGTAAAACCTAAGAAATACTCTATGCAGTACATTATAAGATAAAGCAGAACGGGGTAGTCAAGTAGAAAGTTAGAGCCACAAATAGTTAGAGTATTATTTCTTCTTCAGCCTTGTCATTATCTTTAAATTATATTTCTTATTGGTTGTGGTTGATGAAGAATATTTGTGTGACAAAATCTCGTCCTCATCATCTTCCTTTGGATAATAGTGTGCCCTAGATTCCATCATGAAATTGTTTATCTATATATTTCGTATTGAGGTGTTCCATCAACTCCACATCATATGGAAATTCAGCTTTCGGGACATAATTTCCATATGCCCATCCAGCCAAACTGATAATGGTAGGTCGTTATCAACATCTTCGACGCATTCAACCACGTTACGGGATGCATAAGGGATTTTTGTGATACTGGGCTCTCCTTTAAAGATGCCAGCTTTTATTATTAAGAAATTGGGGATTTGATCAATGGTTGGGAGTCTTCCGATTTAGAATTTGATGAAGTAATGGATGAGATTGTACGTATGGATTCAATTTGAATTTTTTTCCAGATGTGGAGTTTCGTGAAGAGCGATTAAGGGGTACTGTCTTAGTCCTGTCTGGGGAGGATGTCCGACCTGCCCGAGTGAAGCACCTCCCCTGAAGCTATAGTCTTGCAATTAATGAGCACAATTTTATTATCTGAAATTAAATTGGAAAGGCTTGTAAATGCATGATATTTTTTAAAGTTAGGGATGATAGAAGTAGGAAAAGGTCCAAGATTAGGTTCGAAGATTGGATGAAATCTACTACTATATTCCTAATGTTCTACCTATATTCAAGTGCCAAAACATCCACTAGGGTAGCCGATTGAATAAGAGAGAATTATGAAATTTATAAGAACTGATAACCTCTCAAACACAAATCACCTATTGAAAATGTTCTAAAAAATATTTTCAAGACTCCTATGATTTTATGACTTTTGAGAAGTATATATAAAATATCTGATTCGGCCAAAATAAAACTTTTTGTAGTTAGAATTCGATTAAGAAAAGATAGTAGAATATTTTTTGATTATCAAATATAAACTATCCCCTATCACACACTGCGATCCCAAAAAATTAATCTTATTTATTTTGCGACAAGCACAATGAATATGTCAATTTCGGATACTTATCATGAATTTTTGGTTCAATTTTAATGTGATTAACTTTTGTCACTCTCAATAAATTCCTGGATTCGTCCTAGTTGGATCACGCTGTTGGGTTTGTTGGCCCATTACCTATTTTATTCATATTGGGCTTTTGGCCATCTCCTCCCTTACCATAACCGAGCCCCCCATTACCGAGCCCCATTTCTATTCTGCCTTCCCCCTTCATCTCCCCCACTCTCCAGAATCTTCCCAGCGCTTGTGTCTCTTCGGCTGGTTCAACTTTGGGACTTGCTCCCTCCTCTTCGTCTCCCCTTCGGTGCCTTTATGTTGGCCTTGGGTTCATGCTTGGTTGGAGGGCCTGAAACCCCGAAAATCCCTTGGAGGATTTCGTCCCCCCCCCCCCCCCCCCTTTTGTCTTCCTGTCTCGGGTTTTTCCTTTGTGGTGCTCTGTGTGGCCGTGAGCTTAAGTGGTGCTGTGTGCGCTGTGGTGCTCTGTGTGGTCGTGAGTTGTGGTGCTCTGTGTGGCCGAGAGGTGTGGAGCTCTGTGTGGCCGTGGCTGGTGCTGTGTGCACCTTGTGCTTAGGGTAGGTGCTGTGTGCGCTGTGGTACTGGAGTGGCCGTGAGCTTGGTGCTGTGTGCGCTGGCTTGTGCTGAGCTTGGTGCTGTGTGCGCTGGCTTGTGCTGTGCTTGGTGCTGTGGGCGCTGGCTTGTGCTTGAGTGGTGCTGTGTGCGCCTTGAGTGTGGTGCTGTGTGCGCCTAGGTGCTGTGTGCGCCGGCTTGTGCGCTGTGGTGCTGTGTGGCCGTGGTTGGTGCTGTGTGCGCCTCGAGTGCTTGGTGCTGTGTGCACTGTGTGTGGTCGTGGCTGAGTGTGTGCTCTGTGTGTGTGCACTGTGTGTGCTGAGTGCGCCGTGTGTTAGGGCTGTGTGCCTTAGGCAGTGGTTCGGGCAGGGTCTTCGGGTAGTGTCTTCGGGCAGTGTGTGTGTCTCCACCTTTTGGATTTGATACCTTGGTTCCCCGGTGACGACGTTGAAAGGAAACCCAGCTCGACCTGAGCCCTAATTCCTTACTCTTGCTTTGCATTTCAGTTTATAGTTTCATTAGTTGAAATTGTATACTGTGATCTGTTTTTGTTCTTGATTGCAGGTTATCAATCGAGATCGAAAGCGGAACGAAATCCTTACAGTGGTATCAGAGCGTTCCGTGCCTGGTGGAGTGCTCGGTGGACTTCGGGCAGCAGCAAGAGTGCTCGGGCAGACCTCGGGCAGCGGCTGGAGAGCTCGGCTGGTCTCGGGCAGTGCTTGTTGGGCTTCAGGCAGCAGCAGGAGGCTTCGGGCAGCAGCTGGAGAGTTCGGGCAGCGACTGGAATCTCGGGCAGATCTCGGGCAGTGCCTTTCGGTGCTTCGGTCAGTGTTGGTTTCGTCACCCCAGAGCTTTGTCTCTGGGTAGTAAGTGATTATCTTGACCCATAATCTATTTACTACGTTGTTTCTAACTAATTGTGTCCCTTACCCGTAGGAAAATCTCAATCTGAAACCCCATGCTCGTACACCGTTGAGTGTATTGTGATCTTGTGGGTGATTGCGTTTTTTCCTTCCCTTAGCTTGGTTAATTCTTTCATTGTGTTTTGTGTGCCTTGTGGTCCTTGCTTCTGCTGTTTGGTTGTTGAAATTGTGTGTGCCTCTCTGCTTAGTTGTGATGGCTTCAATTTCTGGATATAACCTTGAACCTTTTAATGGAAAATCTGATTTTTCTATATGGCAACAAAAGATGAAAGGAATTTTAATACAACAAAAGGTATTTAAAGCTATTGATGGTAATTGGGCTGAGAACATTACTTCTGCTAAGAAACTTGAAATGCAATAATTTGTTGTCTTGTTCTGGATTAGAATCATGTGGTCTTGAGGGTAGATGGGGAAATGGTGTTATGAAAATCATAAAGGGTTCTTTGGTTGTTTTCAAAGGTAAAAGAAAAGACATCTTTATGCTTGCAAAACTGAATCTGTATATGATAATGTGAATTCTGTGACTGATGACTTGACTGATCTGAGGCATAGGAGATTAGGTCATTTAAGTTCTAAAGGTCTAGAGAATTTGCATGAAAAAGGTTGCGTTGGTAAAGACGAGTTGTCTTGCATGCCTTTCTGTGATTCGTGTGTTTATGGCAAACAGCAAAGAGTGAAATTCCCGGATTTCCCTTCCCCTAATGTGACTATGAGTTCTGTGCATGTTGATGAGTCTGTGTCCAGTGCTACTCCTTGCAAGGTGGAGCATTTAACTGGTGTACGTCATGTTAATGAACCTGAAATTCATGGAATGCCTGTAAATCATGGTAGTGTTGTTGAACATGAACATGTTGTGCATGATGAATTGGTTGCGATTGAACATGAAGATTTGCATGATATAGCTTATGCTATTAGTTGCTTAATGTATTTGCTGGTTAGTACTTGGCATGGTATAGCTTATGCTATTAGTTGCTTTAGTAGATATATGAATAATCCAAGCTTTGTGCTTTGGAATGTTGTTCAATGGTTGTTATCTGTAGGTGATAATCTAAGTGATTATGTGTTTAATCCTGCTGATATGTGTACTAAGTGTTTGTACCTTAGTAAATTTCAATCATGTTTAAATTTTTTAAAATTTGATACTGATGATTGATGCATGTTTTGTCCCTTGGTTAGTGTTTTATAACCTGCTGTGTGCTCGTTATAAAACTGTTACCCTGGTTACTTTCCCACTTTAACTTGCTATGTGCTTGTTATTGTTTTTCCTTTGTCTGTGCTGTGTGCTATGACAGGAATTTGGTCCACACAATACTGTGTGTGTTGTGGGGACCCTTTGGGCGATGATGAGTCATCTATTGGGTTTTCCTTACGTCGAGGTGGAGCCGGTATTGTGCCAAGGTGGAGATTTGTTGGGTTTGTTGGCCCATTACCTATTTTATTCCTATTGGGCTTTTGGCCCTCTCCTCCCTTACCATAACCGAGCCCCCCATTACCGAGCCCCATTTCTATTCTGCCTTCCCCCTTCATCTCCCCCACTCTCCAGAATGTTCCCAGCGCTTGTGTCTCTTCGGCTGGTTCAACTTTGGGACTTGCTCCCTCCTCTTCGTCTCCCCTTCGGTGCCTTTATGTTGGCCTTGGGTTCATGCTTGGTTGGAGGGCCTGAAACCCCGAAAATCCCTTGGAGGATTTTCGTCCCCCCCCCCTTTTGTCTTCCTGTCTCGGGTTTTTCCTTTGTGGTGCTCTGTGTGGCCGTGAGCTTAAGTGGTGTTGTGTGCGCTGTGGTGCTCTGTGTGGTCGTGAGTTGTGGTGCTCTGTGTGGCCGAGAGGTGTGGAGCTCTGTGTGGCGGTGGCTGGTGCCGTGTGCACCTTGTGCTTAGGGTAGGTGCTGTGTGCGCTGTGGTACTGGAGTGGCCGTGAGCTTGGTGATGTGTGCGCTGGCTTGTGCTGAGCTTGGTGCTGTGTGCGCTGGCTTGTGCTGTGCTTGGTGCTGTGTGCGCTGGCTTGTGCTTGAGTGGTGCTGTGTGCGCCTTGAGTGTGGTGCTGTGTGCGCTGGCTTGTGCGCTGTGGTGCTGTGTGGCCGTGGTTGGTGCTGTGTGCGCCTCGAGTGCTTGGTGCTGTGTGCACTGTGTGTGGCCGTGGCTGAGTGTGTGCTCTGTGTGTGTGCACTGTGTGTGCTGAGTGCGCCGTGTGTTAGGGCTGTGTGCCTTAGGCAGTGGTTCGGGCAGGGTCTTCGGGTAGTGTCTTCGGGCAGTGTGTGTGTCTCCACCTTTTGGATTTGGTACCTTGGTTCCCCGGTGACGACGTTGAAAGGAAACCCAGCTCGACCTGAGCCCTAATTCCTTACTCTTGCTTTGCATTTCAGTTTATAGTTTCATTAGTTGAAATTGTATACTGTGATCTGTTTTTGTTCTTGATTGCAGGTTATCAATCGAGATCGAAAGCGGAACGAAATCCTTACACACGCTAGCTAAATTTTTAAAAGGTAAAGGATATTTTGGCCTATTAATATCATTTAGTTGACATTACATTTGCACTCTCATGATGGGTAGGAACATATGGCACCCCGAGTTCTTCACTCAGACATCATCTGTATACAATTTCCCTCCGGTATAGCTTTTCAGGATGTTATGTTAAATGGGTTTGTTTTTAGCAGAACCTTCAAAAGATCCTGGATATGGAATAAAATGATGGGTTTTTAACAAGGTTAGCCACGCAATGATCTAATTGTCCAAGAAAGGATGTAAGACTTTGTGTTTCTTTAAAATCAAACTTATCTCCCCTTAGTTTTTTTTCCTTTGATATGCAGCTCTTCTTCCATTGACACTTCTTAGTCCCTTGGTCCTCTCGCCTGAAATTTTTGTTTTTTTTTGACATGCAACTCTTCTTCCATTGACACTTCTTAGCATTAGCCTCCCTTCTCCTTTGTCTGAATCGTCATTCTACTAGCTGGCAACAGCGGATGGAGGTGGACAATATATTTTTTTGTTTTCTATCTTTTCTATTTGATGGTACGAAGTTCTTCATCTCTATATTCACGTAGAGTTTGATTTACCGGATGGAGGTGGACAATATATTTCTTTTCATTAAAATGTATTTTCGTTCTATTTGAAATAATTTGTAACTTACCCACCACCGTTATAGTTACGACCTTCATTTACGAGAGCTTCGGTAGCTGACTCCCTTATCATAAGGTCACCAACTTCCTTAACCTTCCAACACTTGGCAGGCGTCACCGTTCGTGAATTGAATTATAATCAAATTGATTTAGGTCGGTTACATAATTGATGATCATACAATTCGAACAATTTCTTGGAATTTATCTCAAATAAAAAAAATGTATAAAATCCCTAATCCAAAAAACATTCCTTAGAAGCATTAACATCAGCGAGCCCGAGAACTGTGAAAGTGCCTCACCGGCATCCTTGTAACTTGTGGTATCTGTTATAATGCAACACAATTAAAATAGACTCCAGAGAAGGAGCACATGTACAATATAAAACAATCACCATAAAAAAAACTACTGCTAATTGTAAAGAATACAATATAATGTATGCCATGAAGATGCAACATCAAAAATAAGATCTAGAATTGAGGAAAGAATACGCTTTAAAAAACTGAAATCGATGGTGTAAAATATACTATCTGGCAAAACACACCGACTTCCAAAGTCGGTCATGGGGCGAATGACGATCGGACCATAACCGTAGGGATAGTCATAGGACGAATAAAGTTGAGGTAGGGGAATAGGAATTGGAAACTCAAAATTATTGTTTATCCCATGATTTTGCAATTCTCTTAAATCACAAACATGGAGGAAAAGGGGCCGGGGCTGAAATGGGAAGAAGGGGACAAAAAAAACTTGTAGCTTGTATGGGGAAGTGCAGCCAAAAAGAACACCCAGGGACTGATTCATAACTCAGAAATGGTTTAGGGATCAAATAAGTTAATGCATCTGAAAGCTGAAGCAATCACATTTCATGTAATAGTTTTACTAAAGTAATTAGGAAAAATCATATGATTTTGTTCTACAGCTCCTCAAACTTTAGAGAATCCTGCAGGTATGCTCCTTTATTAATGCATCATATCAAACATGGTTAGTTTTTTATGTTACAAGGACAAGACAATATTTTATTTTATCTATTTTTCTTCTACATTATTGAATCTCTAAAACCACCCAACCCCAGAAAAGATTGAATTTTTTTTCCTAATATACATATTTTGTCAAAGCTTAGCTCTTCTCAGTTCTAATTTTGCAATAGTTTCCAAGTGGACTTCATCAGGACCATCTGCAATTCGCAAAGTTCTAGAAGTAGCCCAGAGATGAGCTAGAACAGTGTCTCCTGATAAACCAGCTGCACCATGAACTTGCATCGCCATGTCAAGAACCTTCAGTGCCATATTAGGAGCCGCGACCTGTTTAGAAGGGGGAACAAAGAATTTACGAAATATTATTCAATGCTTGACTCAGGAAGCAGAATGAGTGGAAATACCTTGGCCATGGCAATGGTGCCACGAGCCTTTCTGTTTCCAAGTCGATCGAGTTGGTCTGCAGCTTCAAGAACCAGTAATCTTGTTCTCTCTAGCTCTATCCGACACTGCACATATGCTAAATCTTTAACAAAATCGGGCTTAATGTACGACAACAGAGATGAAACATAAACGAGGCTTATACATGGGCACTACAGGTATTGTTGGTTTAACTAGCCGCATCACACCAACCTTCGCAATATCTGAAAGGAAAGATCCATGCTCAGCAATAAATTTGTCAAAAGCTTTTCTCGTAAGTGCCCTCTGAATCATCAACTGCATGCCTCGCTGAGCAGCACCAATCAACCTCATGCAATGGTGTAATCTTCCAGGCCCCAGCCTGCCCTGTTATTGAAGAGCAAAAACAAAGGCAAGGAACCATCTGATAAGCCCATCTCATATGATTCGAGCTCATAAAACATCAAACTGATCCAACAGAACCCCTTGTACAGATATTACCATTTACCTGTGCAATTTCAAATCCACGCCCCTCCCCAAGCAGGATATTCTTGGCAGGGACAGATACATTTTCAAATGATATTTCTGCATGTCCATGAGGTGCGTCATCAAATCCAAACACTGTCAATGGCCGCTTAATTTGGACACCAGGGGTATTGATGTCCACTAAGATCATAGACTGCTGTTCATGCTTCGGGGCGTTGAAGTCAGTTTTTCCCTGTACATTTCTAAAATTAGCCCCTATTCATCCAAATATTAACTTCAAACAACCTAGTGGATATGGGTAAGCATGACTGACCATGAGAATGAGGATTTTACACCTAGGATCCATGGCTCCACTGGTCCACCACTTTCTGCCATTGATAATGTACGAGTCTCCACGTCTGTTTAGGACATTGATAAATTTAGAACAATATTTTGTGTTGAAGTTATTTGCACTGAATTTTGTAGCACAGTGATATTCACTTGCTAAGAAATTTGCAACTAAAAAGGGAATGGGGGCAGAAACAAAACACCGGTTTTTGGAGAATTTGAAATGCATCACTATCATTGCGAAAAGGTCAAAATATCGGTTAAACCCTATGATTCTACAGTTCCAAATAAGTTGGGTAGTTTTTAGTCTGGCCACACCTAAGGGTTTCAGAATCCTATGAAGATTTTATGCAACAAATTTTGCTTCAATCCAAAACCTGCTTCTCAGATAGCTGTACAGTGATATATATTTGAGCAAATTTTCTTAACCAAATTACAATAAAATCATATAAAACAGGTATTATATTCTCAACATTAACAAATCTAATCAACCTATTGTTTAAATTCCTAAGTGTTTCAACTTCTCAACAAATTATTGAAAAATATATTAGTTTGAAAGTTTTCCAACAGAATAGACCAAGTATTTTGGTGTGACCTCATGTTTCATCGGCGCGTATATTGCTTCTACAACATATATTGACCACTTGACTTGTAGCCATAACCACAATTCACAGAAGTGACACTCATTTAGGATTGCAGCTCCTTGAGATTATCAAAGGTAATTTCACTCAAAACCATATAGTTTATCAAATATGATTGGATCATATTTGAATTGAGTCACCTGATTTATAAGCCTACAGAGGATCATTATGCATTTTGCTATCCACCTGAATAAATTCCTGGTTCTAAAGGTGCAATATCTTTCAATTTTTCTCCAACCAAACCTTTGATGGCATTTAAGATAACTCTTCCAAGTTGCAGTAACCGTACCTTGTAATAGAACACTCTATATTGGTCGCATCAGATGATGCAACCTGTGGTTCGGTCATTGCGAATCCAGATCGGATAGTTCCTTCGAGCAAGGGTACAAGCCATTGTCGTAGTTGTTCAGCATTCCCATAGCGCATTAATACCTAGAAGCAGAAAGGATGACATAGAAAGCAGGATAATAAAGTTCGATATCATACTTTAACACACTTTAACACGTAATTTGTCGCGAGATAGTCGGGTTTATTATTATTATTTTGCAGAAGACCAAATTCTTAAGGCCAATAAAGTGCTCTCGGCTTGGACGGATATCAAATCTAACTATAGTATTGCTTTTGGTGCAAAGTATGATATAACAGGCAGTTTGGCAACTAATGGTGCTGTAATCAGGATTTATAAGTTTATACATTTTTTTTCTTTTTTCTGTGGAACCTTAAAGCCAATAAAGTACTCTCAACTTGGGTGAATATCAAGTTATTGTATTACTTCTGGTGCAAAGCATGATATCTAAGGTAGTTAAGCAACTAAAACTGCTGCGATTGGCCATAAATCATAGCTTTTCTAACCTCCATATTTCCTGTGTCCGGTGCCCCACAATTAAAAATCTGAGGGGCCCAGACCGAACGACCCATGATCTCACAAAGGTATCCATACTCAAGGTTTGACAGACCAGCACCCAATAATTCATCAAATGCCTTGTCGACGGGGGCATCTCTTTTTTGGCCAGAAACGATTTGCTTAACCCTTGCAGCACTATCAACCTGCAATATAAAAATGAGATAATTGTCAAAAAGCATTTAAAGAATACAGCCAATAATATATGCTATAACTAAGAGTATAGAGGATATAGGATGTATTGAAGTTTTCTAGGTAAATGAATTATAAAATGATATGGTATATCACACACAGGTATCCACAAGTTCCACAGCCCTTCCTTTTTCGCAAGCTCCTTTAACCTCTCCTCTTCAGGGTGAATAGACCAGCGCATGTCAGATTGTGCAAGTTCATAGAACATGTGTTCCATTGGGTATATGCGATCCTCCACAAACCTAATCAATTTGTTCCTTAACTCTTGGACCTTTTGATTCGGAACAAATATGCCTCCATTTGAACGGGGACCATCTGTTTTTTCTTGTCCAATCTGTTGTGAAAGTTCTTGATCAACTGATTCTGTTTACATGGACATAAGATAACATTTCAGAAGGTTTTGAGATGAAATAACTGAAATCTAAAAAAAGTTTCTAGCCATAATCACATATTCTTCAGATTTTACATTACTCATCACAACAAAACCAACCAGTGTCACTAACGTCTAGAGAGCTATGATGCACGAACACGGGTACGTGGATACACGGATACATATATAGTTGCACATGAGATTTTTAAAACTTCTAGGATACGATATTTTTTTCATTTTATATATATATACACACACACATTAATAATATTTCGGGAAAATTACGCAAAATATCCTCTAGTTTGGTATAAATTTCGCTTCACAAACATTGTTTGAAAAATTATAGTTTGCATACCCAACTGTCATGAATTATAACATTGTGCATTCTTTTGACTCGGTTTGTTTTTTTATCTAAAATATATCACCACATTCCATCATGGACATGTATCCTCAAACTTTAGTTTTCAGGGGCAACATCGACAAGGATGAAGAGCTTTTCAATCTAGTTCTTTTTAGATCTTGGTTTTGGATTAGAAATAAAAGTGGTCGTAGTTTCACTTATGTAATGTCGGACTGGGTTACTGAGCCGAGGATTTGCTTATTAGCTTCTTGAACATTTTATTTACGCTTCTTTTTGGGTTCGTGCGAGCCTGCTCGCTTTTTTGTAAACTTTCTTAGTACCTCTGGTACTCTGTTATATATATATGCTTTTTTCCGATCAAAAAAAAAAAAAAATTAGCTATTGTAAATTTTAAAATAACAAATTAAAAATTTGGGGTGTCAAAAATTTCTTTTCTGAAATCAAACAACTAGAGAATTTCGGTATCCGAAATATTTTTTTATTTTTTTAAAATTTAAATTAGCTAGTTTAAGGGGCTCTAAGTTTGAAATCGAGTAAAGAAGATGCAAAATGTTATAATTCATAAAAGTTGAAGATGTAACTGTAAATTTTCAAACAATGGTTGCAAAATAAAATATAGGCCAAACTATAGTATTTTTATGTAATTTCTATAATATTATTGATGTACATGTACAACAAGTAAATAAAAATTAGCGTATACAAATGTATCACATCCTAGAAAGTTTGAAAATCACATGCAATTTGTGAAAGTTGAGGATGTAAACTGTATTTTATTCAAATAATGATTGCAAAGTGAAATTTGGACCAAATTAATGTTAAATATAATTTCCCTTAACATATATAAGAAATCAAATTTCAAATATATGATCATTAAATAAATTAAAGTAAAAATAATAAAGTTGGTTTATCTTGACCGTGTCGGATATGGTCTCAGACGTAATGCGTATCCGAGATTAAAATTAATTGTTAATTCCATATACGCTGTATGATGTATCCAATACGTCTGAGTCAGACGTATCTTGACCATACCCAGAAACGTATCCAAGATTAAAAATTAATGTTAAATTCAGATATGCTAGATGGTGTATCCGATATGTATCGGAGCCGTATCCGTATCCAATACATATACGATACGTGACCATGAAAATTTTAGGAGTATCTATGCATCATAGCTAGAGAGAAAAGAAAATTATGTGAAAAGATAAACAATTTAACAATTAACAAGTTTTCAGAAGCACTGCAAAATACCTTTAACGTCATAAATCCTCCAAACTATTTGTACCAACTTTCGGCTAAGACACAGGCGTAAGAATCAAACAAATAGACTTCGAAAAATGCACATTATATTCAATCAATCAGTACATCATTAAATGTATTGGGCATAGAAATATAGTTTTAAAGCTTGGGAAAACAAGATAGTGAAAAGATTAATTTTGCTTACATATCAGACTAGACATGGCCACGGTTTTAAAAAAGAAGAGGCCCAACCCAGACCCGCAACCGGGTCAACGGGCTGGTTACCCTTGACCCAGTTCGACGGGCCGGATGATTTTCGAACCCATGAACCCGTGAAGATTTGAACTCATGACCTCTAACATTGAGAATTACCTTCTACGACTGAGCTATAATGCTTTTGTTGAACTCAACTGAGTATCATAATTTATATATATTAATAAAACATATTCGGGTTTGAATTTATTTTACATTATTTTATGATACTCCGTACTTTTAACTTTTTTAAAAATTTCTAATAATATTTTTTAATTTTTTTGGAAAAATATAAGGGTAGAATAATATTTTTTAATTTTTTTGAAAAAATGTAAGGGTAGAACCGTAACCTTAGCTGGTGGTTCACAACTGTAACCGGAACCGTCTACCAAGGTCGCGGTTAAGGGTCGGGATTTTTGAACCGTCTAACCATCGGTTCCAAACCGCGGTCATATCTATATTAGACAGAGACCATCCAACAAGAATTGCTCAAGCGGTTAAGCCTCTGCAGTTGTACTTTCAGTTGAACCTATACTAGATTGTTTAGCTATGCAATAACTAATCAAGTCTCGAGATTTGACAGGGTTTTCATTGCATTCAGAATTTTCTTCCCATTCTTAAACTATACTTTGGTTGGAAAAGTCTGATTAGAAAAACAAAAAGAACAGGAAACTCAGGTTAGCGGTTCATCCGACCTCTATTCCACATAGTAACATAAGCCAGGTCTAAGAAGATAAATCTCATCACTTGATGCACTTGAGCAAAAGGGTCAAGGGGAAAAAAAAAGAAAAGTAACAAAACATATAGTCCTTATACCAAATTCCAAGGCTTTCGACCTCGACAACAAAGAACTTATATCAGAAAATGAGTTCACCTGGTGGATGCTGGGGAATAACAGAGTCTCTATCAATAAAGGCCCATGCAATTTCAACCATAGCATCACCCTTCTTCCCAGCTTGGCTGGCACTTTCTCCTCCTGAAGCATTACCCTAAAAGAGGATACAACAAGATTATATTGACCCTTTCCCACACAAAAAATCTTCAAAATGAAATCAGCTAAAACATTTCATTAATACTGGCTAAACAAGTTTCGTAGTTGATACCAAGATCCATCTACGGTGTACTCCAGCATAGATCGATGCCCCACGAAACAAAGAAAAGGCAATATAAAACTTCCATTGAGAGGCTGGCCATGGCTTTCCCTGCAATGAAATCATCAATCAGAGATCTTTCAAATCTTAACAAAAATAGTATCGCTGATAGCTCTTAGTATATTGTATACTAGTCAACTTAAATTCTCCTGCGTATTTCAGAAGCTGTGAAAGCCAACTGCTAGTGTAAATGCCCCCGTCAATACGCATCAATATTATCTATTACTTTGCAGTTCAAAACCATATCAAACTCTTATAATAGTTGTGTTCCATACTTTCATATGCACTTGACATTCTTAATATTGATATGTAATAGATTTTGTCATTTACTATTTTTTGATAAATAAAGACAGATTTATTAATCTAAAGGTATATAAATAGTGGTGCATCAAAGCATCTACAGCAAGAATAGAAACAAGTGCTAAAAATTAGTAATCATCAAGTAAGTCTTACAGCTGCAGCACAATAATATGCAAGATACTCGGCTAGTGAAGGAATTCCATCCGGTATCCCAGTCGATTCAAGACCCTCATGCTCTTCTAATTTGTCCAAAGAAATATCTACAATGTAATGCTGTGATGAAATGGAGAAAAGATAAACATCATTAGAATGCTCATATTTTCAGGGCATTATTTTGAATCTCAGATAGTTTGATAGTGTATATAGAAAAAGAGCCTTAAGAGTGGTAATGGCCTGGAGTACCAAACTGCTGTAAGCAACATCACACATTTGATTTCCTAGAGTAGATAGCTCCCAATCTAGAATGCCAATGACTCGATCCTGCAACAAAAGATATTACAAAATTTAATGATTTCCATGAAGTCTCTTAGTATATGGTGGGAAGTTGTTAAGTGTAAAGGTAACGTGATTGTATCAGCAAGGGCAACATACACAATGAATCATAAATTAAACCACTTACTTCAGTGGGATGGAATACAAGATTATCAATTCGAAAGTCGCCATGGACTAAGCCTGCTGCAGTTCCTGAGATGTCGTCGAGAGGAATGTGCTGACGCAACCAGTCAATAAGGTCAAGCATTCTTGGATTTCTGTAAGATTTACCCTCACCAGTAGAAACAAGATACTGTTTGGACCATCTCTCAACCTAAGCAAAGTAAAATATTTCGTTAACTAGGAAACTTTTGCACAGTAAGAGCAAGCACCAAAAAAATTTCGAAATCAATATACATGGGAGAATTGCAACCATTAAAGATAAAGAAAGCACCAAGTAAAAATATGATTACTGACCTGCCTTTTACAGTAGTTGTTTGGTTTTCCAAAGCTGTGTAGACCAATGGCATCAACATCAACAGAATGTAGAGATGCCAAAACTTTAGCAGTTGCCTTACATAATGCTCTCCTTTGCTTTGGTTCTATACCCTAAACAATGAGATTAAAAATAATTAAAGCTACCATGCTCAGGTGCCCTAAAGAATAAACTAATCTCCCATGAAATCTTGATTTCCAAATAATAAGGGAAAATGACATGAGAAAGACTAAGATCCATACTGGGAGCTTGGGGTCTATGTATATGCGTCCTTCCAGGTACTCCATAATATAAAACGGAGTGCCGATAATACTCGAATCGGTACACAAACAGTAAACTTTAGGCACTGGAATCAGTGAATGAGTACCCAAGGCATGCAAAACCTGAATATCCGAAGTCATCAATCACATTGGGCTGATAATACTAGAAAAATAATGAACAACGCTAAGCTAGCACATAAGCCGTAAGAAGTAAAATAAATATGTTTGTGAAGAGAATAAAATGATAGAATAGAACCTGAAACTCCCTCTCAACAGCATGCGCAGATTCAAGCAATTTTCCTGGAGGTTTTTTTCTCATCACATACCGCTTCACAACAGATCCAGAATGGACTCCCATGAGAAACGTTGGGTTTGATTGACCGTGCCCAAACTGAATTTGCAGTACAAAACAAAAATATACAAAAAATGAGGTTTGTGCTTCTTGAATTATAGTAAAAAAGGAAACTCAGACATCAACTTGAATGTCTCCATCAATTATGAATTGATTTGCCATGATTGACAAGAAAAATTATGGAGAAATCCGTGCAAAATGAGCATTTATAGTTGTTTTAAATGCGTGTAGATTGTGCTTTTATTCAGTTGAGTTGCATCAGTAATGCCCCATATTTTCCAACTTATAATTAGTTTTGTTATTTTGGGCATAACTATCTCATTGAATGTCCAAATTGAGTATAAACCATGTGAAGCCAAAACATAGAGTTACAACTTTCATGTTTTGAGTTTTGTCCAAATCTGTTTCGAACGACGCATAAATTTACTCCAAGGTAATTTTATGAATTTTTTTGCATAAAACCCCACCCAACTGGAAATATCCAACATCGAAACATTTTTCACTCAAAGCCTCAAGTTTTACTATAAATAAAGGCTTGAAGTTGAGTTCTAAATCATACCTCAAAAATTCTTCTTGGGTATTTTCGACGCCTATAATGGCAAGCGAAAATTCCTTAGTTGGTTCCTGATAGGACCCAAGAAGATATGGGCTTTATAAATAAAAAGCCCATAATGAAAGTCTACTCCAGGAGAGAGAAGAAAAAAGATTCCCACATGCATGAAGGTGGCTAGAAATAGTGGGGTGGGATGAGGGAATAAGGCATTCAGTTAATTTGTTAAAAAGTTGTTTTACTAGCTATTGCTAGGGTGAGTGAGTGAATCACTGTACAGAGGAATTCCTCTGGGAACCATCGTTACTATTTTTCTGTTCTTATGCCATACTATTTCTAATTTTGTTCAAAGAGTTCCAGTGATTATACACTAGCTCAGGTGTAACTCCATCATTTGGTCCGACCTGCCGGATTACCTGAGCATCGTTCATGGCATCTACAGGATCAGACGCCAGGTTCGAAGCGCTGGAGAGCCTGGTACTCGGAATGAAGGAAGAATTAATCACGATGCAGAGCACTGTTGCTGCCGTGAATGCGCTGAAGGACGATATGTCTGACATTAAGGCGTTTTTGACCACGAGGAGGAGAAGATATCCCAACGGAAAATACATAGGAAGCGGACGGGTTCAAGGGTGATCGCACCAGAGATACAGAGGAGATTAAATATTTTCTTAAACGGATTGATCTACCAGGTTTTGATGGCGGAGACCCATTCATTTGGCTTGGAAAAGCAGATCAATATTTTGAGTTGCACAACACACCGCTGGACAATCGCTTAAAGATAGCTTACATGTGCATGGAAGGGATGGCGGTCCATTGGTTCAAATGGATAAAAAGTAAGATACCCAACATGAATTGGGAGTTGTTTGCGGAGGAGTTCATCAAGAGATATGGCGGAAGGAAGGCTGCCAATCCCTTTGAAATGTTGGCTTCTCTACGTCAAGGAGACAGGACGATTGAAGATTACATTGCACAATTTGAGGTAATAGGGGCTCAAGTGGGGGAACTACCAGAGAATCAAGTTCTGGGGTACTTTTTGAGTGGGCTACGTGATAACTTACGTCGAGGGATACGGGTGCATGAGCCAAAAACCATAATACGAGCCATGGACCTAGCTCACAACCTTGAAGAGTCCATGATGGGAGGACCCGTTGACCCATATTCATCATATTCGATTATGGGTTCGAAACCAGAAGTCAAGATGCGAAGTAATCATGGATGGAGTAACAGGGCTGACTCCCACAGTGTAGCTCAAGAACGAAGCCCAATGAGGAGGGATTCGAAGGATATGCATGGACGTAGACCAGGGGGGATGGAGACTGTAGGCGGGCAAAGGAATTATGCGCCTGGGGGAGGCAATGGGCTCTCTGATAGCGCAAGTTCCAGCGTGGGAGGGAATTTTGGGAGAGAAGGCAGAATTATTTCGCATCAGGAATACTTGAGGCGAAGGGAAAAGGGTTTGTGCTTTAAATGTGGTGAACCATATACACCGCTGCACAAATGCGCTAATAAAATCATGAGGGTGACAATTGTGACTGAGGGTGAAGGGGACGAGCCAGGAGGGGTGTTGGAACAAGAGGAGGATGAAACAAAAGAGCAGCCAGATCCACAAAATACAGAATATGGTACACTGGAATTACCATTGTATTCAGTAGGTGGAATTGGTCTTTCTCGGACTATGAAAATACAAGGAAAAATAGGCGAAACCCCTATCATTGCCATGATTGATAGCGGGGCAAGCCATAATTTTGTGTCAAAAAAATTGATTGGGGAGATGGGATTGGAAGTGGATGAGAGTGTAAGGTTTGGTGTGTATTTGGCGGATGGATGTCGTGTGCAATGCCAAGGGGTGTGTAAGGGTTTGAATGTGGATATTGGGGTGTGTCAACTGGTAGTTGATGGTTATTTGTTTGAATTAGGAGGGGTGGATTTGATTCTTGGGGTGGAATGGCTCAGTACATTAGGGGAAGTGAGGGTGGATTGGAGTAGAATGTTGATGAAATATATACAAGGCTCAAAAGAAGTGGTGGTTCAGGGAGATCCCTCTTTGAATCGGACATTGGTATCACTTCAAACTCTAATCAAAACGGCAGACATAATATTCTGTGGGGCTGTTTGGGCTAGTATGAGTGAGGAAAATGATACCAAGGGTAAGAAAATAGAGCATGGGAGGAGTAGGGATGTCACAGAACTGCTGCAGCGGTTCAAAATAATATTTGCAGACCCGCAAGGATTACCACCTAAGAGGGAAAAGGAACACATCATTCACATTAAAGAGGGGTGTGATCCAGTGATGCTGAGGCCATATAGATACGCATACTGTCAGAAAAATGAGATAGAGCGGCTGGTTAAGGAGATGCTGGCAGCAGGCATTATCCAGCCTAGTGTCAGCCCGTACTCGAGCCCAGTCATACTAGTAAAAAAAAAAGATGGTAGCTGAAGGTTTTGTGTTGATTACAGGGCCTTGAATGAGATAACTATTGCAGACAATTATCCCATTACAGTGGTGGAGGAACTATTGATTGAACTACACGGATCAAAATATTTTTCCAAGCTAGATTTACGATCGGGGTATCATCAAATACGTGTGCGGAGCGATGATGTACCCAAAACAGCTTTCCGCACTCATTCCGGACATTATGAGTTTTTAGTGATGCTTTTTGGGTTGAAGAACGCTCCAGCAACTTTCCAATCTACTATGAATGAGGTACTCCGACCCTATTTACGACGATTTGTTTTAGTTTTTTTTGATGATATTTTGATTTATAGTGAGACTAGGAAAGAGCACTTGGAACATCTTGAAATAATCTTGAGGGTGCTAGAACCAGGAATGGGCAGTGAACGAAAAAAAATGCCAATTTGGAGTGGAGGAGATAGAATACTTGGGTCATGTGATTTCTAGACAAGGGGTGGCGATGGATAAAAAAAAATTGAAGGTATTACTGAATGGCTGGTTCCAAAAAATACGAGGGGTGTTCGTGGATTTTTGGGGTTAACGGGTTATTATAGGAAATTTATAAAAGGATATGGGATGATAGCTAAGCCAGTAACAAAGCTATTAAAAAATAATAATAATTTTAAGTGGGGAGAGGATGCACAAAGGGGGTTCGATAAACTTAAAGAAGCAGTAAGCACAACACCTATTTTGAGGTTACCCGATTTTAGTAAGAACTTTATGATTGAATGTGATGCATCCGGGAAAGGAATTGGGGCTGTCTTATCTCAAGAAGGCAGACCAATTGCGTTTTATAGCAGGGCGTTGGCAGCTAAGGCGTTGGCAGCTAAAGCGTTGGCAAAGTCAGCCTATGAAAAAGAATTGATGGCACTAGTAATGGCTATCCAACATTGGAGGCCATATTTGTTGGGTCGCAAATTCATCGTCTTAACTGATCACAAATCATTGAAAAGCTTGCTACAACAAAGAATTAGTACCCCAGATCAGCAACATTGGTTGTCAAAACTGTTGGGATATGAGTTCGAAATAAAATACAGGGCTGGGAGATTGAATATAGTGGCTGATGCCTTGTCAAGGAGGGAAGGGGAGACAGAGCTGACCATACTATCAGCTCCTATATTGTTGGATTGGGAGAGCATCAAGCAAGCCGTGCAACAAGACCCTAAATTAAGGGAAATTGTTGAAAAGCTACGGGCGGGAATTAAATGTACTACAGTGTCACGCCCCGAGACCGGGGTCACTAACACCGGCATTGATTTCCATTACAACTAGAAAACCAATAAGCCTCGTAATATCGTAACAAACGAAAACCAGTCTATTTTCCATAAATGAATAATCATTGTCTTTACATTTGAATAAAAACGTGAAATTTAAAAACTTAAACAACTGAGCGAATAAAATCGTACTTAAATGAAACTTAAATCTTGAGATACTTAATCTTAAGATAACGCAGCGGCAAATCACCAACCCCAAAATTGGTGATCTTCTTCGGCTTCAACTTCTTCCTCGGCTTTATCTGGGGATGTAGAGTAAGGGGTGAGTGTTTTGGAAAACACTCAGCAAGTGGGGGACAATCGATATGATATCATAATAAATACTTCATAATTTTCATAACATGAATCAAAACTTGACATAAACCGATATGAATGTATCTTGACATAATTGCTCCAACGAGCCATAACATGACATCTCATATCGTTCATAATTTTTCATATACTTAAGCACAGTAAAGCATCTAATCTCCTCTTGGTACTGATATCAGTCTTTAGACTTATCCCTCCTAGAGATGAGGTCATGACATCGGCTTACCCACGAATAAAGGGTCTGGATACTCCAGAAACAACGGATAACCACCGTATAAGGTTCTTTTAGCGGTTACACCCTACCGCATCAGGGTCATGGGGAATTCCAATCCAATTAGATTTCGAGTTTAAGGTGCTTACAAAATATACTTTTCTTAGTTTCAACATATTCATATCGATCGAGATTTCAAAACATACTATAGTTTTTAAAAAAACGAAACGAATAAATAGCAAAAGCCCACTTACAGATTGAAGACGTGTTTGATCAAAATAGGATGCGAAACGAACGGATTCTTCCTACCCTTGGCTTGCTAGACTTCTAACACGAAAACTCGAACTTCTTGGCTGGAATCGAAGGCAAAAGGATGAAGAATATAATGAGTTTCTTGTGGACAGATTTCTTCGACAGCTTGCTGGGAGCAAGTCGATAGTTTAGGTGCTGAATTATGGCCAAGATTCTCTCGGTTTTATCTCACAAAACTCGCTGGTAAAAAGTTAGAGAAATTGGACAGATTTAACAGCCAACTTTGGCGTGTTCCTTCGATGATGGTTGCTGAAATTTGGCTAAGAACACTCGGTTTAGTTCTCGAAAACTTGCTGGAAAAAGGGAAGGAGTTTTGACAGATTTTATCAGCCAACTTTGGTGGTTTAGAATCAAAAATCTGCACTTCCTAAATTTTGACAGAAGATGCAGAACTCGATCAGCTTGTGTGGAGGAAATTATCGAAGAGTGATGATAAAGAGTTTCTGGAAATCCAACGTAACAGTATGGCTTGAGAGAGGGGGTTTCTTCTCGAAATATAGGCTGGAGAAGTGCAGGAAATATTCTGGAATAAGGTGCAGAATTCTCTCGGCTTTTGTGGGAGAAACTTTCGATGGAATAGATGCTGCTGGGAGGCTGAGTTTGTGATGAAGAATACTACCAATGATAGCCCTATTTATAGCTAATGGTTGGGACAAAATCAAGGAGTTTTAGAGATGAAAACTTTCGAAAATATAGGAGCAAATCTGTGCAGATTTGTGGTGATGAAAAACCAGATTTTGTTTCGATCAATTGGCTGCAAATCGGATGGTTTAATGGAAGAGTTTGAGATGGTTTGTCTCCTTAGAGATCTTCGAAGCTCTTGGAAGGATTTGGTTTAGAGTTTTCGGTTATTGATGTGTTTGAACTCGTGCAGAATATAAGATAGATAACGTACAGAACTTCGAATTCAAGGCTGGAAAATCGTGAGTTAATGGAAGAGTTATGATAGCTTGGGACTCTTCGAACAAGTCATGGAAGGATGAGGTGAAATCCTTCGAGATTACCGAATAAAATATGCGCAGATTTGATCGATCCATGTTGAGCAATTAGAGATGGTTAAGGACTCTATGATGCCTTGGTATCTCTTGGCTAGAGTTTTGAAATTTGCAGACTCTATCAACAAGAATTTTAAACCTACTAGAACACTTACTAATTTATCTCCAATATAATAGTGTTCTAGTTAAACTATAACACTAAGGATTTCAAATAACTCAAAGAGTTTAACATGGATTAGTTACCTCAATGACTCTAAAAATCCGGGTCTTTACATCCCTCCCTCCTTATTGGAAGTTTCGTCCTCGAAACTCGAGTCGACTTGATCTTGGAAAAGGTAGGGATATTTCTCCCGTATCATTTCTTCTACTTCCCATGTAGCTTCTCTTTCGGTGTGGTTTGACCACTGGACCTTGACAATGGTCCTTCTTCTCAGAACTTGGTTCTTGGTATCCAGGATACGGATTGGGATTTCTTCGTATTTCAACGTTTCGTCCAAGTTCCCTTGAGTTACTAGGGGTTCTGCTTGAAGTACATGGCTTGGGTCAGCAATATATTTCTTTAGTTATGATACGTGGAAGACATTGTGAATTCTCGACAGACTTGGTTGTAGTGCTACTTTATAGGCTAGCGTTCCCACCTTTTCTAGAACTTCAAATGGTCCCACATATCTTGGATTCAACTTTCCCCTTTTGTCAAATCGAATTACTCCTTTCATTGGAGAAATCTTCACATAGACTTTTTCACCCACTTCAATATCCACTGGTCTCCTTTTCAAATCAGCCCAACTTTTCTGTCGGTCCTGGGCTGTCTTAAGCCTATCTCTGATGATAGCTATCTTGTCGGTAGTAGCTTGCACTAACTCCGGTCCTGTGATAGCTCTTTCTCCTACTTCATCCCAGTATAAGGGTGATCGACATTTGCGCCCATAGAGTGCTTCGTATGGCGCCATCCCAATGCTACTATGATAGCTGTTATTGTAAGCAAACTCGACTAGCGGTAAAAGCTCGCTCCAATTCGCAGTAAAGTCCAATACACAAGCTATTAGCATATCTTCGAGGGTTTGGATAGTCCTCTCTGTCTGGCCATCGGTTTGTGGGTGATAGGCCGTGCTAAGAGTCACTTTACTTCCCATGGCTTGCTGAAAGCTTTTCCAGAAACGCGACACGAATCTAGGATCTCTGTCGGATAGGATGCTCACTGGGACTCCATGCAATCTCACTATATTGTCCATATATAGGGTTGCCAACTTGTCTAAGTTGTAGTTCATCCGGACAGGTAGAAAGTGTGCTGACTTGGTTAGTCTATCAACAATTACCCAAATTCCGTCATGGCTCTGTTTTGATTTTGGTAGACCCACGACGAAATCCATGGAGATGTGATCCCATTTCCATTCAGGGATTTCCAGAGGTTGTAGAAGTCCTCCGGGTCTTTGATGCTCAGCTTTAACTTGTTGACATACCAAGCATCGGGCGACGAATTCTGCTACGTCCTTTTTCATGGCGTTCCACCAGAAACTTTCCTTCAAATCCTTGTACATCTTTGTACTCCCAGGGTGGACTGAAAATTTTGATTTGTGCGCTTCAGACATCACTTCTTGTCTTATGTTGTTCACATTTGGCACGCACAATCGTCCTTTCATCCACAGAGTTCCATTGCTATCGATCTCAAAGTCAGTAATTTTCTTCTCTTTGACTTGTTCTTTTAACTTTGTTAGGCTCAGATCTTGGTCTTGGCTTAGTTTGATGGTCTCTCGAAGACAAGGTTGAGCTGAGACCGAAGCTAAGATCATTTTTCCTTTGCCTTTCCGGCTCAAAGCGTCTACTACTTTGTTTGCCTTGCCGGGATGGTAACTGATGGTGAGATCGTAGTCCTTTAAGAGTTCAATCCATCCTCTCTGCCTCATATTTAGTTCCTTTTGAGTAAACAAGTATTTGAGGCTTTGATGGTCTGTGAAGACTTCACACTTGGCGCCATACAGATAGTGTCTCCAAATTTTTAAGGCGAACACCACTGTGGCTAATTCGAGGAGATGCGTAGGGTAGTTTTGCTCGTGAGGCTTGAGCTGTCTTGAAGCATACGCAATTACTCTTCCTTCTTGCATGAGTACACATCCCAGTCCTTCTTTCGATGCATCACTATAAATAGTGAAACCCATGCCTTCAGTCGGTAGTACTAGTACCGGTGCAGATGAGAGCTTTTTCTTCAAAGTCTCAAAACTTTTCTCACATTCTTCACTCCAGATAAATTTTGCGTTCTTTTGTGTGAGCCTTGTAAGAGGTACTGCTATTGACGAAAATCCTTCGACAAACTTCCGGTAGTAACCAGCTAGTCCCAAGAAGCTTCGGATTTCGGTCACTGTCGTTGGCCTATGCCAATCCAAAACTGCCTCTACCTTTTTAGGGTCCACTGACACGCCTTCTTTTGATATGATGTGTCCTAAGAAAGATACACTTTCTAGCCAGAATTCACATTTATTAAATTTGGCATAGAGCTCCTTCTCTCTCAATGTCTGTAGAGTGAGGCGAAGATGTTGTTCATGATCCTCATTGCTCGACGAATAAATGAGGATGTCGTCGATGAACACCACAACAAAGTCATCCAAGAATGGCTTGAATACTCGATTCATCAAGTCCATGAATACTGCTGGCGCATTTGACAAGCCAAATGGCATCACCGTGAATTCGTAATGCCCATACCTTGTTCTGAATGCTGTTTTCGGTACGTCATCAGCTTTTATCTTTAGTTGGTGATAGCCTGACCTTAGATCGAGCTTAGAAAAAACTTTAGCTCCTTTGAGTTGATCGAACATGTCATCTATCCTTGGAAGAGGGTACTTGTTCTTGATTGTGATCTTATTCAGTTCTCTGTAGTCGATGCACAATCTCATGCTCCCGTCTTTCTTCTTTACAAACAACACTGGAGCTCCCCATGGGGATACACTTGGTCTGATTTGTTTCTTGTCTAAGAGATCCTGAAGTTGTTCCTTGAGTTCTTTCAATTCGGCTGGAACCGGGCAGTTCTTCAGGAAAGACATCCGGAAATTCTTGCACTACCGCTATGTCTTCTATCCTGGGTCCATCTTCCTCTTTTACCTCGCTTATTGTTGCTAGGTATACTTCTTCACCGTTCTTCACGACTTTCCACGTTTGTGCTGCTGACAGAAGGAATTTTCGTTCCTTAGTTTTGCCGTGGTATACGATCTCTCCCTCGTCTGGAGTTCGTAGTTTAACATTCTTGTTGCGGCAGTCCACTACTCCATGGTGTTTAGATAGTCAATCCATTCCCAGTATAACATCGAAATCCACCATATTGAGTTGAATTAGCTCAGCATTAAACCTTATTTCATTAATACTGAGATTACAATCTCGGTGTATACTATGTGCTATAAGGGTCTTATTGGCGGGTGTTGCTACACTGTATGGTTTACTAAGTAATTCCGGTTTAAGAGCTAGTTTCTTAGCAAACCTCTTAGATATAAACGAATGCGTGGCACCACAATCAAACAATGTATAAGCAGGTAATTCCTTTAATAAAATGGTACCTGCCACGACGTCGTTTGCGTCCTCTGCCTCCTCATGTGATATGGCAAAGACACGGGCATTCGGATTGTTCTCCCTTGGTTTGTTCGGAGGCCCGCCATTTCTTGCAATTGTCCCCTTTACATCAGGTTCGGGACATTCGGCAATTCGGTGGCCTATCTTCCCACATCAGAAACATGCTCATTTTCCCTTAAGGCATTCTCCCGGATGGTTGTAGCCACAGTTGGAACATTGTGGGAACCTCTGTTGGGTTGGGCCTATCGTTGGTCCTTTTCGCTGATTGCTGGACGGGTTAGGCCTCTTGAAGTTTTGACCATTAGAGGTATGCTGACTAATGGAGGGTCGCTTGCGCTTAAATTCTTCCTCGCGACGCTTTATGTCTGCTTCAGCCCTGATGGCTGCTCTCATTAGATCTCCAAAATTTGCGGTTTCGAATATCGCAAGGGCGGATTGGATACGACTGTTCAGTCCAATCCTGAAGCGATGTAGCTTTAGAGACTCGTCTGCCATTATGTTTGGCGCATACGTTCCCAGCGAGTTGAACTTCGCGGTGTACTCTACCACTGTCATGTCTGGCGTCTGCGTCAGGTGTTCAAACTCTCGCAATTTCTGGTTTGTACCGCGGTTGGAAAGTACTGCTTTAGAAACGTACTTCGGAACCTTTGCCATGTGATTGGTCCCGCTTCTAACATAAGTGGTGACACGTTTTCTCACCATTTTCCAGCTTGATCAACGAGAAATGACGTGGTGACTTCCACTTTGATGTCTTCAGGTACTTCCAGCAGTCTGTGGTGGTTTTCCACTTGTTTAAGCCAGTTTTGTGCCATTTCTGGGTCTGAGTTGACATCGAAAGTTGGAACTCGGTTCTTTCGCAGTGATTCGTAGTGATACTTCACTCCCTGCGGGTGTGGCGCTGGCTGCGGGTGTTGTTGGTTAGCAGCAGGGTTAGTCATGCCCTGTAGTGTTGTAGCAACGATTGTGGCTATAGCCATCAAATCATCGCGGCTTAATCCCACTCTAGGGGGTCGTTGGTTATCAGTAGATCTTTCCTCATCATTGTTATGAGGGGCAGCATAGTTTGGATTACGGTTGTTGCGGGTTGGACGTCCGGCCATATCCTACAATATATAAAGATCTAAAATCTTTGCGCAGAGATATAACGATAGCGGAAAGATAAAGAAGACATGATAAACAGAAATGACGATTTTATTAATCATTGAAAATGTTTATCAAAACAAAACGGAAAGGAAATGCTGAACATCAAAATAATTCTTAGAAAACAAAACTCCTAAACAATGCTTTCTAGGAAACTACGGATCTATAACTTCTCCACTTCCTAACTCCTCTACGATTTCTTCCTCCATTGGTTCTTCATCTGGGTCCTCCTCTAGGTCTTCATCTGACTCTACAACGTCCAGGAGACCTCGCATGTGATCATTGTCTTCCCGTAGATCACTATTGACGTTCTGGAGGTGAGTGATGATACTCCAGTATCCATTGCTTCTTACTGTCAAGCGATGGTTCGTAGTTTGGAGTGAGAGAACTCGATCCGCCATTTGCTCCAGCTGTTGCCTTTGCACTACGCATTTCTCGGCAGCAGTCCTATGGAGTTCATCCAATCGAGCAACTTCTTTGTTAGCTTCCTTACTCTGCTCGTCGGCTTGATGGTGATAGTAGCCGAGTCTATGAACATCGCCACGTAGGTGGTCTACTACCTCAAGTAGTTCAGATTTAGCTTCCTTGAGCTTTTCAACTTCTTGCTCCAGGATAAGGATCTTGACAGTCTGGGCTCGGGTTGTCATCACCTAAACACCCAAATACGGAACTAATTTAGTCAAATGAAATACTTGACAAAATCATAAAAATCAAGTATCAAAAGTAAGAAATCGAAATTTTGAATTCTGGAAAATTTTTTTTTTTTTTTTTTAAATCTGAAATTAGGGTTCATAACTCGAAATTAGGGTTTCGAAATTATCCCTAATCGATGCTTGAAATCAGAAATTGACAGAGGGCTATCGATCGGCTTGCTAGGAAGATCATATGAAAATTTTTAATTTCAAAAACGATCAAGATACGATCTGAAAATCGGGAAACGAGATAATTTGGGGATTAGGGTTCTTAGATTTCAAATGCGAAATTGATCGGGCAAATCAAGTCCGATCGATCTGAAGCTTGGACAGTAGGGTCGACTGGAAGAGACGGTTCGATTGGTATACTCGTCGACAGCTATCGTGGCGGCAGGCGGCGGCGACGGTAACTGCTAGGGTTTCGATTTTTCGAAATTTTTTTTTATTTTCGAAATAATTTAAAAAAAATCAGAAACTAAAATTTTTAAAAGTCGAAAAATTCGTATTCACGTGATCAATCAGATTGGACTTCTGATTATCGTAATTATCGTGAATCGATATTTTTCCCCAACTGTATTTATTTCACCAGTTGGTCTATTTCAACCGGGATTTCTCTTCTAGTATTTTTATCAACTAGAATTCTTTTCCCAGCGGGATTATGGAACCTGGCTAGCTCTGATACCACTAAAATGTCACGCCCCGAGACCGGGGTCACTAACACCGGCATTGATTTCCATACAACTAGAAAACCAATAAGCCTCGTAATATCGTAACAAACGAAAACCAGTCTATTTTCCATAAATGAATAATCATTGTCTTTACATTTGAATAAAAACGTGAAACTAAAACTTAACATCTTTAAGCTCCTATATGGTTGGATTGGGAGAGCATCAAGCAAGCCGTGCAACAAGACCCTAAATTAAGGGAAATTGTTGAAAAGCTACGGGCGGGAATTAAATGTACTACAGGCTATTCAATGGTGGGCAGTCGGCTACTGTACAAAGATCGAATAGTGATCCCAACAAATTCTATATGGGTGCAAAGGATATTAGAAGAATTCCATGCTACACCGATGGGGGGACATTCCGGTGCATTCCGAACTCTAAGAAAGATTGCCAACTGTTTCTACTGGCAGAACATGAAAGTGGACATCACTAAATTTGTAGCAGAATGCACCATTTGTCAGCAACAGAAATACTTGGCTCAATCTCCAGCGTGTCTCTTACAAGCATTACCAATCCCTGATAATATTTGGGAGGAGTTGACAATGGACTTTATTACGGGATTGCCTAAATCCAGGGGGTTCGAGATTGTGATGGTAATAGTTGACAGGCTGACAAAGGCGGCGCATTTTCTATCTCTTAAACATCCTATTTCTGCCAAGCGAGTGGCAGAATTATTTGTGAAAGAAGTAGTGAGGCTGCATGGGTATCCCAAGTCAATTGTAAGTGATAGAGACCCGATATTTATGAGCAATTTCTGGTCGGAATTCTTCAAATTGCAGGGGACAAAACTCAAAATGAGCTCGGCCTATCACCCGGAAACAGATGGTCAATCGGAGGTAATTAACCGGTGTTTGGAGACATATCTCCGCTGCTTTGCTTCGGAGCAGCCGAAGACTTGGGCGGAGTGGATACCCTGGGCAGAATTCTGGTATAACACTACTTTTCAATCTTCGGCAGGTATGACCCCGTTTGAAGCTGTTTATGGGCGTAAACCACCTACCATAATTCAGTACCTACCCGGTGAATCCTCAGTAGCAGCGGTGGCGCATGAATTACAGGAAATGGATGAGCTGCTACGACAACTAAAGTACAATTTAGATCGAGCTCAACAAACGATGAGGAAGTACGCTAACAAGCACCGCAGGGACATCTCATATCAGATTGGGGATATGGTTTTCTTGAAGCTTCGACCTCACAGACAGAATTCAATATGCAGGCGGGTGTATCAAAAGTTGGCAGCACGCTACTATGGACCTTTCAAGATTATACAAAAAATAGGAGAGGTAGCTTATAAACTACAACTGCCGGAATCAACACGGGTACATCCCGTTTTTCATGTGTCTTGCTTTAAAAGGGCTGTGGGCAGCAAGATAGGGGCAGAGGCAAGATTTCCTGAGGAGCTGGAAGCAGATTTGATTGTAAACTATGCGCCACAACAGGTCTTATCTAGGAGATTCAAGAAAAGAGGTACGGAACAAATATTGCAATTGCTGATACAGTGGAAAGGAAGAAAATCAGAAGAAGCGACATGGGAGGATGCTGATGTGATGCAGGTTCAATTTCCGGACTTCAGTCTTGAGGAGAAGACTATTTTTGAAGAAGGGAGTAATGATAGGACCCAAGAAGATATGGGCTTTATAAATAAAAAGCCCATAATGAAAGTCTACTCCAGGAGAGAGAAGAAAAAAGATTCACACATGCATGAAGGTGGCTAGAAATAGTGGGGTGGGATGAGGGAATAAGGCATTCAGTTAATTTGTTAAAAAGTTGTTTTACTAGCTGTTGCTAGGGTGAGCTAGGGTGAGTGAGTGAATCACTGTACAGAGGAATTCCTCTGGGAACCATCGCTACTATTTTTCTGTTCTTATGCCATACTATTTCTAATTTTGTTCAAAGAGTTCCAGTGATTATACACTAGCTCAGGTGTAACTCCATCAGTTCCGGTAGTTACTATGGAAAACTGAACTTTTAATCTACAGTTCGGCTAGGAGCATGGAGTCCATGCATCCTGAGGTAATTATCTATCTCTTCTTTTAGTTTCTGTTTTCTTTAAATAATTATTAGGGATAAATAGTTGTTACAGGTGCATGCCTAGGTATAAGTGGTAATGCTATACTTAAGTAAATCTTACGATGTTTAGATAAAGTAATTAAATATGTACTGTGTAAGTAATTTATGTTTAAGGAGACCGAGTTTTAAGAGGGGCAGTTGTGACAATTTGGCCTTGCCTGGGAACTTGCTTAAAAGAGGTGATTCTATCTAGGAGGGTGTTACACGGCCTTTCCTGGGAATTACCTGATCGTTACATTTAATGGACGAGTAATATTTATAGACATAGTAAAACAATGTTGTAATTCTAGAGCTGGTTAGAAAATAATAAAATGAACTTCGATAAAGCAATTAAATATGTATTGTGTAAGTAAGTTATGTTTAAGGTGACCGAGTTTTAAGAGGGACAGTTGTGACAATCCGGCCTTTCCTGGGAACTTGCTTTGTTACACGGTCTTTCCTGGGAATTACCTGATCATTACATTTAATGGACGAGTAATATTTATAGACATAGTACAACAATGTTGTAACTCTAGAGCTGGTTAGAAAATGATAAAATGAACTTCGAGTAATAAAAATGCTTAGACTTACCTAGATAACGAGAAGTGAACAAACAATCAAGAAACAGTGTACCATCAAAATATTAATCAACAAAGGTATGTTACGATATGGTGACATACGACAGGTACTTGTATTTGTTGGTATTTGTTTACGTGGCATATTACATGACATAATTGTTTGGTTGACATGGTCATATCGATGCTCAGTTATAAGATACATTTTGTTAACACATAATTTTTAATAAAGCATCAATACATTGTTGTATCATACATGTTGAGCCTTGATCATTGTTACCCTGGTATACTCTTGTTAGATCGAGGTGTTGAGGGATTGATGGAGCTGTGAATAACCTGTAGAGCTGTTGGAGGCTCGTAAGGCACAGTGTGTCCGTAATCCTAGGGTTCAAGGTTATGGTACACGGTAGTGGTATGGTGAGTTGAAGGGGGGCACTATGTCTGTGAAGCTATTCCTCGAGGTTTGAACAGTATTGTATTTGAGTAGCCAGATTTATTTGGATTCTAATATATCCTTCCAGACTTGAATTGTTGTTGAACTTGTATAGCATTCATTGCATAACGTATGGCATCTCATACGGTTCTTAGTCGTTTTCATTTTATCGTTCTATACTGGGTAACAGTTATTGTCTTGGTGTGTGGACTTTAACATGTTGTGACAATGGTTCCTGAGGCAGGTGGTGGACCATCTGGAGGAGGACGTGCGTAGTCTCACATTTGTCATATTCTCCCAGTTTAGTTATAATTATCAAGATATGTCCGAGAAGTCCAACGTTTTATAATTTTATTTATTTTGGTAATGTAGATTAGGGAGATATTATGATATTTTCAATAGGACAACAAGTTATTTTTGGGCCTCTGTTATAAGTTTTTAAATCGTTTCCGCAAATCAAATGATGATTAATATGGGTAATTGTGGGTTTTTCTTCTATGCATTGGGTGTGCACCAACCCAACACACACACACACACACATACACACACATACACACACACACACACACACACATATATATATATATATATATGTTGGTGTTGGTACACACCCGGTGCATCGAAGAAGAACCAGGTAATTTATGATAATTACTTAAATGGAACTAAATGAAATGGTACAGAAATGTTCGGATCACATCTAAGACAGGGATCACTCACATTGCTTATGCTGATGATCTCTCCTCTTTTTCTCTAGAGGTGACGTTCCTTCTGTTACAACTTTGGTTACTTGTCTTGATATATTTGGTCGTTGTCCAGGATTACAAGTGAACAAAATGAAATCTTTCATTTATATGGTGAGTATCAATGATGATTTGAAGCAATCGTTGTTATCAGCTACTGGGTTTTCAGAAGGATCTATGCCTTTCAGATACCATGGTATTCCTCTAGCTGCTGATAAATTATGAACAGCAGATTATAGCACTTTGATTGATACCATTATTCGGAAGCTATCTGTCTGGCCGCACAGAACTCTCTCGTATGCTGGTAAACTTGAATTAATTAGATCGGTCCTCCAAGGTGTGGAGTGCTTTTGGCTTTCTATTCTACCACTTCCTTTTGGTATCACTAAAAATATATATACCATTTGTCGCGGATTTGTATGTGTAGATAATTTGATAAAGATTTGATAGGATCAATACCTTATTTGATAGGATCAGTATCTTAGTATGTTTAATAAGATAATATTTAGTTTACCGATTTTATGGGATTTGATTTGTATTTCTCTGTCTATATAGAGTTTAAATATTGGGGCAGAATAATATTATGATGGAATGAATTATTCTTCAACTCCAATTCACCGTGTTCCCTAAAGCTCACATGGTATCAAAGCCCGATCATCGGGCATAAATTTCCAAGCAGCAATGGTGGGCGCCGGTGAAGGTTCCTCCTCAAATACGTCCAGTAATTCAGACTCTACTGGAGGTGGCGGAACTCAAAAATCTGGCAAAGGAACCCAACAATTCAATGGCCCACTAATTTCCGATTCATCCCTCAACATCATGATACACCGATTCAATGGAAAAAATTACCTTAAATGGGCACAATCGGTGAAACTGATTATTGATGGCAAGGGAAAATTGGGACATCTCACAGACGATATAGCAGCCCCTGCATTGACTGATACGCATATGGGCAATCGAGATCTTAGAATTCCACGATCATGGCATGGTTCATTAACTCCATGGACCCAACTATTGGGAAACCATTCATGTTTCTCCTTACGGTCCGCAATGTGTGGGAAGCCATTCGAGACACTTATTCTGATTTGGAGAATTATTCTCAAATGTATGATTTGACCACTCGTATGTGGCAATTCATCAAGGTATTAGGGATGTAACTACCTACTACAATGACCTGATGGTTATTTGGCAAGAGTTGGATCTACTGGACGTCGATGAATGGGAAAATCCCAAGGATAGTGCACGTTACAAGAAAAAAATTGAGTGTAGTAGAGTATTTGTATTCCTAGCAGGACTTAACAAGGAATTGGACGAGGTTCAA
This sequence comes from Haberlea rhodopensis, assembly GCA_907163345.1. Classification (NCBI taxonomy): domain Eukaryota; kingdom Viridiplantae; phylum Streptophyta; class Magnoliopsida; order Lamiales; family Gesneriaceae; genus Haberlea; species Haberlea rhodopensis. The sequence continues at coordinate 1,093,750 of CAJQUN010000136.1, read as the reverse complement.
GGACATATACTGGGACACACACCTTTACCCAGTATTAATGAGGTGTTTTCTGAGGTTCGGCGTGAAGAAGCACGACGCCATGTTATGTTAACACAAGATGGACCACTACTAGACACAGAAGGATCAATGCTAGCTAGCAGAAATTTTCCGTCAGAACATCCTCGACGAGATGGTAAGAAGAAACCATGGTGTGAGAAGTGTAAAAAACCATGGCATACCATTGAGACTTGCTAGGAGATTCATGGTGTACCAGCGCATATCAAGAAAAAATTAGTCAATAACAACAGGCCCAATGCAGGAAGTCAATCCCTTCAATCAATGTAGACAGCTCTGGACCTCTACCATCTCCTTCTGAGTGTCTCCCATTCACAAAGGACCAGCTAGAGCACCTATATAAGTTGTTTGATACACGCATGGGTAAATCCAACCAGCCTACTTCTTGCTCTTCAGCACAAACAGGTATATTATTTGCAAATGTGGCCAGCACCGTCTCCAATAGCATCTGGATATTCGATTCAGGTGCTACTGACCACATATATATCATGAGCTAGAAACAAAAAGGGTTAAGATTGTTGATGGGTCTGTTTCCAACTCCTTTTCAATTAAAATGTTTTACATGTTCCCCGGTTATCTTACAATCTTTTGTCTATACGCAAACTAACCCATTATCTTAAATGTCGTATTATTTTTTTCTCCTCCCATTGTGAATTTCAGGATTTAGCATCGGGGAAGATGATTGGCAATGTTAGGCAAGACAGTGGCCTCTACCTCTTCGAAGCTCATTCCTCTCTGGCGAAACATGATAGGAATATTTGCCTCAACTCGGTTTTTTCTTCTAATGTCAGTGATATTATGTTATGGCACTATCGTTCTGGTCATCCAAATTTTGCTTATTTACAAAGATTGTTTCCCAAGTTATTCATCAATAAAAATATCTCTACTTTATGTTGTGAATCATGTGAATTAGCCAAGCACCATCGCTCTATTTTTCCATCCCAACAATATAAAAGATCTGCTCCTTTTACATTGATTCATAGTGATGTTTGGAGTCTTTGCAAAATTAAAACCCTTTCAGAAAAAACGGTGGTTCATAACATTTATTGATGACAATACTCGAATGACCTGAGTATTTCTTTTAAAAGATAAGTCTGATGCAGGAACCATATTTCAAAATTTTTACAAAATGATTCAGAATCGATTTCAGGCTAATATCCAGATTTTTCGTAGTGACAATGGCAAATAGTACTTTAATCAGATGTTAGGAAACTTTTTAAATCAGCATGGCATTATTCATCAAAGTTCGTGTCCTCACACACCTCAACAGAATGGCGTAGCTGAACGGAAAAATAAACACCTTCTCGAAGTTGCTAGGGTTGTTAGTTTCCACACGACAATCCCAAGTTATCTTTGGGGAGAGGCCATCTTAACAGCTACATATTTAATTAATAGATTACCTACACGTATTCTGAATGTTCAAACTCATGTATCCATATTTCAGAAATGTTTCCTATGTCACGCATCATTGCTGATATTCCACTAAAAATCTTTGGAAGTGCGACCTTTGTCCATAATCATGATTCCAAAATTTCCAAAATTTCCAAACTGGAGCATAAAACCATTAAGTGTATCTTTGCTGGTTATCCTGCAAACCAAAGTGGGTACAAATGCTTTGATCCCATTTCAGAAAGAATTTTTAATTCTATGAGGGTCAATCCTACTACTCGTCTCATCTTCAGGGGGAGACATGTAGCACTCAGGAAGATGAGCAGTTGACCACTTCGAATTTCAGCCTGGAATTCGAAAATCATACATCTGAAAATGATATGCACAACCATAAATCTACTGATACAGGAGAGAGGAGTAAAAATATGATATATGTTATACCAGGAGAGGAAATATGAAGAGAGGGGAAGACACTGTCGTGCTACCAAGCCATGAACCTTCGGTGCCTGATCTTGAAAAGCATGATGACATCTCAACAACCCAAGGAACCAAAACTCAAGGTACTCCTATAATCATTTCTCCTAAACATTAGTGATCTACCCATCGCTCACAGAAAAGGTGTTAGAATGTGCACTAAACACCCACTCTCAAATTTCGTGACCTATAAAAATTGTCATCTTCCTATTCCACCTTTACCTCACAGTTGGATACCATTAGTGTACCTAACAATATACAGGAGGCTCTTAGGATACTGGAGTGGAAGGAGGCAATTCAAGAGGAGATGAGAGCTCTAGAAAAGAATACAACTTGGGAGAAGAGTGATCTTCCTAGTGGTAAGCCTATGGTTGGATGTAAGTGGGTCTTCGCTATGAAATACAATTATGATGGGTCCCTAGAAAGATACAAAGCTCGCCTGGTTGCCAAAGGGTTTACCCAGACATATGGAGTTGACTACACTGAGACATTCGCACCAGTAGCAAAACTTAACACAGTTCGAGTCATCTTTCTATTGCTGCTAATCTAGATTGGCCCCTCAGTCAACTAGACGTAAAGAATGCATTCTTAAATGGAGAACTAGAAGAAGAAATATATATAGAACCACCACCTGGTTTTAATGATGTATTTGGATCTAAAGTGTGCATGTTAAAAAAATCACTCTATGGACTAAAACAATCTCCCAGAGCGTGGTTTGAAAGATTCACAAGATTTGTCAAAAGTCAGGGCTATCATAAGAGACAATCTGATCATACTCTCTTCCCGAAAATATCTGATCCCAACAAAATCTCTATACTAATAGTTTATGTTGATGATATTATATTATCAGGAGATGACGCAGAAGAAATGAACAGATTGAAGAGACAGGACAACTCAAATATTTTCTTGGAATGGAGGTGACAAGGTCTAAAAGAGTAATAATGGTGTCTCAAATGAAGTACATCCTGGATCTTCCGAAAGAAACAGGAATGAGCGGGTGTAAACCATCAGACACTCCTATAGAGGCAAATGCTTTAGGAGATATCAAAGATGGAGTAACAGTAGATACAAGAAGATATCAGAGATTAGTTGGAAAACTAATCTACCTTTCTCACACTCGACCTGACATTGCCTTCGCTGTAAGTTTGGTAAGCCAGTTCATGCACTCATCTGTTGCAGAACACCTTGAAGTTGTATATCACATTCTTAGATATTTGAAAGGAACTCCTGGTAAAGGGCTGTTGTTTGAAATAAATGAAAAAAGAGGAATACAAGTCTATACTGATGCAGACTGCGAAGGGTCAATCACTGATCGGAGATCTACCTCAGGCTATTGCACATTCGTATGAGGTGACTTGGTGACTTGGAAAAGCAAAAAAACAAGGTGTTGTGGCTAGAAGTAGTGCAGAAGCATAATTCAGGTCCATGGCCCAAGGAGTGTGCGAAATATTGTGGCTAAAAAGAGTTATGAAAGAACTCAATAGGACACTAAATTTCCCAATGAAACTACACTATGATAACAAGGCGGCTATCAGCATTGTTCATAATCCAGTTCTACATGAGAGAACCAAACACATTGAAATTGACAAACACTTTATCAAAGAAAAACTTGAAGATGGAGAAATCTGAATTCCGTTTGTTCCTAGCTCATTACAAGTCGCAAATGTCTTAACTAAAGGATTGTCAAAGCAAGTTTTAAAGAGCAGGTCAACAAGTTGGGAATGATAGATATTTTTTCACCAACTTGAGGGGGAGTGTAGATAATTTGATAAAGAATTGATAGGATCAATACCTTATTTGATAGGATCAATATCTTAGTATGTTTAGTAAGATAATATTTAGTTTACTGATTTTATGGGATTTGATTTGTATTTCTCTGTCCATATAGAGTGTAAATATTGGCAGAATAATATTATGATGGAATGAATTATTCTTCACCTCCAATTCACCGTGTTCCCTAAAACTCGCAGTATGGAATTCTAAGCATCCACCAATTCCATGGCAATCACTATGTTGTCCCAAGAATGCGGGTGGCGTGGGACTTAAGGATCTTCGTGTATGGAACAAAGCTTTACTTGTCAAAACTCTCTGAAATATACACATGAAGACTGACTCACTTTGGGTTAAGTGGATACATCATGTTTATCTTTCTAGGGTTGACTTTGACACTGGGAATCTAGGAGTTTGGACTCTCCCTTGATTAAAAAACTCTTATCCATCAAGGCTGAAATTATTCAGAGAACGGGCTCTATCTCTGAGGCTATTTCCCTCATGTCTAAGTGGTTTTCTTCAAAAAATTCTAATCAGGAGTATCTATTCTTTTGCTCGCCCAGCATGACTTTAGATCGTATCACATGGACATCGGTGGTTTGGAGTCCAGGAATTCTTCCTAAGCATGCATTCATTTTGTGGTTATGTGCCAAACAAAAACTGTTTACAAGAGATCGACTACCTTTTCTTAACGATAAAAATTGTGTCCTTTGTTCAGATAGCTTGGAGTCTATCGACCATCTTTTTTTCAGATGACCTTCGCTTTCCAGCTATGGTATAAAGTTATGGATTAGTTGGGCATATGTTTCTTGTTGCCGACTATCAAAACTACTCTTAAATTATTCAAGTGTGCATATCGAGCGCCATCAACCATCAACAAAGCACGGATTTTTGCCTTATCGAGTATTTTTTATACTATATGGAAAGCCCGCAACATAATGATTTTTGAAGGGACCATACCTATCGCGAATGACATGTTTTTCAAGATTAAAGTTCATGTAGTTCGATGCTTATACTTGTATTTTCCTTCGACATCTTTTGATGGCATCTTGGATTAGTGTTGGTATTATGGTCATCTTAGTGTTACTCATGCTTTCATGTGATTAGCAGGTCTTTTGTAGATTTCCTATCCCGGGTATGTGTGGAGAACTCTTTGTAACTTATAGTTCTGATTAATATAATTAGCATTTACCGAAAGAAACAAAAAAATCTTCAAAAATCAATTATAGAGCTTTCATTCTATCTCGCTTTCTTTTTCTTGTTCATCCAACAGAAACGTACCGATCCAGCGAATTACTAGAAAGAAACATAAAATTGTTTTACATCCCATCTCCTGATTTAAGATCCTCAGCTAGCTCAACTCAATTAGACTCCTATAAAGCAAGGATCTTTGATGTTATACATACAGCTTGTTATCATACCAATTGTTGAACTTTCACTCTCTCCTCTTATCTGCTCTTGCTACAGAAAATTAGCAACCCAATAAATGGAAAAGGAAGAAAGATTTAAAATTGCCTAGAATCACCCCATTCCCAGCATAAGGAATCTAAACATAACATCAATAAAAGAACGAAGGAAAACCTGAGAAACTTTGAATTCATGAATAAGCCTAGGAAACCCATCAACATTAGCCATCGCATATCGAAGCAGAGCATCAGTGTCGAAGCACTGGGCCGGGTCGATCCGACCTACCATCTCGCATGTCCGCGTCGCCATTTTGACCAAGTTCAGTCGCCGATTAGTTTCAGTTTCTTCGGATTAAAATATGTGAATTTTATTAATATTTTTAAACACAGGCCACAAGAGAAGGTGGGCTCCGCGGAGGAAAACAAGACTGTGCTGGCCTTTACTCTTTTGCTGTCTTCTTTGTTCGTCTCTGAGCTATTTGGGGTAGAAGTATTCGGCAGTTTCGTGGGGGTATATGCTGATGTGTTGTCATGTTGATAAGATTGTTCCAATTTGTAGTTTGATATATTGCAAAAACCAAGACATGGATATATGTGTCTTAGTGCTCTATTGGGTATATCCAATTATTTATTGAGAATATTCTTAATAATATTAAGTAGGAATATTCCCAATGAATGGTTAGATGTACCCCATGAGGTAGTATAGAATAAATCGTTGATAAGATAGTTCCAATTTGTAGTCTCTTATATATTGCAAAAACAAAAGATCCACATACAACGACAGGTGATACAGATAAGATATATGGATTTTCAAATTTATAGGATACGATATGATTCATATTTCTTAAACTTTAAAATCATGTAAAGCAAAATGAATATTCTTACCAAATTCAAAAAGAATATAAGTAAATATTTGGACATACTTGTCCGATTTTATTTATTTTTAAATCAATCACACAACATGTGGCTTGTTCGACACTTGTTCAATGTGTGTCTGATAAGTATCCGTATCTTAGAAGTGACATTATACGAGTAATTTTCAAAAATATCCGTGAATCATAGCAAAAACACAATTTATTCAATATTTAAATTATTAGTTGGATAACATTGCATTTACTTTGGATAATCAAATTTTTAATGGACAAGGGGTTTTTAATAGACAAAATAATCTGAAATATTAAAAATTTATAAACTGACACAACACACGCCAACTTCAACTGAAGACTGTTCAATTGAGGACTTTAAAGTTGGACAACCTAACTTCGGCTTTTTTGTCTTTTCATTTTTTTTAAAAAAACAATAAACAAACTTAAAATAATAAAAAAAAAAGAATATACTGAAAATTATGTCCCACCTTATCAAATAAATTGTAAAAATAGTATCTATATTTTTCAAATTTTACTTAACATTTTTTATTACAAAATTTTGAAAAAGATAAATTTGCAATAAATTGTAAAAATCGTACCTATATTTTTCAAATTTTACTTAACATTTTTTTATTACAAAAATTTGAAAAAGATAAATTTGCAAGAATTAAACTAATGTCTCGTGATAGGAATGATGATTCCTTTCCTTGATTTGAAGTGAAGCAATGTACCGTGTTTCACATCATCAATTATTAAGAGGAAGGTGATGAGGTAAATATATAATTATATAAATCTTATGTTGAATAAATTTAAATTTGTTCCGCAATGGCCGTTTCGGGCCGCAAAATCACCGTTCCAAAGGTACATACTATTATACCCTTACATATTTATATATTACGTGCCTTTTTATTCATTTCCATTTGAGTTTTTTTATTACAGATTAGTTAACATTATCAAAAAAGAGTTTCCGAAGGTAATTGCTAACTTTATCTTAAGAAATTTTAATCTTTATGAAATAAGTCCCTGAGAGAACCTTATCAAATATATATATATATATATATATATATATATATATATATATATATATATATATATATATATCGGGTTCGAGCAAACCATTCCAGTGCATAAAATGTTTTTATTGAACATGAACAGGATCCACTTGAGCAATATTTATGTGCTTGCTGATCATGAATCTTACACCTGAAATTGCTTCTAATAATTCTTCTATGCAGGATATGCATCAACTTCCATTCTCATCAAAATAATAATTTTACAATTGTGTTATGTGAGATATAGCACAAAATGGAGTAGATTTCATTCCAAACTGCAGTCTTGGATGATAAAAGTTCCTACTTGAGTTACTTTATTAAGTTTATTTCCTATAAAGAATCACAACAACAAGAACATCTGGGAGGAATCATCTCATATGCAGCATTAAGAGCTCTGGTTTTTCGACGAAACGCTTCCACTCGTTGCAGAACTTTGCAACAGTTGCTCCATCCAAAACTCTATGATCAGAACTTATATTTATCTGAGAAAGATAGGTTCACATTAGCCGGGTAGAAAAGATCAGGTAAGTTAAAGAAAAACCAATATATACCATACTTCATTGATCAACAATAGGCACTTACCGTCATTATCGAAACTGGATACAAATTTCCATCTTCGTTGAAACTGGGAATTTTTTGGATCCGTCCCAATGCAATTATCGACACTTCAGGCACATTGACCAGAGGGGAACCAAACTTCCCACCGATGGTGCCAATGTTGCTTATCGTAATAGTTCCACCAGATACATCATCGGTACTAAGCTTGTTGGATTGAGCAAGTTCTTGCAGTCGTGAAAGCTCTTTTGTTATCTGATAACCAAAGAAAGCGAGGGTCAGTAACAAACTATATTAACAAGGGGGACACTGGAGTTTATTAACAATTAGAGCAACTAGGATATCTGGCAGGGGGGAGACTCTGTTAAAATTTCAAAATTTCTGCATTCAAGAGAGGAAGATTGCGCCCCTAGTAGATCTGTAATTGGATGGGAAGAAGCAACTTTTAGAACTCAAAATAGAATATCGGCGATTGACTTAGAAAATCTAAATAGCAGAAGGCTAGCAGAATATCAGTGGGAGGCAACTGGATGCTAAAACATATGATAGAAAGTCGCATTTTAATTTGCATTTTTAAAACTGACCTCGACGATTGAGAGAGCTTGAACCTTCTTTATGTTAGGTACAACCAAACCATTTGGAGTCGCCATTGCAATTCCAATATTGTGAGACCCTGTATCATCCAGGAGAAAAGAAAAGCGTTTGGATATTACCTTACATTAGCCGATGGTAAGGATTCTGCCAAAAATATTTCAACGGAAGCAATCAAGTTATAGGACACACCTTTGAGGGTCACTTCTTGTGATTCTTCATTGAAACAACTGTTCAGCAAAGGATATTTACTCAATGCCATCGAAAGTGACTTTACCAACAGCGGAAGGAAAGTAAACTTGATACCCAGATCGGAAGTCTCATTTTGGAATGATGCTCTGAGATCAAGAAGAGCGTCACAATTTACCTCTTCAACATAATGAAAATGTGGAATTTTTGCGGCTAAGGTCATAGATTTAGCCATTAGCACGATGAAAACCCCTGCAAAAGTACAGCACCAAGTGGTTTCAGAGCAGGCCCAAGAAGAAAGGCTCGTTTTAAGGCATATTTAACTGATGTGACAAGATTTACAGCACAGATTTTATTGCTTAATTCAGATATCTATTTCAAACACAATAAAGTGTACCTCAGAGGAAAAGATATATCTTCATACTCCCATCCATGTGCGGATGAAATGTTTGGGGATTTCTGTTCTCCTAGAAATTGTTTGGCGAAAAGGTCAATGGCAGAAGAATCCTCATTGACAATTTCGGAGCTTTCCTTGAGAATACCTTTTCTTGCAGCATAGTTCAAGATATCCTCTTTAAGGATTCTTCCCTCGTCGCCAGTTCCAAGAACATCTTCAATTGATTACACCTAATTGTTTGGCAAAATTACGAACAGCAGGTGTGGATAACACTCCATGAATCTTTTCCTTTTTCAGCACAGAATCAGCAACATCTAATTCGTTGATCTTGGAATCCTGTGCAACAATATTCTGTGCAGTCTCAATGCTTGGAATGATAGAAGCATTTTCATCAATAACCATCTTCAAAAGAGTTTCTCCAACCTACAAAATGGTACAAAATCTCAAGTCATTGCAAATTAACAAAGCTAAAAAGGGCGAACTTTGTGATTACACAATGAGACCATTCATTACTGGGGGAGACCTGGGATCTTAGGTGAGGTGACACGTTAATATGCGGAGCAAAACTGATATTTTGAAACAAACATAAAAAATTAAAAAAATTCCAGTAAAAGGTGCACAATCACTCCCGCTATGTTAGCCCTTGGTCAGGCTTTCTCCCAAACGTGTAAAGGGATACAAAGACAAAATATTCTTAAATAATGTGCACCAGAAAAGTTCTTCATAAAAATATGAGGGATTGGAGAATTTGGGCCTCATGAAGTAAGTCTCACATCCCCGCCACACGGTCTACGTACTTTCAGGTACAAAATAAGGCTGTTAGTTGTTGTTTGCTTTTAATATATTGACAATCAAATGCATATATGTTTCTTCCAGAATGGAGGACATTGTAATGATACGCCACCAACTTTTAGAATTCAATGCCCATACAACAAGGTCGTGACTGAATAATTGCAAAAGCAGACAAGAAACATATAATGTTCAATTATGCTCAAAACATTTCAATTACGTTAACGTTAACGTTACCTTTACAATGTTCCCTGGAACATAGAGAACCTTAGAAACTTTGCCTTTGTAGCGACTTGTAATCTCTATGGTTGCTTTGTCGCTTTGAACCTCACAAAGAGGTTGGAATTCTTCAACTTCTTCCCCCTGCAAAATATATCACAAACATCTAATATACTTGCACCAAGTTTAGAATCAAGCATAAAATATAACACCAAGGACCTCGATGATCATAATAGGAAAATCCATGAGAAATATAAAGTGTTAGAGCCACTGTCAGATGAAGATATCTAGGAAGAGCAGTTGGCGGGAGACTCAGGACATATAAATTGGTGGAGGGGGAACTTGAACTTTTAGAAAATTACAAATGAAGTTTCAAAATTTTGTATCCGCTCCTAATTAGTGGTGATCTTATATGGTGCATATCATTCTGACCAGAAAGTACTCGACAGCTCTTATCAGCTATGCTCAGCACTGATAGCACGACATAATATGGCACACTTTTGACAGACTATTGGTAACTTGAATGTTTAGAGCTACTGAAAAATTCTTACATGGAATGGAAAATTACTATAGTCAAGTAGCTAACGAAGAAACAGATACTTGAATCGATTGGCACAATTGTTTAGGCGGACAAAAAAAAGGAAAAAGAAAAAATGCACAATTTGGACTAACAACGAAAACACGGGGAAGTACTAATCCATCCACAGGACCCAAAAAAGATTCATTTTTTTTACAAGATATACTACACATCACCATACACTCACCTCCCGCACGAACCATTTAAGAAGTTCACATTCTGCTATGCCTTCACCGGTCTGTGCCAAAGGAACATCAACCACCCCACCAACTGGAAGATCAGCCGCCGCTTGTGTTGTTAAGGAACACCATCTAATCCCAAACGGAAAGCGAAGCTAAAAACAATAAACATATAAAGCAATTACAGAAATTTGAATAACACTGGTATTTTATCTGCCCCATAAAATTTTTTAATGACATCTGCGCCGACAAATAAGACGCATTGAAATTTTATCATAAAAAAAATATTTTTCAACTTCGCAAATTTTCTTTTGGAATGTTCTGTCAGTGCCACAAGTTTATTATTTTAGTCTTTCTACTTCATACGAACAAGAGGTGCAACACCATTTAGAAGATCAACTAATTTCAAGCAAAAACAGGTGCCACTACATGAAAATTGACGAAAATTGAGTCAGATTATCATAAATGCTAAGATTCTTTGAACTAAAAATAGAAGGATGAGTTAAAGTTTGAGCTTGATCTCCATACATAAATTAAAAGGAAAAATTGTTCATCTCAAATGTATGATACATAAAATGGGTTTATATAAAGCTCAAAACTTTCGTTCTTTCTACTGCACACAAAAACATAAAAAGGTACACAAACAAACCATATAGAATCAGCAATTTCCAAGAACAAAAAAGGCCCACCATCCAACGAAAATTGGAAATACAGAAACTTACAAATTCTCCTTTATGATGATTCTTCGAGAAATACGTCGTTCTCGGATTAGTACAAATGGGATCTTGAACCCGAGATACTGTAGTCACAAATTTCACTCTCTCAGAGGCGGCGAGTCTTAGCGGCGGAGCCGCGGCAGAGTAAAAGCATCGCCACCACTGACCCCTGCTCCACGGGTTTTTCTGGTAAATTTTCCGGCAAACCATTGTTTAATGAGCCTTCAAGAATTGCTGACAAGTGAGAGTTTATGGGATTTCACGAAAACCTTGGAACTAGTCTGCCTCCCGTAGACCTCTTTTGTTTAGTGAGCACGGTTTGGCTTCTCTATATATCAATATATATGCCCCTATTCCATCAGCTAACCATATTTAATTTCAAACAGTTGTACTTGCTAAAATCCCAACTCACAGATTTGATATATGAAATTCAAATGACAGCCAGCAATCACACCGTTAAAAAAAATTATAACGAGCTTTTTAGCTGAATCTTTAAAATTAAAACAACTTAAAAGTACTGAAAATCATGAAATTAAAATGGATAAGTTCAAATGACACAATTCCAATACACTTTTTCATATTTATTGAGATTACAAATGGATAGTGTTTCAGATAGCTGATAATTCTAAATTTGTGTATATTCTATCTGAAAAGTGTCAATGGCACCCGATATCATTTTCTTGATTTTTATTAGTAGATAATATTGTCTTTACTTATTGCTTCTTAAGATTTTTTATAAGTATATAATTTATTTTTATATTTAAGTACTATATTAAAAAACAAACGGAGAGATTTTCGACCAAACCTAATTCCCTTAGAAGCCCTATGCTAGAAAGTGTGGTTTCGGTCCCCATCTTAATTTCCATATATATCTTAGTATTTCCTACCAACAACTTAAATGGCTACGACACCCTCAATTTATTTCTTCTCTCCAAACCTAAATTTTAATCTTTTTTATACTCTACGTAAAAAAAGAGAAATTCTTGTGTGGACCGGGTCATGCCACATATCAACAGACATACAGACATGTATATATAGATACATATTTATATTTATGTGTGTTGGTGTATGACATGACTAGACTCATACAAGAATTTCTCGTTTTACGGCTTCATTTGGTATTTAGTTATTTGGTTAGTTAGTTTATTGATGGTTAATAGCCAGTTCTGCAAAGTTTACATTTCATTTATATAAGTTGTAAATATGCCTCATTTTTGTAATTCTGTTTTTCTGAAGTTCATTATAAACGATAAAGAGCTTTGCATGATTTCCTCATACCGAGTGTGCTCAAGTTCTTCATTGCAATCTATAATATGGTATCAGTTGATCATTCACGCTACTGCGAATTTGTTAATTTCTTATTGTAATTGATTCTGCGATTATTATTTTTCCATCATCCTTTTTTTTCATTTCAGATAGCTACTTGATGATTTCAATGTGTTCTATTCATTTCCTTACGACGAAAATCTATCATTGATAATCATTTGGATCTTTACCTCCTCCATCACTCGGATAATCCGGGTATGGTATCAGTTTCTTAACCACTAACTACTGAGAATTACGCTGATTGGAAGTCGAGTGATGATCATCGTGTTGTCTGCTGAGAACAAATTAGGGTTTGTAGATGGTTCCTTAACTCCATAAGTAATGATTTATCCGCTAGCATCATATTTTTTGAATCTGCTAGTGTGATTTGAAGTGATATTCGCGATCGACTTCAACAATGCAATGGTCCTCTTCTTTTTCAATTGTGTCGAGACCTTATGACTATGTCAGATCAGGATTCAATTAGCACTTATTTCACTAAATTGATGACTTTATGGGAAGAACTATCCAAGTTTTAGACCTAGTTGTTCTTGTGGCAAGTGTAATAAGGATTTGCATGATCACTTTCAAAGAGAATGTCCTTTCTTTCCTCATGGACCTCAACGAGTCCTATGCACAAGTCAGGACTCAGACTCTGCTCCTTGACCCTTAACCTTCCATAAACAAGGCATTTTCATTGAGCTCTCAGGAAGAAAGACAACTGTTCCATTACTGTAGCTTCTGGTTCTTGTATCAGTGTGGCGTTTGTTTCTAACAACATATATGTATGGACGTTTTGATTTATAAATTTATTTAGTGATAAAAAAATAAAATAAAATTCTCTCACTCAACAATTTAATTGGCGACAAAAGAACAATTTGTTATTCGCCATCCATAGTTTCATACTTTCAAAGAGATTCATCTTAAGGCATTGCAAAACAGAATAGAAGCACAGTGCAGCAAAAAATTCTGCACACATTTTTTCACAGGGATGATATCATGCACCTCTATATGTTGATTCTTGTTTCTCATTCTAAAAATGAACCAAAACCAACAAAATATTGAAATATATATCACTCATTCATATATAAACTTCCAAGTTTCGTCTAAAATAGTTATGTATTCTTCTTACCGTCTCCGGGCAGCACATAATCTTCTCAAGTACTCCAGTTGTGAAGGTAAAGCCCCTTGAATTCTTGCAAGTCTACAAGACTGTTCTGTGAATAACTGATACATCGATTGTCTCTTCCATGGAATGATCCCAAATTTGTCGTTGAACTCTTCCATCCCTTCAACCAGGAACTGCCAGACTAAAGATCCGGCACCGGACTTGTTTAATTTGGCAGATTTGTATACGATATCAAGAATAACTTTGTAGAGTCTCTCTCGTTGTGCATGGTCAAAATCCTTGTTCTCGTTTGATAATCCGAATTCTGTGAACAATACTGGCTTTTTCAGCTCTTTGTCACCATCTTCAATGTGAGATAGCATCCACTTGATGGCAAATTTTAATTTAGTTTCGAATCCCGGATCGTGCGACCTACAAGCAGGCAGGGATGGGTGAATCCAGACTTTCGAGTCAAGAGGTAAAAATATCAAATAGCTGATAAAAAAATAATCTTGGAATAATATTATGTACGGATAAATGGCTCAGCTCACCAATGATCAGGGTAAATATGTACTGATGCAAAATCAACAGTTGAAATCTTTGAGTTGCGAATAAAATCAGTTCCTACATCAGATGCCCACCATTCTGGATTTACAGTTAACCGTTTAGTACTTTTCGGTCCATAAAATCCTTCAAGACCAACAGTCAGCAGATGTCTCCTGTCAATTGACTTTACAAAAGTTGACATTTCTTCGATCCAATCCTGCAGTTAAACAAGATATCATTTAAATCCAGACAAACCTTGATAACATGTAAAAGAATTTCTTGATGAGAAAAGAAAATACGATGGATCACGAATGGAACAGACACAAAAGCAAGAGAATTTTGGATAATTGGAGGTGTCGCGCCAAGAACCCCATGATCCTATTGGACACTAGGTTGCTCAAAATTTACCTTCATGTTAGATTTGGACTGAATTGCGGTGTAACATTAAGACGGACAAGATACTATTCAACTGTTTGTACAAAACGAAGTATGGCGTGAGAATAACATGGAAATAATGTTTTACAGACTTAGTCAAGAGAGGTAGCTCGAAAGTTTTGGCGTGGGCAAGCGACATTTGAAAAGTAACGTTTGGAACAACATAACAAGACTAGTTTCCAAACTGACTGCAATCTAATAAAAGATGGTACTATCTCAAAATCCCCATAAGCATTCAAATCGTTATAATGAACATCCCTGCCTCATGAGAGACATCGCTCTTCACGGCAAAAGCATAAAAGCCCATCAAAATAATTTCACTGAAGAAACAGACTGTCTTGACTTAACGTGCAGAAGATCATATCCAAAACTGAGTTTGAATAAGCTCAAAACTGATCATCCTTCAATACACTGTGCATGTTCTTGAATAAAAAAACTCGAGAGTTTTTTTAGGAAATTAACTACTTGCCTGAAGTGTATCACCAGATTTGTCAGTCATACAGCGGGGTTCATTGATTAACTCCCAAGCAAAAATGGTTGGATCGTCCCTGTACTCAACCCCTGTGATGGTGTTCTTCCTTGTTAGAACAGTCTGCCAGAAAGGAAATCAGGAAGATAAACTTAAATGGTGGAGCTAACAATTCATCAGTTCGAACCGTGTTTGGCAATAAAAAAAAGAAGAAAAGGAAAGCAAAAATTGATTCCTTTTTCCTCAAGTTTTAGTTCTTTAACAAGGAGAAAAGGTGTGTATATGCGTGTGTGGCTAAGGTAATTCCTTCTTTTTGTTCTTGGTCCTCAACTGGTTTTGCCCCTCTTATGAACAGAAAACATCAAAGCCAAGATACCTTCCAATAAAAGAAAAAAGGCTCGAGATATGATACTCGTAATTTGTTCACCAGAAGTTTGAGCAAAATAATAAATATACACGCACATACACGGCTTCAGAGTAGCATTACAATACTAGGTATAATATTTACTGAAATTTTTATACGGAACATCTCTGAGCTGAAAATTATGACATCAAAATTAAAGTAAGTTCACAAATTTCAGAGACAGCATTTTGATTTTAAGTTTCAAGTGTAAGTTAATAGACAACAGGCCAACAGCAGTACATCTCCGTCTTTATTAATTATTTAGATTGGTCTGAAAAAACAACAATTTTTACTATCCTTCCTTATCTGGGAGGTGATAGATAAGTCGAACATGACATTTTCCATACTCTAGAAACAGAAAAGATGCAGAGGAAGAAATTACTTGATAAGAATAGAACGGTGATTAATAGTTAAAGAGGAGTTTCGTATAGGATGGTAGACATTGATTTGGGATAGCTAAATTATGACTATAATATTTTGAGTCACGGAAAATCTGATAGTTGGATAAGAGTTCCAAAGTTCAAAATGTTTCATGTTCTTCCTTAGTTTAAACTATATAAAGTCCTCATATTTTCCCATTGGTGCTTCTTTTTACAATAAGCACTTTATTCTTACAGTAGGATTTTGTTATGAGACAATATGTTTTTAAAAAATTGTGACTTTAGAAGTCGCATGAGTTAACCTTTTGAGAGTTCCTGTTTTTTATAACTATCTAGAGAGAGCATTTCTAGTTCATTGCTACTGAAGGTAAAGACTAAAGATTATAATTGCATTTACGAGTAGCAACAAATATCATGAGTGTGGAATGGAATTTGATGGACACCCCTCATGGGAGGTTTCAAATTCTAAAAAGGAAAGGAAACGAGTAAAGAAGACAACACAAAGTTTTCCAAGCCGAAATTATTTTTGTTTTTGACCAAAGTGTAGGAGCTTTGAAATTAAGCAAATAGCTGATATGGATAGAATCATAAAGAGTAATCGGAATTTGCAGGCTCCATGATGTAAACACAATTTGTAACATTCTAAATTTGGAAAGAAAAATCCAAAATGATACACGGATGATGTTCACTTTGCAGCTTCCAAGTAAGGCAAAATAAAATATTGAATTTTAATTTTTTAAAATCAATTTGAAGCGGTACCTAATAAATTTCATTTGAAACATTAACAGAGGACAGGTGATCGATAATTAATTTACCTTGATATAGTTCTTGAAATAGTGTCGTATAGTTGGATCATAAAAGAATGAGTCGTTGGAAGAACTTAAGCCAACGTCCTCTTCCCATGCCCACTTAACATATTGAGTCTTTCCACCATATGCTTGCAAGTTATTAACCAAGCAAAGGATTAGCCGTATCCCGCATTTTCTAGCTTCGGCAATAACATGATCCAAGGCCTGAGATTGCACATGGAATCCATACATAAGATCATCCAAATCAAGATAACATAATTAAAATACCATATTCAAGAATTTGTGGGCCACCATCATAAAAAATACATTTGATAAAGAGAGGAAAGGGAACAAATGCATACAAGTACAAGATTGGTGCATATCCTTCAATCTTGGATTCTAATTTTTAAATATGTCACACATTTAGATAATAATATCATCTAAGAAATTATGGAACATGGTGAACTTGAGGATTCATCCATTAATTCTAGATTTTCTAACAATTTTCTTCGAACTTCGCCTAAATGTAATATATTGGAGAAACAGTAATAAAGAAAAACAGCACATTCCAAAAGAAACAGCTAAAATGAACTCCCGTTAGATACACTATTTATCTAAATCACAAAATATGTAGTTATTATCACTGAAATCACATTAAACAAATCCCTGGCTTGGACAAACATAAACTAGAAATGAAATCTTGACAGAAAACATTAGACTACCAAAAAATTCAGAAAGTAAAGATCAAACTCATGCAACTGAAGAGCCTGATTACACTCTAACAAAACAAATAAACAAACAAAAAAGTAATCTTACTCTGAAAACTCTTTCGTTGAACCGGCCAGGGGAGATTTGAAGAGCATTGTATTCACCGTCATTGAAAGCCCAAGTTCTACACACAGTGAGTCCCATTTTAGCACCAGCTTGCAGTACAGCTCTGATCCTAGGTTTTCTTGATTCATCAACAGCATGATCCATCATCCAATAAGAATTCCACCCATTAAAATAGAAAGGCCTACCATCCACAATGAACTGGCTGCCATTTCTTTCCACGAAGCTCAGCTTTGTGTCACTATGAATATCGATCCACAAGTCCCCAAAAGACAAGTAAATAAAAGCCACGCATGAAGCAAAACCAACGATTGGGTATAAGACCCCATTTCCCCCAAACATTCCACTTTTAACCATCAAAATGACTCCACCAGTATCACTCTGAATGCAAGACAAGAAGCTTCTAAAAATTATAGTATCTTCAACAACCAAGATGACACCTTTGATCCGGAACACAGAAATTTCAAGAGAACATAAAAATTCCAAATGGGCCTTTTTTTTACACGTTTTCAGATCTATTTAGTTTCTTCCCAGAAAATCTTCGGGTTCAAGATAATGACAAAAACATTGAAAGACAAAAACATTGAAAGCCAACCCCAGAGCCCTTTCCGCAAAAGGGTATACCAAATTTTAGCTAAACCGACAGCCGAAGTCCGATAACAATAATAAAAAAAAAAGACTCCAAATTTCTGCTACCCACTAAACAAGGACCTGCAACAAAAAGCTTTCTTGCTTATGTTAGATTGAGAAGAGAGAAAATTGAATGAATATCGGGTGTCGTATGTTTTCTGTTCTATTATAATCAAAGTTTAATATATATTATATTTTATATACAAAGAAATTTGACCACCGGGCAGTTGATGGTGGCTATGAAAGAGGGTGAGACTAAGACCACATGTGAAAGAGAAAGCACGCCAAAAGAACTAACATATACCAACAATAGCGGGAATCAAGAGTACAGGCCAACAAAATTAGAAAAATTTCTATTGATATGAAGATGAAACGGCGATGGATATCAAATTGTGTTATGAAAAGATTAGATCTGAGAGTTCTTGAATTCAGTGTTTCTTGTAATTGATAAATCTGAGTAATAATTAAACTATCGGACATTTATTTCCGGGGTCGACCTTATATCCTTGTCATAACTCATAATAGAATTGATTTCTTTTAATCTTTTTTGGTTAGAAATCGTCTTACTTTACCCATTTTGATTCTATACTTGTTGATTTGCAAAGAAAAGGTCTTGTGGTTTGGTGACTTTTTAAAGCTTTGTATTGAGGTAACCTCAAGTAGTTATATTAGCAATTCTCATTAGTTTCACTACTTCTCATGGTGATTTTGATGTTAATTGAAGTATATCAAATCATTCCTCTTAAATATTTCAGATCAATAATTGATACATCATCAGGATATTGCCTATAAAAATCTCATATTTTTAGTTGAGATTTAAATATTTTTTAGGGTAAAAAACAGACAACCCCCAAACATTTATTCATTTAACAATTTATATTCTAATCTTTTAAAATGTGCACTTAGCCCCCTAAATAATTTTAAGTAGTGTACTTAATCTCTTAAACAATATACGGGAACAATTTTTTCGAATATTCTGGTTGCAAATTCCCTCACATGCGTAGCACATGCTACGGTCGAGGTTATGTGTCTTTTCATGCATTTTCTGCATGAATTTTACGAGTATACCCATCAGAAAATACATGAAAAGTAATTTTACTAGTATACCACGGTACTGAAAATATATACTTACTTTCAATCGTAGCATGTGAGACAGATGTGAAGGAATTTGCAGCAAGAATATTCAGAAAAATTGCTCCCAAATATAGTTTTGGGATATAAGTACACTATTAAAAATTGTCCGTTTTTTAGCCTTATAACTAGGATTATTTTATATTTACACTGTCATGAAATTGATAAAACTAAATGTACAAAAATAAAAAATAAAATTGAACAATAATGGCGATAAAAATATTTATTTATCTAATTGGGATTAGACTGAAACTTGAAATTGGGAATAAAGACAAATAAATTATACGAGCAAATTGCTGAAAGGCTTCAGCACGTGGCGAGCGTTATGTAGTAATTTCCGCCTTATCAGACGGTAACATTATTTCCTTAAATCTCCAAAAAGTGTCGGCAACAAGCTGATATTTTATTTGGCTTTGAACAGGGTCTGCGTAAATTGTGTGTATACAAATTAATTTTTTTTTATATAAAGTAATTTTATGTAAACGTTCTAACATTTTATTATTATTAAGAATTTTATTTTTTATAAAATATTTCAAGGATTAATTAAATTAATTATTTAATTGGATATATATTTGTCTCCTTGTGATTTATGTCTTCTTAGTTATCAAAATTGGATCTTAGCTATGTATGTTTCAATTTTTGATAATTTAATTATTTGTTTTGTAATTTTAGTCATTTTTTCTATGAGTACAGATGTCACACTGCACACGACAACGTCATGTTAATACCACACGAAAAAATACAAAAAGTGCAACAAAAAAAAATAAAGATAGTATAGTAAGACTGAAATTTTGCAACATTGAATATAAAAATCATAAAACCAAATATATGGGGACAAAATTATATTTCTTTTTTAAGTGTATGGTGGTGTATATATATATATGGAAGCTGACTCTCTCAAAAAATATATTTTTTATAAATATGATCTACTAAAACAATCTATATGTACATTTTTGTTATTTTTTTTGAATGATGTCATAAATTTTGAAAAAAATTATTAGTTTAGTGCTAGATTTCTTTCTGATTGAGTGGAACTTGAAGATTTATAGAGGAATGCAAAAGTTAAAAATAAATATTCATTAAACAATCTAAATATAATGATATTTAATAGTTACTCATAAATAATAAATAGGAAATAAATAACAATGTTTTATGTCTCACATTTTTCTCAAAAGCACCAACAGTTTGTTAATTTGTTTGTTTATTATATATTAAGGAAGATTCTAGAAGATGGTATCAATTGACATGGTGTATATTCCAAAAGCTCAATAGAATTTAAGATACGTTCATCAGTTCATGAAAGCTAATCATGTCTCCCTTGAATTTTATAATACTCACTTCCGTATCAAGGATCAGGTCACGAGGCGACTCTAGCCAAATGCATGTGTAAAAATGGTGTATATCATCTCCTCCATCCAAAAAAACACCGGCGACATTCTCTGCTATTATTGGCGTTTGTGTTTTTCCTACCATTTGGCATGCTAGATCATGTCATCCTTAATCTATGACTGACAATTATATTATTTCACATTTTCATTTATCTACTGTTAAAAGTTTTAATAAATCCATGGACTTGTCATTGATTCATGTTTTAGCAGTAAATCGCAACAGTTGCCTTTAATTGCAACTTCTCTTGTTGTTTACATATGTTCCATTATGTGTATGATGATGTTTGGGACTCAACTCTCAGTGCTTCCGCTGATGGTTTTCACTATTATTTTCTATTTGTTGATCACTATACTAAATATTGCTGGTTTTATCCCATGACGCGGAAATCAGATGTCTCAAATATATTTCCTCAATTCCAGAGGCTTGTGACAAAACAGTTGGCTCGCTTAAACATTTTTACAGTGATAATGGCATGAAATTTTTGGCATTGTGTTCTTATCTTTCTTCTCAGGGCATTAGTTGGTTAAACATTGCTCCACACACTCCTCAATAGAATGTCACATGCAGCCACTAGTCGTGCTCTTCTTCAACATGCATCTCTACCGGCTTGCCTCTGGACTTATACATTCGCCACTATTGATTATCTGATCAACCATGGTTACTCCTCTCGGCATCTTAGGGACTGCACCTTCTATGCTCGTCGCTGGTTCACCCACCTCCGGCCCCTGCTTCTTCATCCTTGTGTTGATGTCTTATTCAACCGAGTCGTCTGTATCTCGCACACATAGGATGCACACCCGCAACATGAATCATATTTTTTGACCAAAACATGTTCACTCTGCCACTAAACATACTCTACCTTTGGATGTTGAACCCATTTGTGCATCTGATGCTCTTAATGATCCTCACTGGCATGCCGCCATTACAGAAGAATTATCTGCTCTTCTTCATCATGGTACTTGGTCTCTTGTTCCATCCGAACCTAATTCAATGTAATTGGGGTCAAATGGGTGTTTCACATCAAAAGAAAATCAGATGGTACTATTGACAAGTTTAAATCATGTCTCGTTGTCAAAGGTTTTTCATCAACGCACAGGGTCGATTACACAGACACCTTC
Organism: Haberlea rhodopensis; assembly: GCA_907163345.1. Classification (NCBI taxonomy): domain Eukaryota; kingdom Viridiplantae; phylum Streptophyta; class Magnoliopsida; order Lamiales; family Gesneriaceae; genus Haberlea; species Haberlea rhodopensis. Next base: position 1,071,994 of record CAJQUN010000136.1, on the reverse strand, counting down.
AGTTCTGTTGTTAAGTCTGTCACGATTTGGACTGTCCTCAACCGTTGTTCTACAACACAATTGGTCATTGCGCCAGCTTGACTTTAGTAATGTCTTCCTACATGAATGAAGTTATTTACATGACTCAGCCGCCTGGATTCGTTGATCCAAATTTCCCACATCACATGTGTCATCTTTCACAAATCACTTTATGGTCTCCGGCATGATCCTTGAGCATGGTATTCCACCCTTAGCTCCCCCTGATCTCATTTAGGCTCACTTAGTCGCTCTATGACACGTCTCTGTTCACTCTACATCGTGGGACTCTGCGCTTGTTCTGTCTAGTCTATATTGATGCTCTCATCATCATTGGCTCTGACTCTACCGAAATCAGCCTCGCATTTCTCACCTTGGAAATTTATTCCCTGTCAAAGATATGGGTTCTCTCTTTTACTTTTTGGGTGTTGAGGTTTGCTCATTGTAAGGATGGCTTATTTCTCTCACAGCATAAATACGCGGTGGATCTCCTACGGAGACACAAACTGGATGTTAGTAGACATGTTACCACTCCGATGGCAACCATTGTCTCTACTATCATTCCTTGCTCCATTAACTATAACGACTATCGCCGTGCTATTGGTGGCCTTCAATATCTTGCTCTTACACGACCTGATATTTCATTTACCGTCAATTGTCTGGCTCAATCCATGGCAAATTCTACAATTGTTGGGTTGGTGTTAAGCGTCTCTTTCGGTACCTCAAGGGCACTCTAAATCATGGTCTACTTCTCTGACGGTACTCTCACTTTTCACTCACGACTTATTCTGGTGCTGATGGGGATAGGGATCCCACTCTCCGCAAATCCACATCCGCGTACATAAGCTTTCTGGGTCCAAATCCCATCTCATGGTGCTCCAAAAAACAAAAGGTTGTCTCGCGCTCATCCACTGAATGCGACACTCACCTCTGCAGCAGCCGAAGTTTGTTGGATCCAAACCTGTTCACAGACTTGAGCATTCGGCTGGCGGTGGCTCGAGTGTGGCAAGATAGGTGCCACTCGTTTCGCTCTTCATCATGTTATGCACTCTCGGATGAAGCATATTGCTATCAATATTCACTTTGTGCATGATCTCTCATCCAAAGGTTTATTAGAAGTCTCATTTGTTCGTACCGAAGATCCATTGGTCGACGTCGTAACCAAACCCCTACACTGGACTCATTTTTCTGATCTACGTTACAAAATCTGTGTGGCTGATGGCACATTGATTTTACGGGAGCGTATTAGAAAGATTCTAGATGATAGTATCAAAATCTTACAATATTCAATTCAAATGTAATCTTATCAGTGATAGGAGATAATAGGAAATCTTACATTTTCATCACATGTTGTGAACTCTATATATTACGTGACATGTCAACGTAAAGAATCGAGGGCCTAAAATACAAACTCTATTTTCTATTTGATATTTTAGCAAATGTGAAAATCTATCCAACTTTTCGAAACTCTTTTTTTATAGACTAAAATCAAATTGAGAACTTGAAATCAAAGTAAAAAGCTTTCGGCGATGCTAATAATTCTGGTTCTGGGAAATCTGCTTAAGCTGGTGCACATGCTTTCGGCGATGCACTTATCAAAATATGCATTATTATTTATATAAGGGTGGTGCACTTATTTAATGTTGTTAGAATATTTAATTTAATGTTATTGGTGTACTTAATTTAATGTTGTTGGCACATCTAATTTGATTTAAAATCTATCGGTGTATATAATTATAATACATTGGTACACATAATTTAAAGTCTAGTGATATACTTAATGTAATGCATCTGACCATAAACTGTTTGAGATATTTGAATAATTGATTTCACGAATGCTTAAATCATTCAAAACTGGAATGCATATATATAGTGATACCAATAATTCTAGGAAATCTGCTTAAGCTAGTGCACTTGATTTTAACAAGTGCACCGCTTGAGTCTGACGATGCATTTATTATATGTGCACATGTAGACTCGGGCGGTATACTTACGAAAATATGCATTGTTTATATAAATGTGGTGCACTTATTTAATGTTGTTGGTGCACTTAATTTAATATTGTTGGTATACTAATTTAATGTTATTGATGCACCTAAGTTAAAGTATAGTGGTGTACTTAATTTATGTTATAAGTGCATCTATTAATTTAAAGTCTATCGATATACGCAATTATACCACATCTATTTACATAATTACACTACATAAGTGCACACAATTATACTACCGCAGGTAATCAGAACATAATGGTGCACACAATTATTGACAATAAGAAACAATAGCAAAAAAAATAGTGAATTTCAAGCTTAGTGGAGGCGGCCGTGGGGATAGGGAGAGATTTTTTTAGTTTTCCTTCGATGAATTTAACCGGAAAATGTCATTGGAAAGTATGGAATCATTTCGGGAAACTGGTTGAACTTGAAGGCATGGAGAGATTAGGATTATGATCCAACCAAAGTGATAATCTTGTCTTATGCTGATCTTGATCCATGAAAATTTTCGGATGCCACATTGATTAATTCTGGCCGCATCTGCAAGAGATACGAGGCATACCGACAGAAGTGGTGAAACCAGTTGCAGAATCTGGGAAGATATTGCATTGAACAGTAGAATCTAAAGATGCTGCAGAAGGGTTTTAATGGCAGTAGCGGCAAGCTGCTGTTGTTTTCGGAGGTGGTGACGGCGGAGACGCAGGTGGTTTCCGTCAGTAAGTATTATCTGAAGCTCTCCGCTGCTCCTCACAGCAGCGGCGTTGCTCGGGAGTTTGAAGCCGTGGTTTTGGTGAAGCCGTGACAGGGAATTTGAGTTTTGAGGAATGCAAGATATGATATGCCAGGGGTAAATAAAGGAAACAAAAATATTCTTATATGGTTTTAAAAATCGAACTTATTTGAATAAAATTTTCTGAAATAAGATTTAGTTGTAAAAATTTGTCTCCTTTACTTAATTGGTTCCCTCATGACAAATTTGAAGTTTGTCCCAAATCTCCTTGGCGGTTGAACACATCGAAATCCGATTGTACTCCTTCATATCTAAAGCAAGATGCAAAATATTAATAGTTTTAGCATTTTAAGAAATTTAAATCATATATGCCCTTGTAAAGTCGTCCATTTATTGGGAACATTCATTCCCTTAACTTCCTTCAAAGGAATTTGTCCGAGATTTAATTAAAAAATGATCTGAGACATTTTGAAATATGTGTAAATTAAATAAATTTCTTTAATTTATATATGAATATATGACAATGCAATTTATATTAGTTCTCAATGTATTAATAATGCGGCATTATATTGCTGATTATCATCCTTAACTTAAGGGATTTGTGCTTCTCTATCAACAGCTTTTGAAATTTACCCTCACGACATTTGACTTTTCGTATACAATTCCGACTTTGTCCTTGTCGGTTAATCCGGTAGGATCCTTAAAGGAGTATGATAACGAGATTTATTACATCATATTTATATATATTGTTAAAACATATGTCGAAAATGATAATACATATCAGGAGTGATGACAGATGTCACCATCCTAAAGATGGATGGTAACATAACAAAAAACTGCCCTTGTGCATTGGTCAAAAAAATATAGTTTATTTTTATAATTTGGGAAAATTTGTTTAGGATAGAATGGAATATTTTTAAAATATACGTATTTTAGAATTTTTTCGATGAAATGGTCTTTAATGTGCATATATAATTTTGCTAACTAAATATTATAATATTATTTTTACATTGTTTTTGTGAATAGGGATTCGGAGAGAAATATGATCACATATAATATACTTGATTACATGTAATATTTTAGAAAATGATGAGAAGTTAAAATAAATGTAACGAGTTCAATTTAAGATCCCCAAAAATAATAAAAAGATAAACTTTTTTTTTTGTTAGAACTATTTCTAGAGAAACAATGGGGTTTTTTAATCAAATATTCGATTTTCGAAAATCATTTAACAATTTAATCGATTTTTTTTTATATTATCAAACTAACCTAAGTCGCCATGTCAGATGGCGACTTCGTTTGAAGTCGCCATCTGACATGGCGACTTTAATAAAAAAATTTATTTTTTTGATGTCGTCATGTCAGATGGCGACTTCATTTGAAGTCGCCATCTGACATTGCGACTTTAATAAAAAAAATTATTTTTTTGATGTCGCCATCTGAGTTGGCGACACAAATTTAATTTATTGATGTCGCCATCTGAGATGGCGACATCAATGTATTTTAACTAACCCTAACCATTTTCCTCGCCGCTGCACTAGCTCATTCTCTCATTTTCTTCTGCTGCGAAAAATTTCTTCATCGCTCTCATTTTCTTTCGTCCGCTCGTTCTCAAATTTTCTTCCAACATCTCTGCAAAAATCAAGCTATTTTTCTCCAAAATATTTAAGGTAAGCCTTTTTATTTTGTTATTTGTGTATCGTAGATAAATTATGATTTCGATATATTTAATAGAAGTATATTATTTGTTGGTGTATATTTTGATGATGTGAATAATTAAAATTCAAGTTGACTTCGGAGGGTGCGGTGGCCGGCGGCGGCGTCGGCAGGTGGTGGGCGGCGGCGGTGGGCGGCGGACGGGTAGTTTTTGTAATGTTGATATTAATGTTGTTAATTTTTGTATTATATTTCAGGATGGATCAAATGAGACAACCAGGCCCGGTTGACACACATATTTTGTCGTTGCAGTCTTCACATCGATCTGAGGATGTATGGGCAGGTGATATGGATAGTATACTTCGTGTGAGAAACCCAGATAGCTATTTTTGGGATATGTGTCCATTAGATATACGTGTTGTTAATTTGTTGCACGTTATTGGATTTTATGGTATCTATAGGTGTGGTAAGATTGAACTTGACATGCACCTGATCACGACTTTAGTTGAGAGATGGCACCGTGAAACACACACGTTTCATTTTAGATCAGGAGAAGCGTCCATCACACTGCAAGACATTGCAGTAATATGGGCGTTGCCAGTAGATGGCATCGTAGTGTCTGGAATAGATTATGATAGGACTTTACCTGAATGGCAAGAATATTGCCATATATATTTAGGATTCATACCAGATATCAAGGATTTTAAAGGTGCGATGTTGAGGTTAGTTGTTTTGAAAAATCATTTGCTACAAAATCCCTTGGGGGTACATAGTACGCCAGATGATGTTGCTAAGTTTACAAGGGTTTGTGCGTTATTGATGTTAAGGGGGATTATGTGCCCTGATTCCTCAGGCAATTTTGTTAGGTTATTGTATTTACAGAAGTTGGAGGATATCGACTCTGCCAGTACATATAGTTAGGGCAGTGCTGTGTTGGCATACTTATATCGTGAGTTGTGCACATCATCAGAGAAATGGAAAAAGTTATAGGTGGTGCATTGCAACTTTTACAGGTAAATAATATGTTTGTTTGTTTTAATAATTAAAATATGTTTCTGGTCAATCTAACTTGTGTTATTGATGTCACTACAACAAATGAGATTTGGGCATGGTCACGAATCCCAAGTTTGACTCCGCAATTGGGTAGCGATAGATCTGATATTGGGCCAATAATGGTCGGCCCAGACAATGTGTTACCTTCTGCTCCATATGGTGTAAGGTAATACGAATATGCATTATTTTATAATTGATTTTATGTGTTAATGAATTTAATCATTTATTTGAATATATACAGGTGGTCATGTCATTTAATCTTTACAGAAACTGGGAGTCATTCCATACGCATCATAAGAGACATCCTCGATGACCAGCCAGTAACTCAAGTAAGCATGCTGTTAAATTAGTTTGTACACAAATACACTCTTTTCATAGTATGTAAAGCAATGTTGTTTTGCAGTTTAATTGGCAGTCGTACCCTGATGAGTACATTGAAGGAATCACTGAGTTGGGGACATATAAGGCACCGTTGATTTTCTTCGACATAGTTGAAATGCAACGGTCTGATCAAGTACTGCGACAATTTGGGATGCTACAAGATATCCCAGAAGATTCACCATCGGGGGATGAGGCATTGCATAATGTTGGTCGAAGGGGAAATGTCAACAAAAACTGGAGCACTAGGCATAGAGCACACATACTTTGCTGGGATAGGGCAAATGATCTACGTGTAGACAGACCACGATTTACTGACGGTGGTTACTACGTTGTTGGCGGATACAGTGAGTGGTATGAACAAGTCACACGTAGATACATTGGGCGTCAAGAATATTTTGTACAGACAGGATATCAACATGGTGATGACCCGGCATGGCAGCATGTGGTACGTTAATTACGTGAAATTTTATTTTTATATTTGTGTTTCGATGTATAAATTTTATATGGGCTTTGTACTTTGCAGATTGAGCAGATGGAACAGTTAACTACAAGCTATGACCGACATCTGGCTGATGGAGTGCCTATTACGACAGAGTCGATGAGGCAACACAGGACTATGTTCGACAATGTGGTACGAGTGGCTCGTGAACGACGAGACAGAAACTTCCAGCCATACAATGAAGTCCAGCCTATTGATACACGTCGGTTCCATGCAGGCACTCCATCTACACATATGCAGACAGATATTGCAGGTCCATCTAGGTGAACAGATACTGCAAGTCCATCTGCACATATGCAGACAGATATTGCAGGTCCATCTATGTGGACAGAGCCAGATATGTGTACAGACTATTATATTCCTGTTCCTGTACAATCATATGATTTATCTCCCTTCACGCCATATCCCCCCATGTCCACTCAACCCCAGTTCAGCAGCATGTGTACAGATGTCAGTCTTGGGTTTGTGACATATGCAGCTAGGACTTCACCTTTCGATGTCTCGCCAGTTCTATTCCCTCAATTGACGCCAATTCAGCAGCCTGCCAACATACCTGTGGCAAGGGAAAGGGGCGAAGAAGTCGTTCAACAACGAAGAGTTAGAAGACAGACAAATCCTCCTCCTTGTGGTACTGGAGGAAATCTAGCTCCTCCTCGTCGTCGGTGAAGTCATCATTATGTTGTAAATAGTAACCGATTCTTATAGATTAAATTTGAGAAAATGTTTGTTCTTTGAGCATACAATCGACATACAATAATTTCGTAATTAAACGTACAATAATATCACAATAATGTAACGTAAACATACAATAATGTCACAATAACGTAAAATCATTTACACAATAAACATACAATCAATTACACGTTCAAAAATTTATTGATTTCGAGAAGTTGAAGCACTTTGTTGTCTTGCACGGGCTTCTGGCCAGTCCATCTCATTCTGAATGCGCGTTGTTCGATCTCGACCTACTCTTCTGTTTTTTCGCAGAGTGGAGTTGTGGTACAACTCAAAACATGGGATGTCTCAATGCTCCTCCCCCCACATTGGTTCGAATTCTCCTTGATATGTGCTCCAATATTCATACAACATGCGTATTACCCCCACGTCCTGCTTGTACTCTTGTGATAACAGAAGCGGTTAGATGTCTACGATCGAACATCTGGACATCATGATGGATGGAATGATAGTCAGCACGACCATATCTTTCGAACACATAATCTGGCCATTCTTGATTATTTTGAATCATTCGCTCTGTCTTCTTAAGCCGTTCGAAAAAAATATAGCACACAACGATCAAAAGTTAATTGCACAATGGCGGTGATTGGAAGTCGACGAGCACCTTTCATAACTCCATTTATGCATTCTGACATATTTGTGGTCATGATACCACAACGCCAGCCTCCGTCATGAGCAAGCGACCATTGACACTTATCAATACGACTCAAGTAATCAAAAGCCCTTGGTTCTATAAGTTTAATCTTTTCCATTGTACGATCAAATTTTCTGACCTGATTTTCTGATCCCGCTCTCCAACACAAGTCTTTCAAATGAACGGATTTGAAGCGACTATTAAAGTTTGAACAAACATGTCTCAAACAAAATCGATGTACTCCAATGGGTGATTTGAAGTCAGGAATACAATCGGCTGCAGCAATGAGGCCTGGATGACGGTCAGAAATCAAACATACACCACCCTTAGATCTTCTCACAAAATGTTTGCTAATCATCTCCAAAAACCATCTCCATGACGCAAAGTTTTCTTCGTCAACAATTGCAAATGCCAAAGGTAAGATTTGATTATTCCCATCCATTGCCACGGCAATCAACATCTTATGTTGATATTTTGTATACAGATGTGTTCCATCCACACCTATTACCCGGCGGCAATGTTGAAATCCTTGTAGACATGGATGGAAGGCCCAGAACACGTAATTCAAAGTCTTTTCTATTGGTCTAGCATTTTCAAGGTGAACCCACTCAACGACTGTGCCGGGATTCCATTTTTGCAAAGCTCCCATATAGTAAGTCAATTTCCTCACGGAGCTCTCCCATGTTCCGTACACATTCTCAACAGCACGTCGTAAACTAAACCATCCTTTTGCATAGGAGATCTCAAATCCATATTTATCTTTCACTGTTTGAATTACATACTTTATTTCGTAAGATGGATCACGCCGAACAATTCCCACTAACAAGCTAGCAATCATGTTTTTGTCCAAATTTGCATGATCGACCGACAGCTCACTCAAAAGGCAAGTGTGAGAACCTCCATACTTGTTTATTTTGAATAAACCAACTTTTTCCTTCAACGAGGCCCGCAGGTACCATCTACAAGGCATATCTTTTGTACTGTGTTTGCACACCACTTTCCACAATGTTTTTGTACTCTTGACAACGCGGTACTCCCGTTTCGCAACACGTACAGAGTAATCATTTACAGCTGCCTGCAAATGAGCTTTATTTTTGAAAACCATATCTAGATGGATATCCCCTTTGGAGTAGTCGTAGTAACTCCCCCATCTACCCGTTGGAATGTCTAATGAGTCTCCAAATACTTCGGGATGTATCATTGAGAAGAATGGAATTGTTGGATAAAGGACATGAGTATTTGTTGTGGTTGTGTCTGGTACATTATCTGGCACTTCTTCAATATCAACCTCATCGTCATCAGACTCATCCTCAGATGGAATTCCCTCCGGTTCAGTCTGAAAATCATCTCCAAAATCCACAAAACTGTCTGCTAGTGGCTCGGGAACAATATTGTCAGCAAGTATAGGAGCATCATCTTGAATCCTAGAGGTAGTTGGTCTTTCTGTATCTACTACAAATGGACAACTACCACTTGTTGGCATTTCTGTAATAAAATCATAATCTCCAAACAACTATAATTTTGTTCAGAATCCAATACCCATGCTAAATTGTAATCACTGTCAACGGGAAAAATTGTTTGTTTTATCCCAGAAAAATCACTAATATATATTTACAATATATTTTCAGAATGAACTGGTTACGGTCGATGCCAGTAATATCATATACGTCGTTCACTAACTGCAAATAATTAATAGTGCGAGATATTGTCATGCCTTTCGACGGACCACGATCATATCTAACAGATTCTGAATCTTGTAATATATCGCCTCCCCATTACAACAAAACTTTAATTGACATACCTTAAAAATAAACACAAATTTTATAAATTAGTAAAGTATATATAATATTATTAAATTTAATTATTTGTATAACAACATACCTTATATAATATATCACTGTGGACCCCTATTCATTTTCTGCAGCTTGCCTATCTATCGTCGTACCTTTAGCTATTGTCTAAGGCAGTTTCCTTTCTAGCCAACACTCACGGTTCCATGGTTCGAAGGAACCTAGTTTGGTTAAAGAGTAGTCAACAACTTGTGCTAATGTAGTAGTTCATTTTCCTCTTCACAATTTATGTCGTTGGCCGTTGGAGTTTAATTTATGCTGGTTTACTTGTATTACTCTTTAGGGTTGGGTGAGAGTTATGATTGCTAATTACCCACCTCCTTGTAATTGCCGTTGTTGCTAATTTCCACTAATATATTGATTGTTTTATGTTTAAAAACAAAAGATGAAATACTAGCAAAACCAGATATTAATTAGCATAAAACTCATACAGAACAGCTTGAAATGAATTTCCTTATTAAAACAATAATACTAATTTCATGGAATATATTGTAACATGACCACGTTCACTCCACGATGAAATGAAACGATAAATTACAAAATTCTAGGCTTTTGGATTGTGCTTGGAATTCTGATCTGCTTGTGAATTGGCGCTCATTTAGAGAGTCTATGCAAGGGAAGAGAGAACTTGAAAAGGGGTATCATCAGATCAGTATCCGCATGGTCGTCGCCCACATTACACATTAGATTGAAGTACACCGGTAGCAATCTGCGGTGGTTATTTGGTCCCCAGATCTCCAGATTTATTTGCAACCCCGTCAAACAGATCTTCAAGCATGGAATCCAGATCATTGTGTACAAAGCAAGAATTAAACAAATTGAACATATGCAAATCAAGGTACATATAGTTGTTTGAATGTGCACATTAAAATGAGAAAAGAAAGCAAAATAAAATGAGGGAACTAGTATAATCTTATTTACAGCAATAAAAGTGATAAGTTCATTCCTTAGTCCAGAAAAAACTACAAGCAAAATCTTGGGCCAAAGCACTTCTCAACTAAGCAAGAGAACTATTCCAGTGAAAAGAAATTGAAAGATTATATATAATAAAAAAAAACATCAGATCCACAGTCAGATTCTTTCAGTCAGACAAATTATCAAACAGTTAGCTCTAGCCACTGTGCTTGGCCAAACGTGGCGAACTTCTTAACCCGGCTGAGGCGGCCACCACCGCAGCCCCGACCCTTCTTCCACCCTGGAACAATTTCTTTTTTACATTCTTAATTTTCCCTCCATCTACAACCACATCCGCACCAATCCTCTTGCTCCTGGTCCGACCAGCCAGAGCTCCACTTCCGTCGCCAATGTTTTCCACATTTTTAGCCGGCATCCCACTCTCCCTCGCCACCCTCTCAAAATCGTCTCCCAATTTCCTCACGGGTCCCCTCTTCATACCCATATGCTCTTCTCCTTCATCAACTAAACCCACAACTCGCCGTCGCTTAATCGCCACAGGAGCAGGCGGCGGAGAAGGGGTATCACTGGTTCCACGGGTTTCACTAGATCTTCTCTTACTATACGCCGAGCCCCTGATGGGTTTCTTCTGCTTTTCCGACTTTTTCTTGAAAATCTCCTTCTCTAGCTGCACGCGAAGCTTTTCGACATTTCCCTCGATGCGGCCCTGGAGGCGGCAACGCTTGAAACTAAGGCCTCCCATTGACCAGTGAGCCTCGTTGGCCCACGACATTAGCGCGTCCGTCACGGGTAGCGGTGGGTCTACTCTCTCGTTATTCAGCTTCACATCGGTGTAGATAAACGGCCGAGGCAGGCTGCTGCCGTAGAACTTTCCGGGACCTAAGGGAACAACCATGATTCCTGCGGCTCTATATACGCTGGTTATCTGCCTCTATGCGTTTGTATGTGAGAATCTGCAATGATAGAATACAAATCTGGGGCTTGTGGAGCTTTGTAGTGGGTTGTTGTGGGAACGTTGGCGGGAAACTTGGCGCCATAATCAAGATTCAGTGCCCCGCTCAGCCCAACATTTGAAAACGAATAAAAGCCCTGGTCACATAATTCTTCCCCCATTTCGCGCAGTAGCACTTCGGTGTCACATTACGAATGTTTTAAGGCACACAAAATTTTATTTTGACTTACTGGTCATGATCTAGCATGTTGAGTATACATATCATGTTTTAGGACTAAGTTTTATGATTAAATTTACTAAATCGTGAACTTAAATGTTATTTTTTAATATGCGCATTAAAGCGAAACCACATTCAATTTTTTTGAAAATTGACGCGTTCGCACATCCGCACACGCCCACCCATCCGCATCATGTAACTTAATCCCCCAAGTTCATTTGTAATACCGGCATATATCTTTTTAATATGCGCATTAAAGCGCACACATATTCATTTTTTTTGAAATTGACGCACTCCTGCATCCACACACACCCCCACATCCACATCATGTAACTTAGCCCAGAAGTTCATTTGTAATACTAGCATATGGGTTATTCTTGAATTATTAGTATTTGGTTATTAAATAATGATTTCGAAAAAAGAAACCAAATAACATTTTGTAATAGTATGAATTTATTAAAAATGACTTATATTAATTTCGGAGAATTAAGAATGTCTAACTTTTAAGTTCACGACTTAGTAAAATATAATATGGAACTTGATAAAGCTTAGTCGTAAAGCATCGTATGCACACTCAATACGCCAAATCATAATCGGTGCATCGATGCTACTTGCTAAAACTTAGTGTACAACTTAGTAAAACTTAATGCGTCTTAAAGCGCAGCACAAGTAATCAATGCGCCATTTCGCTACCAGAGCATAAGTGCACGAATAGGATATGAAGATTATGTAACTTAGGAGATCAAAACCATTATGGTCTATTTTCCCTCACTTTGTAAGGATGATATAACCTCATGGATCAAAGAGTCTAAAATTTAACCGATGGGCTATTTTAACACATTTCAATAAAGATAGATCAAAATGACTTCGACCCAACAACAAAGACGACAAAAATAACCAACCCTTCTTTCAACACATTCAAAAATCATGTATAATGTTAAAAAATTTCATGTATAAAATCGCTAATTACTTAAATCATGTATACCATTAATAAATTATTGGCAGATGGGAGGGGTTAACTACAAATTTAGCAACACAAATTTTAGTTTGTCATTTTACAAAGGAGGTTTCAGCAAATTTAAAAATATATTAAGTTTTTACCCAGTAAATTTTTACACAAGAATTAGCAAGTTGGAAACCGGGATGGTTTGTGCAAATTACTCTATATTAAATATTTAAAAGTATATATATATATATATATATATATATATATATATATATATATATATATTCTGATATCAAAAGTTACGTAAATAAAAGGAAATAAGTTGCCATCAAGAGTTGAATCCGGGACGCCAGTTTCATAGTGAGAAAACATAACCACTAGGACAGTAGAACGTGTTTGGCAGAGTTGTACTAATATATATATAATAACAAATATTTTGAGGGGGTGGGGGGGGGGGGGGGGGGGCAGCTGCACCCCCTCACATGTACGTACATTCGCCCTGATTACAATACACAAAGTTTAAGAGCTATTGGTTTTGAATATCTCTCTAATATATATAGAAAAGGGCATAGATACATCCAATTTACTAATAACATATTTCTGACTCTCGACTTATTTGACAAATTTTTTTGTCCATAATCAAAGATTAGAACATGAAGATAAAAATAACAAATTATTAAGCATGCAAAGCAAACATAACACAACCATCTGAGATTAGTTCAAAAATCATATGAGTATTTTCATAGACAAAAAACACGCAAACATGATGCGAAATGTCTTAAAAGAACATAGTTGCAACAAATTCAAGAAAACTATAGACGCCGCCGCAGGGGGTAGCATACAAAAATCTGAAAAATAGATAATTAGTCAGAAAGCTCATGCTCTGGTTATAGAGCGAATTAAACGAAAATTACTGCAACACATTAACTGCATATGTGCCATACTCTGTGAAATATGCTCAAATCTAGTACTCGAAAACCGCCTCTCTCCATAAGGGATTTTCTCGCCAAAGAAACCTGTTAAAACTTCATGGTATGATCACGTAAATATAAGAAGCAACAAATAGCTATGTTTTATTTCATAATTTTTTACACAACAAAGAACAATTTATCGAATTCATATGTTCTATGCAAGCTCTGAAAATCGAAAATAAAGGGCAGAAAAATTGTGCTTGTGGTGAAGGCATGCTATAAATATCGCAGCATGTTTTAGAGATGTTCAACTAGTAAATGTCTAGAAATGCATAAATGGAGAGCTGAGAGAAACTAAAACAAACCTGAGTCTATGAAGTGGAACTCTCTTCTTTTAGTTCAGCACTCAACATATGGTGGAGAAGGTTCTCAACTCTTTGATTCCTTGACTTAATGCTGCACAGCATCAAATTGAGGGAAACATTGATTCAGTTTAAAATGCAGATTGCAAACTTCAATATAAATTTTAGAAACCATGATTTCTATGGACATTACCCGATATTCCGCCTCCGGTCCCTTCCTTTTTCGTCCTGGATTGTTAGGTAAACAGTTTATTCATTTACATGTAAGCAGGGTAGAGATATATATAATTTTTTAAGGGCACGGGCACCAAAAATCTCTCTGAGTAAGTCAAATGAAACAAAAACCCAATGTGTGTGAAAAAAATATTATCCTAGGTTGAATGTGATGTAAGCTTGATTCTGTTTAGCAAGTGATGAGATAGTTTTCATTGAAACAGATAAGTAAAAATTTGTTGATATAAATTGTGTTCAGTCATGCATATTTACGTATTTAATGGTTTGTTCAATATTTTCAAATTTAAGAATCTAATATATTGGGTTTGAAGTCATATCATAAAACATAATAATATAGTAGTTTTAAGGAGTGAGAAAGAGGTGAATTGTTGAAAATAATAATCGAATATGAAGATGTTAAAGAACAGGAGAAAGTTCATTTTTGGAGAAGAAAAAAAAGGTGGAAACATATTTTTTTACTTTCAATACTTTGAAAATATTGTCTGGAATTAAAACCAAAAATTACCTATTTACTACTTATCATCAGCTAAGATTAAATTGATACCCCAAGGCACCGTTTGAAGTGCTGATTGTGATTAGTAATCTTAGGATAACTTTTCCCATCACATCTTTGTTTCGTTTAAAAAAAAATTTATCACACGATATTTATCTCATTCTAATCCCACTTTGCAACAAAATGACATAAAAACTCCTTCCCGCCTTTTTTCATTATCTCAAGATTTGAAATTCTTCCAAAAATTACAACTTATTTCCTACAATTTTAGTCATTATACCAAACAATAAAATTTATCAACCATCTTATTCTCCAATCAAACACCATATAACCTCTCACATATTACTTTACAATCATTTCATAACCATTTAATCTTTACCTTACTTATCTCATCCATCACTTCAAACTTTAAACGGTACCCAAGGGTTTAATGTATTATATATGTGATGACATTTGGTCTAGTAAGAATACTGAAATCCTTTTGGAGGATCTCCATGTGCAAAACAAGCGGTACTGGCTTGTTATGGAGCAATGCGAAATTCAGTACGTTTCTTTAAAGACCAAGGTACAACTCGCTAAGTAAAATATGGCGTTGTTCATCTCAAACGCATAAACATTACATAATTATCAAATGCTCCAGATATTGAACGCAACCAACAGTCAAAGTTCCATCGTTTTTTATTCTTTTCTTAAGGGACTAACCATTATGTTTACAGCATTTTGCAAGAACATCATCATGGTACTAAATTTAAGTCATCATCAGCATGACATCATAATTTACATTTCAACTACTTTTTAGGAATATGTTTGAAGAAACGGGGCGGAATCAGCAGAGATCACTCTTCTGTTTTTTAAGGATTTTAATGTAGTGGAGTTGATATGCGGAGTCGAAGGGAGTCGATTATAGTTTTGTTTCTGGGAAACAACAATAGTAGTTCAACCAAAATAGTAGATCAACCCCAAAAAAAAGGGCAAGACAAGAATTTGGTATGCGTGTACTCTGAACCATGAAAAGAGAAGTTTGATGACTGACCTTGGCTTCCCCATCTTGAGATGCCTCAGCAGATTCCAGGTCCATTTCAGCAAAGAAAGCCTCCAACACAAAAGCCAGCACCTGCAATCATTAAAGAATAAATGATATCATTTTTTTCATAAGTACGAAATAGTTAACAACCATTCTTCACTTTCACTTGACTACCGTATTTTGTAACCACGCATGGCAGATATATATACCACCCCTTTTGCTATGACCCGTTGGCACCAAAAGGTTATTTTTTCTTATAAATATATGAAGTATCATCATCATCCTTCGTTAGCTGCTGACCAAACAAAAAAGAGCTAACTTTCTGGTGCCCGACTACCCTAATGTGGTTCACAACCACAACCAAGAATACAGATCCTTCATACAGTCGAGACTTCTCAACATCACACTCTTATCCACCTGGACTTAACTATGTAGCTGAATCCTCATTTCATGAGTTTCATAACACTCCTGTACACCAGAAGGACGTCTCTTAATCCTCTCCCAACTTATCGTAAAAGTTATTGCTATTTCTCTATAATGGAGGTAAAGAGGGACCTAAGATATGTGGCAATCCAAATCAACTAGTTTTAGATGAGTAAATGGTCCACTCCTCTCTCTTCAACAAAGATTCCTTGTTTTCGATTCAGAAATCGAATCTAATGTATTCTGAAACATTTTCAATTGATTGAGTTGACAATGAGAGCCCACAGGAAAACAACTTTCCGCCCATAAATAATCAAATAATGAGAATCATCCGTCCTCCAATTTGGACTATTAAAAATTTTTCCAACGTCCTTTATGTGGCCCCAGATCACCTCCAACTAATCAAAACAACAAAATTCCGTTACCTTTTCCAATATTTTACAGGAATGTGCATCTAACTCTCCAAAGTGAGCAATCTTTTCTGGGACACTCTTATAAATGCAGTGATAGAAAAAACAGTTTAACCGCAACTATCATATACGCATCGATATATCTCAGAATCTCAAGGAACTCAATCGAAAGTAGAAACATCACACTGATATCCCAAGGGACTATATCAAAAGTAGAAACATCTCACTGAGCATAATTTGAAGACATTAAGAAACCAATCTTCAAATCAAACCAATTCTAAGAACAGTATAAGGTAAGTCTATGCTAGTGCTCACTTTCTATGCATTCAGCAAGTATATAATAATATTCACGGTTTCAACAAATGAAGCCAATTTTGATAATCCAATGAACATTAAGATAGGTGGAGTTATCATCAATGAACTAAGGAAATTCATTTAACATCAAGAGTTCTTGGGTAAACCCAAAATGTGAAATACAAAAGTTTTGTGGAGAATTCATGACAACTCACCAAATTCAATAGTAGTAAAATAGTAATTAGATAGAAGCTGATGAAGTAGATTAAAGTCCAAGCAGTTCCAGTCAAATCCCTGTAGCTCTGAAATGTCAACAATTAGCGAATCACTTAGTCAAGGTGCGAGCTATGAGGCCATGAAAAAATATAATGGCTACACCAAACATTAAATATGTCAACTGAAGCAGTGGCATTAAAAATCAGGAAAAGTTGCCGCAATATACTGCACCTTTATGTATACAGCATCCGTATCAAAAAATAATGATCGACTTCTAATAGTATCGTCTAATTCTTAAATACCAGATTTCTTCTGCGACTCCCAACAGACAAGGTTAAAAGACAAAACTGAATAAAAGATCTCAATATCGTAACATCTTCTTAACTAGCCACCCAAATAGCATTCTCAACACGAAGCACAATGATTAGAAAGATAATAATGGGATAACAAATCTAGAAGTAAAACATGAGATGGAATCAAGTGTATCGCATGATTACATTCTCCAAGCACTCAATCCCGAGTAAACATGAAATGACCATTGATTGATAAAAATAACTGTTGCATACAGCATCTTATCATGAGAAGGAACCTAAATACATTGATTTTTTATTCAAAATAAACTGTCAACAAAATTGTTATTCCAATAACACAACAAAGAAACCTGAGTTCACTAAATTGCAAAACATAGGGAAGAAATAATGTTTCACAATGTTCCGATGCATTAATAACATATCAAAAAGAACTGTTACAAAAACAATTATGTGAACAATACCTGCATCCACACTTGCCAGTTTCCCATCACTACTAAATTAAAAAGTGTTACCATCCCATTGGGGTAGTCATTGAAATTGAAGAGTAAATAGCTTAATAAGTCAAGGGAATAAAGTCATCATTTGATTAATCGAGAAACATTTGATTAATCGAGAAACAAAACCCTCTGCTAAGATATCGATAAAGGGTAAAAAACAAAAAAAGAATTATTGAATACTTCCTGCCATGATTCATGACATAAGTACAGCTATAATTAGGAAAAGATATTTCATATTTAAAAGATCATCACTAACAACAGAGGATACTCATTATCTTGAAGATCAGTGCCATCCAGATTCGGATTTCCAGCATTGACAATCCCACCAAAAATCTGTTCGATACAAACAAAAGAGTAAGGATGTGTTTGATTGTCCTACAACATTTTTCACCTTCCAATCTATGAAAGTTATAGGATATGTTTCCTTTCAAATAATGTTCAAATAATATCAATATTTTGGAAAATGATGTAATAGGTAAAGAGTGTTTAGTGAAGCAACTGTCCCATGAATATAGAAAACATAAAGAGAAAATAAGGTAACTAAAGTAATTTTTTTTGATAAGGCAAATAATATATTAAAATAAGGAGCTCCAGAAGTACCAAAAGAGTTACAACGCAAATAAAAAGTTAAAAAACTGAACAATATAAAAAAGCTATAACGCTAGCAAGCAAATCAACCCAGTCCTCCGAAACGTAAGGAAATCTAGTATTACTCCTATTCTTAATCCAAAACAAAGATCTAAACATAATTATTATGTTTCAAAAATTGATTTGGTACATAATACATGGTCTGAATCATTCAGAATAAATTTTTAAAAGATTTGAAAAAAGGTAAAAATAAATTAGTTAAAAAAGAATTAATATAATGTTTTTAAATGAAACTTAGGGAAAATAATTTAGATGAAAATTATGAACTCAATAATTGTCGCAATATTTGTTATAGAATCATTCATTTTTATTCCCATTCCAACATAAAATATAACTGTTTTCCCAGAACATTTCTCCAGAACTCCGAAAGTAAAACCAAACATTGCGTCTACATTTTTGGGAGGTACAGGAAATTTTTATTTTTGCATGCAGCAAGTTAAAGGGGGTAGAAAGACATGGCAAAAACAAATATACGTAAATGTGGAAAGCAATCAAACCTGCACGCCAAGGGAGCAATAAATGCATAAGACACAAAATATGGTTCCTAGATATGGCATTAGACTTGGTATCAAGGTCAAAAACGTCGCAACAAAGGCCCGATATTGTTGAACATGCATCAAGAGCCTTATCAATCTTAACATTCTTGCTATAAGAAGATATCTAATCCTGTAGGCAAAAAATCATTTCGTTTAGAAAGCCATGTAGAACCCACCTCATGCATAATAAAAGAGTAATCTTTCTCAAGTACCCACCTTAAAAAAAATTTCTATTTCTCTCAATTTTAAAAATGTACTGACAGCTATTATTTACTGTTGGATGTTTAAAAACTTTACGAATGTTTCTTCCTCAAGAGAGATACTAATGTAAATCAGGAATCAGAGTAACTTAAAGAGGAAACCTTGTTTTAGCCCCAATCAATAATGTGAAAAGAAAGATATTCTTCCAATTAGGATACTATTTCCTTTTTATATTCTACTATGATTCTATATATCTGTATCGTACAAACCATTGTAAAGCAACGATGATAAACGAATCTTTGTTCCACATATTTTTCTGATAAATAATAATAGCAAATCTTACAATAGAAAGTCCTGTATTTGTATGCCCATAAAACATAATGAATGAAAAAAAACCTGTATATGTATGCCCGCAAAACAATTTTTTTGATCAGGCAAATAAATTTAAATAAAAAAGTTACAAAATAAAAAAACAGAACAACAAAACAGAATAAAACCCAACAACTAGCCTACAAGACAAGAGATCGGCTCCCTAATCCAGTCTGAATAAGTGTAGTTAAAATTTCTTAAGTTCCTATTGTTAATCCAACATCGTCTTCCCAATATCCTCTCTTGTCTCATTTATTTGCTTCGGATGGCTACAACTAAATGTTCACTCTCCACTATTCTTTCCCATTCCCTCACCCCTTTTCAAGGTGTGAAGCCAAGTGTAACTCAATATTTTTAAAGGAAAATATTAAAGGAATATATTTTCTTTAGATGGACTTCATGCTACCATGCCAATGTACTATAACCAAAGTAAGGAAAATGGAAACTATCAAAAATTAATTCTGCATTTTAAGAAATTCTACAATGAAGGAGCACACGGTATACCAATTGCTGATACAACATAAATATTTTTTTAATTTTCCTGGTCACTAATCATATCCAGATTTCTTATTCCATTTTAATTATCATTACCAAATAAATGAATTAACAATTTGACAAACATAAAACACAATCTTCAGGAATTATAAATAAAACATTCTCACCATTCACCATTGGAAAGGAATGTAAGCCCACGGGGAGACATAAAAGTTGCCGTTTCTCCAATAACTGCAATGAACAAGAGAAGATATTCATTAATGTTGCCAATACAATAAACACTATGAAATTTTAGCTAAAACCGAAATGGCAAAACTAGTTTGCCAACCTAAATTGATTTCATAAAAATTAAATGGAAATTTGGACACGCTTTCAGAGGGAAATTTTGGTGGAAGACCTTCCTAGGAAACCTATTTCACTATCTATTCACTCTTCTTAAAATTATTTAGTCGTATTTTTTTCTAAAATTTATCCAGTCACCATCAATCACTGTAGGGTAGCCTGACTTTATTTTTTAAATTTTCTCAATGGATTAGTGCTTCATAAATTGAATTTGTCTTTTAAATATGTCTTACCTTCAGGTCTCAAAGGAACACAAAAGGTTTATGTTCATAACTTGATTTCGATTATAAGGAAAAAAATTATATGTTCATAACTTATCTTCAATTATGCACAGGATAATACTACATAACACATATGTATGATGTCCATTGTGTTCAGAAACAGATAAAAAGATCAATCATTGTTATTCCAAACCAAACAAAATCAGTCTTCGTGAGTCCTCCACTCAATTGTCTTATATTGAGTTCTCTCACCATTCATTTTGGTTTCCCTTTTTTTATTGGGCATTGAATGGTTTGATATTGAACTATGTCATAGATGTCAAGGATATTACTTTAGATAGGATATTAATTTTATGCATTGTAAATCTTGATTGAATTTTAGTAGATATCAAATCAATTAGTAAGATATTTACGCTGTAAATTAGGAAGGTATTTAGGCTGTAAATTAGGAAACTTTGTAGCATGTCTGCTCTATATAATGGAATGAAACACTGATTGAAAGGGGATCGAATCAAAAACTTGGCATGGTATCAAAGCCTCTGCATTAAATTTTTTTGTGCTTCGTTCCTGTCCGTCGCTTCTCTGCGTAGTATTTTTTTTCCAACTGCGTCTCTGTTTTCTGTGCGACAAGTGTGGGTCACGATTTTCTAGGGTTCCGTCCACGTTTGTCGTGCAACGAGTTTTGGGTTCTAGTTCTCTACCTGTGTCGCTACTACTGTAGCGAATTTCTAGGGTCTTCCGGCTACTGTAGCGATTTTCTATGGTTTTTTCGGCTACTGTAGCGATTTCCGGGGTTTTTCGATTACTGTTGAGTTTCTAGGGTTTCAGTACAACAACTAGTATCTGGAGGCTATGGTTTTCTTCTTACATCATGTCAATTTTAAACAATATTGTTCACTTCACTGGCAAGAAATATTCCACCTGCGCTTTTCAGATTAAGATGTTTTATCATCTTCATATATCTGTTCCCGTTTCGACAGAATGCGAAAGAACACGCTCAATGAGAAACTAAAGATGCTATGGTTATCTCTTGGCTTTTGGGCACGATTGACCCTCATCTTGTCATCAATCTTCGATGCTTCACCACGGCGCTTGCTATGTGGAATTATTTGCAGCGCATCTATCATCAATATCACAATGCTCCAATTGGATTTGGAACTTATTCATTTTACTGCCGAATTCTATTCGGGTTTTATTAATCTTTGGAGTGCACACTCTGCTATTGTTCATGCTAAGGCTCCTTCTACGGCTCTTGAGGCTCTTCAGGCTATTCACGCTGAGAGTCAACGTGATCAATTTCTGATGAAACTCCGACCCGAGTTTTAACATGTTCGAGCGGGATTATAAAATCGTGATCATGTTAATGTTTCTTCGGCCTGCCAGGGCTCGATCTTTGTGTCAGGTTCTGCAATTTTTTCCCGGTTATTGACTCATCACATCTCGTGGATTTCTAATTGTGTGGTGATCGATACTTTTGCTGTGGTGCAAAAAGAACTTTGCACATGTGTTTTTGCGGCGTCCTTGAGGTTGCACTTAAGAGCTCGTTATAGAATGAACCAAACGAGCATGATCTGCCTAAGCTGCATACTGAAAATGTTGAGTTGAAGGAAAATATGGAACTAAACTTTTAGGCAGTTGATAGAATTGAGGTTTTGGATTTTTGGCTTTTTATTGGTGGAAGAAGGGTTGAAAATTTAGATATATTTGATTTTAAAAAGGTCATTTGGTCAAGGTTACAATGAATAAGGTAAAAACCTGGTGAAAATTTAAGTTGGTACCAGTTGCTAAACAATAATTCGAAATAGTCACCCAAAAAGCGTTCAATCGATTAGGTCCATTTAAGATTTAAATTACCTTTTGTCCCATCTTTTTATTTCACTTCTTTGTCTTCCTCACAACGGCCGCCACCTCACCACTACCATATTCGATTGTTCCCTTCTCTCGGCACAACCAAAACAACCGTCACTTTCCCGATCTCCTCTCCCTCCTTCAGTCAGATAGCTTCATCAGCCGCCACCGACAACCACCGTCAATTTACAGAGCCACCATCCAACATTTTTTGATCCCTCATTCAACTTTTCAGTCGCAGCCCCTTACGCGCACCATCCTCTCTGCCGGCAACCACCTTCCATACTTTCCTCCCAAGTCACCATCTCATACACCATCGACGTGTCTTCTTCAACCAGTGACGCCACCACACACCCGAATCTAGTAACACCATCGACATGTCTTCTTCAACCAGCGGCATGCACCGATGATGGGCGTGCACCGGTAGGCGGTGCACATAGGGTTTGTGTGCACAGCTTGTGCCCTCACGTGAACCGATAGCCGATGCACGTAGGGTTTGCATGCAGCGCTCGTGCCCTCACGTGCAATGGTTTTTGGAAAAATAAGTCATTGTGTCTGCCTAGTGATTTTTGTGTATAAGCATCGTGATTTTAGAAAAAAAATTGTTAGAAATTGGACGCTGCAGGTTAATAAAAAATAAAAGTGGACAGTTTGCTGCTGCTGTGGTGGACAGTCTGCTGCTGCCAGCAGACTTCCCCACTTCTCTCGGTTTTTTTTTTTAAATAATTCCAAGAGAGTAGCCATCTGTTGTGCAAACCCTTCCCCTCTACTGATGTTCCTAACAAATAAAGTCCTTGAAAGATGCTCTCCAGATCTGACACCCAACTGGTAGAAGTTAAATTGAATGTTCAACTGATCAAAGCTCACACCTGCTCACCTGATCGAAGCGTGCACCGATGCACGTACCCACCGCGTGCACCGGTGCAAACTTTCCGCGCGCACTGTTGCGAGATTTTCGCGTGCACCGATGGCTAAGTGCTCACCTGCTCAACTGATCAAAAACATGCACTGATGGCTAAGTGCTGAATCTGTAAAGTTCATATTTCATAAAGTGCAATGTGTACGTGCACCAGTGCAAGGCGCAAGCTTTATTGCTACGCTCACCAGTGCACGCGATACGCTGGTTAGGGTTATGAATCGTCGGATTAAGCGCGAGATTGTGGCGCAAGTGTGCTGTATATGAATGCTAATGAAGACGACAATGGCAACGATGATGAGAATGGTGATTATGATTGGAATAAAACCGGGGCTTGTTCACCACACTAGTAACCGTGAACACAGCAGCCGACGGGAATTAAAGAATAAAAGAGGGGGCAAATTTTTTATCAGAGCGCGCACGGAAAATTGCACTAACAGTGGGGTAAGGGGCCGAGTGATGGAACAGGTGGAGGAGATGGCGGAAGATTCCGGCGAAGAGAAGACTACCACGGTCGCCGCAACCACCACTGTCCATGGGTTATTGGAATCCATCTGCTCATCGTTGGTATACTTGTTCATCGCTTATGTTGGGGGAAGGGATCGAAGAAGAAAAGGCTGGGGGTATTTTAGTAAAAAACTTGTCCGTAACAAAATAAAGGTTATAAATTTGGACCTATGTGAATAAAGATTCTTGAATAGTAGATTGTTAGAGAAAATTGATTTTTACCAGATTTAGTTGAATAGTTGTTGTGCAACTGATAACTTTCTACAATTTCCTCTAAAAACTTTAATTGAAGTGGTGGTTAGCAAGACTTAAAAAATTTGTGTAGAAGTCCACTAACAAAAAAACTTTCTACATTAAGGTCAAAATTTTACTTGAACACATCCTCCTATCAAGAATATTCTTCATTCTTTCCTAGCAATAGAACTGCACATCAGTAATTCATTGCCTCCTAGACAGCTGAAAGCTACCTTCAGCACCGCACTATAACTGGTTATTTAAATAACTCAAAATAAAACATGCTCCTATCCATAATTTCATTCGTTTCTTTGTTCTTTCTTTCCTTCACATATGAAGTTCTTTATGTCACCAAATGCTTTAAATGTTTCAATCACACCAACAACAATAAACTCTTCCTCAAAAAATACCATAAATAAAATTTAAAACTCGAGCTAAAATCTACAAATTGGTAAGATTTTCTATGCTGCGTGACCTGATGTTACGGACCCAATTACATCCTTGGTACTCATACAATCACGAATTAGTATTCAAATTTTAAATGTGACTAAAGCCACAATTAGGTGAACTCTTGCTTAAGATTACAAAGAGAAAAAAAAAAAAAAAAGAGGCGTCATGCCATTATTTCAAGGTACTTACCAATTACCCATGTGATTACAAAGTCAAAGCGATTTTGACCATCCCTCCAATAGTTCACAAAGCCATAAGAATAGACTTTCAGTGCCATCTCAAGGACATAGAGCCATCCTGTGGAAGAAATATGCTTGTTGATAAGAAATACAACAAATATTACAAAACTTTGTGATTGTAAGCTTGTTAGATATGGATGGAGATAATTCAGATCGCTATCTCATCATTCTTATGGCCCACTGTCAAATTTATGCTTCTCCACCATTTCAAAACCAACATTGATTTGAGACTTCAATTTTGTTACAGTAGTTAAAAGATCAGGTTATCATGCTTCAAAACCAATATTTTCACAATGATTTCATCTTTTTGTACAGATATCTTATTCGTTGTTTCCCTGAGTGCAAAATGAGACAATATCTACATCAGCACTGGTCTATAACAGCAACATTGAATTTTCTTGGTGATGAACTCTCTAAAAAATCCGAAACCATATCAGCATCTCTAATCAAGTAGATATCATTTCTTTATAGCAATGCCATTACAATACATTTCACATTGAAATTACTGCTATTTTTTCGCCCTAACTGTTGAGTCATTGGCTAATGGAAGAGCAATTTTTCAAGATCTCAAATATCATATCTCAAAGAAACAAAAAAAAGACGCATGGTCTCACAACTAATAAACATCTATGGATAAAAGAGCTTCAATATTATGCAGTATAAAACTCCCGGATTCCTTACCAAATACAAACTCCACCTTTTGCCAAACCCCTTGAGCAGAGTTATTCTCTATGTCAAGCTGCAGATCATTGAACAAAAAAATTGCCCTATATGTTAAAAAATTGCTGTTGTGGGAATAGAGAATTATTTGACAACTTTTCAATAGAAATTTCATCATTTCTATGATATATGATTGTTACAGAGAAAAAAGTTTGAATGAGCCGCAACTACATTCTTGAACTTAAGATAAGATAATATTTCAATATTGCAATAGACAAAGGCCACTGAGAAGGTCCAAGACTAATATGTTTCTGATTTGACAAAAAAGAGTTCCACATCCTAGGCTTAATGCAAAGGATACTGCTTTCATGTTTGGTGTTTGATCAATAAAATACTAAATCTCTCATTTCTATAAAAGATTAATTTTTTAGATGAGGAAGTCAGTCCACATGCATGGAGTGTCTAAGAATCAAGGTTATGTCAAGAAAACATGGTTAATTAAATTCAATATCCCAAGAATAATATTCAATCATGAAGCTTTCTCAGCCACATGCAGGAAGATAATACTAATCGTTTGTTTATCTTATGTTGGAGGTCTGCAACTCTGAATATTTAATTGGAATACCAATTTTCCAATTCAATGTGACTACACTAGAAACTTGATGGAATCTACTTCATGCAATACTGACTCATGGTGATTGCAGCACTCTTTCCATAGAGTGTTAACTCCGCGAACTGGAAAAGAGAACATAGAATGGCGGTGGAAAAGTGGAAAAGTAGTAGTGCTTAAAGAAAGAGGATAAAAGAGAGAAGAGAGAACAAATTCAGCCAAAATATTGATCTAATTCCATAGTTTTCTAAATGATCACAATGTGTTTGTACTTATAGGAAGTGCAAGTGTTATTTAACTGGTAAATACCTTTCAGCACAAAGCTAAACACTATTTATTTGAACACATGATATCTGGCATTATGTTGTATTCACTTGAAATAGTACAACCAAATACTTTGGTGCGTGCTGGGTCGACAGTTAATCTCAAGCTGATTGCTGGCTGATCAACATGATGTACCGATTCGTCAATCTCACCAAATTTAGTTAGCTACTCCTCTAAAGACAATTACATGATCGCGTCATTCCTCAGTCCTTAGGAACCTACCTTATCCTGTTCGAAAGATAGATATGCTAAACAGAATGAATCGAAAGGATGTGTTGAAACTGCTTGTCTCAAAAGCTTGAGCTTACAGAAGGTGGCACAAACAATAGTTTTAAACTTTTAACACATGTCTGCACAAGCAAGCCGTAGACCAGGGAACATATGCTCCAAAATAATATTCAACACAAATAAATGTCCAAGCCACAACAATATCCAAATGTTCAAAAACAATTTGGAATTGTAGGTACAAAACAAGGTATTGATCAACTCAATCAGAGTCCCTTGATTTCACTATCTAAGAAGAGGGATGAGATGTTGGACTTTGTATTGATTACCGCATCTTGATACATCAGGACCCTGGAGCGTAAAATTCCATATGTTTCATTAAATTGATTTTGGAGGCCTTTGTTGCGTATGCCACCTCATCAAGTTCTTTCACATCACAATCCACAACTCCACCAGTATAAACATATGCCTAAGAATCTACTAAATATTCTACTGATTTGTCTATAGATTTGCTGGATACAATCCATATCTACAAATCAATATTATCATATCAATTCAAATATCACATATCCAATCCAATATTCTTGACATCCCCCTCGAATTGACGTTGGTCAAATTGAAAAGCATCATTTGACAATCAAAAACAGATGTTGACTTCGAGAGAGAGCTTTAGAAAATATCTATGCTTTGATATTCAGTAGAAACATGAGGAAGAGCAATCACATGCATGGTAAAGGCTTCGCATATAAAATGACAATCAACTTCGATATGTTTTGTACGCTCATGAAAAATCGGTTAACACCAATCTGAATAGCAGTTGTGCTATCAGCATGAAGAGGAGTGGAAAAAAGTTGAGGAAAGCCAAGTTCACCCGATAACCCATGAAGCCAAGTGATTTTAGAGCAAGCAGAAGACATAGCGCGATACTTTGAATCAGTAGAAGGCTTTCAAAAACATCTTAACCTGAAATGCTTAGGTAGGATATTTTTTGCCAGTAAAGCGAACAATGATGTTTTCATCGACATGATGTAGGAAAAAAATAGTCCACAATATGCCCTAGAAATTCAGAAACGCCGCACAACAGCCTGCAAAAATCGTACAAACGCCAACAGACCACCTCACAACAACCGTGCAAATCCGTCTGGACGATAACCTCACAACACTCGACGTAGAGAAGAAAAAAAATAGGATTGCCGCACAAAGCAACCGTGCAAAGCCCGAAGCAAAGGAAAGAAACGCTGCACAAGATCTATGCAGAAAACGCAAAAAAAATTAGAACCAAGTTTGTGATATCCTGTCAAGATTGTTTCAATTCCCTTTGATCATGGTTTTCATTTCATTCTATAGAAGAGCCGATACAAATCATATCATTTACGATCTAAATATATGCCTAAGAATCTACTAAATATTCTGTTGATTTGCCTACAAATCTGCTGAGTACAATCCATATCTATAAATCAAATATTATCATATCAATTCAAATATTAGCATCTTCTATCTAATATCCTTCACATAACACCATATTATCTAGGGTCGATGTGAAATCATCCTCTTTGCCAAATAGTTTACTTTAAGATAAGAGAGCCCATTGCACCAACTTATAAACGACCTCAAAGTTTGTCATGGATACCTCAAAAAAAAAATTTCATAAAAATGCAAGCACTCTAAATGTTTACTCATTATGGAGGAATCAAGGCTCTCTCCTTTCCATAACAAGTGTGCATGGCTTAATAAGACACTTCAACTAAAACTCTATCAATGAATCACCATTATGAAGTAGATAGACATTCGGAAACTTGATATGAGTCCACAAGAAATTTGCCAAGGATGCCGTGATCAAGCAAAATTAGGTGTGACTCATCTCACACTAGATGGTAGTATTTTTCTTCAACAGAATGGTTGTTATACATGTTAATTTGAGAGTCCAAGTACAAACAAATTTTATGAGTTGAATGTTGATATATCAATATACAAAGTCATTCCCTTGGCCCACAAAATTTGTCAAATTCTATAATGGTTGTTATACATGTTAATTTGAGAGTCCAAGTACAAACAAATTTTATGAGTTGAATGTTGATATATCAATATACAAAGTCATTCCCTTGGCCCACAAAATTTGTCAAATTCTATAATCAAGTATTTGGAAGATCAAATTTAAACCAACACCCATAGCCATCTTTGATTATTCGCAGCCGCACATCATGGCTCACCAACTTTACAATGTAAGTTGTGCAATTAATATTATGTCAAGTCATTTGATTTTTTTTTTAATCAGACAAATATAATATTATATAATAGTTTGTGCGAGAAGCACAACAAAGTTATTACATAAAATAAAATACCGAAAAGCCTAGTGATTCTAGGATACTAAACTGCTGACATACATACTAACGGTTCCCGTCTCCAATCAACAAATGAGTACAAAAATTTATCCTTTCCTCTATTTGTTATCCAAAACCACGATCGATAAATGAGTAGTTCCAATAAATCTTCTTCCTTGTTCTCTCGACCTTGGAAGCATAAATTGTTTCGATGAAGCCAAATCGTCCATAATACTGTGCTCCAGATCGTCCTCCAAGCTTTCCTTCCCCTTTTTCTTGTCCATAATCCTTGATGATGCAAATAATGAGAAACGGACTCCGTTGTTAATACCGTAGTGAATCCTAGCCATCTGTAGCACTTCATCCAAAAGTCATATGACGCTTTGCAGCCAAAAAACAAATGTTGAGATGTCTCCTCCGTTAAGAGGCATTTTGCACAGTTCCCCGCCTCTTCTCCCATGAGTATGTTCCTTTGACGTAGATTTGCTCTTGTCGGTAGTCTGTCTCGAATCACCCTCCAAGTAAATGCCGCCACCTTGGAAGGTGTCAGAGTCTCCCAAATAGACTGATATGTCTCTGATAATTGTGCATCAAGCGTTGAGTCATCCATCATCACGGCATAAGCCGATTGAACAGAGTATCGTTTGGAATCGTCATTGTGCCATATCCATAAATCCTCTTGTTCCGGTGTCAAGGTATACCTGTCCAACAAAGCAACCATTTCATGAAATACTTCAAAGTCCCTCTCCAATAAGTCCCTTCTCCAGTCCCAACGCCATTCCCATACCCCCTCCACCCATACCCCCATCTGTGCTATAAGAATATCTTTATCACGAGCTAAAAGCGCTAATCTAGGAAAAGATTCCTTTAAGCTCTTATTCCCCGCCCAAACATCATTCCAAAATCTTGTTCCCAACCCATTCCCAACTTTTCTTGTGATCCCTTGTTTAAACCATCTGGAATGATCCTGGAATGTACACTTCAAAATTTCTCGCCACCATGGTGAAACCGAATTGATCCTCCGCCCCCCCCCCCTCTCCCCTTGCTCTAACAGGCTCGAACTATTAAAACCATATCTGGACCGAAGAACCTTCCACCATAAAGTACTGTCATTATTCAAAATCCCCCAACCCCATTTCCCCAAAAGGGATTTGTTGAAACGATCCAAGTTTCGCACCCCCAATCCCCCCTTATGTCAAGTCATTTGATGACTACAGAGATTCAAAAAAAAAGCACAAAATAAATCGAAATATCCCACAACTATTACATAATGCTATTCAATGTCTATCAGCACATACAAAATGACATAAGTGGGCTTATAACAAAGAGAACCGTTCATATGAAGTAAAACAATTAAATTACTATATCAGTTACTGTACCATTTGAAAATTCTTTAAATAAACAATCTTACCGTTGTCTCAATAACAACTGCAACAAAATTCACGATGAGAACGAATGCTACAACGTAACCAAACTTGGCACTTCTCACAAAGTTTTTCAGCATTTCAGATGCAGGTGAATGGTAGAATGTTGAACAACTTTCAAAAATAGGCTTCTGGAATGACCAAGGAAAGGCTAGCACAGTCAGTAAATTCCGATTGACATACTTATAATTATACATAAGGCAAGTTGGCTCACTATATCTTCTTTCTGAAATCTGAGTCCTATTGCATGAGATAGATCGTCAAATTCTTCCAAAGTAATCTGCATGTGCACCAAAAAGCAGTCTCACAATAAATGTAATTTGACAAAAGTATGCGCCTTATGATGCACAAGTTTCACATAGTAAAAGAAACCTGCTTACTACAGTTGAACTTGCGACCATGTCAAATAAACAAGACAAATTTGAATATCACAATGCATGAAGATTCAGAAGGTGCTTATGAGCCCGAACCAGGACAAAAATGAAAATAGCTAGGCAGTTGAGATATGGACGTTAACTGGATACAATGCCACCCAATTAACCTGATATATCGAACATAATACTTCAAGAAACTAAATGTCAAGGACGTATAATATAAGCAAGCTATAACAGCAGAAAAATATTATCTGTAATTTCCATATTTTGTTCCTCAGAATCCTTTAGTAATTAAATTACTAATCATGCATCTTAATTGTAAATATGTATAGCAAGTTGGCACTTTACGATGACAAGAATTCAAGATATAAATTATTTACAGAATCTTTGTATCCAAAGAGTGTCGAACTGAATGGGTGTTATCAATATACCGTAAAAAGCTCAAATTATTGGTCCATACAGCAACAGAAACACGAAATGATTAAGAAAACCAAATCAAGTTGAATACTTCCAAAGCCCATGTTTCTTCAAAAAAAGATATAAAATGGTAAATTAGTGCTTAGTGGAAAACCCAGAAAGAGAAAAAATGCGGCAATAGCTAAAGTTTGAATGATACTTGTTCCTTCTAAAGATTTTTTTATTCACGCATGTAGCTTCTAGATCCAAACAACCAGAATATTGAAACTTGCAGTCAAACATAGAGTAAGAGTCAAATGGAAGAAGATGGAATTAAAGGGAAGTGGGGACAGGAAGAATTTTCTAAAGCAATTAATCAAACTAGGTAGCATTTGCTAATCTAGTGAACAGTGCAGAATAGCTCAAAGTACTTAAATTACAAAGAACAGTGTGCACGTTCTTTTACAACATAATATTCAACCAATCAGTCCAAGACATGAGCAATGAGCATAATATTTATTTAAGTGCTCGTGTAAATCACAGGTTTATTGAACTCAAAGTAGCGTCTTATGTTAATAAACAGGAGACCATGGAGAAAAAAAATCACTGCATTTAAAAATCAAATTACATTTTTTACATCAAAGACTGAGTAACTAGGCTAACAGAAAAAAATTATTGATAAGAAAGTATAAATGTAGAAATTCAGTTACATATGCCCTCGAAAATACAAGTAAGAGTATAGAAGCAACCTTGACATCATGGCTGTCATCCAATTCATCGAATATCAACTCAAAATCATCCTGTGATATTTTTGGCAATGTCCTAAACACAATGGAGACATTACATGTTTACCCATTGACATGAAAAATGCTCCAAAAGAAAACTGTGTGAAGAAGAAATACTTGAATCATGAGATTATCATATCTTCAAATCAAAGAATGGTTTGAAAGTGAAAACAAATCAGTATCTTATGAACTATCATAGAAGATATCTCATAAATGTGCAAGAACACACCTATTTGGAACAGATCCATTACGTCAAATATACAGAAATTGTCGTAAATTGAAGGAGAATTCCATGATATGAATTGAGAGAAAATGAAGGTAATTCTGGAATAATTTCTCATTTCTTTAGCAATAAAAGTGCTGATTATATACACCAACTATAGGACTAAAAAAGGAAACTATTCTATACAAAATCAAATCCCACAATCTGTGGGCTATCCTAACTGAAAAAGAAACAAATCAAATCACAATCAGTCTGATATGTCTTTCCAATTCCACACTCCCCCTCAAGCTGGTGAATAGGTATCTTCCATTCCCAGCTTGGATACAATATTCTGAAATACTGAGCTGCTTAATCCTTTGGTAAGTACATCAGCAAGTTGGCCATGTGTAGACACATACGGTGTACAAATTAGTCCACTATCCAATTTTCCTTGATGACGTGTCTGTCTATTTCGATGTGCTTTGTTCGATCATGTTGCACCGGGTTGTGAGCTATGCTAATTGCAGATTTATTATCACAGTAGAGTCTCATTGGGCTATCCCACTTAATCTTTAAATCTTCTAGGACAATCTTCAACCATAGTAGTTCACACACACCTTGAGCCATTGCTCGGAACTCTGCTTCCGCACTAGACCGAGCCACCACATTTTGTTTTTTACTCCTCCATGTCACAAGATTTCCTCCAAGGAATGTGCAATATCCAGAAGTTGACCTTCTATCATCAATCGATCCAGCATAATCTGTGTCAGTGTATGCCTCAAGCACTAGGCCTCCCTTTCTTTTGAAAAGGATACCCTTTCCAGGTGTTCCATTGAGGTACTGTAGTACCCTGTAGGCTGCATGTAGATGTACTTCCTTGGGGTTATGCATAAATTGACTAATCACACTCACTGCATATGCTATATCCGGTCGTGTGTGAGAAAGGTAAATGAGTCGTCCCACCAGGCGTTGGTACATTTCTTTGTCTATTACTGCACCCTCCGGTCGTGTGTGAGAAAGGTAAATGAGTCGTCCCACCAGGCGTTGGTACATTTCTTTGTCTACTACTGCATCCTCTTCTGCCTTTCCCATTTTAAGATTAGGATCTATTGGAGTGCTCAATGGTTTGAATGTTGTCTTACCAGTTTCTTTGAGAAGATCTGTAACATATTTTTTTTGGGATATAAATATGCCATGTCGAGAATGCGCCACCTCGATCCCAAGTAAGTACTTCAGTCTTCCTAGTGCCTTGATTTCAAATTCCTTGGCTAGACACTGACTCAAAGATTTCTGCTCCTTATCATCATCCCCTGTCACTATTATATCATCCACGTATACCAAGAGGGTTGTGACTCCCCCTGAAGGTGAGTGTTTAATGAACAATGTATGACCCCCTTGCTTTGTTTATATCCCATCGCTATCATAACTCTTGTAAACCTTCTAAACCATGCTCGTGGTGATTGTTTGAGCCCATATAAGGCTTTCTTCAACTTACACGCAGTGTCAGCATTCAACTTATTTTCAAAACCCGGTGGGACTTCCATATAAATTTCTTCCTCTAATTCCCCGTGCAGAAATGCATCCTTGACGACAAATTGTTGCAAATCCCAGCCATAATTTGCTGCTAAAGACAGTAGGATTCTAACCGTGTTCATCTTTGCAACTGGAGCAAAAGTTTCCAAGTAATCAATCCCATAGGTTTGTGTATACCCTTTAGCCACCAACCTTGCCTTATATCTCTCTATTGATCCATCTGCTCTCTACTTCACTGCATAAACCCATTTACACCCGACGAGTTTTTTTCCAGTAGGCAGCTTCACCATCTCCCAAGTTTTGTTTTTTATCAATGCATCCATTTCCACATTCATAGCTTGTCTCCATTTCTCATTGGATATAGCCTCAGATAGGGTGGTAGGTATGGAAATATTGTTTAGGCTCACAAGAAAGGCTCTGTGGGAAGCTGAAAACCTTTTAAAAGACACAATGTGAAAGAGGATATACAGGTCGTTGTGTGCATTCTCTAGTTCCTTTCCTGACAGCAATTGGAAGATTCTGATCATTGTTATCAATTGATAAGGAAGGGTCAGTGATATTTACCTCATATTCAGGATCTGGATTGGAGTCTCGGACTTGCACAGACTCAGTGACAACCTTCCTTCTTGAAAACACCTTGCCAAACCGCTGATTATCAAGTGCAGGACCCATTATTTGCTTGGAAACAGGGCTGGACATAGGATTTTGCTGGGAAACAGGGCTTGGCACGGGAATGGGGCCTGGTTCAGGCACAGGAAGCAGTACTGGGTCTGGTTCAGACATAGGAAGCGGTGGTAAATCAAGTAAAACATCCATATCCTTATCTTCCATTATTGCATTCTCCCCCTGAAGAAAAGGAGTGAGGTAGGACTCTTGTTCATTGAAAGTAACATCCCTGGAGACATAGAATCTTTTAGATGGAGGATGATAACATTTATACCCCTTCTGAGTCGAAGAGTATCCTACAAAAATGCATTTCACTGCCATAGGATCCAGTTTGCCTCTATTTTGACTATGAACATGGACAAATGACACACATCCAAATATCTTAGGAACAAGATTATTTGTACTGTGTATGTCAGGATGGAATTTTGAGAGCATTTCAATTGGACTCTTGAATCCCAAGATTCTAGATGGCAAACGATTTATAAGGTAAGCAGCCGTCAGGATTGCTTCCCCCCAAAAAGACTTAGGCACATTTTTTCTGACGTAGAGCCCATCCCGTTCTCTAGCATGTCCAATCCTCCTCCCCGATTCCAGATCTTGAATAGTGCAATTATTATGGCGAAAAATCACATAGCAATGTAAGTCTTGAATTAGTTTTTTTATAGAAATTAGGTTAGTAGATAATCTAGGAACATGAAGCACATTTTTTAAAATTAGTGATAGGCCTAGTTTGACATCTCCTACGCCTGCTACAGTAATTAAGGAACCATCGGTTGTGGCTATTTTCCTACTACTTGGGCATGGGGAGTATGTGAAAAAGACATGAGGAGAATGGGTCATGTGATCGGTTGCTCCTGAGTCTATGAACCAAGGATTGGCGCATGGGGTTTCACCTGAGGTTTTTAATACCATAGAGAATGGAAACGCACCTGGATATGTCAATGAACAAGTACCTGACGGCTTGTCAAGGCTGCCAAGAAAGGATCTCAGTTTCTCAACCTCTTCCTGGTTGAGACCGTTGCATTCTTGCTGTGTTATTTCCTTCTGTTGCATAGTAGTAATATGCACTTGGCCATTGTTCCTTGTTTGATCTCCTTTCTTCCCCCATTCTCTGCTTGGGGGTTTTCCATGAAGTTTCCAGCACCGGTCGCGAGTATGGCCAGTTTTTTTTATGGTGAGTGCACCACAAGGTTTCCTTGTACTCACTGTTTTGAGTCTTTGATTGATTTGGTTTGCTACTTCCAAGTGTAGCTGCTCGGTCCATCTTTATGGTTGACTTATTGTCACTGTTTGCCACAAAAGCCGAGCTGTCCAGGTTCTGTGGTTCAAGCATCACACCTCTTCTGCTTTCCTCGCCCCGGATTAATGCCACCACCTCATTGAAACACGGAACTGCTTGCTTACCCAGAATTTGGATTCTTACTTGATCGAATTTTGGATTAAGCCCAACAAGAAAATCATAAACTCTATCTTGCTCGATAAAGTCTTTTAGGACAGCTGCATCCTCAGAACATTTGGTTTTTATTACCCTGTAATGATCGAGTTCTTGCCATAAGGCTTTTAATTGGTTGGCATATTCAGTAACAGATTTGCTTCCTTGTTTCGCAGCAACTGTTTTCACTTTCACCTCATATACTTGGGCCGCGTCTCTAGCTTTAGAGTATGTATGTTGTATTGCATCCCAAATGTCCTTCGCGGTCGCCAAGAACATGCATGTATCACTGATTTCAGGAATCATAGAATTCCACAGCCATGCCATAGTCATGGAATCCTCTTCATCCCATGCTTCGAACC
The DNA here is from genome assembly GCA_907163345.1 of Haberlea rhodopensis. Taxonomy (NCBI): domain Eukaryota; kingdom Viridiplantae; phylum Streptophyta; class Magnoliopsida; order Lamiales; family Gesneriaceae; genus Haberlea; species Haberlea rhodopensis. The sequence goes on along the minus strand of CAJQUN010000136.1, from coordinate 1,035,925 downwards.
GTGGGTCGCCTAGTTTTGGACCCGTACCCAGGAGGTGATTGATTTTTTCCCTTTCCTTTCAGAACTATGCGAACAAGTTGAGACCATTTGAGGTAATTTTTTCCATCCATCCTATATGCTGCCTGGATATTTTGTAATTCCCCGGTTTGTAGATTTCGGGCAATCTCCGTTTGTGTCTTCTCTAGTTCCGTGTTTTTCGACATTCTTCACGAATGATGGTTTATTCAGGAGCAGAAAAAATTATGAGCAATAAAGGCTGAAAAAAAAAATTCGTAAATCCGATTATCGGAGATAAAGGCCGAGCAAGATTTAACTGCGATGAAGGCCGAGTAGTTTGGACACTTTATCCCAGATAATCTAAAGCCTTACGGCTCTGATACCATGTCGTAAATTGAAGGAGAATTCCATGATATGAATTGAGAGAAAATGAAGGTAATTCTGGAATAATTTATCATTTCTTTAGCAATACAACCTTCGCAGAATGGGAATTGCATCTCCTATACCTAATGTTTTATAACACCATCAAAAGCTTTATCTCCAGAGTCGGTTTCAATAGAATTGCAACATTCGAACTAACATAATTTTGAATTAGTGCTGGTATGATTATAGAAGCCTCTAGATAACAAAGTTATTATTTTCAATCTGAATTCTGGTCATTATAGTAGTGCAGGAAGCCTGTCCACTGGCAAATTTCTTATGTATGGATCGGGAGGATCCATATAGCCAACCTCACCTAGTGTGATAAATGTTTGATTGATTGATCTATAGACAATATTTTCTGAAACTGATGTGGTAGGTAATGATGATGCAGTTAGTAATTGTGTTCTGACTATTAAAAAGGAGAAAGGAAAAAGAGTGATTGAGACATCATTGTGTTTTCAAAAGGATATTTAGCACGTTAGATGATACCTGGATCAAAAAAGTAGAGGATAAGTTTATAAAGGGAAGGAGAAAACATTTTCAAACAGATAACACTTGCAATGAAAATTTCAGCATGACTGCAGCGAGGAGACAGGAAAAAACATTAAGCAAGTGAAATTTATCGTGAAAAAGTAAACCATACCTGTATTTGTTCAATTCTTCAAACAGCTGAATGCATTGATCTTTGTTAAGGTAACCAAGATCCTGCCAATTACCAAGATCATGAAAATAAAAATATTGTCATGCCTCTATACGAATCATATATGTTTAATATGAGTATGGCGTAATTATGTGATAATTACGGTATGGTGTGGACTCGAGTTTGGAATGGAATCGAGTACGAAAAATGAAAAGATCATGTTATGAACATATTGGTGATATATTGTGGTTGATTTTGTAACAAGAGAGCTATGGTATGTATAGGAATGACATAAGTACAGCTAGGTGATTATTAATTAAACATACATTTCAATTTGAGTTTGGAATGTGATGTGCATGTGCATGGAATTTCAGATGGATTTGAGTCTCCATATTTAAAAGAAAATCAGATTTAGAAAACATACTACATCACAATTCACCTAGCAAATCTCTACATAAGCTCCTCTCAAATCCTTGCTTGTTCTTGCACTCTTTTTTTTTTTTTTATCAGGAAAATATAAATATTATTAAAAATAAAAGAGCATAAGGGATACTCCGAAGTTTTACATAAAAGTTAAAATCCTAAGATTTAATCTAGTAGACAAACTATCGGCTCACGAGCCCAATCAACAAAAGCGTAATGTAACAATCTAGAACCCCTAAATTTTATCCAACTCCAGCTTTTAAACTTGATTGAATCTAACAAATCTTCCTCTCTATCCACGTCTGTATTGAAAATCCTTCTATTCCTATCCATCCACAAAGTCCAAATGACAGTGTGCCAAATAGATGCCCATTCTTTCCAGTTCCTTTTGTGAGTCCATAACGCCTTGTGTTGAGATAAATGCGTTTTAGTATCCATGCTGAGAACCATCTGAAACCCCAGCCATTGGTAACACTTCATCCAAATGTCATACGAGAACGGGCGCGCGAAGAAAAAATGAACAGTAGATTCCTCCAGAGATAAACAACGATCGCAATTTATATATTGCTGCCCTGAAATAATGTTCCGTCTTTGAAGATTGACCTTCGAAGGTATACGATCTCTGAAAATTCTCCAAACTAGAATGGATACTTTCGTTGGCGCCATAGTTTCCCAAGGCTGTATACAATCATTGTGATCGCAACCCTCCTCCTGTGAACCATCATCCTGCAGACTGCAATAAGCGGAGGCAACTGAAAATTGCCTCGAAATCTCATGTTGCCATTCCCACCTGTCCTCCAAATCCTGTATAAGATTGACCCTGTTAAGACATGAACAAAACTGTGATAATAGTTCCTCTTCCCAATTGAATAAATCTCTCATCCAATCCCAAGTCCAATGCCAAACCCCTTCCTCCCATAAACCCATCTTACTCACTAAAATATTACTGTTCCTAGCCACTGATGCCAATCTAGGAAATCGATTTTGTAAACTCTCTTCCCCCACCCAAACATCTTTCCAGAAACTAGTCCGAGCCCCATTTCCCACTCTTTACACACACCCCTCCGGAACCAACCATTAGGATCAACGAAAAGTATATTTCTGATGTCCCTCCACCAAATAGAATACTTAGATGAGATACCAACATTCCTCGAAAAAATGTGATCACTTGACATTGAACCATATTTTGATACAAGAATTTTCAACCAAAGTGCATCTACACCGCACATGATATCCCACCCCAATTTACCAATCAAAGCTTTGTTAAAAGACTCAATATCCCTGACCCCAACCCCCCCTGTGATTTTGGTTTGCAAATCTCTACCCATTTGACCCAAGCTATTTTACGAATGCTCTCCCCACCTCCCCATAAGAATGATATCTGAAATGATTTAATTTTGGCTAAGATGCTTTTGGGAGCAAGGTAAAAGGTGAAGAAATAAATTGGCAACGCAGACAGAACGGCATTAAGTAATATCAGTCGGCCTCCAATGGACAGACTCTTATCTTCCCATCTTGCTAACCTTCTTCGAAAATTCTCCAGAACTGGTTCCCATAACGTTTTCCTCCGTGGATTACCCCCAATCGGTACTCCCAAATATTTAAAAGGAAGAGATCCTACTTTGCAATTCAAGAAATCTGCCAATTGATTTAAAACTCCGTGATCCACATTCAATCCAATAATGCTACTCTTGCAGAAGTTGATCTTGAAACCTGACATCAGTTCAAAGATACGAAGAATAGCTTTCAAAGAACGTGCATTCTCCAAATTAGCCTCGCTCAGTAGTAATGTGTCATCCGCAAATTGTAAGTGGGATATCAATAAGTCATCATTTCCCACTTTTAATCCTGACAAAAGATTGTTCTGTGTCGCCTTATTAATCAACCTACTCAGAGCTTCTGCTACAATCACAAATAAAAACGGTGATAATGGATCACCTTGACGAAGTCCTCTCTTAAGTTCAAATTCCGGCGAAGGACTGCCATTAATTAACACTGAAGCCTTTGCTGTGGATAGGCATTCCATAATCCATCCTCTCCATTTTATACTGAAGTTCATAAGTTTCATGACATGATCAAGGAAACTCCAATTGACAGAATCATAAGCCTTTTTCAAAGTCCACTTTCAATATTATGCCTGAACCTTGCTTTCGTTTGAAATCATCAATAAGTTCATTGATAATCAAGACACCATCCAAAATATGACGATGACCCACAAAAGCTGATTGGTTTTTGGATATCACCCTATCCAGAACTTTACTCAATCTGTTGGCCAGAAGTTTCGCCAAAATTTTATAAACGCAACCAACTAAAGCAATAGGCTTGAATTCCCCCAGATGAGTTGGGTTGTCCTTTTTAGGAATGAGTACCAAAAATGAAGGGTTTCCACCTTTTATCAACTTCCCATTCTTGTGAAATTCATCGAAAAATTTCAGAATATCATCTTTAAGTATGTTCCAGAATTTTTCGATGAAACCAAAGTTGAAACCATCCGGCCCTGGGCTCTTATTACTCTCACAATTCCAAACTGCCATTTTAATTTCGTCCTCCGAAAATCCGGCTGTTAATAAACAATTGTCGGATTCTGCTACCTTATCGAATTCCATCTCCGTGATTCTCGGTCTGTCCCATTCCTCTTGGTTGAAATGTTCCGCATAGAAGTTGCTTATCCCCTGTTTAAGGCCATCCACAGAATCAACCCAAACCCCATTCAAGAATAGACCCATTATTTCATTCTTCTTTCGGCGACTGTTAATCACTTTGTGAAAGAAGCTTGAGTTAGCATCTCCCTGTTGAATCCATGAGGTTCTTGCTTTTTGAAATAAAAGGGAATCTTTCATGATTATATTTGCTTTAAGATCCATGAAATCCGCCTTTTGAGAAGTTAACTCTTGAGAGGTTAATTCTCGGACATCTGCTCTATCGTCCCAAGAGGAGATTTTGTCTTTTAATTCCTCAATTTTGGAGTCCAGTGATCCGAAGACCACCCTGTTCCAGATTTTGAGACTGTTTTTCATTAATTTCAGCTTTTCCTTCAAAACGAAACCCCCCCACCCCAAGACGTGAAACGAAAGCCATTCCTTCTCAACAAAGTCTTTGAGTTTATGATGATTGAACCATGAGTTTACTATTCTAAATGGTTTTGGGCCCAATCCGAAACTTGGTTCTTTAGCATGATAGCACAGTGATCCGAAATCGATCTATTCATCCCCCATTGTGTGATGTTCGGCCATTCCTGAAGCCATTTAGCCGATACTAGAAAACGGTCTAGTCGACTTACACACGAACCATCCGGTCTATACCATGTGAATTTTCTTCCGATTAAAGGAAGATCAACTAGCCTCGATTTGATAATGAAATCATCAAATTCAGATATCTCCAATAGATTGGGTGAGAGATTTCTTCCTCTCCTTTCGCTTCTTGATCGAACTGCATTAAAATCACCACATATACACCATCTAACCTCATCAGATTGTGAAATTCTGCTGAGAATGTGTTCCCATAATATCCTATTCGATATTAAGCCCCCTGGAGAATAAACATTGATGAAATTACATGGTATTTTTGCTTGACCCCAAACTCCTTCGATCCCCAGTAAACCTTCCTCTCCCCAACAGCTTGTCATTTGGAAAACAGACGATTTCCAAATGCATAATAGTCCCCCTGATGTCTCTAAAGCCCCTTTAAAGACCCAATTGAAATCTTCATCTCCCCAAATTAATTTGCAAAAATCTTTAGTTACTAATTCCATTTTGGTTTCCTGAATGCATATGAAATCTATCCTCTCATTCATGACAAAAGATCTTAGTTCCCTTTTTTTGATTCTTCCACCCAATCCTCTGACATTATAACTCACGATTTTCATGGACATTGACGACCGAGTTCAACCCCAAATACTGAATTCTCATCAAAGTTCTTATTGATAGCCCTGGCATCTCTTGTTTCTAAATCCATCAGTCTTTTGATAATATCCTTGTCATTTCCATGACCAATAATTCCAAGTTTCCTGCCAATGTTCCATAATTCTGTAGCTTCCCAATCCCACCACAAATCCTTGACTTTCGAGTGTGGACTGATCAAATGCACACTCGAACCTACGTTCCCCATCATCTGAGTAGAGGTAGAATGGTGGACTTGATTTCTTTTTTGGTATGTTATACCAAATCTTCTCAATTCTGAATCTGGAACATGAAACTTGAGTCCTTTAGCTGATCCCCCGGACTCAATACCCTTTTCTGGATTAATGCCTCTTGATACCTCAGATTTAGACTTAAGGTTCACTTGTGTAGGCTTAGATTCTTCCTCATGTTCAACAACGACATGATTTTGAGAATTCGGTATAATTTGCTTTGAATGCAAAGGCTTGATCAAATACTCCTGAAGACCCAAGTTTAATGCTGAGTCCAGGAAGACCCAAGTTTAATGCTGAGTCCACACAATCCGAATCTGAAGTCCATGATTCCTTGAGGTTTACCATAGAATCCATTTTCTGATTTGATTGATCAAACACCTCATCAATATGACCGTTCTGATCCACCTCCCGATACGACGATCTCTGTGGTTCAAAATCATCCAATATAGTTTCAGGAATGAGGTCGATAGAAGATTCTGAGTCTGACCGGGGAAAGACATGTCTTTTAGAGTTCTCAACCGAAAAGTCTGGTTTACTGATTTTGCTACCAAACTGATCGGAGTGTAGATTAGGATTTGTATCCTCCAAAAGTCTGATACTGTGTTCGAAACCATCTATATCCACTTTCACAATCTTGTTGATGAACTCCACATCCGATGTGGAAACAAGAAATCGGCCAATAGATAGATTATCTCTATTGATTGTATCTTCACTTAGTTCAACTAATTCTCCTATGGTGTTAGCCATACAGAGGAAGAATCTGTAGCTCCAGGCATGTAGAGGTGTACCCATAACATTAATCCAAACCTGGCGAGTAGGTAGGATGATTTGATCATGCCATACGGTGATGTCCGAAAACCATAGACTCAACCAATCGTTTTTCTCCTTGATAAGATCGGATAATATCTCCTTGTTGCTGTCATGAAGGAGCACCATAGATCCACGAACAGGAATAATTTTCAGATTTTCAAATCCATTGAGTATCAATTCCTGTTGAGCTTGTTCTTGCACTCTTGTCTTGAAATCAAGTTGGAATCACAAGGCTTGTGAACTAGAAGTGGATTCTAGTGGGTAAGAGTTGTATGAAAGTGTGTTTTATCTACTTGTGATGTATTGATTTAATTTGAGTTGGAATATAAACACATGAGGTTGGTAATTCTTCAATTTATACATGATATAAAGGAAAGAATTGAGTTGTGTAGTTAAGGAAACATGTTTATATGATGCTAGAGTTTGCATGGAATAAGTTTTAATTGTAGGAAGTGAGATGTTGGAGAAACACCAAGAAACTACACATGAAATCGCTCTGAAAAGAACAGAGTAAGGCGATCGATCGCTACATATGAGGCGATCGATCGCTTGAGGCCAAACACAAGAGAGGCGGTGTGCTTAGCTATCGATCGCTTAGCTTATGCCGATCGATCGCTAGGGATGAGGCAGAATGTTTTATAAGGGATGAGGCGATCGATCGCATGAAAAATAGGGATTGATCGCTGATGGTCAGAAAGTTTGGGCGATCGATCGCTAGGGTCCATATTTTGAAAAATGTGATATTTTTGTGGATCTTGTTTTTGAAGCTTATTATAACATGATACAATGTTGGTATTCATGTAGCATCATTACAGGGGACGGGACAACGTGGCGGTTAAACATTGACACTTGACTTATATAGCTTGTGTCGCACGACAGGTACGTGTTAACATACGAGTATTGATGTTATTGTGATGATGATGTTGAGATTGAGATATATGATTGATGGTATCATATGCGTATACATTCATGATGTTATGCATGCATGTTGTTGAGATTGATGCCACGATAGGTATGACATTGTTGGACATATGCTTTGGCTGAGATTGATGCCACGAGAGGTATGCTATTGTTGAGCATATGCTTTGGCATGAGAGGTATGCCATTGTTGGGCATATGCTTTGGCTGTTATAACATGTGATGACGGTTATATGATATGTGCTGCTAATATGGACGTGAAGGCTGAGCCACTGACATATTAAGCCGAGAGGCATATCATAACGGTCTCGTTATAACAGGATGATAGTTGAGACATGTCATGACATATTTGCATATTGTGATGCATGATACAGAACAATCACAGTTGCGATTTTACGATGGTTATGTATCGTATGATGTTTACTTATTGATATAGAACTGAGACAGTTGTTTATCAATACTCATGTTGTGTGATTGTTCTTGTAGGGACTCATAGACGTGGGAGGACGGGATTGTGAGTCGAATTCTGCTGCGAGCTGAACCACTGAATAGGAGTTGAACTTCTTTAGGTTGTTCTGATGTACATGTGTTGTACATTATGTCAGGATTTTGTAACAACCTACATAGTAAAACTCTTAATCAGTGTTTAGTATTACTTAAATCCTACTCACATATGTATAAGATTTGATACATAACGTATTAAGTAAAGAGGACCCCACATTAGTAGTATCAGAGCAGTGGTTCGAGAACTGAAACAAGGGTAGAGGAAGTGAATTAGGGAGTTGCCCAGTCACTTGAAAAGCATGTTTATGTAGTTGTGGAGTATATGATGTTTGAAAAGCATGTTTATGTAGTTGTGGAGTATGATGTTATACTAACATGCTTTCTATATTTGGATGTTATTGTTAACCATTGTGATACAGTATGGCAGCTAGAGTACCGGGGAATCCTTAAGAAGAAGTTGGGGATGCGATGAGTGTGAATGCAAGTGCAGGTATAGGTGTTATACCACCAGTACCAGTAGGCCAAGGGCCAGTAGAATAGGTTTTGTTACCTGGGGAGTTGACACTAACTCAGTTTCTTAGTTACCAACCACCTCGATTTGAGGGGGCTGAATCTGGTGAACAGGCAGAAGAATGGTTGGAGCGTGTTGAACAAATTTTTGTGTCTGCTCCGTGTGCTAAGTCTGCATGTTTGAGATTGGCTGAGTTTTAGTTAGCCAAGAAAGCAATGATGTGGTGGAAAGCAACCTTGATTGAATTAAGAGCTCAGGGACAGACTGTAGATTGGGATGTGTTTAGGACTCGATTCTTGGAGCACTATCTGTGGCCGCAAGGCAGTTGAAAGAAGATGAGTTTACCAATCTGAAACAAGGAACCATGAAGGTAGCTGACTATGCTCTATAGTATTCCTCTTTGTTGAGGTATGTGCCTCATATAGCTGCCAATACCAAGGCCAAAATCAGACAGTTTGCAAAGGGATTGCGGCCTGAGTTGTTTCATAGGGTGATTTCTAATAACCCTACTTCGTTTGAGGAGGCGTTGACTAGGACAGAGATGGTTGAGATAGGAATTGGAGCATACAAGGATGTGGGACAAGCGCAGAAACCTACATCCGATAGTATGAGACCTAGAGGGGATCAATTCAAACCATCACGAGGAGGTGCATCATCCTCGAGATTTGGTGGTAGGAGTTTTGATAATCGAAAAGGAAGTAATGCCAAAGGACAATCACAAGGAAGTGGTAGTAGAGGCCTGAAATGTTTTAATTGTGGAGGCTCACATTAGAGAAGAGATTGCCCACTCATTGATGGTCCAGTATGTTTTAGATGTGGGAGAACAAGACACGTGATACGAGATTGTCCTCAAGCTGGAGGACAACAGATGAGAGAAAATGTGTCAGAAAGTACAGTGCAACAGCGACCACAGTTTGTTCCACGGATTGGTGGAGGACAGAGAACAGGACCACCTCAAGTTCAGGTTTATGCACTGACCAAGGAGCAAGCAGAGGCAGCTCTTGATGATGTGATAGCGGGTAAGTGTAGTTTATTTACTTATCCAGCTTTTATTTTGATTGATACTGGTGCATCACATTCGTTTATTGCACAAGCTTTTGTTGCACGGTATCATATATGCTCGTCTCCATTATTGATGCCTCTGTATGTCTCGAACCCATGGGAACTACTGTTAGGACTTGTCAGATTGTAGATGCTTGTTCTATTCAGTTTGATGCCGAGTGCGGAATACAGGCAGATTTGATTGTGCTGGAAATGACTGATTTTGACTGTATTCTGGGTATTGATGTGTTGAGTAGATATCAAACTGTTGTCGATTGTTGTCAGAAGACAGTGAGATTTCAATCTGATAGTGGAAACCAATGGCTCTTCTATGCACAGGGATCACTTGCAAAGATTCCGTTGATATCTGCTATGCGAATGTCACGTTTGTTAGAACGTGGACATACGGGATACTTGATATATGATATTGATGTAGCTAACAAGAAAGTTGAAAGAAGAATAGAGGATATCCCAGTAGTTGCAGAAATGTAGATGTATTTCCAGAAGAAATTCCTGGATTTCCACCAAGTCGTGAAGTGGAATTTGGAATTGAATTAATACCTGATACCTCTGCAATTTCATGAGCACCATATCGAATGGCACCAACTGAACTGAGAGAACCGAAAACTCAGTTACAAGACTTATTGGACAAGGGATACATACGTCCTAGTATATCGCCTTGGGGTGCTCTGGTGTTGTTTGTCAAGAAGAAGGATGGATCAATGCGATTGTGGATTGATTATAGACAGTTGAACAAGGTAACCATTAAGAATAAGTATCATCTTCCCCGTATTGATGATTTGTTTGATCAGTTGCAGGGACCAAAGATCTATTCTAAGATTAATTTGAGATCTGGATATCATCAAATACGCGTGAGGGAAGAAGATGTGCAAAAGACAGCATTTAGAACTCGTTATGGACATTATGAGTTTCTAGTTATGCCATTTGGAGTGACTAATGCTCCAGCTGTCTTTATGAGTGATGAATCGAGTTTTTCAGGAATACCTTGATCAATTTGTCATTGTGTTTATCGATGACATACTGATATATTCTATGAGTGAAGCAGAAAATGTTCAACATTTGCATATAGTGTTGCAACTATTGAGAACACATCAATTATATGCTAAACTCAGTAAATGTGAGTTTTGGTTGAACAGTATAGGATTTTTGGGACATGTGATTTCAAAAGATGGTATCTCAGTATACCCGAAAAAGATAGAAGCGGTGATAAATTGGCCATCACCTACTTCTGTGCCAGAGATTCGTAGTTTCTTAGGTTTGGCAGGATATTATAGACGGTTTGTTGAAAGGTTTTCAAAGATTGCTAAACCATTAACACAACTGACACAGAAGGGAGTACCTTTCAGATGGTCTGATGCGTGTGAGCATAGCTTTCGGGAATTGCAACATCGGTTAACCACTGCTCCGGTGTTGATTATGCCCTCAGATCATGAAAGGTTTGCTCTTTATACTGATGCATCATTACATGGTTTAGGTTGTGTATTGATACAGGATAAACATGTTGTGGCTTATGCATCAAGATAATTGAAGCCACATGAAATGAAATATCCAGTGCACGATCGAGAATTGGCAGCCATTGTATTTGCATTGAAGATATGGCGACATTATTTATATGGTACGTCTTTTACCATATATACAGATCATAAAAGCTTGAAGTTTTTGTTCACTAAAACAGAGTTGAACATGAGACAAATGAGATGGATGGATCTCTTGAAGGACTATGATTGTGAGATTGAGTATCATCCAAGAAAGGCCAATTTAACAGCTGATGCCTTAAGTCGAAAGGTACAATCTACTGCCAATGATGTAATTCAATTATCTGCTTTGATGACTTCTTGTTGTACGTTGGGCTATGAGTTTGAGGCAGTGACAGTGCCAGTTAGGGTATCAACACCGTTGGTTGAACCCGATATTTTTGAGAAGATTAGAACGGCACAAAGCACTGATGATGAAGTACAACAGTGGAAAGAAAAGATAAATCAAGGATATACATCTGCTTTTGTCATAACAGGTGATGGGAGTTTGAAACATGGACAGCGTTGGGTAGTACCTGCTACATTAGGACTACGCCAAGAACTACTACAACGTGCTCGTTGTAGTAGATATAATATACATCCTGGAGGAAAGAAAATGTACAAAGATTTGAGTACCCAATTCTGGTGGAAACGCATGAAACAGGATGTACTTGACTTTGTGAAACATTGTTTGATCTGTCAACAAGTAAAAACATAAAGACAGAGACCAGGAGGTGAATTACTAAGTTTAGAGATTCCTCAGTGGAAATGGGAACATATCACAATGGATTTTGTGACCCATTTGCCAATAACATCTTCTGGTTGTGATGCGATTTGGGTGATTGTTGATAGACTGACGAAAGTAGCTCACTTCATACCATACAGTATGACGTTTACCTACTTAAGAATGGCTCAATTATATATTCAAAATGTAGTGAGACTACATGGAATACCTTGTATCTGACCGAGATCCAAGATTTGCTTATCTTTTCTGGGAAGGCTTACAGGCAGCATTGGGGAGTGAAGTACGATTGAGTACAGCATATCATCCTCAGACAGATGGACAGACAGACAGACAGAACGTACGATACAGACGCTTGAGGATATGCTACGTGCATGTATATTGGCGTTTGATAACTCATGGCAAGAGTCGTTGTCATTAGTGGAGTTCTCATATAATAATAGTTATCAGACTACTATACAGATGGCACCATTTGAGGCATTGTATGGACGACGATGTAGATCGCCGTTATATTGGGATGATGTTGATCAGCCTTCTATCAGTGGACCGGATATGATCCGAAGTGAAGATGATCAGATTGAGATTAAAAGCTGCTCAAGATAGACAAGCTGCATATGCGAATAAGCGACGTAGACCGCTTAAATTCCAAGTTTGTGACCGAGTGTTCTTGAAAATCTCACCTTTTAAAGGCGTGGTATGATTTGGTATGCGTGGAAAGTTGTCTCCACGATATGTTGGTCTATGAAGTATTACAACGGATTGGTACATTGGCTTACCGACTAGCATTACCCCCAGTATTGAGTGGTATTCATGATGTGTTTCATGTTTCGCTATTGAGAAAATATGAACCTGATCCGAGTCATGTATTGCAACCGTCTGATGTACAGTTGGATACATATGTATCATATGAGGAAAGACCGAATAAGATATTGGATAGAGCTGAGCGCAAATTGTGAAATAAAGTAATTCCAATGGTAAAAGTACAGTGGGCTAGACGGGGTGTCGAGGAGGCAACGTGGGGGACGGAGGAGCATATGATGCACTAATATCCTGATTTATTCTCGGGTATGATTTTATGTTATTGTTTATACTGGTAAGCATTTATAATACTGCAACTTTACTGTGTTAAACATATAAGTGAGCATATGTTTGTATGATTGCAGTAATGTTATGTATATTCAATTTCGAGGACGAAATTCATTGAGTAGGGGAGAATTGTCATGCCTCGATACGAATCATATATGTTTAATATGAGTATGGCGTAATTATGTGATAAATACGGTATGGTGTGGACTCGAATTTGGAATGGAATCGAGTATGAAAAATGAAAAGGTCATGTTATGAACATGTTAGTGATATATTGTGGTTGATTTTGTAGCAAGAGAGTACGGTATGTATAGGAATGACATAAGTACATCTAGGTGATTATTAATTAAACATATATTTGAATTTGAGTTTGGAATGTGATGTGCATGTGCATGGAATTTCAGATGGATTTGAGTCTCCATATTTTAAGAGAAAAATCAGATTTAGAAAACATACTACACCACAGTTCACCTAGCAAATCTCTACATAAGCTCCTCTCAAATCATTGCTTGTTCTTGCACTCTTGTCTTGAAATCAAGTTGGAATCACAAGGGTTGTGAACTAGAAGTGAATTCTAGTGGGTAAGAGTTGTATGAATGTGTGTTTTATCTACTTGTTATGTATTGATTTAATTTGAGTTGGAATATGAACACATGAGGTTGGTAATTCTTCTATTTATACATGATATAAAGGAAAGAATTGGGTTGTGTAGTTAAGGAAACATGTTTATATGATGCTAGAGTTTGCATGGAACAAGTTTTAATTGTAGGAAGTGAGGTGTGGGAGAAACACCAAGAAATTACACATGAAATCGCCATGTTCTGAAAAGAACAGAGTAAGGCGATCGATCGCTTGAGGCTAAACACAAGAGAGAGGCGGTGTGTTTAGCGATCGCTTAGCTTATGCCAATCGATCGCTAGGTAGCGATCGATCGCGTCAAAGTAGATACCGATCACATCGAGGCAGAATGTTTTATAAGGGATGAGGCGATCAATCGCATGAAAAATAGGGATCGATCGCTGATGGTCAGAAAGTTTGGGCGATCGATCGCATCAAAGTAGGGATCGATCGCTAGGGTCCATATTTTGAAAAAAAAGTGATATTTTTGTGGATCTTGTTTTTGAAGCCTATTATAACAAGATACATAGTTGGTATTCATGTAGCATTATCACAGGGGACGGGACAACGAGGCGGTTAAACATTGACGCCTGACTTATATAGTTTGTGTCGCACGACAGGTACGTGTTGACGTACGAGTATTGATGTTATTGTGATGATGATGTTGAGATTGAGATATATGATTGATGGTATAATATGCGTATACATTCATGATGTTATACATGCATGTTGTTGAGATTGATGCCACGATAGGTATGCCATTGTTGGGCATATGCTTTGGCCGAGATTGATGCCACAAGAGGTATGCTATTGTTGAGCATATGCTTTGGCATGAGAGGTATGTCATTGTTGGGCATATGCTTTGGCTGTTATAAAATGTGATGACGGTTATATGATATTTGCTGCTAATATGAGACGTGAAGGCTGAACCACTGACATATTAAGCCGAGAGGCATATCATATCGGTCCCGTTATAGCAGGATGATAGTTGAGACATGTCAAGACATATTTGCATATTGTGATGCATGATACAGAACAATCACAGTTGCGATTTTACGATGGTTGTGTATCGTATGATGTTTACTTATTGATATAGAACTGAGACAGTTGTTTATCAATACTCATGTTGTGTGATTGTTTCTGTAGGGACTCATAGACGTGAGAGGACGGGATTGTGAGTCGAATTCTGCTGCAAGCTGAACCACTGAATAGGAGTTGAACTTCTTTAGGTTGTTCTGATGTAGATATGTTGTAAATTATGTCATCATTTTGTAACAACCTACATAGTAAAACTCTTAATTAGTGTTTAGTATTACTTAAATCCTACTCACATATGTATAAGATTTGATACATAACGGATTAAGTAAAGAGAACCCCATAAATATCAAGACAATAAGCATCGGAAAAAAAAATAAAAAAGGAAATTTTGTAGCAATTTTTCCCATTAGAGATAAAATATGATTTCTGATGATTTACTGAAGAAAGAGAGGAACTTGCACTAGGCACTTGGTTGTGTGCGGGTGAAAGAAAACAGCATTATAAGTCTTGGCTCACATCAGTAATCATGATGTCATTTTGGTGTTTCACAGTTTCAACACCAGGCAATACGTGGAAAGGCATCTATTATTTTTTTTTTGATCAGGCAAATAAAATTTTATTAAGAGAGTACCAGAAGTACTGTAAAATTTACAAAGAGACATCAAGTTTAAAACAAACACCCAATCACTACAGTTATCCTAGAATACAAGAGACCGGTTCTGTTCTACAAGAGACCGGTTATATAATCCAATCCGAGAATGAATAATCAAAAGACTTTGAACTCTTATTCTTAATCCAAAACCAACTCCTAAATTTGATTAATTCCAAAATGTATGCATCCTGCTCTTGTGGATTTCTGAAAATTCGATTATGCCAGATCGACCAAATCACTGCAAACCAAATAGTAATCCAATCCTTGAGTCCCTTTGAGTTACGCCACAATCCTTCGTGTTGAATTAAAATACTTCAAGGGTTACTATGAAGAGTAACCTTCCAGCCAAGCCATTCGTAGCATTGCTTCCAAATCGAATGAGTTTTGTTGCAGTTAAAGAACAAATGATCAGTAAATTCCTATTGGTCATTGCAAAACCCACAGCAACCCGATATAGGTCTCGTCCTGATATTGCGTTTTCTTAAAGAATGAACCCAGTACTTTTGAGGACTATTAACCACCAACCAAAGAAAACTTCTTCAAAATCATAGGTTTTCGGACATCTACTTATCGTAAAATCAAATGACCTACAAAGTATGTTTGCTCATATTTACAGCTATCTTTACCCTAGAGAGTAAGCCTACATTTTATGCTCGCACAAAATTGTCAATCCATAGCCTCTATGAGGCACTCATCTGCACTACAAGATTGTACCCAGCTCACCTTCCTAGTACCCGGCATGTGATCATGATATTAATATGTGGAAAGTAGGAATAAATTTAGGAGCAAGAATATTTTATTCGTCCAATTAAGGATATGTGAATATTTAGTTACTTTATTTAAGATGATTTATATTGTAGAAATATATGCACAAGTTGTACAATAATTTTCATTCAGAAATAATAAAAACTTTCTGTGTCACAGAATTTTTGTGATATTCTTCTTGTTTTCATGGTATCAGAGATGGGTAAACTGCTAGGTTTTCGAGCAGCCGCCGCCACCCTACTAGGGTTTTGAGCCCCCGCCTCGCCATCTTTTAATCATACTAAGGTTTATTCCTTGCATCAGTCATAGAACTGTGCATGTTCTTGTTCGCAAAAACTTCTGCGAGCCAATTCTTGTGCCATTCTTGTTCGCCCGGTCATTCCTCAACACGCCGGAATCTCCAACCTACTAGCGTTTGATAGCTACGGCCGTATAATTGGAGGTATCTTCAATTTGCAGGCTGTTCATCGTGCAATTCTGCTTCGCAATTGTTCGCTGTTCATATGACGTACATACGGAACCCTAACCGCGGTCAGAATTATTTGGCTATCCGCGCGAGGAAGAATTCTGTGCGGCAGGACACAACAACCACCACAATTTTGTAACACTTTTACCTCCATACATTGTTACGGCCCAAACACAAAAGCCCAAATAAAGTTTTTGGTATACCTGGGACGTCTTCCTTCCCTAAAGAACAGTTAGGGCAACTGTACAAATTATTTCACTTCACACAATTTTCACATTCTATGTCGTGGTTTGTTAGCCCAGAAAGGTACCACTCACAATTTTACATCCGTTTTTTCTTCCAATATTCCTATGTGTCCTTGGATTATAGATTCTGGTGCAACTGATCACATGACTGCCAATTCCAGGTTGTTTTCCTTTTGTAGTCCATGTGCCGGAAATAAACAAATCAAAATAGCTGATGATTCACTTTCAACTACTGCCGGTAAAGAGTCAATTGCCCTCTCCGATAGTCTGGTTCTATCCAATGTCCTTCATGTTCCTAATCTTTCGTGCAATCTATCATCTTTGAGCAAATTAACCCAAGATCTAAGTTGTTGTGTTAAATTTTCCCCGGATACTTGTGAATTTTAGGATCTGACATCGGGGAAGATGATTGACAGTGCTAAGGAGAGCGGTGGACTCTATTATTTTGAACAGGGGACTAACTTGCGTGGACGAGATCAACAGACTAGTATTGAATCTTACTCTAGTTCTAGCAATGATGAAATTATGTTATGGCAATGTAGGTTAGGTCATCCGAGTTCCCATTATTTAAAACATTTGTTTCCTACTTTATTTAGTAAAAAATGCACATTTGATTTTCAACATGATATGTGTCAATTTGTTAAACATCGTCTTATGTCCTTTCCAGTCCGATCTTACAAAGCATCAAAACTTTTTTCACTTATTCATAGTGATATTTGGGACCACTAAAAACACCAACTATTTAGAGAAAAAGGTGGTTTATCACTTTTATAGATGACCATACACTTGTTACTTGGGTATACTTTCTTGAAGAAAAATCAGAAGCTGAAAGAATTTTTAAAACATTTTATAATATGATTGAAACACAATTTCAAGGAAAAATTCAAATTTTTAGAAGTGAAAATGGGAAGGAGTATTTCAACAAAGTTTTAGGAGAATTTTTTCTACAAAAAGGCATAGTTCATCATAGCTCTTGTGTTGACACTCCACAACAAAATGGGGTGGCAGAGAGAAAAAATAGACATCTCCTATAAGTAGCTAGGGCCTTGATGTTTACTGCACGAGTTCCTAAATACTTATGGGGGGATGCCATTTCACTGCTACTTATTTGATAAATAGAGTTCCTTCAAGAGTTCTGAATTTTAAATTTCCTTTGACAATTTTTAAACAAACCTTTCCTATGTCACATCTCACTTCTGATTTGTCCCCTAAAGTGTTTGGATATGTCGCTTTTGTACACATACATAAGAGTCATAGTGCCAAATTGGATCCTCGTGCATTGAAGTGTGTTTTTTTGGATATTCCCCAACACAAAAAGGGTACAAATGCTTTGAACCCAAAACAAGAACGTTTTTTGTTTCCATGGATGTCACTTTTTCGAAATTCAATTTTTCTTTAACACTCCTCTTCAGGGGGAGCATAAACTTGAAGATCCCTTGTCATCTAATGAATAAAAAGGCACATACACGGAATTATAGTTGATGAAGAAATTAGTATTCCTACACCGTTACCTAACATGTTGTCCATAACTAATGATCATATTAGAACGAGTAATGATGAAGAACGAGTGTTTGAGCATGTCTATGAAAGGAGGAACTGTCCAAGTAGTAGAGACTCTGTGATCCTGCACAATCAAGAATCTGATCCGAGGACAGATCCAAATATTCCAGAAACCTCAGATAACAATGCTTCGAATCTAGGTAACAATCCTGGATATCTTGACTTAGCCATTGCCCTTAGGAAAGGCGTTAGGTCCTCTACTCAGCATCCCATGTCTAACAATGTGTCATATGATAACTTGTCTGCATCTTATTCTAGCTTTATCTCACAACTACGTAGTGTGGATGTTCCTAAAACAGTACATGAAGCTCTAAATGTTCCAGAATGGAGGAAGGCGATCCTTGAGGAGATGAATGCTTTAGAGAAAAATAATACATGGGAGATTATGGACTTACCTGTAGGTAAGCAGACAATGGGTTGCAAATGGGTTTTCACGGGTCGTTGTAACGGTACAAAGCAAGACTAGTTGCCAAAGGATTTACACAAACCCTACGGGATTGATTATCAAGGGACATTTGCTCCAGTAGCTAAATTGAACACAATGCGAATACTACTCTCACTAGCTGCAAATTTGGATTGGCCCTTGTATCACTTTGATGTGAAGAATACATTCCTCAATGGCGATTTGGAGGAAGAAGTATTAATGGATGCTCCACCAGAATTTGAGGAGAGATTCGGAGGTAAAGTTGATAGAATTGAAGAAATAATTTTTTGCGACGAAATCAATAAATACATGAATCGAATCAGCATTCAAGCAGAAAACAGAATCAAAATCATACTCACATAAGTATCAATGAGGTTAAAGGCTTTCTTCAGTACCCTTGTTCTTGTACGATCCTTCTCTGCCACTTGTTTTACAAGCTACAAAAAAAAAGAAGGAAAATCAGGGCCATGCCTAGCTCTAAATCTAAGAACAAGGCAGGTATATCCACGTTCACAGGTGGCTGGTGCATAAGGTAGAATTTATCAAGTATGCCGAACATTTTATGAAAACAGATACAACTACCAACTTACAGCCAGCACTAACTCACCAGAATGGAAGAAGACATTGTTTCAGTTTAAAAATACAGTTAGAAAAATACCACCACCATCCACATTTCATTGTCCTGTTTACTAAAACACAAAGTTGTACTAGCTATTCCCGTAACTGATTATATTACTTTTACCATTTCTGAGAGTAAAAAGGAATAAACTTAACTGTGTAAATAAATTTTATTCAAGTAATTCAAGCAAGTGTTCTCTTAGGACTATGCATGTAAATGAGCAGAGAGTATGGAAATCCAACATATTGGACTCTCAAATTGAGCTAAATAATCAGCCTTTTAGCTAGGTAAACTCTTCCTTTTTAGGTCAAGCTCCATGCATGTTGGTAATGTGACCCTCGCTATGATTGATAGTCGCACTGGAACGGCCTAACCAACTTAAGAGTACTTGAAATACTCAACATTTAACAAACTTTTGCATTTGATAATTTTAATAGTTGAAAACACCAATCTGATATTCATTTGAGTAAATAATAAAATACTCATATGACATAGATGCCGTGTTTATCAACTAGTTTTCAATTACCCATATGTACATAGATGCCATGTTTATCAACTTAAACTTGTAAGGGTCTCATAGGCAAAGACGGAGAAGGATAGATATAGATACCTCACTTTTAAAGCTATCATATACAACGGCAAGGATCAAATTGGTGACAAAGTAAACGCCCAATAGCACATAGAGGACAAAGAATAGGCAATACCAACGCGACTCTCTGCAAAGAAGATTGGAGATAGATGTGTGAGCGGAATATAAGTCTAATATTACTAATGCAGGAAAATACAAGGACTATAAATATATGAGAATTGGCACAATGTCCAAGCAGTTTTAATAAACTCTTCTCCCTTTCTATGGGGCATGTCCTATGCTGATGGAAGCTTTAACATTGAGCTGCTTGAACAATGATCACAGTTGAAAATATATATTATAGTAGCCTTAAAAAAAATGTCTACATGAGTTGAGTTAACTACATCCACTTCCCTGAACTTCAACCTAATTAAAGACTAATTTATTCAGTTATTCAATTCATTAAAAAAAGAAAAAAAATTGCTGGAAAAAACTACTTTATTTCATTTATTCAATTAATGAAAAAAGACAGAAAATGATGAAAAGAAGAGCCATTTATGCCCCAATTTACTTTCATTCAGCCCATGTAAAGCCTTATGAATTTATCATACCCTTGACTTACTGTTGCAGTAAAGTCATGGGGCGGTGGGGCAGGTGTGCATGTGGAGCGATTGAGTGAATGGGTGAGTGAGTGAATATTAGAAAGACATAAAAAAGATGAATGCATCAAGAAACGGGACAAAGAAACTACAAGGATATATTTTATTATGAGAAGAAAGTTAGATATGCTGATTACTTTCTCAACAGCTTGACTACATGTGTATAGAGAGAGTATTAACATTTAGAAAGTTTAAAAATAGTTTTGAGAAAAATGTGTAATTACTATTTAAATATAAGAAGAAAAAAATCCACTGAAATATAAAACTTTATCTATACAACAGTAGCATTAAGCTTTCTTTATAATAGCTGCATAATGAAGAAAACAATTATTTAAAGATAATTGCAATAAATGAACTGTAAATTCGAACCTTATAGTTTATAATTTAAAATGTTAAAAAAACAAATTTTAAAAATTCATATAAATAGAACAGCCAAAGTAAAAAAAAAGTATACATTATATTTTTGCAGCTACAGCATTTAGCCTTCCTAGTTTTAAATTTAGTACTATTACTCCCAACTAGCATCGTCTATAAAAGTTAAAACAGCAATTGATTGTACAATTGCAATTTAACTTCTTTTTTCGCTTCTATAAGTGTTTTTGTGAAACAACATTTCGACTTTTTGGTGCTCATGAAATATTTATTCTTGGGGTGACTAATTTGCACCACCTATGCAGCTAAAACAAGGGAGGGACGCTTCAACAAAATTATCACATATAAATATATTTATCCAAATATATGCAAACTATTGATAAGTTTATATCTTTAAGATAGGATTTATCAATATCTTTTATTTAAATTAGATTAGATTTGATTAGATTAGATTGTTATCTTATCTTTTAGGTATAGAGTTTTCTTCATTATAGATTAGGTCATCCTAATTTTGTTTATCTTAGACGGATATTTCCCTTTATGTTTAGAAACACTGCTTTTTTTTCAATGTGAAATTTGTCAATTATCTAAACATACTCGGTGTTCTTTTCCACCTCAACCTTATCAACCGTCCAAACCATTTGCGTTAATTCATAGTGATATTTGGGGACCTTCTCGTGTCTGTGCTACATCAAATCATCGTTGGTTCATTACATTTATTGATGATCATACACGTGTTTGTTGGTGTATCTTTTAAAAGATAAATCTGAAGCTGGAAAAATTTTTCGGAATTTTTATTCCATGATAAAAACACAGTTCAATGCCATGATCAAAATTCTACGAACTGATAATGACACAGAATATTTTAACTCACACCTTCATGATTTTTTATTCGAACATGGGATCATTCATCAGAGTTCCTGTGTTAATACACCTCAACAAAATGGTATTTCAGAAAGAAAAAACAGACATCTTTTGGAAGTTGCCCGCTCACTCTTATTCACGACCAATGTTCCAAAACGTTTGGTTGACTGCCTTCCGTCATTTCATCCTGAGAATAGGATATTTTCTATCCTTCAGCCCAAAAATTTTGGTTGTATGGCTTTTGTCCATGTCCATGAACATTCTCGCAGTAAGTTGGATCCCCGTTCTCACAAATGCATTTTTTTGGGTTACTCATCCACTCAAAAAGGGTATCGGTGTTTTTCAATTGACAAAAAGCAATACTTTGTGTCTCGGGATGTTACGTTCTTTGAGTCGGTACCATTCTTTCCAAAATCAATGCCTAAGACATCGCGAGCGGGGGAGATGTCTGAGTCAACTATTTCACAACATGTTCTTACCAATATTTGGGACCTAGAACCTTCCTACACACATGACTCTATGTCCATATCTCAACACAATATTGCCCCAACACCACCTTCGACGCATCCAACGGCAGGGGGAGATTTAATCCAGCCGTTTCCTTTGCATTTTTCACGAAAAAAACAGCCAAAGAAAGTAATAGAACCAACACTCCTGGACAGTCACATCTCTAATTCGAAATCTGCATCCCAAGATGACATGGATATACCGCAGGGAGACATAAATGACTCTTCTTGTGATCTTGATGAACCAATTGCTTTGAGAAAAGGGACCAGGACATGCACACAACACCCACTGGCAAAATTTGTGGCATATGGACATCTATCTCAGTCTACTAAGGTATTAATCTCAAATCTCTCCACTACTAAACTTCCAAGTACTATACAAGAGGCTTGGGATGATCCAAATTGGAAAAAGGCTGTTCTAGATGAAATGAGAGCATTTGAAACAAACTTGGGAAATTGTTTATAAGCCCAAAGAAAAAATACCGGTGGGCTGTAAATGGGTCTTCACAATTAAATACAGAGCTGATGGATCGATTGAGAGATACAAGGCAAGATTGGTTGCAAAAGGATACACACAAACATATGGCGTAGATTATCAATAAATTTTTTCACCTGTTGCAAAAATCAACACAATTAGAGTTTTGCTTTCCTTGGCCGCTAACTTAGATTGGCCAATCTACCAATTGGATGTAAAAAACGCCTTCTTAAATGGAGATCTTGAGGAGGAAGTTTACATTGAGTTGCCACCAGGATTCATTAAAGAAAGTGAAAACGGAAAAGTTTGTAAGTTGAAAAAATCTTTGTATGGGTTGAAGCAGTCTCCAAGAGCCTGGTTTGATAAATTTATCAAAGCCATTCTGAGACTTGACTACCTTCAAGCCAGTACAGACCACACACTGTTCTATAAACATAAGAATGGAAAAAAAACTATTCTTATTGTTTATGTTGATGATATTGTACTCACAGACGATGATCAAGAAGAAATGAAGAGACTGAAAGAGAAATTGGCAACTGAATTTGAAATGAAGGATTTGGGGAAGCTAAGATATTTTCTTGGTATGGAAGTAGCAAGGAACAGAACAGGAATCTCTGTGTCTCAACGGAAATATGTGTTGGATCTTTTAAAAGAAACTGGAATGTTGGGATGTAAACCAACTGATACTCCCATGGATCCTAATGTAAAGTTAGGAGGTACAACGAGCAGTAATCCTGTAGATAAAGGAAGATATCAACGCCTAGTCGGTAAACTGATCTATCTTTCTCATACAAGACCGGATATTGCCTTTCCTGTGAGCTGTGTAAGTCAGTTTATGCATACTCCTTTGGAAGAACATATGGTGGTTGTTTACAGAATCTTAAGGTACCTAAAGGTGACCCCGGGGAATGGTCTCTTCTTGAGGAAGCCAGAAGCAAGAAACATAGAAATCTTTACTGATGCGGACTGGGCAGGATCAATAAATGATAGAAGGTCTACATCGGGTTATTGCTCCTTTATCTGGGGAAATTTGGTAACATGGAGAAGTAAGAAACAACCAGTTGTAGCAAGGAGCAGTGATGAGGCAGAATAACGGTCAGTAGCGCATGGAGTATGTGAAGGAATATGGTTAAAAATGCTACTTGAAGAATTAAAGATGAATATCATAGTACCAGTGAAATTACTGTGTGACAACAAGGCTGCAATTGATATTACTCATAATCCGGTGCATCACGATCGAACAAAACATGTTGAGGTTGATAGACATTTCATTAAAGAGAAGATTGAGGAAGGAGTGTTCAACATTGTTCATATACCGACCTCAGAACAAACTGCTGACATTTTGACAAAAGGCTTGTTTAAGCCTACATTTGAGAAATTTGTATGCAAGCTTGGAATCCACAATCTGTATACTTCAGCTTGAGGGGGAGTATTGATAAGTTTATATTTTTAAGATAGGATTTATCAATATCTTTTATTTAAATTAGATTAGATTTGATTAGATTAGATTGTTATCTTATCTTTTAGGTATAGAGTTTTCTATAAATACTAGAACAATATCTTGTAGTTGTTAGAGTTTATTAATATTCAATAAACTGAAAAAGGTGATTTACCACACCAATATTATTGTCTTTGATAACTTTTGCAAACATTATTACTTGTACATTCACGTTTCATGATTTATGCAATATCTTGCAACATTTATAAACACACATATTCTTAGAAAAAATAAGAATACATATTTCTCAATTGACATTTCCAAACATGACAATTTTTATTGCATAACCACTAGATTATGCCATTCTCTTACTAAACTATCCCATATTCAAATTTCAAGCACTGAAGTCAATATCAGAATCTCGAATTTGCTCCAAAGAGACCTAGTTTGAATTGGAACACATCTATTTTTGTTATGCAATTTGCAGTAGTGCAAGAATGGAAAACAAGGAGTCTTAAATAGATAGCAAAAAATAGTATCCAAGAGTTTTTCACGGACTCTTACTTGTATGCAGGAATCCAAACATCCGGATTGTTGGAGGTGGTGAATAAAACAAACATCTGGTACAATGTTTTGCCATATGATGGGAATATAGCCTTTCCCTGTTCGGTATCTTCAAAGATAACGAAAGCCAACCAGCTTGAGAACAGAAGAAATAGAAGCCATAATGCCTGCATTTTATACCCCGGCACCACACACACACACACACACCAATGCCAGAAAAGAAAAGGACATCAAATATCATCATTAAAATACCAACAAACAAATCCATCATACAGATATGTATTTTGGCTATCCGCGAATATTCATCTTTTCTTAAGTTTTGGAGGAGAAAAATGCATTTTATTGCAGCAGACACACCAGAACATTAAGGTAAGTGCCGAGCATTCCTGCCAGGATGATGATGCTATCTTTTATGTCCCTATGGTCAATCAAAAGAAAAAAATTTAATTACTAGTCAGCATAAGTAGTTCAACTTGTGATATGAGGAGATCACATGATGCCACATCTAGCTGTGATGTGCTTTGAGAAATATAATATAATACCTGACGTTCAATGCACAGAGCATTTTTTCCAGGTAATCAAAAAGATTAGGATACATTTAAATATTAAAAAGATAAAATTTATGGAAATACAAGTAAAATTACAAATACAAAAACAATAAAATTAAAATTAATTTTAATTGCCTACATCGCTAAATTAATAAGATAAAGTAATATTTATAAATAAAGAATATGGATGATGAGTAGATGATGTCTAGTTAAAAGGGTGAATATTAGTAAAATAGAAAAGATAAAAAAAAGGCGTAACTAAAGTTAATAAAACTTATAAATAGAAGGCATGATTCTATTTTTGGGTTGTTTCTCTATAATGTTTCTATTTTTGGGTTGTTTACCTGAAGAGAAACACAGATTGTTTTTTGGTTTTCCAAACAGGAGCGCAGTAAAAATTAGTGTCAATGCATAATCTTCACAATTAATAATAGGCGAGTATTTTGAACTCAGATCTCAGTATTTCTAAGGTTGCTGGATGCTTGATCCCCACCATGAATGCACTCAAGTATTTATAGGGAGAAGCGGTTTAAACAGCCTCACACCTCATCAATAGAATGCTGTCTCAAATGTCTTGAAGTTTCAAACTCTAATTTCAACATTAAAAAGTATTTGCTCTGTTCCAAGCCCCTCCTTACCTCAAACATTATCAGGCTGCATGAGTTGCTAATTTTCACTACTAAAATCAATCAAAACTTCATCCTAAAGCCACCAAATGTGTTTTCATTATTTATCTGACTTTCTTCCCCAGTGGCTCAACCACTTCTAAAGTTGCTGCTACTTCAGTTCCAGCAGCCTATCTCTATTGATTACCCATCATATACTGAATGAGAAGATCAGCAAATTTTCTCTGTTTGTGATGCTGAAAATTCTTTTGTTATGGCTCAACCAGTTAATTCGATGGAAAATAGTTCCGGGCAAACTTATTTATTTTGCAAAACTGCGAAGGTGATATAGTACAGTGAAGGAGATTTTTAAGGTTTACGAAACAATTCCTAATGTTTTCGAATCCAGTTAGCAATCAGAGAGTTAAAGCAAGGAACTTCAGAACAAGAATAATTGGTTACTGATCTTGAAGTACCAATTCCTCCAAGAAAATGGTCAAGGTCTTACCAAGTATTAAATCAACAGTTTCAATTGTACTCAAAAGTTTTCTCGTTAGCCAATAATCAGAAGAAAAGCGGATGGTATAGAGATGAGAGGTAAATTGAGTGACTCTCAATCTCTCTTTCCCTTCTTAAAAGAAGATGTATTATTGTTGGAAAATATGGCCTGATTTGATTACCAAGATTCCAGCCTGATTTGATTACCAAGATTTCAGCTTGTAGGAATAATTAGGAATTGATTTGTTTATGTATAGGAAGATTAGCTTACTGTTTTTAAAAGATTGATAGGATCACTTCCCTAGAATAGATTAACTTCATTGTATAAATACTTGTATTCTTTCTTGTAAGAAATAGAAAAATCATTACCATTTTTCTCGACATGGTATCAGAGCTTTAGGGTTTCTAAAAGCATTTTTTTTGGCATCTCATTTTCGTTCAGCCCCATAACCAAACTCTCATTTCTCTCTCAGAAACCGCTCTCTGTTCATTCATTTTTTTTTCTCGCCTCGTATGCTACGCTATAAACTATGTCTTGCTACAGGGGAAAGTACGCTGATGAACTTATTGCCAATGCTGCATATATTGGCACACCAGGAAAGGGTATTCTTGCTGCTGATGAGTCTACTGGTACAATAGGCAAGCGTCTATCCAGCATTAATTTGGAGAATGTTGCAACAAACAGGAGGGCTCTACGTGAGCTTCTTTTCACAACTCCTGGTGCTCTTCAGTACCTCAGTGGAGTTATCCTCTTTGAGGAAACTCTATATCCGAAAACAGCTGCAGGTAAGCCCTTTGTTGATGTCATGAAAGAGGGTGGTGTTCTCCCTGGTATCAAGGTTGACAAGGGTACTGTGGAGCTTGCTGGTACCGATGGTGAGACCACCACTCAAGGGCTTGATGGCCTTGCTCAACGTTGCCAACAGTATTATGCTGCCGGTGCTAGATTTGCCAAATGGAGAGCTGTCCTCAAAATCGGTCCCAACGAACCATCACAGCTCGCAATAAGTGAAAACGCCAATGGTCTGGCTCGTTACGCCATCATCTGCCAAGAAAATGGCTTGTTCCCATGGTTGAGCCCGAGATCCTCGTTGACGGTTCGCACGGCATCGAAAAGTGTGCCGATGTCACAGAACGTGTCCTAGCCGCTTGCTACAAGGCTCTCAATGACCACCATGTCCTCCTCGAGGGAACTCTCTTGAAACCTAAAATGGTGACTCCCGGCTCTGATTCTGCCAAGGTTGCGCTCCGGAGGTCATTGCTGAGCACACAGCTCGTGCCTTGCAAAGCACGATGCCTCCTGCAGTCCCTGCCGTTGTGTTTTTATCTGGTGGGCAGAGCGAGGAAGAGGCTACACTCAACCTCAATGCCATGAACAAACTGAAAACCAAGAAACCATGGAGTCTTTCTTTCTCTTTTGGACGCGCACTACAACATAGTACCCTTAAGTCTTGGTCTGGAAAAGAGGAAAACATCGAAAAGGCACACGATGCATTCCTAGCAAGGTGCAAGGCAAACTCTGAATCAACACTCGGAACTTATCAAGGTGGTGGAGTTTTGAGCGAGGGTGCATCCAAGAGCCTCCATGTCAAGGGCTACAAGTACTAGCTGAAATTTTGTTCTCCCTCAAAAACTTCTTGTCCTGCAGGAGGTGAAAACGGCGACCTAGTTTTAGGTAGTTCTTGTTTTACCTCTTTTAGCTGTTTTGTTTGAATAAGCCTGAGGAAACATCAACGCTCTTGATATTGGATGGGTGCTGTGTTTTTTCCTTTACAATCAAGTATAAGTCGGATGGATCTATCGAAAGGTATAAAGCGAGGTTGGTGGCAAAAGGATACACACAAACAAATGGGGTGGATTATCAAGAAACATTTGCAGCTGTAGCTAAAATGAACACAATCAGGGTTCTGTTGTCGCTTGCAGCTAATCTGAATTGGGATCTACAACAATTTGATGTTAAGAATGCCTTTCTACACGGAGATCTTGAGGAAGAAATTTTCATGGAAGTGCCGCCTAGTTTTAATAAAAACGTGGGAAAGATAACCGTGTGTAAGTTGAAGAAGGCATTGTATGGGCTAAAACAATCGCCTCGAGCATGGTTTGGAAGATTTACCAAGGCACTACTGTCAATAACTACAAGCAAAGTCACGATGACCACACCTTGTTCATCAAACATTCAGTTTCAGGGGGAGTCGCCACATTAATAGTGTACGTGGATGACATTAGAGTGACTGGAAATGATTCAAACGAAAGAGAAGCTCTTCAAAGATTTCTAGCAAAGGAATTTGAGATAAAGGACCTTGGGAAACTAAAATACTTCTTGGGAATAGAAGTAGCTCGATCTAAAGAATGAATCTTTATCTCACAAAGGAAGTACGTTCTTGACCTACTAAAGGAGACTGGCAAACTTGGTTGCAAGCCAGTAGACATAACTATCGAGCAGAATCACAGGTTAGGAGATGCTACTGAAGGAAAACCAGTGGATAAAGGCATGTACTAGCGACTTGTTGGTAGATTAATTTATCTATCACACACTAGACCTGACATTGCGTATTCAGTAAGTGTTGTGAGTCGATTCATGCACAGCCCCAAGGAAGTTCATCTACAACCCGTGTGTCGCATCCTACAATATTTAAAAGGCAACCTGGGAAATGGAATTCTTTTCAAGAAAAACATGAGTATGGTAGTGGAGGCATACACTGATACTGATTATGCGAGGTCCATCACAGATAGAAGATCAACATCCGGGTATTGTACTATCCTTGGGGGGAACCTAGTGACTTGGAATAGAAAAAACAACCAGTAGTAGCAAGGTCCAGTGCAGAGGCGGAATTTCGATCAATGGCACAAGGAGTGTGTGAACTACTATGGCTAAAAATAATCTTAGACGATTTATGTATTGCATGGAAAGGACCAATGAAACTCTATTGTGATAACAAGTCAGCAATAAATATTGCATATAATCCGGTCCAACATGAACGCACTAAACATGTGGAAGTGGACATACATTTTATAAAAGAGAAGCTTGAGAGTGGATTGATCTGTATTCCAGATATTCCTACAAACAGTCAGCTAGCCGACCTTATTACTAAAGGCTTGAATGGTTCAGCCTTTCAAAGGATTGTGGACAAGCTGGGAATGGAAAATATTTATTCCCCAGCTTGAGGGGGAGTGTTGGAAAATATGGCATGATTTGATTACCAAGATTCCAGCCTGATTTTATTACCAAGATTTCAGCTTGTAGGAATGATTGTAGGAATTGATTTGTTTATGTATTGGAATATTAGCTTACTGTTTTTAAAAGATTGATAGGATCACTTCCCTAGAACAGATTAACTTCATCATATAAATACTTGTATTCTTTCTTGTAAGAAATAGAAAAATCATTACCATTTTTCTCGACAATTATAAACAATTTCCAGAGCTCCAGAAGGTAGCTCCTTCAATAATGACCTTGGCAAAGCACGGTTATTCAATCATACTCGATCGCAGGGCATTCAAGAAGGATGAGATCATTATAACTTCCCCAATTGCCAAATAAAAGAAACTGGAAGGTCAACAACACAAATGCATTCAACTCTCCCGAGGTCATTCTATTTGCATTCAAAACAATGATGTATCATAATGAAATTTACTTATGCAATGAAGTTCTCTAGAAATAAAAATAATATTTTATGAATAGCCATGGGCATATCAGGGGATAAGGAAATAATGAATAACCATAGCTGTTGAGATTTGTCTCACATTGGGAAACTACAAGCTTTGTAAGCTCCTTATAAGATACATGGACTACTCCACTTAAGGCCAATTGGTTTTGAGTTGGAACCTCATGTATTCTTACATGGTATCAGAGCCAGGTTTCAATCATGTATAAAAGCCGGCTTGCTCACCGTTACCCGCATTATCAGTCCAACGTGTTTGACTTATATAATGTCACACGCGAGGGGGCGTGTTGAGACTTGTCCCACATTGGGAAACTACAAACTTTATGAGCTCCTTATAAGATACATGGGCTACTCCAGTCATAGCCAATTTGTTTTGAGTTGGAACCCCATGTATTCTTAACAATAGCCATAGAGGAATATCTTCCCGCCAATGATGGATCCAATTTTTTAGTTCAAATGCAATTATAGCAACAAGAAAAAGGTGAATCTCCCTTTACAAAACAACATGTCTGAAATTAATAGATAAACAACAATGTCTTAATGTAAATCTTCCAAAATCCATAAATAACAAATGTACCAAGAAATAGGAGTGCAACTGACCTGATGCTTAGAGCAAAAAATGTGACACGAATGTAGGGTGCAATTCGAAATGGAAGAGTATAAAATGCCACCGGAGATAGATATATAGCATATACCACTATATCAGCAAGCAATAAAAACAGCAAAAGCACCTGCAAACGGAAATTAATTATTTCAAGCATTGGTTCAGATGACCACAAAACTTTTTTGACTCTTGGGCCAAACAAGAACTGAAAAATTCAAAAAGTAAATCCTCATTGACAAAAATCACAGTTGAGAATGTAATATAATAGATCTGCTCATGTATGGAAAGAAATCAGGAAAGAAACGAGATCACCACATAAAGTAAAGCAGATAATGTTCAAGACAAAATAAGAGCCGATACTCTACGAACATAATTGAAAACTTCTCCCCCCAAAGCAGAAATAAATCAGTAATTAATTTACTTAACAAACTGTGTACCTTTAGTTTATTAACATGATTCTTAAAGAAGACAGCAATCCCTTCGTATGTGATAGGATAAAATATATGAACAATGAGAATCAGAAGAGTTACGCCCTACAAAAAAGAAACGAAAGAAAGAGATTCAATCTGTAAAACACTATAACAGGTCGGAAAGAAAACACCACAAGAGAAATTACACATTAAATGATTTATTCTGTTAGTTCATGCAATGGTGGTATCTCCCACGTGGAATGTTTTGCAGCAAACATTTTTTCTTCTTTCTTTCTTCATATTTCATAGCAAAAGTACCATGCAACATGGAGATGTAAAATTCAACAGATGAAAGTCGCAATTTTTTCAAATTTTCCTGCACTGCTATATTATTGAACTTAGGTGTTTTGAAGCCATGGATTTAGAGGCCCGATTAATATTTTCGAAATATCTTAGAAACATATTCATTACACAATGTTCTTGTAAGTTCTCACGATAGCTTGATATTTCTCTTTGCGTGTTAATAGAAAGAATACCAATAAAATCATATGCCGGGGCCTTTAGCAAGCTGACAAGATATCGATAAGTGTTGCAGATGTTTTGATTGATTATTAGCATTATGATACAGGAATGTAAGAGCCCGTGTTAATCAACTTCTAATTACTTATAAAACCATATCAGATGGTTAGAAACTCGTAAGCAATCAGTGAGTGTGACAAATTTTAATTAAAAAAATATATTATAAAGTTAAAAATAAGCTTCAAAGATATTAGATGATCTTTTCCAAAAAGTAAGTTTTTAAGATGAATAAAGTTTGTTCAAAATAACCTCAGTAATTATCATAATATCCCATAGTATTGCCCAATCCCTTTTCCCTCGCTACTTTCTCTCTTCCGTACACTTGATTTGTTTCTCTTACCTCCCGATTTTTTCTTCCTCCAACGAATTATTTTATTCAAATGTTTTAAGAACTTAATTTCAAAATTAGATGTGGTTTTTATAAGTTACTTAAACATTTATAATCTATAAAAACTTTTTAAATATTTAGCATAAGTTTAGCCAGACAGATCGAAGTTAGTAAGAGGGTGTTTTTTTAATCCAGCATTATATGCCTTACGTTTTACTTTCCCAGTGGGTTAAGTTTTTGTGAGGGGGAAACGTAAAGAATGTCTTTCCATTCCACAACACTCTGTTAGCAAGCAGCTAGAAGTTTATATCATGTGAATACATTCTTTTGCCTAGCCAACTGGGTGGGTATATGTGGTTACCAAAAAGACTAGGCTTTAGAAATCAGCATGTAAATTATTTTAAAGGCTTAGTTGTTGTTGTTGTTGTTGTAAGTTAAGGTTCAGGTAAACAAAAATGGCATTCCTCGGTATTAGAAAACTTACGTCAGTTGGATGCTACCATAAGGAATACATCATAAATCATATAAAAATTGGAAAACAACAATTTCACTCTCTCTTCTCTATATACACATTGCCAACAGAACACTTTAGCCTTAATTTAAGAACATAAATCCAAAGAGGGGTATAGATGCCATAACTGAGACCATACATCTTCACAACCACATGACGACCCATCAACAGGGTGAGTGATGGATGATTTTGAAGTGGTGTTAAACAATTGCTTAGAGATTTTATAGAGATTAATGAAAAGATAAGGTAAAAAACATTCTGCCCCCTGTTCAGAAAATAGTTAAAAATCTCTTAGAAAAAAATAATCGGTGTAAAAACTGCCATGATTTTAAATATGCTGCTAAAAATCCCCTTTTTCCGTCGTATGTCTGTGTACGCTTGTTTGCATCTCTTTATGAATTTTCTTTTTTATGCATCTCTTTATGAATTTTTTTTTACTCTTTATCCGATTAACATTGAAGGTTTATTTTGAAAAGTCATTAATTAGCATCTGAGGAAATAAAAGTTCTATAATGTATCTATACTTTGTTAATTAAGTGTATAATTTATTGAAAAACCTTCAATCTCAATAAGCTAAAAATAAGCTTTTGAGTTATTAGGACTGAATAAAAGCGTAAATAAACCACAAATAACCACAAAAAATACGCATGCTGGTAAATAATTGGAGGAGATGGAGTTTTTAGCAATATTTAAAATCAGGGAAGTTTACACCTTATTTGTTCTTCTAAGTTTTTTTCCTACTTTCAAATATCGTATGGGGTCGAATGTTTTCACCCCAGAAAGATGCAATGACAATTCATCAAAATTACCACAACAGAACAAATTCGATGAAGTATTTACTTTTAGTTTACCTCATAGATAAGACTCTCAACACCATTCAAGTAAGGTAGCTGCCCCAGGAAGTAGTAGTCCCTATCACTGCATTGCTTATGACACCATAAAGGTTTCTGACAATCAAAACAAATCCTTTATAACTCAGGAAGTTCTCTTGAAGCGAAAACAGAAAAAGAAAATAGATAACGAAGCTACACAAACCTCGAAGAAACACAGAACAACTAAGGCAAAGTAGTTTAGGGTCCAGAGGAAATCAAACTGTATAAATATTAAGTAGGACTTTAAGGAATCGCCAAAGCTTGTCTGGTCAAATATTTCCTCGGGTATGCCAATACCGTCTTCAGCCTGAAAAAGTAACAATTTTTTGAGATGTTTATATAATGTTGATGGAGAAAGGGCAACAAGTATCCCGCAAACAGTTGAAACAAATGAATATTTCCAACATTGAAATGTGTACTACTCAATCGCAAGTTTGACAAATAAGGGACCAAGAGGTATGAAATTTAACTACAGTATGTAACAACTTCACCCTGTTTATTCCATTCC
Source organism: Haberlea rhodopensis (assembly GCA_907163345.1). NCBI lineage: Eukaryota > Viridiplantae > Streptophyta > Magnoliopsida > Lamiales > Gesneriaceae > Haberlea > Haberlea rhodopensis. Next base: position 1,002,202 of record CAJQUN010000136.1, on the reverse strand, counting down.
ACAATCCACAAAGCTAAGGCTTACAATTAGACTACATCAAGGAAGTTTTGATTCCCATGCAAACGACGAGGGTATAGAACACTAAATTAGATACTGTTGCGGCATGGCTACCCAAGCACCTGTGTTGAATATTTATCCCTATGAACCCAATTGTTCACCACAACACAGATAAACTCTTGCATTGCCAGGTGATTGCAATTCTGATCTTAAGCAGTTCTAGTGGAAACTATCGATCTTATGATGCCAGATCATAGAAATAGAAGACTAATCAGAATTATACTCCTAGTCCATTACTTTATAGGACGTAATAGTTTAATTTTTTTCCTTCCATTTTGACAAATTTTCTAGACAGATTAGTTAAAATTTTACTTGCAATTTCACACTTGGTCCTTTCTGTTGTTTGCTATATCTTAAATGTTTTCGATTGAACTCACACCTTGAAATGAGATGTGAATCATTTTTACTAGCACTTCCTCTATGAGTTGTAAAAGCACATCAATCAATATCCTCAAATCGTAAAGTTATATAAGAATTGGATAAAATAGTTTTTGGAAGACCTACTTCGGCTAGGATATTGGATAATAATGTCACCAACACACAACAGTTAGAATACATTTGTAGAAAAAATAAAACTGTCCTGAACCAGAAATCATACGACTCTTCCCAATATCGCTTCTTTGTACACAAAATAGAAGCAATTGGATGATTAAAACATAATGCCAGCCAATACGATGAAAATCAACCAACACTAACAACACTAGATACATTATAAGTTCAAAACAAACAGGATAGAAAGAAACAAAAAATGATAGCATACTAGATCAACCAAAGCAGCAGCCTTTTGATAAGGTGATCCGTAAGCAATAGCATCTGATCTGCGTTTATAATTATGCTTCATGTCACCTCTTCCGCTTCCGCTGCGGCTGCCGCTGCCGCCAGCTTCCGTGTCAGCGCCACCCAGCAAAGATACATCCATTTTTCCACTCTGCTCCACAGATTCAAGATGGGCTTCTGACCAATTCAACCAGATTTATTAATGGCTTTTGATATTGACAGATAAACAAGTTTGCTTTCAAAGCAATTTTTATAAATTTTCAAATTCTAAACTTTTAGTCAAGTTGCTAAAAGTTAAATTCCTATAATATTATTATTTTTAATTAATTAATCACTATTTTAATATAGTAAATTAACATTCTAATTATAATTTTATAAATCAGATCGGATCCGTGATTGAACCAAAAAATCTATAAATCGGATCAAAAAATTGGTCCAAGTATTTTAATTAACGACTGTTAGTTGACTCGTAAAAAAATCCAAATCAACCGCTGAGTTTTTTGTTGAAAGAAATGACCAAATTATGTTAGACTATTCCTACTACAAAATTTTGTATAAATTGTAATATAACAATATTTATTATTTTATTATAAATCGTGCATATAAGTGTAAATATTTTAATTTTTAATCCTTGCAACAATTTTAACTTATGTCATTGTATAGCCCAAAATTTAAATTAAATTGTAATAACGACTATAATTAAAACATTTATAGCTATACCTCTGATTTATAACAAAATATTACTATATTAAATTATTTATTGAAAATTACAATCTATACAAAAAATCATAGTAAAAGATAGCCCGATGGATTTTTAATAAGTGGGTCATGGTTCCAGCGAAAAAATCCAATGTGTTTGGATTTTTAATGGGTTAACTGACCTTTTTATCCGGTTCGACCGACGGTCCATTTTTATACTATGATTAGATATTGATTCGATGTATTTAAAGATCATGGTTAATTAATTAAGAAACAAGGTTTGTTGGAGTACAACAATTATCCTTACTTTGTGATCGATCTAAACGTGGTGCTTGTGCTGCTGTACGGTTTAAAAGATTTGAAGTTGCATAGTTATCCTCATCTACATAGCTTTTGATAAAGCGGCAAGCAATTGATCATATAATTAATATTAGAGTCAATGTTACTTGTTCGATTCCTATGAGTTGCAAGTAGTACAATTATTGTGAGGGGATTGTTGTGGTACAACGATTGTCATTGTTTCGTGATCGATCGAAACGTGGTGCTTGTGTTGTTGTATGTTTTAAAAAATTTGAAGTTACGTCGTTATCATTAGCTATAATTTTTGATAAAGCGTCAAATATTTATCCCCTATAAAAATTACTGAGACAACAATATCGAAAAGCTTTATTATTGCTATAGTGATTGTGGTGCCAACTGATCAATCTTTCAGTTTCAGTCAATATCTAATATCATAAGGTGGGAATATATCATCATGTAAGATAGTGGAGAGGGTCGTTGGGCTTAGATGTGTACGAATTTGATGTCGGCAGTGTCGAATGGTCTTAATTTTATATATTACATTGGATATGTATCAAATATTATCCGATTATTTAATTATATCGGATATGTATCATATCAAATATTATCATATCAACTTTTGTTTGAGTGAATCGAGATTTTTTTATTTTTGTACTGTTTAAAATCTGAATATATCATTATTATCAATGTTAGTTTCAGTAAAGTGATATTCGATCTTATGATTGGTATTTGAGTCAAGTTCATGTATTCGATTCAAATAAATCGCATGCAATTATTTGGAGTATATTTTTACTAAACAATGACAATAATTGTTTGCTTATCACTAATTTAGGGGCTTGACAAAAATGATCAATTTAATATCTTAAAAAATCAATACAAATTTTAATAAACCTTTTTCACTCATTTTTTGTAATCTGATGTGAGTTTTTACAAGAAGTACTGAAAATTAAGTGATGATATTAAAATTTCTAACAATAAATATATATACATATATATCTCAAATATTATGCTGATTGTACAAATATTTAGTGTATAATATTTATGCACATTAATTTATCTCATCTTGCTAATAATAAATTCGTAACTATCGGGGTTATTTCATTTATTTATTTCACAGTTATTTAAGAGTCATTTATTTATTTTATATAGTTGCTAGGATCTAAAGATTAGAATTTTTCCACGTAGACACACAGTTCTTGCATCTGGGCCCATAGTGCTTAAATGAAAATCGTCCACCATCCCTCAATCGGGGACAATTTTGAAGTTGGGTGTGGGGGGGGCCGATTTTGAAGCGGGGGACGATTTTGATTTTTTTTTATATTTAACATCGAATATATATTTCGATTTTTTAAAAGAATCATAATATAGTAATATTTAATTTTATATCAAAACATATGTGTTATTATTAAAGAAGTTAGTAATTTTGAAGGGAATCAAAGCAAATTAATAAAGATTTGGTATCTTAATGATAGTTTACAAGGCTTATTATAATATTTACTAGAGAAAACATGAAATTGATACCAAACCTATCACAAATCTGTCCTGCTGACATCCTTAATTATAAGTTCAATTTTGCTTATATTTGCATGAGAAAACACAACTCACAAGAAACCGAGAAACTTAAACCGGTCTAATCGAACCGGATTGGGTTCTCAAAGTCCGGTTGATGCCACCTATTAAACATGTAAGTGCATTTGGAATAAAATATGTCAATAAAATTTATGACTTATGCATGGTTTTTTATGTTTATAATGATAGAATGAGTTATGATTTTTAACTATTTATCTATCACATCTCATACATTATACCGAATGATGCCTTAATAATTTATTTTAGTTATATAAGCGTAGTATTGATGTTCGCAGTTGTGTAAAACTAATGGTATCATATTTACTTACATGCAAACAATTACTAAAAAGTTGACCATATTTTCTACTTAATTAAGTTGATTGAATAGTTTTCGTATATTTAATTTTTAAAAAGTAAATTTTATTTTGTTTTGTTTTGTTTTTTATTTTAAATGTTTATTTTTTATTATTATTGTAGGGTTGGGTAATTTTATAAAAATTGTTATCGGTGACATCTTAATGCATATTTTATGAATAATATAGATAAATAGTACCGAAATGGGAGTTAAGATATTTATTTTTTAATATTTATATAATTATTTAAGGATGTTATGCGAAAGGATGTGCAGACATGTACTCAGAAAAGTCAACCAAGTTATTAAAACCCCGCACTAGTTTTTAACTTTATATTATAAAAAGGAATAGTAGTTTCATTTTAGTATTTTGTTAATTTCACTTTTTTTAATCTTTTTATTAAAAATCCAAAAAGTACATTTAATAATTTTAGGAGAGCGATCATAACATGACGTTTGTGATGTTATACGATTTAAAATATTTGGATTGCATAATTACTAACAACTATATGTTTTGATAAAGCGACAAGCCTTTATCCTACAATAGATATTATATTCAGGGTCCCGTGTTCGATTCGCATTGATCGTTAATGATTTATTGAGACTCTTATTGTTATAATGTAATAGTTATCATTGTATGGAAAGCAATCAAAATGTGATGCTTGAGTTGTTATACGACTTAAATAATTTGAGTTGTACCGTTACAATCAGCTACAGTTTTTTTTTTCCAGACGAAAAAGCGTTTGATCCTACGGGTATTATCATGTAAACATCTTTGCAAAAATACATTATTTCATTTTTACATCTCTCAATACAATTATTTCTTTGAACTCAAATACACATTCGACAACCACAGACGAGTGAGTTATATAATAAGCAATACTACGAAACTTTGGGAAAGAGTGATAGAAAATAAGGCTAAGAAAGGAGACGAAGGTGACCGAAAATCAATTTAGATTAATGCATGGAAGGTCAACGATAGAAACTACACATCTTCTCAGACAATTAATTGCAAAATATCGGGGTAAAAAGTAAGACTCACCATGGTATTCATGAAATATTCTATGTTACCTCATGGGGTACATCCAACCTTCATCGTGAATATTCTCAATGATGTTAAGTGAGAATATTTTCAATGAATGGTTGGATGTACCCCAATATGACAATATCACGTAAGGTAGCATAGAATAAATCGGTATTCATCGGCCTAAAAAAAATCTTCTGACACGGTCCCAATTAAAATCATGTGGATAATTCTAGAAAGAAAGGGGTTTGGACAGCCTATATTGAAACAATTAGGGAGCTTTCGGTTAGTGGGACAGGTGATGGAAAAGTGCACAATCTATCTTTTGGTTCTGTGGTTGGCATCACCATTTAATCCCGAAGGCCCGACTTAACCATTTGTTGAACCTTGGATGCAAAATTACCACTTTGCCCATTGTCTTCCCACCAAAACAAGTTCCGGCCCAAACTTCTTTCACGCCTAACAATAATGTCGTATCTTTGGGCCCATTACAAAGGAACTTGATAATCAAATCAAAAACACAAAAGGTAAATAGAAAAATAAGATCCAAGTGCAATTGCATATCATATTCATATTTTATTCTTAAAGAAAAGAGTTTGCAACATTTTGCGGTTGTGAGACTTGTGATTTGTACTGCTACTATTATAAGCAAATAATCGTTGTATCTTGTGAGAAGATTGTTGTATTCCATGAGCACCGTGTGCGAACAAAATCTTCTTAAGGAGATAATGTTGAACGCTAGCCATCACTCAGAACGTATTTCCGTCATCTTCAGATTTTCCATCACGCTACAAATCACGACGCCAACGAGTTCTTTGTGGAGTTGTTGACAAACAAGGTGCCCAGCAATCTTAAAAAGATTCTTGTTACAGAAAATTCAAAAGATGACAATGATATCCACAAATGTTCATGCGACACAAGGGGAGAGGCCAGCAAAGTTCATTTGCACAAATTCCAAAAAGTTGGAAACAGAAAATGATGTTATATCTTGTAACATTAAGTTTTGCAGTGTACATAAGAGATGATTGTCCCACCACTTTTGAAAATGAAAATGATCATCGAATGAGGGTCAACGTGCTCATGGACCGGACTGGACCGGTTCCGGACAGTATAGGTCTGTGATCGGATAAATCCGATTCCGATTTCATGGCCCAAGCCATGGAACCGATCCATAGGTCCATATCAGTTACCCGGACGGGACCGGTTCCAATCCAGAATTGGTCCTTTTTTAAAAAAATAAATTTTTGAAATTTAATGTTTTTTAAACATTTCTAAATTTTTTCAAATTATACAAGATTTGTGATGAAAAATACATCCTTTATTGAATATGAAAAGCTTGAGTTAAAATCTACAGAATTTGAAATTAATAAAAATATTACATTATTCATTAAAATTGATTAATATGATTTTTGCAAATTCTTCTTCATCTTCAGAACTTTGGTTGCTGAACTCATCGACTCCTTATTCTCTTTTATTCATTCGCTCAGCATCGGATGTTTGAACCGCATAAACATCTCTAGTCATTTTGGCTAAGATATGATATTGCCTACCGTTTGTCATCCACCACTCCAGTACATCAAATTTTCATCTGTTATGTACATTGACCCAAGAAGAATTGTAACTCGTTGGACATGGTAGATGCCCCCTCGCTTCGTCTCAGCTTCTTTCTGCCAAGACTCCTCAGCAAATTAATTCCTCAACTTCTTGACTGGGTAGTGTCTTATTCATCATCTCCTCTATGTGATGATGATCCTTGTACCTGTTCAGAATGATACAAAACAAACTTATTTTGGAGAGAATGTCTTATTGACGTCTTCTGATCGTCAACATCCTTCTTAAAAAATTTAGAGTAGTATTTAAAAAATGTATCAAAGGAGCCGATGCCTTGACTAAAATCTAAAACTATAGATATGTAGTGTGCATGTGGTATAGTTTCCCAATATTTTTTTAAATTTAGCCTCCAAAGACGAACAAATTGCGCCAAGTCATCATTATCTCTAAATTCAATAAATTTATAAAAGATATTAAATACAAGGGGAAGAAAACAAATGAGAAGTAGGATAAGAAACACCAGAAAATGAACAGTTGCTTCTTTAAAAATAATAACAAAGAGTACATCGAGTAACAAAAGATCAATCATAAGGACACAATAAATAATTATCACACTATCAGACATTTGATAATTATTGTAGAAAATAGTTAAAACATCCTGATTAGTTAACATAGATCCTGACATGCGATGCAAAGAATTTCATCGAGTTTCTATGAGTGGTGGGAAATGGGTATACCTAAGACATTGACTTGCACAAGTATGTTTCAAATCACGCTTAATTCGTGATTGTCGTATCCAATAACATAGGTTTTTATGTTTTGCAATGCTACTATATTCGGAATCTTCATAACTAACTTTTACAGCTAAGTTAATTATATGTCATGCACATGTAACATAGAAAAAACACCATCATGTATTGGTTTTAATTGTAATTTTAAATAGCATATTGTCGTCGTATTATTTGATGTATTGTCAAGTGTAATCAAAATTTTTTTATCCATAATTCCATGGAACCTAAAAACTTTAAAAATATATCTAGCCATTACAAAACAAGTATGTGAAGAATGTATTTCATCAAGTGCCAAGATTCGTTTCTGCAAGCACCAATTATCATCAATCCAATGACAAGTAACAACAAGAAATGAAAGTTGTTTAATGTTTATACAAATATCAGTGGTTAAACTAACTCTAGAGTTATATAGATGAAAGATGATCAATAAAGATTTACGATATTCAACAAAAAACATCAATACAATTTCTTTGCAAAGTATGCCTAGAAATACGTCTAAAATCGGGTTGGATATTAGAAACAAATTCAACGAATCCGTATTGTTCAGAGAACAAAAAAGTAAGTTCACGTCTAACAATAAAACGAACTAGTGAATAACGTTATTGCAGGTGTTAAAATAAAATTAGTGTCAGTTTCAAGATTAATTTGAAGTTGTGTTGGTTTGCTACCTATAGGTTGTAGAGTAATCTCATCAAAATTATGTTTTTTAACTAGATGTTTCTTAAAAGCTCCGGTATCTCCAGCGGAACCGTCAGTTTTATAAGTATAAGTCGTTTTATATATTTTACAAACAACAACAAATTTGTTCATACCTGGTTTTGTAACCATATCGAAATAATCCCAAACCTTGCTTCGTTTGGGACTGTTACTCGGGCGACTCCCAGTGGTAGTAGTTGCGGATGACCCGCATTGCACCATATTTTGGGATGCTGCAGGTTCTACAACGTATTCCACTTCTTCAACATCGTAAGCATCATCGAACTCGGCAAAATAATCATAATTCTCTTGTACTACATGTGGAATTGAATAAGCATGACCACTATGACCAGTATTAGAAGAAAATGCCATCGTAATATTGAAAATAATTTAATATTAACAAAAGTAATAATAATATAATAATAAGAAAATATAATCCAATTGCGCGAAAATAATTGTATGTGTTAGGATCGGTCCGGGGTGTTTAGAGGGGGGGTGAATGAACACTCCTTTAAAATTAGTCATTTATGATTTCTCTCGGGTTAGTGAGTGAAATCTATTTCTTAATCAACTTGTCAGCAGAACAGATCACTGAATATAACAGTGCGGAACGATCTGTTCTAGACTGGTAAGAACGGCTCGATGGCTTAAAGACTGTAACGTAGTGCGGAATGATAAAAGACAGAATATGTTTCTGGAAGTTCGAAGGTGGTGTAATCCTTCTACGTCTCCCTTTCTTCCAATTAAGGAATGATTCCACTAGAAGGCTTTGATTTATACAATCCTGTTGTACAAACCCGATTCAGCTGGATTTACCCCACTACCAGACTGAAACTCCTAGTCTCTCGATCTGTTCAGACACACACTGTCTGACAGTTACAATTGAATCTCACTTGTCTATCTTAGTAAAGAATACAAAAGATAGACTAATCTTGTATATGCACACAATGATCCTATGATGATCAAATATTACAATATGCTGTGCTTATGAAAAACTTTCGGCTCAAGAATATCTAAACTTGTAAGCTTGTGCTGTTTTTGTTTTCTTTTTGACTCTTTATTGATCAGATCCACTGCTTGAGCTCTTTAGTTGCATCTTTATATAGTTGCTTGTACCAACGACATTATTTCATTTTCTGTGCAACTCTTGACTCTGCTCAAACTCTGAATAAGCTTCAGTCTAATTCTTTTAGGCACTTGCCATTCTGGTTTATGCTTTCGGCGTCTGTCAGGTAAGCTCTTTTTTGTCTTCTTACCTTTTACAATAATCCTCAGTCCTTGGTCTTTTTCAGCATTAATTACATCATTAAATGCTTCAATAAATCGCCGTTAATAATTCGGACTGAAGAGCAAAGCTTATTCAACCTTGTCTGCTCTGATCTGATTATTGTTGAGCTGATCTGGAGCTTCGATCTGGTCAGGATGATGTTCATCGATCCGTTCTGATTTTTGCGATAGACCATATCAGCTTGATCTACTTTTGTCATGGTTTTACGGCTTTGATCGGTCTGATATGTTTTGTCATCTTTAAAATCCGAAACTAACAAATTCCCCATTTTTGATGATGACAAAACCTAGCTTCTATGTCTTTTTAATCAAGCTTTGAATAAAGTTCTTGCAGATCAATTTAGTCTTCTTTTTCAAAATAAATGAACATTGTAAGTTGTAATTCGGATCGATTAAGTCATTTTGTTCAAAATAAAGGAACTAAGACTTAGATAAGTAACTGAAGAACTCTGATTTTTATTGAGTAAAAATCTGAAATACATTTACATGTCTGACTTAGATAGACATCTACTTCTTTGCTGGAGCTGACTTGAAATTCTTAATCTTTTCCCCCTTTTTGTCAGCAGCAATCTCCTGAAGGAAATCGACGATATGTGCGAGCTGAGCGCTGATAGCATCCAGACGAGTGTCTTGAGCAATAAGGGACTTGGCGACGGAAGCCCGAACTTCACTGGCCAGCTCGATCTGTTCTTTTCTCGGGCTATTTTTATATGAAGCTTGCTGAGAGAACAGGTCATTCAGTCCGCGCTGAATACTGCTAATGCTAGCCATCATCTTTTCTCGGAAGGATTCGAAATCCAAGTATGTGGACCTTTGACTCTGATGAACTTCTCTGACTTGGTGAGATAGAGAGAGACAGTTATCAGAAAGGAATTGAAGGACTTGGCCAGAGATGGGGCTTCATCAGATAAATGGCTCGGAGAGTGATTAGATGGTGACATAGTATGATCAACCTCGGCGGCAATTGGTACAAGTGAAGACACATCAGATTGGCGTATTTCGGACCGGATCAAAGTAACCAAGTCCGAAGAGAATTCTTCCAAAAATGCCAAGTCTTCAGCAGACTGAACTGGAGGAGTGATAGGTCTGGTAGGCTCCTCAACCTGTAAAGCTGCAACAATTGTTGACACCACCAGATCCAGATCGATGGAGTCTGGTGAGACAACTATTGTAGGTTCGGCGGTTGGACTGTGCTGAATGTGGGAGACTGAGGATGCCAGAGGGATGAAAGTTGTTGGAGAGTCCAGCAAGACATCCATGGCTTCAGACTCTGCTGCAAACGGAGCATTAGTCAGTGGCTGCTCCGCTGTACCTGAAGGAACTGGCTCAATGAATGGTTCTACGAAAGTTTTGCTCGCAGAGGAGTGATCGGGGCTGGGAACCGGAGTGGATATATTGAGCTTCTGTCGTTGAAAACGAACAGCCAAGTGAAGAGCATGAATATCCATCTACAGCTGAGCAATGACAGCTCCATCATCTTTGGCAGTCGGATTGTTGGCATCAAAATTTGCCTTCTTGGCTGCAAGGAGCAAGTTTGCCAGTCGGAGCCTGTGGTTAGCCTGAAACAAGTCTTTGCGATGTACCGCAATCCGTACGTCATCAATTTCTGTCCCTTTAAGGACTTCTTGTTCCATCTTGTGGAGTCTCTTCAGCTTGCCGAAGAACATACCAAAATGGTTGATCGTTCTGTATTTAACCCATTCATCGAATACCACAGTAAGCGCCTTAACTTTGCTTCAACATCTTCCTTGGCGATGTCGATCGCAGTTTGAGCGGTTGACTTGGGTTTTGAAGAGAGGGGCTCAACTAGAACTGCCTTGCCTTTGCCGATGGAAGATGAGGGCTTAATCCCTGATTGGGTGTAATCCTCTAATTCTTTGATAACAATGCCCTTGACCACAGGGATAGTGGAGGGAACTCGGATGGTGACCTTTGGTACGGTGGCTGGAACTGTTGAAGGTTGAGTTGTAGTTTGGGTTTGTTGGGTTTTGGAAAACCGAATAATCTTAGTTTTGATGTTAACAAAACTTGTTATTATGTTGCTAACATATTTCATCAAGTGTGCAGTTCATAGATGATATTTTACAGCTTGATGATCTGCTAAGAAATGGCCTTGAGTTTAGTTGCTGAAATGAGAATTTAGCATCCAGTAGACCCCGAGCGCTGCTGACTAAATTGATCTTATCTCATAGCTCGGCTATCGAAACGACCTGATTCCAAAGGGGTTGGATAGAAAACTCAATTCTCTACAAGTCGTATTTCAGGCCAGAAGACCTAATTCGAAGGTTTACTTGAATAATACGTCTGCAAGAGCTTGCTGGTGCAAAGCTGAAACACCTACCGGATCACACCTACCAGATCACACCTACCGAATGGCACCTACCGGATCACACCTACCGGATGCACCTACCGGATGGCACCTACCGGATCACACCTATCGGATGGCACCTACCGGATCACACCTACCGGATGGCACCTACCGGATCACACCTATCGGATTGCACCTACCGGATTGCACCTACCGGACCAGACCAGCGGGCCTTCCAGAAAAAGCCCAGAAACCAGAATATGACCGTTGCAATGTTTGAAAGCTTACCAAAATTGTCCCAACGGTTATATTCTTGTATCTAACGTATATATCATTACTTGGGGCTATATATACATGATTTGGAACCGCAATAACAGCTGATTGAAGATCAATCCAAGCCTTCCAAAGCAAACCCGCTTGGGATTCAATTGAGGAACTTCAAAGACAAAAGCTGCTAAATAAAGAGCACTCCTCAAACCTTTGGCACCTCTTACCTTGCTGTATCAGATCTGTTAGGAGATCATTTGTGCCTTTGTATTCACTCTATTCATTGTATTTGTGAGCTAAAATAGAAGAGTAAATACCATTGTAACGGTTGATGATTCATCACAACCGATTGAGACTTTGTATGTGAGACATTAAAGAACATACATAGTTGAGTTGCTAGGAGTTCTAGTTGGATGGGGAATGCCCAACTGGATCGGGTTTGTACATAGAGTTGTATAAATCAAAGTCTTCTAGTGTATCCTTCCATGAGATGGAAGAGGGGAGATGTAGAAGCGTTGTGCTTCGAACTTCCAGAAACAAATACTTGTGTTATTTACTTTACTGCATTTATTTACCTTACTGTTTTTACATACTTTCTTGCATATCTTTAAAATGCCTTTCAAATGAGTAATCGGTTTTAGAGCGGGTTATGTCGAGTGTCTTCCGCTCGGTTTTGTAACCGAACTCGATATAATCTCTCGGCGCAATTATTTCAAGAACACGAGCTATTGAAGCTCAAGTTGGTTGAACTCGGGTGTGGAATGACAACCCACCCCCGAAATCGATCCTAACAGGGTTGCAGAGGTGGCTTTTGTGGAGGGCAAAATAGGTAAGGTTTTGATATTGATGGTTGACAAAGGCTTGGTGATCTGGGTTTTTGGTTTCTTTGGGGGAGGTTTGGATGGAGATGAAGGAGCAGAGGCAGACTGAGTTTCCTCTGAGTCAGTCTGAATTGTCAGTTTGCGCTTGACTCGAGGTTTTCTAGCAGCAGCATGTTCTTGTCCCCGTTCAATCTTTACAGTCACCAGATCAGAGGGAGTGGGTGGAGCACATTTTGATTTAAGTAGGGCCAAACCCTTGGGGTTGAGAATCTTAAAGGGGTTGAGAGCAGACGGCTTCCCCAGCTCGATGTCCAGTGTCTCCAATAGCTTGCTGAGAGGAACAACAAAGCAGACAGCCTGTTTGGAGGCAATGACTGTTTCCAGCAGAACTCCAAACAAAATCGCGGACCAGTTCATTTTCTGTCCGGGGTGAATAGCAGCCATGGCCCGGAATTTTTCGGCAGTTACGGCGTCATAGCTTCCGGCTTTTCCCAACAGTGGTTTGCCAACAATCTCACAGAGAACTTGAAAGTGAAACATCATTTCTTTCTTCTTGAAAGATGGCTGCAGTTTGTGGCAAAAAATAGATACTTTGCCCCGAATATTGGTGAGAGTGGCTTGAGGAATGTTGTCAAAATCAGTCAGACCGGTGCTAGGAAGACCAAAGGTCTTTGACAGCGTCGACTGAGAAATATCAAAAGATTTGCCCTTGACGGAGGTGGAGATGAACGTCTTTTGAGAAACGGCATTGGCGAACAGCTCTCGAATCTCCGACTCGTAAACCACCGTCCCGCATTGAAGAAAGTTCCTTAATCCTGAAGATTCCAAGGATTTGAACATAGAGACCATATCCGGATCTTCAGCCCTGTAAATTTCATTGAACTCAACAGATAGAGAGTTGTGAGTGATAGTGGCCATTTGAATATGTAATGAAGAATGCAGAGAAATTGGAAATATTTGAAAGTTATAAACAGACAGCAGTAATTCGTAAAAAGTGAAATGAAAGTGAGAAGTACAGCCTGTTAAATAGGAGAGAGAGGACACATGTCTGTATCTCGATGACTGATATTTATGCGATTCAAAATAAACGGACAGGATGAGAGAGAGATAAGGCGGTTAAAATTCGATCAGTCTGGGCTGTTATAAACAATTACTATATTAAAGACTGGTTGTAATAGAGAAGACATATCATAGGATAATATCAGATTTGACAGAGATCGGTCTGAAAGTTCGGACCGGTCTGTGTCTTTCTGATTTTTTGTATTATCGATCTGTGCCTAGTTCACGGTCTGTAAGACATAATAAACGATACTTCTAACATATCAAGATAAATCTATTAAGCCAAGAATTTGACGAAAATAATTAAACTTAGCCTCAGGGAGTGGTTTGGTGAAGATGTCTGCTGCTTGCTGGTCTGTTGAAATGTGCTCAATCCGAATTTCCTTTTTGCCAACGTGATCTCGAATAAAATGATGTCTGATATCAATATGCTTTGTTCGAGAGTGCAAAACTACGTGATAGCAATGGCACTGGTGTTGTCACAAAATATCGGAGATTCAACAGCTTGAATGCCATAGTCTCTGAGCTGATGTTGAATCCAGAGCATTTGAGCGCAACAGCTTCCAGCGGCAAGATATTCCGCCTCAGCTGTGGATGTGGCAATTGATGTTTGCTTCTTGCTAAACCATGAGATCAATCTTTCACCTAGAAATTGACAGGTGCCACTGGTGCTCTTGCGATCAATCTTACACACAGCATAGTCAGCGTCTGAATATCCAACTAAACTGAAATTTGAATCTTTGGAATACCAAAGACCAACGTTCTGAGATCCTTTTAAGTATTTAAGAATGCGCTTAGCAGCAATAAAATGTGATTGCTTTGGATCAGACTGAAATCTAGCGCACATTCATACTGAGAACATAATATCAGGCCGGCTCGTTGTGAGATATAGTAGCGATCCGATCAGACCTCGATACATGGTTACTTCAAATGTTGTTCCCCCTTCGTCTTTGTCTAGCTTGATTGAAGGACTCATTAGAGTTGACGCAGTTGAACAAGTCTCCATTCCGAATCTCTTGTGAAGCTCTTTGGTATACTTGGTTTGATTGATAAAAATACCATTACTGAGCTGTTTGACTTGGAGACCCAGAAAGAATGATAGTTCTCCCATCATACTCATCTCAAACTGTCCCTGCATTAACTTAGAGAATTTCTCGCACAGTTTGGGGTTAGTTGACCCAAAGATGATATCGTCAACATAAATTTGAACTAATAAGGTATGTTCCCCCTTAATAAATTTAAATAACGTTTTATCCACTGATCCGATCTGAAAATCGTGGTTTAGAAGAAATTGAGACAGAGTATCATACCAGGCTCTTGGAGCTTGTTTCAGTCCATATACTGCTTTATTCAGTAGATATACATGATCTGGAAACGAGTGGTTCTGAAATCCAGGAGGTTGCTCAATGTAAACTTCCTCCTGAAGCTTACCATTTAGAAAAGCACTCTTTACGTCCATTTGATATACTTTGAAGTCTTTAAGAGCAGCAAATGCAAGAAATATTCGATTTCTTCAAGTCTGGCAACTGGTGCAAAAGATTCATCGAAGTCGATTCATTCTTCTTGTCGGAAGCCTTGTGCCACCAGTCTGGCTTTGTTTCTAACCACCACTCCATCTGCGTCTAGCTTGTTTCTGAAGACCCATCTGGTTCCAATAACAGGTAGACTACTTGGCCTGGGGGTTAATCTCCAGACTTGATTTTGTTCAAATTGATTAAGCTCTTCTTGCATGACTTTTATCCAGTTATGATCAGTCAAAGCTTCATCAATCTGTTTGGGTTCCAGATTAGATATAAATGAGGCGTGAGTGAATTCATCCAACATCTGTCCTCTGGTTCTTATGGGTGCAAAAGGACTTCCAATTACTAGATCAAGTGGATGCCTCTTTGTCCATCGATAGCTTGATTCTGGATTATCTGGTCCAGACGGATGAGTCGTAGTAACATTATCAGCATCTGCTTTAATATTAGAGTTCAGAACCTCCGGATCGGCTCGATCTGGAAAAGCTTCGTGCCTTGATCCGGTCTATCTGGTACTTCAGGTTCTGGTGGATTGTCTCTTGATCTATTAGCTACAATCTCATCATCACTGTTAGCTTTGAGATTGATATTTTCCATCTGATTTTGAATTAATTCCTTGTTACCCTCAATACACAAGGATTCATCAAACACTACATGAACTGATTCTTCTACAGTTAAAGTACGATTATTGAAGATGCGAAAAGCTTTACTATTAGATGAATATCCTAAGAATATTCCATTATCTGACTTAGCTTCGAATGCTGTAAGATGATTCTTACCATTATTGTGAACGAAACATTTGCAACCAAATACATGAAGGTGAGAGATAGACGGTATGTTACCTGTCCATACTTCATATGGAGTTAGATTCAACTTCTTGTTAATCATAGATCGATTTTGAGTGTAGAATGCAGTATTTACAGCTTCTGCCCAGAACTTTTGGGAAATTTCAGAATCTGCAAGCATTGTCCTTTCTGCCTCCTTAAGCGTTCTGTTCTTGCGTTCTGCAACTCCATTTTGTTGAGGAGTTCGAGCGGCTGAGAATTCATGCTTAATTCCTTGGTCTTCTAGAAAGGATTCAAGATTCTGATTTGAGAATTCAGTGCCTTTGTCACTTCGAATTCTATCAATACTTGATGATTTCTCATTCTGAGCGCGTTTCAACAGCTTGATCAACTTCGGACCGGTCTGATCTTTACTGCTAAAAAATATAGTCCATGTAAAACGTGAGTAATCATCAATAACAACAAGAGTATACCGCATTCCCCCTGAACTTGTTATAGGTATAGGACCAAACAAGTCCATATGTAAAAGTTTAAGCAACAAGAGGATGATTTGACATTCTTGTTTTTGAAGGATGATCTGATCTGTTTGCCCATTTGGCAAGCTTCACAGAGCTTATCCTTGGCAAAGTCGATCTTGGGCAGACCGACAACTAAATCATGTTTACACAGGCTAGAGATGGTCTTAAAGTTGAGATGATTCAAGCGTTTATGCCATAGCCAGTGTTTATTATCATTATTCACGATGAAGCAAGTAGGATTATCAGGTTGAGCAAAATTCCAGTTAATCTTATATGTGTTCCCATTTCTGATTCCTACAAGCATGGTCATACCGTCTGATGTTTTAACAGTGCAGGTGTGTTTGTGAAATTCTACAGCATAACCATTATCACATAATTGACTTATGCTAATCAGATTATAGCTTAGATTTTCAACTAATATCACATCATTGATAGTAATATTACCATGGACAATCTTACCCTTGCCCACGGTCTTACCCTTTGAGTTATCCCCGAAGATGATTTTTGGTCCAGTACAATCTGTGACTTCAGACAGCAGCTCGACGTTTCCTGTCATGCGACGAGAACACCCACCGTCTAAGTACGAGTCCGACACTTATTTCTTCAGTACCTGTCATCAAGCATAATTATTGTTGGTACCCAATCCTACTTGGGTCCAGAACGGATTAGCCCTTTGGGAACCCACACCTGAATCAGCTTAATTGGCTTGTGTGTGTCTGGTGTGATGTGAGCTGATCTATTTCGATGTTGTGTGTGATGATGTGTGAGATATGGAAGCCTTTGATTATTGTAAGGTAATCTATATCTTCGTTGAACTGGTTTTGAGTTATAGTAGTTGGATGGTCTTCCTTGCCTTAGATCTTGCACCTTTAGGTTTGGTCTGATAGACACAAAGCTTGCTGGTGCCTTTTCTTTGGCTTGGTTAACGTACCCAATTCCTTTTCTCAAACCTTAATCCCCGAAGGAGACTCCCGTTTGAATTGTAGGTGCTTCGGTTTCATTTACTATGCTGGATCTAACAAATGTCATCTGTTTGATTTTGTTCTTTACCAGCAACAATTCAGATTCATCTTTGGTGCAGTCATTAATATCAAAGCCTATGCCGGTGATATCACCGACATTTCTTTGTACCTCTTGCAATTCTTCCAGTGATGCTCTTGATTTTGTCCATGTTTTGAAAATATGAGAAAGCTTAGCATTTTGTGTGCTAATTCTCTTGTTTTCTTCATGGAGCTGATCGTAAGAG
Organism: Haberlea rhodopensis; assembly: GCA_907163345.1. NCBI lineage: Eukaryota > Viridiplantae > Streptophyta > Magnoliopsida > Lamiales > Gesneriaceae > Haberlea > Haberlea rhodopensis. The sequence continues at coordinate 984,575 of CAJQUN010000136.1, read as the reverse complement.
ATTTTCAGCTTATTCAGCTCGATCTTTAGATTATTGCATTTACTTAGCTCAGAGCAGCTTGGTTTGATATGCTCATCTATTTGATCATTGGCTTTAGCTTTAGTTTTCTCAAATGATTCAGCTAATATTCTATAAGCATTAGCCATGTCTTGCAGTGCAGACATGAGCTCTTCACGTGTGAATTCATTTGAGTCAAGATCGAATACCTCGTCTGTTTGAGTCATTTCTTCGTCTGCCATTAGACATTGGATTTCCTCATCGCTTTCGCTGGATGAATATTCTGAGCTTTCTGATTCTGAGTCAGTCTGAGCCGACTTGCTGTTACCTTCCTCTGCTACCAGAACCTTTTGAGACTTCCCATGATTATTTTATGGTCTTTGTAATGCTTCTTTTTCTTGTCATCACGATGCTTTTCTTTTCTTTCATCTTTCTTCGGTCTGGTGCAATCTGCAATGAAGTGTCCGATCTTACCACAATTGTAGCAAGCCTGATCATTAACATGATCGTCTTTTCTCGATTTATAGTGATGAGAAGGTTTGAAATTTCGTTTGTTCTTAGACATGAATTTACCAAATTTCCTGATAAATAATGACATAGCATCATTACTTATCTGTTCGATAGATCGATCTGTTGAAGTGGTGGTCTGGTCTGGAATGGCTGCCAGTGCTTTGTTTGGTTGAGAGATGAATTGTTCTGCTTCACCTTTGGTGATCAGTTCAAACTCATACGCCTTAAGATCTGCGAACAGATCATGGAGTTCAACTTTGTTCAGATCTTTAGACTCCCTCATTGTTATTGTCTTGACATCCCATTCCTTTGGCAATGCTCTCATTACTTTCAGAGTAATCTCTCTGTTAGAGTATTCCTTGCCCAGACCATTTAGTTCATTGATAATGCCAGTGACTCTTTCATCAAACTCGTTTAGAGTTTCTCCAGGCTTCATTTTTATGCTCTCAAATTTTTGTAGAGCAACAGTCAGCTTGTTTTCCTTAATCTGGTCGTTCCCTTAACATAGCTGTGCTATCTTCTCCCAAATTTCTTTAGCAGTTGAGCACATTTTGATTTTACTGAACATATTCTTGTCCTACGTCTTGAACAAGATGTCTTTGGCTACGTTGTCTAGATTTGCTTTCTTTCTTTCTTTCTTCATTTGTCCAGAGGGATCTGTTCTTCTCGACCATTTGGGGTTCGCTACCAGTAATGGCGGCTGCTGTATTGACTTTCAGAATTTTCATTGGTCCATCAGTGATGACGAACCACATATCGTCATCCTGTGCTGCCAGATTAGCTTGCATTTTGATTCTCCAATCATCATAGTCTTCTTTTGAGAACATAGGAATCTTGTTGAATGATGCCATCAGTCCAAGTATCTTTGATGATTAAGACGACCTGCTCTGATACCACTTGTTAGGATCGGTCTGGAGTGTTTAGAGGGGGGGGGGGGGGGGTGAATGAACACTCCTTTAAAATTAATTCTTTATGATTTCTCTCGGGTTAGTGAGTGAAATCTATTTCTTAATCAACTTGTCAGCAGAACAGATCACTGAATATAATAGTGCGGAACGATCTGTTCTAGACTGGTAAGAACGGCTCGGACTTAAAGACTGTAACGTAGTGCGGAATGATAAAAGACAGAATATGTTTCTGGAAGTTCGAAGGTGGTGTAATCTTTCTACGTCTCACCTTCTTCCAATTAAGGAAGGATTCCACTAGAAGACTTTGATTTATACAATCATGTTGTACAAACCCGATTCAGCTGGATTTACCCCACTACCAGACTGAAACTCCTAGTCTCTCGATCTGTTCAGACACACACTGTCTGACAGTTACAATTGAATCTCACTTGTCTATCTTAGTAAAGAATACAAAAGATAGACTAATCTTGTCTATGCACACAATGATCCTATGATGATCAAATATTACAATATGCTGTGCTTATGAAAAACTTTCGGCTCAAGAATATCTGAACTTGTAAGCTTGTGCTGTTTTTGTTTTCTTTTTGACTCTTTATTGATCAGATCCACTGCTTGAGCTCTTTAGTTGCATCCTTATATAGTTGCTTGTACCAACGATATTATTTTCTTTTCTGTGCAACTCTTGACTCTGCTCAAACTCTGAATAAACTTCAGTCTAATTCTTTTAGGCACTTGCCATTCTGGTTTATGCTTTCGGCGTCTGTCAGGTAAGCTCTTCTTTGTCTTCTTACCTTTTACGGTAATCCTCAGTCCTTGGTCTTTTTCAGCATTAATTGCATCATTAAATGCTTCAATAAATAACCGTTAATAATTCGGACTGAAGTGCAAAGCTTATTCAACCTTGTCTGCTCTGATCTGATTATTGTTGAACTGATCTGGAGCTTCGATCTGGTCAGGCTGATGTTCATCGATCCGTTCTGATTTTTGTGATAGACCATATCAGCTTGATCTGCTTTTGTCATGGTTTTACGACTTTGATCGGTCTGATCTGTTTTGTCATATATATATATATATATATATATATATATATATATAAAGTGGCTGCCTAACGGCTTAGCAGCTGCCACGACTTTAAAGCTGTTGGCAACTCAACGGATATAAAAATTAATATTATTATTATTTTTTTTAAAAAAATATCGGTTCCGAACATTGATTAACAGGTTCTGTTGGAACGGTTCTGCCACGACTTTAAAGATGTTGGCAACTCAACGTATATAAAAATTATTATTATTATTATTATTAAAAAATATCGGTTCCGAACATTGATTAACCGGTTCTGTTGGAACTGGAACCGTCGATTCGATGGTGCCGATCTAACGGAACCAACCGATACATTTTCTCCGGATCAGATAGCGGTTCGGAATCGGATTAACCGGTTCCGATTAATCCGATCCGATAAGCACCATGCAATGAGGGTAGCGACAGGAGCATGTAATCGTTTTGATTTCCTATGTAAAACTATTGAACGGGTTCTTGAAATCTTAGTAGGATCAAGATTGATGTCATTTCTAAGGTTTAATCCAATATAAGATATGTTACATATAATATGTTTTTTAATTTTTTTTTCCAGAAATGATCTCTTGAATAAATTAGGAAATTCTATTGTATATGCATGTCATATCATTTTAAATTAAAAATATACTGTATTATATTAGAATATAATCAAATAACAAGAATTATTTTTGTCGAGTGATGGAAACTTAAAAATATAAAATAACGATTATAGTGGATGATATAAAAGTAAATTCAAAGTATATACATTATTGAAAAATATAATAAACAGTACAAATACATCTTTTTCTGTTTTAAAAAACTGAAAATAAATCTCTCATGTTTAGGATAGGGGCGTAAATTAATCGAGTTAATTCGAAAAATATGCGGAATTCATCGAATTTGAGTTTTATTGACGGTTTATAATATTATTTTAGATTATTTGTTCTATGTTTTACGAGTCGTTTATCAATTTTAATATTTTATTAATTAATATAATATAACATATTAACTAAATATATTTCGCTTGAACTCGAGTTCTGTTTGAAGCCAAGTGCACTATTCAAATTTGAAATCAAAATTGAACTCGAATACGAATCCTGAGTCTTAAATTTTACATTCGATTCATTTATACCATGATCAATAGAATACGAAGTTGCGGAAGAAACCCGTGTCTTTCAATTGGTGTCGTTACCAGGATGTCACTGAAAAGGCAGCATGCCCTTGTTATGGTTTAAACGATCATCTGTTTTCTTAAATTCTCAACTAAAATCTTGCAATTTCTTCGTGAAAAGGCCAACATCATACATGGGTACGAAGCCCTTTTCCTCAGAAAACACATCTTCGCAGCCAACAGAACACCACAGCATAGCAGCAGCAGATGAAGCCGCTGTTAGTCTGCAAGAATGGCAGGCTTGGGGCACCACTTCTCCTGTACCCTTTATGGTTAAACAAGTCATTCGGGACTTGAAAATGTTGGAAAAGGAAACCGATTCCCGCATGGCTTTTGACGGCAACCATGGCAGGCTCTCGGTAAACAAAATCCAAACTTTCATCCACTAACCACATAATCAAGCATGTATTATGTTTGTAGTGGGTTTTCTTTGTTGATTGCTTTTGAATATTTCAGTGGCATTGTGGGTCGTCTCTGTTCCTTCTTTTTCCATTTCTTGGGTTATGGGTTTCTTTGGCCCTCTTAATGGGTATTCTTGTTCCTTTTGTGCTACATTTCAGATATTATAATTTCAATTATGTAAAGGTTTACCAATAAAAATTATGGTTAAGTATACTATTTTTATTTGCGTAGCATGCATTATGAAATATAACACAAAATATAACAGAAGATTCAGTCCTCTTTTAGTGGAGTGGAATAGGGTAAAAGGGGATGGGGTTTGATTTGGAGGGTGGGGATGGTAAATGAGACATTGTTATGTTTATTTTATGGATTCTTTAGCTCGCATGTTTGTTGGTTATGGGGAGATCATGTATTGGAATGAAGGTTAGAATCAATACCTGAAAATTTCAGCTACTAAAATTATGTATTGAGATCTAAATAGATCAGAGACTCTGGTTTTGGGAAGTACTTACACCATGATTTTGTTAGGAAGTATTTTGAGACTCTGGAAATTCAGGTGACCAAGTTCTAATGTCATAGAACAAATCATCCATCACATGAGCCTTTATTGGAAGACTGCATACTTGAATACAAGCTAAAACCTCAAATTATATCATATAGCTAGAATCAATAACTGAAAATTTTCAGCTTCTAGTGTATATATTCACACCGTAATGTGGCACACTAGTTGTCTAAAATGCTCGATACTAGCATTACAAGTGTATTTTTGCACTTCTAAAGAATGACGTCAAAGTAAGTGATTGATGAAATCTCAACATTGAGGGACATCATTTGTTAACTTTTTAAGTTCTTTAATTTGTAAGATGAGTTAGGTGTTGATTCTCACTCAGAAAATATAATCTTTTCTGTGTTTTATAGAATACTGTCTATAGTATGACATTTTTGTTTTACTAGTACTGTGGATGCTTCGAAGCACATACCTAAGCCTAATGTTTCCTAGCCTCTAAAAAGAGCGGATTTCTTCATAACTTCAATGGCGACAAACTTCAATAGACCATAAATAACGTGTGTTCATTCCCGGAGACATTGTCCACTTTTCAATTTTTTTTTTTGCATTTTCGCTTTAATGTAAGACCCATTTGTTTTTCAAACTTTGGGTTTTTTTTTTATTTATCTGAATGTATTAGAATATTGAATATGCTTGCCAATTCGAGCAACTGAAGTTATCCGTGATCATTGTTTGTTTTTGTCTGGCTGGATTTAATTTCTTGCAACAACATTTAATTCCCTTTTGTTGGACTTTACAGGGAGACTTCAAGGCGCAAGAGGACAAAAAGCATAGATCAAAATATGCATCTTTAGGCGACTCTGAAGAAAAACTCCAATTCTTTTCTGCTCGACAAATAGCATGCCGGATACTTGGAAGCAGGGGTTATCTGTGTCAGAAGGTACATTGTTTGCTTGTTAAGTGATTTATTTTGGCTGTCGTTTATGCTTATACATGTACAGTGATCAGCGCTACACTTTTTTGAAAGATTAGCATCTCTTGTCTCATGAATTTATTTGGAATTCATGGCTTGATTGTTCTCTATTTCTATTCAGATTACAACTGTTTTCTAATATCGAGATTGATTTTGTTCCAAATTTTGTTAAATAGTGCTGGCTTGCCTCGGAAGATTGTATGTGTTCAAGAGTTACAACTTGTTCGCTTTCGAGTCGACTGCATATCTGGCTATATATGCACCCAAAGGTTGTACTGTATTTCATTTTTCATTCCCATTTAGATCCTTAATTGTTTAATTTTGATTATGTAACATCTGATGAGGATTATTGGATGATGCACTTTCCATTCTTGGCAGGATTTTTTGAGGCAGAATAATACTGGGAAATTATTGTGGCAAGTGTTCGGTGTTCATGCTACAATTTTGTGTTTGTTTGGGATATCTGAACATGAAGAAATGATGTGGAATATATTCAAACTAGAAGGTTTTACGTCTACTTTTGTCTTAGCATATTAAACATTGGTCTTGCAATGGAACTTTTTCTGGATTTTTACATCTTCTCCCTGAACATTTTACCCTAGTTCTGTTTCAAGTCATTCCTGATTTTCATGTTCATGGAATTTATGACGAAGTATGATGTAGAGAAATTCATTTTCCTCTATATCATGTAATCATGGGCTTGGCATGTTGGAAAGATTGTTTAGCAAGCAAAGATGCATCATCATTTCTTGAAGTTTACCAATCGTAAATGCAACCTTTTTTCTTGAAGTTCACATAGGTTCCAGTTACTGTCTTCATAATGACTACTCTTCCATTGGAATCACGAGTTGGCAATTCTTTGATAACAAATGGAATATTTTTCATTATTATTTGTTCACTTTTCCAATGAATACAAGTATACAACCATATACCTATACAATATTACAGAGTTAATTTTGACCAAGAATCCGATTGACCCTTCGACAATGGAATTACAATATGAAAACTAGGTAATTTACAATCCTATATTTCCTTCCATTCTTATAATATCTGACAACTCACACCAACATTCACCCTCAACTTGGTTTATAGATGTCATAAATTCCCAACTTGTCAAGAGTGTGTAAAATATCTTCATGAGACAGCCTTTGTAAGTATACCTCCTAATTGATCTTCTGATTTAACAAACGGGAATCCTACTATCTTGGATTCGAGATTCTGCTTGATAAAGTCTTGATCCACTTAAATATGCTGTGTTGAAGTGGATTATGTCAATAGCTGCCTTGTTGGCACAATATAGATTCATTTCAGAATTCGGTGCCTTGTTGTCATGATATGGATTAATTTCAGAATTAGGTGCGTAACCTATCTTAGTCAATTATTTTCTAAGTCACAGAAGTTCACAAAGTCCTTTGGCCATGCCCCTGAATTCAGCTTCAGCACTGGATAGCACTGGATAGAGCTACCACCTTTTCCTTTCTGCTTCTCCGTGTGACAAGATTGCCTCCTACAAACGTGAGATATCATGGTGTAGATTTTCTATCAGAGACACTACCAGCCCGGTCTGCATCATCAATATAGCCATCAATGAGATGATTGTTCTTGGAAAACACAAGTCTCTTCCACTGGATAGATTTCAAATATCTCAGAAGTTGAATGATAGCATTCATATGCCCTTCACTTTGTGAGTGCATAAGTTGACTCACTATGATCACCGCGTAAGCAATATCAGGTCGAGTGTTAGATAAATAAATTAAATTAGCTTCCCTACTAATCTTTGGTATCTCTCCTTGTTAGTTGGCACCTTATTAGGGTATTCTCCAAGTTTATGATTCTGAATAATTGTTGCCTTATAGTCAAGCAGCCCCACCTCAAACAATAAGTCTAAAACATATTTCCTTTGAAATAGAAATACACCTTCACCTGTCCCCGCTCGTAAAAGTTACATAAAAAATAATACGAAAATGAATAAAATAATACAAGTTTGAGGCTCATCCTAGCACGATTAAGCCTGTAAATGCCTGATTGACTGTTACGACCAACAATGTGGCAGCCGAACCAATTAAGGAAGGAAATAAAGTCTACAAATGTTTCACACATGGAAAATATCGCAACCATGATTTAGTGATTTAGATAAATATCTTGCAGATTTGATAGTGATTTTTTTTCTAGTATTTGATTTGGTTTATCTAGGATTTGATTTGATTTGGTTTTAGGGATTTGATTTTATCAAGATTTTGTGGAAATATATTTGTATAAATAGGGTGGCTTGATAAATTATTAATTAAGAATTAAGTTGATTCAATTTGTCCTTGCCTTCAGTTTATCAAAATTCCTTATTTTCCTCTCGTAAGCACCACTTCACCCTTGAGCACGTACACTTGCAATCATAGGGAATTCTGAAAAGAGTTCGAACCACCAACAGGAACACTCTCATATCTCCCATCACTCTCTAAGTTGATCCTGCACTCATAACAAATTGGTACCAGAGACAGGAGTTATGGCAGACCTACAGACGATCCAGAAGCAATTATCAGAATTCCTTGCCCTCTATAAAGCTACTTGATTCTTTCACGCATTGAGGATCTCTCCTTACAAGTTACAACAACCCAGTCCAACACTGGACCCAACGCCCACGAGATTCCCAAATCCTCCATCGCACGCAATCGTCAACAGCGCACCTAGGATCACGACGGCGGACACAATCCCGCCGCCCATCGCTTCTTCCAGCTGGATTTCCCTCAATTTGATGGCACCACAGACCCTATGGGATGACTGAACCGCTGTGAACACTTCTTCCGCCACCAACTCACAACTGAGTCTGATTTTCATTGAATTAGCCTCGTTTCATCTTGACGGCGATGCACAGTCGTGGTTCCTCAATTTGGAAACAAATATACCAAACCTGACGTGGGTCGAGTTTAAGCATCACTGTCACCTACGTTTTGGGCCACCCCAGCAGTAATCACTTGGGGGACTTAGCCAAGTTCCGCCAAACTGGAACTGTGGATGACTACCAACGTCGTTTTGAACAGCTGGCTGCCCGTGCGGGACCCTTGACACGAAAACAGGAGGTCCAACTAATCCTGAGTGGCTTGCAGAATCATATTGCCATAGGCGTATATATACACCAACCTTCAACACTTACCGGTGCGATGAGCATTGCACGTCTCTACGAAGATTTGCACTTACCACGCTGCGCAGAACCCCCTCCACAGCTCACCACACCACGCCAGCCAACCCGCCAGCCGTTCATCAAACGCCTTACTAAGGCCGAGATGGAGGATCGCCGCAGTCGTGGGTTATGTTTTAATTGTGACGAGGAGTACCATCCACGCCATCAATGCAGAAGATTATTTTGGCTCGAAGGGATAGAGGAGCCCTTTCCAGACACAACCGTTGAATGCACCGAGTCCCCAGAGAAGAAGGATGCTGAAGTTACTCTCCATGCGATCACTGGTTCGGGGCGCGTTCAAACGATGCAAGTTACCGGATCCATCAATAACACGCCACTTCAGGTGTTGATAGATTCTGGCAGTACTCACTGCTTCCTCGATTCTGACCTTGCCAGCGCCATGGGCATCCCTTGCCACCAGCGACCTGGAATCCGAGTTTTGGTCGCTAATAAGCAGCCTCTAGAAAGTTCGGGTGTGTGCCGTGAAGTTTCCTTATCCCTCGGAAGGGAAACCTTTTCCGTGGAATTTGATCTCATCAAACTCGGTGAGTTTAGGGATGTTCTAGGAGTCAATTGGCTGCGTGCTTTGGGCACGATTCAATGGGATTTCAATCTCATACGCCTCCAGTTTATACTGGATGGATCACCCATTCTGCGAGGTATCGCCTCTCACATACCGACCGCGAGGACTTATGCGACCACTCTACTGCCGAACCCGGAGTAATGCAACTTGCAATTATTATTGGGAAAATTCTCGGATTTATTTTCCAAGCCTCAAAGACTACCGCTGCACCGCTCTTTGTGCCATCGGAATATTTTGAAACAGGGTACCGACCCAATTGTCGTACGTCCATATCGATATCCTCATGCTCAGAAGGACGAAACAGAGAAACAATGCACTGATATGCTGGCCCAGGGTATAATTCGACCCAGTACTTCTCATTTTTCGTCCCTGGTTTTGCTCGTCAGAAAGTCCGACAATTCATGGCTTTTCTGTGTGGATTACAGATCTTTAAATGCCAAGACAATCAAAGATAAATTTCTTATTCCAGTCATCGATGAACTATTAGATGAATTACATGGGGCACAATACTTCTCTAAACTGGATTTGCATACCGGTTATAATCAGATTCGAATGGTGTTAAATGATAGAGTTTTACTTATCAAGAACTCTAGATAATTAAATATTTTTATTTTAATATTCATAGGAGTGTTGATAAGTTTGCTAGGAGTTTTAGTTTATCTAAAATAGTATACTAGTTTATCTTTTTATTTGATTAGATTTATCTTCCTAGATTTTAGGATTAGGAGTCTTCTATAAATAAAAGACATATGTTTGTATTTATTTTAAGATTGGAATAATCAATAAAGAGAAGACTAGATTGAGTCTCTCAAATAATTCTTTTCTTCAAACTTACATGGTATCAGAGTTTTAGGTTTGAAAAAACTAAGGTTAAAAGTTTATCAAACCCTAGCCGCTGGCGAGTTGTTGCTATCTCAACTCAACCGCTGGCGGCTAGGCCTTCAAATAGTAGCCGTAAAGCAAATCCTAGCAGCAGCCAATCGCATACACTGTTAGTAATTTCGCGTCCTTTGCTACAGTAACTTTACTACAGTAATTTCGCGACTTTGCTACAGTACTTCGCGATTTTTTTCCCTTGTTTTCGCGGCGTCGTCGGGTTTTTTTTCATCATCTGTTTTAGGGCAGTTGTGAAGATTCTCATGTGCCCAAGTTTGATCTCATAAACATCTATAGCCAAGCTTGAGGGGAGTAGATAATATCAAATCTATTGTTGCAGACGCAATCTCACAAAAGATGAGTAGACGTAGACTAGCAGACGCAGGCTCCCAAAATAAAAGAGGAGACGTAGACTAGCAGACGCAGACTCACAAAAGAGGAGGAGACGTAGACTAGCAGACGCAGACTCACAAAAGAGGAGCAAACGTAGGCTAGCAGTCGCAGACTCCCAAAAGAAGAGGAGACGTAGACTAGCAGACGCAGACTCACAAAAGAGAGCAGACGCAGACTCCAAGAAAAGGAGCAGACGCATACTCACAAACTAGGAGCAGACGCAGATTCCAAGAAAAAGGAGCATGATTCTGAGAAAGAGAAGGAAGTCTCAAACAAATGTTGATAACATCTTGACAAAGGATCTTCACTGTCCTAAATTTGAAGACCTGAGTTCCAAGTTGAGCATGATAAACATATATGACCCAGCTTGAGGGGGAGTGTTGAATGGTAGGGTTTTACTTATCAAGAACTCTAGATAAATATTTTTATTTTAATATTCATAGGAGTGTTGATAAGTTTGCTAGGAGTTTTAGTTTATCTAAAATAGTATACTAGTTTATCTTTTTATTTGATTAGATTTATCTTCGTAGATTTTAGGATTATGAGTCTTCTATAAATAGAAGACTTATGGTTGTATTTATTTTAAGATTGGAATAATCAATAAAGAGAGACTAGATTGAGTCTCTCAAATAATTCTTTTCTTCAAACTTACAAATGGACCTATCCAGCATGCCCTTTACGGCATTCCGGACTCATGGTCATTTTGAGTTCCTCGTCCTACCATTTGGTCTCACCAACGCCCCTTCAACTTTTCAGGCCCTCATGAACTCCATCTTTGCGGCCTATCTCCGCAAGTCTGTATTGGTTTTCTTCGACGATATTCTAATCTATAGTCGTACTTGGAATGACCACCTGCTCCACCTCTCTGAAGTGTTCCAAATTCTGACAAAGCAGCGCCTTCTCCTGAAACGTTTCAGACAATCTCAGGTGGGTTATTTGGGCCACACTTTCTCCAGCAAAGGTGTCTCAGTTGATGAGGATAAAATTTCCGCGATCACTCAGTAGCCTCAACCGACTACACCGCAGGCTTTGCAGGGCTTCTTGGGTTGACAGGTTATTACCGAAAATTTGTAAGGGATTATGGTACGCTGGCCACCCCGATCACCTCATTATTACGCAAGAATTCCTTTGCCTGGTCATTGGAGGCTTCCAGCGCTTTCGAGGCAATTAAATGGGCTCTCACCATTACTCCGGTTTTGGCCTTGCCCGATTTCTCCAGCCCTTTATCATTGAATGTGATGCTTCGTTATCGCCTTATCGGGTATTGGTGCAGTGTTACTACAACACGACCGCCCAATTGCTTACTTTAGTCAGGCCGTTGCCCAGCGACGCCAAAATCTACCTACGAAATTGAACTCATTGGACTAGCAAAGGCAATTCGTCATTGGCACTCTTACTTCTGGGGTCACTATTTTATTGTCAAGATTGACCACTACAGTTTGAAATACCTCTAGGAACAACGTATTTCAAAACCTCCCCGCAACAACGTTGTATTATCAAGTTACTGGGATATGACTTCAGTGTACAATACAAGGCCGGTAAAACCAACGTCGTGGCCGATGCTCTGTCTAGACAGCGCTTGGATGCACACAGTCTACATGTTCTTTTAGTGTCTTCTTGCGATTTTATTAGCACTATTTGAAAGGAACATGAGCATTTCTCCCACATTCAACAGCTAATACAACAAATTCTCACGGATGATTCTCCATGCCCATGGAAGGTCAATGAGGGCGTGCTCTTTTTCAAAGGATGCATCTACCTTTCCGCAGGCTCACCAGTTATTGCTACTATCATCTCCGAACTTCATGATGCACATCATGAGGGTTATCAAAACACCCTACATCACATCACAATAGATTTCTTCTGGCAAGGGATGCGTCGTGACATCCAATCTTATGTGGCTACCTGTATTACTTGTCAGCGCAACAAAGTGGATATTTTACGTCCGGCCGGGCTTTTACAACCACTTCCAATCCCACGACAAATTTGGGCAGATATCTCCATGGATTTCATCGAATGGGCTTCCACCTTCCCATGGAAAATCGGTTCTCTTCGTGGTGATAGACTGTTTTTCCAAATATGTGCACTTCTTACCCATGTCCCACCCCTATTCGGCTGTCTCAGTGGCACGGTTTTCTTTGAGAATGTGGTTAAGTTGCACGGTCTATCAGAGTCTATTGTGAGTGATTGCGATACCGCTTTCACCAACGCTTTTTGGAAGGAACTTTTTCTTCTCCATGGCACCAAACTATGCTTTAGCTCGGCATATCACCCTTAATCAGATGGCCAGACGGAAGCCGTTAACAAAGCCATTCAAATGTATTTGCGCTATTTCACGGGCGAATGCCCCAAACGATGGCCACAATGGTTAGCTTGGGCGGAATATTGCTATAATACCAATTACCACACGCCCTTACGTGCCACACCATTTGAGGTGGTCTACGGGCGACCCCCACCACGCTTAGTTGCCTACTGCCCGGGGCTTTCCAAACTCGAAGCGGTTGACATGGAACTCCAAGAGCATGACAACATGTTAACTAATCTTTGCACTCGCCTCACGGCTGCTCAAAATACCATGAAGCAGCGTTATGATACTCATCATCGCGAGGTCCAGTTAGCTGTAGGAGACTTCATCCTTCTGCGACTCCAACCATACCGCCAAATCAGCCTGGCCACGAAACTAAATAAGAAGCTCGCACCCTGCTATTTTGGTCCCTTCAAGATGCTGGCTTGCGTGAGGACTAATGCATACAAGCTTGAGTTGCTTCTTCGGCAAAACTCCACCCAGTTTTTCATGTGTCTGTATTAAAAAAGTTCCACGGGTCATGTCCCAGCACTCCGTCTATCCCACCGATCGACTTCGAGGAATTCTCCCCATGTCCGTAAGTTGTGCTAGACACCTGTACGCAGCATCGCCGACCGATTTCCATCATTCGTGTTTGAGGGCAAACACGATTCTCAAGTAGCGGGAAATGTTAAGACCAACAATGTGGCAGCCGAACGAACTAAGGAAGGAAATAAAGTTTACAAACGTTTCACACATGGAAAATATCGCAACCATGATTTAGTGATTTAGATAAATATCTTGCAGATTTGATATTGATTTTTTTCTGGTATTTGATTTGGTTTATTTAGGATTTGATTTGGTTTTAGGGATTTGATTTTATCGAGATTTTGTGGAAATCTATTTGTATAAATAGGGTGGCTTGATAAATTAATAATTAAGAATTAAGTTGATTCAAAAATTCCTTATTTTCCTCTCGTAAGCACCACTTCACCCTTGAGCACATACACTTGCATAGGAGTGGGAGTCGGGTTCGGGTAATCGGGTCTAAACCCGACCCGATCGGGTTTTTCCCGAATTTATCGGGACTTTCGGGTATTTGGACCCGATCGGGTAATACCCGATCGGGATTCCTATTTTTCGGGTTCGGGATCGGGACTATGTTTTTGGAATTTTTTGTTCGGGTCGGGTACCCTATACCCGAACCCGATTAGTTTTTTTTTACGACTCTGATTTTAATTTCAACAACTTTATGTTTCTGATTTTCACTTTCAATTCTTCAGTTCTCACTTCTCACTCGCTTCGCTCTCCTCAGTCCTCTCCTCAACGCCGCACACAGCCACACACGCACGTCTGCGTTTCCATCCTCAAAGTCACTCGCTCTCCTCTCCTCAGCCGACCTCAACGCCGCACGCTGCGCCTTCATTCTTACGCCTTCAACGGCTCCAGCGAGGCAGCGACGACTCCACGCTCCAGGTTTTGCATTTCTGTTTTGATTAATGTTTTATGCTTTGTTGTGATTCGGGTGATGGAATCATGGAATGTTTGAGGATTAGTGTTGAATATGTTGATTGTTGGCCACTTCTTTAGTATTTTGGGCAAAATAAATTTTAGGGCTAAAGTTGAGATGTTCAATCGGCTGAATTTTTGTGTGATTTGTTTAATTTCTGTTGTATCTTAGATTCTTATTGACTTTTCTGTTTTGAGAATTTGAGAATTGAGATTGTGTGATTTTTTTCATTTCATTGTTCGACAGTTTGAGAATTGAGAACTTTTTTTTTTGTTTCTTGACTATTGAAATATGGATTTAATATGTCATTTACGGCTATCTATGTTTACCCATTTGAAGCTCTCGTGTTTTGGTGCTGTTTTGGTGCTGTTTTTGGTGATTTTGGTGCTGTTTTCGCTGCATAAAATAGTGCAGATTTTCTAAGAAAAACCAGGCGGGTACTCTCATATCTCCCATTCTCATATCTCCCATCACCCTATAACTCGATCATGCACTCATAACATTGACTAATTTAATCAAGTTTAAGTTGATCCACTTTGAAATTGTAGGCATTATCCTTCCACTGGTCTTGCTTCTACTAAAATATAACTCAATCTTCGATGGCAATGATTCTGTTGAAATGGTATCATGAAAGCCCATGATGATTGGTTCTCAATTCCTTGTTTGTTAATCTTATTGAATGGCACATTAATTGGAATTACTTTTTTGTCAGTTTAATTTGCTTCTTTTGATGTGACTCGCAATTGCTGGTGTTTTTAATTTTTTTGTCATCTTTCTACTTTGGTTCATTCACTGTCCTTGAACAACTTTCGAATAATGAGATGAGAGGCTTCTGATTTTATAACACGATTTTCAGGTAGAAACAAGGTTTGGTGCCTTTATCCAAATAAGAATGCAACAACATTAACTGTTACAGACATTGTTTGCCATTCCAGGGATCTAGAAAGACAAGTAATAGCTGTAACCTTTCTCATGTATATATATTTTAGTCTGGTTGTAAGTTTTCTCATCGCATGCTTTAATCAGGTTGTTATTTTGTATTAAAATTCCATATTTTCTTTAAGTTCATTTGATTTGAATACGCTATGTAGGACCAGTTTGCGGTTCTAATTATCCAAAAATCAAAAGATTGAACTCTGTCATTATTTAGTTTCAACAGCCATGCTTACCTAACGTTAAATATGTCATGTTCCATCAAGTAAGCTTCTGAAAACTCATGGATTATGATAAATTGTTTTTCAAATGACTAGGTTAAGCAAAATTGAAAAGTATCTTTGATTTTTATAAATTATATGCCTTATTTTCTTTGATATCAATCTCCTTAAAAATTCCTTCAAGTCATGGAGTTACACGTGAAAGTATTCTAGTTGAAGTTAACTTGTTTAAAATTCCTTTCATAATCACAATATTTTTTTCCCAAAACAATGTCGTGAAATTTTCCGTTCATATTAAGGTTCTGACCAAATTCGCTCTTCTACCAATAGTAGAAATGCCGAGGAAACGAACTTTGTACACTTGTGTAGTGAGGATTCAATTGTTCAAAGTATGGATTTTCAGAGGACCCTGATTCGTAGAGGATAAGTATTTTATGTTAAAAGGGGTGAAGATACTGAAAATTCAAAGGACCAAGCTTTAATGCTAAGTAATCTTATCTTGAACCTTAATAGCTTGTCTTACCATGTATTGCATTATCAGTATTACTTCATACTTTCTAGCAAGCAGTCCCAGAGATTAGAAATTGACCGTCGTTCTGATAAAGAAAAGAAATTGACTGTCGTGATAGAAACCATGTTATTCTTAGCATGGATTAGAATTCATGTGGAAGTGGTTTTGCTCATTTATGACATTCTGGAGTTTTTTCTTATGAAATTAAAGATATCATTGGGAAGAGGCCCACAGAATGTGGTTACAAAGAACGTGAGAATGAGGCTTAGAATGAGATGCTATGACAAAGAGAGCTAGCATTTAAAGAGTGGAGTGGATTTTTTTTTTTTTGATCGGAAAAAGCATATTATATAAAAGAGTACCAGAGGTACTACGAACTATTACAAAAGTCTAGCCAAGAAAGAAAGGGAATAAAAGAAAGGTCAAGAAGCTAAAAGACAAATCCTAGGCAAAGAGTGGAGTGGATAATGTGATAATACAGAATGTCGTGCTCTTTAAGTTCTTTGCTGTACAGATAATATCCGATAATGGTTGTTACTTTTAACTGCTCTTGCTAGAAATAAGGGGCAAATTCATGGTCCTTGATGATGGTTCATATGGTTTTGCATTTGGAGTGTACGTTTTTATTTTCACCCAATAAATCCTTGAAGTAGCGATACATGGAATCTAGGAACTGGAGAACATATTCTAGAGATGTGAGCAATGCCAGTAATTAAAGGCCAAATTTTTATCTAAGAATATATTCTTCGATATCAATATCCTTAAAAAATCATGTGAGCCATTCCAACCAACTGTTTCTGTTTCTTGTAAAGGAATCGCTTCCCAGGACCTCTGTCACCCTAACTTGTCCTTGCTTACCCATGATTTGATCTATCAAAGTTTTACAGAGATTATTAAGTACATGGTTGTCAAAAATTTAGATTTGTCAATGTATTGAAAAAAATCCCAGCATATTTCAAATTTTATCTGTGGCTCAATGTCAAGAAAAATAGTTCAGCATACTATATATGATCAATGTTGCTTTTCTTCGATTTTGATGTTGTCAATGAACAACACAAAAGAAAGGATATGAAAGATAAATTGATAGAATGCAAAGGGTCATGTGACTTTTGACAGGGCCAAACGAAAGTGCAACTCTTTGATATTAGATAACAATAAGCCTGAGACGAAGTGTAGTGGACCTGTAAATGATGAGAACAATTCGGTATGACCTAAATTATGTTTCTGTTCACGGTTTCGGAATACCAAAAGATGCAGGATCTTTTACAGGATCAAGTATTTGTATTCAATGAATTACAAATAAGAGCCTATGCAGTGGCCCTTTGGTCTATAACTTTGTACAACCTATCATTTCTGGCCAAACTGCCCTGGATTCAATTTTGATGTTGCGAGGTAGGATTAAGAAAACAATAATTGCAGCTTCATCGGATAAGTGGATTTAAACACTAGTATTTTGAACATGACATTTATTTTAGCTGACAAAGTTTTTGAGCAATGCATTGTTAAAGATTAGACATAGTAATACAAAGTATACTCATCACATGATGAATGTGTAATTTGATCTCGACCTGCAGGATCAGTTTTAAAATGCTTTTAGTTATTCCCTTTGATGTATTGAGGAATGTATCTCTTACTTTGAGTTGAATGCCAATTTAATGTTATCTTATTTCCCAGGAAAATGGAGATGACACCATGCATTTTATCTTTATTGATGGTACTTGGAACAATTCAAATGCAATGTTTAGGCGTTTGCAGGTATTTCAGCAAACATTATGTTTTCGTACTTTTCACCAAGCATCTTTCTAAATAAACTTTCCTGATATTTCATCTTGGAAATTTCTTTAAGTACGAATAACTAATATTGATTTGGAAAGAAGGTCGAGCATTGGCGCAACGGTAAAATTGCTGTCATTTGACCTGGAGGTTATAGGTTTGAGTCGCGTAAACAGTCTCTTTGCATTTCAAGGGCAAGGCTGCATACATTAGGCCTAAAGTGATCCGACTCATTCCCGGCTCCCACGCATAGCGGGAGCTTCCTGCGCCTGGTTCATCCTTTAAAGAAGGGTTGATCTGTTAATACCAGTTTCACTATGATGTGCAGTTTTTGATTCCTTGATCGTTTCTTCTTTGTTTCTTTTTCTCCTGCAGAATGGGATTCAACAACTTTATGGCTTGTTTCCACGACCCCAAACGTTATCGTTATTTCCAGAAATACTATATAACTATATTTTAGTTTAACCCTGAAGATAATATATTTTAAAATAGTTTTATATTATGATGTGATACTAATATCAGATAATTTTTAACATGATTCAACATTTATTGTAAAAATTATTTTTTCCCATAACAATACCAAACATATCATCCTCGCAAATTATTTCTCTAAAATCCTTCCTCCGTATATAGAAAATGAGGCCAAACAATGCCTTCGATTAACACACGAATCAAGATTTAGGCATAATTATATCTTGAACTTGTATTTTATGCAGGAGCGAGCTAAATTAATCTGGGGAAATGAACTGCATTGCATATCTCTGAACACTGGTGTATCCTCGATGCACAAACTTAGGTACACCTGTCAGATTCTCATATAATATAGTGTCAAAAGCTTTGTGAATCTACTGCCATTTTGAGCCTCGTTCATATATATGATTTCGTGTTTGAGTTTCAGACCCCAACCATCGTGGGATCGCACATGCACAGCAGCTGCAGCAATTGGCCTACTTTATGAACTCCATCATGTTCAAGAATTCAGTTTCTTTGGATTGGACAAACAGGCGGAGGCCATTGAAAATTCGTTGGAGCTTTTGCTAGAAGCACTCACAACACGAAGGCTTCGAATGGGCAGGTCCATCTCTCGTAGAGGAAGACACAATGATGACATTTGCTAACGACAATGAAGCTAATGTTGCTACATATACATACCTACATACATACATATATATATGTGTGTGTGCATTTATATACATACATATATGAAATATCATGAGGACTGGTTTTTTGCAAGTTCCATGTAATACATTAGAGAAGAAAGAGATGGCAGTGGCAACAATGGATGCCCAGGATCAATCTTTATTTCTCTGGGAACTTTAATGAGTTCTGAGATGTTCCATTGCTCATATTTTTGTAGAACAATTCAACATTATTTCAATAATCGATGTTATTATAAGCTCATAACCAGAAAAGAGATGCACATTAATCTGAAAAATACAACTCAATGTTCCACTATCTATAAAAGACTTTTACAGCTAGGAGACAAGATCCTAATCTAATCTCTATTCTATAAGTTAACTAAACTAAAGACTTGATGATACATATATCTTAGTTTAAAATAATGTAAACTCTTGATACACACTCCTTCAAGTTAGAGTATACAAATTGTACATTCCTAGCATGTCTACGGATTTTTCGAACATCGGCTTAAACAAGCCTTTTATCAATATGTCTGTAGTTTGTTGTGAGGTTGACATATGAACTATGTCAAAGAAGCATATTTTACATTGAAATATTATTTCTTATTTTAAAAATTTCAAATTTGACATATTATCATGTATAATCCTTATGAACAAGTATACAACAAAATATATTGTCGACAACTATAAATTAAATAAGGCAAAATATATTTTTTTCATTATTTATGTTTATCTCTTTGCGATTTTATCCATTATGTTGTCAAAATTGAGTCGTTGTACTATATATTTCACTTTTTAGCAATTTTGGTCACATGTTTCACAATTTAGTTGTTTTTCTATGGAAGTGCTTGTGTGACACTGGGCATGTCGATATCATCTTAACGCAACACAGAATAGGATTATAAATACCAAAAAATAAAGATAATGGACCAAGAATGAAATTTAACAATATAGATAACCAAAATCGCAAAGAAATATAGAGGACGGAGAAAGCAATTTTCTCATTAATTAATATTGGAGCTAGCTTTTAGCTTCAAATTTGAGTGCTTGAGAGTTTCAGTCAGTTGATTAAATATTTAAGTAACTTTAAACCGCAAATTTAAAAATACGAGAAGTGTTAAGCTAATTGATTTCAATATAGGATTTTTATCAAGATTTTCTTTGCAATTTACCAATATATAGATATAGTAAATGGTGTTCTTCCCCCCATTAAAAAGGCCGTCCACAATTATTTTTCAAGTTTATATATTAACCATATATATATGCGACGTAAAGGTTACTATTCTAATGAACAGTAACCTTTACGTCCTTTTTCTTTTTTTTTTTAAACAATTTTTTTACTTTTTTTCTTTTGTTTTTATTATTTATTATTTTTTATATTAGGTATTGTTCGAACAATAAACGTCAATCCTATTTTTTTTTATTTTGTTATTTATTATTTTTTTGCATGAGTATTGATTTGTTTGGAAAGATTTGACCCTTGACCCAACTGTGCATCATTATCTCAATTTTTTAAAATTCAAAAAGTTTTCTTTTTTTTTTTTTTTAGAAAAAAACTTATTGATTTTGTCAAGTATGAATTGATTTTTAAAAAAACAGGGAGTTCAAAATAGGATATCATTGTGGCAAATTTTAATAATAATTATTTATAAAATATTTGGAATGATGGATTTGATTTGACACTTGACCCAACTGTACATCGTTATCTCAATTTTTAAAATTCAAAATGTTTTCTTTTTTTTTTTTTAGAAAAAAACTTGTTGATTTTGTCAAGTATGAATTGATTTTTTAAAAAAAATAGAGAGTTCAAAATAAGATATCGTTGTGGCAATTTAATAATAATTATTTATAAAATATTTGGCATGATGGATTTGTGGTAGATTACAGCTCGTCAATATCCTAAAATAACAATGCAACTACAATAATAAACATTAAATATAATTTCTCTTATGCGATGCTCGTTCCTGCTATGAGATATCGAACACATATCTGCATTATGATATCTGATGTCATCACTACTATAATGCACTTTGTAGATGACTTTTGTTTAGAGGTCTATTGGGCACTACTAGAATATCATATGTCAACTTTTGCTATGGTGCACTGTTGGGAATGACTTTTGTTTAGTCCAACCTATTTATTGTTATATATGTACAATTATGTATATTCAATACGTATGAACCATCTTTTTATTTTCTTGAACTGTCTGTTGAACTTGTGTCGGACGCTTTGTTGGACATATATACCAGATTATAAGCTAATTGGCACCACGCCTTGCGTGGTGCCAAATTAACTAGTATATATATATATATATGTGTGTGTGTGTGTGTGTGTCAGTATGTGTGTATAGTAACATATTGTGGTAGAGATATAATTTTTGTTTAGGGGGACCAAAATATTAACTTAAAAATGAAGTGCAAAAAAGATTTTAAGGGGTCAAAATATAATTTTAGAGGTATAAATATAATTTTTGAGAGAAAACTACAAATTTTGAAGGTATTATTTAGGGTAATAAAAAAATTGTTTTGCAAGGGAGGGCATAACGTGGCTCCACCCCTGATGACACAGACACACACAAATGATTAATATCCCTTTTGAACTTTTACCATTCCTCCTCCGTTATTTTCTCAAAATCTTTCAACACAAACAAATCCCTCCCTCTTCTCCATGTCCACACATACAAAACAAAGAAAATATATCCACCTTTTAAAAAAAAAAAAAGGAAAATAAACACAAATACCAACTCTCTGAAGATCGAGGGTTGTTTGTCGTTTACAATTTTTAATTATTTTGAAGTTCCTGCTATAATTTGTGAATCTCCACAAGAAAGAAAGCAATAAAAAAGGGGAATGGGTTTCAAGCAATCCTTGCGTCTCTCAATTTTCATCATTGTGGTTGGCTTGGCCTTGACTTCCTCGTCCTACATTTCAAGTAACTTTTACATTATATGCATGGATGCATAATAATTATACGTATAAATATATCAATTTCCATGCAAGAACACATAAAGAATTTGATTTAGGGTATTCGGTAAAATTATCTGTTACGTGTGTATTAATTATTAGATTTTATCGTTATACTTTTTGCGTAGAATGATTTCTACTTATCCCCTTATATATATCTCTTGAGGTAGTGGTAATTGACCCTGGTATCGATAATAAACAATTTACCTCTTGTTGTCCCTTGTTGTTTGTAAATATGCATTTTACATTGGTATATCTACTCATATAGTTTGTAGACAATGATGTATTATACGCATATTCACAAATTACAATGGACAAACTCTCTATCTTCACAAAGTACATGGGATAAATTAGCTATTTTCAAACCACATAGGGTAAACTAGGTATTTTCAAACTACAGAGAGTAAACTGTCTATCAAACCCCCACATGGTGTAGTTGTCAATTACCCCTATATCTCCTCGTCGACGATTTCATGGTTGCTAGTTAAGGTAATTTTATTAAGGTACATTCTTATTTTTATTTTTTTCTTATTTTGTTTATATGTATTCTTGTGCAGATGATGTAGTTGATCCTCATGGATCGATGGGCCGTTCCCTTCTGCAACAGAAAACGAGTAAGGACTTCTCTTAGTCTCCACAAATTTAATTATACATGTGAAATGGAAATAAAATTGTAAGAAAAGTTATTTGCATGCTTTTAATCTATTTGAGAAGAACGTATAATTTCGTTCATTATTTGGAATTAAAAAAAGAATATGTGAAAGCAATATTATGTCGGGATAAATTTGCTTGAAATTTAATTTGTGTATGTACATTCTAAACACTCGTACTAATAAATTCTTAATTGTTACTTATAAAATCTGCAGCTTGCTCAGTAGATTTTGAGAAGATGAACTACTCGGTGATCACAAGTCAGTGCAAAGGCCCGAATTACACGCCCGAACGATGCTGCACGCCGTTGAAGGTGTTGTTATGCCCAGTTAAGGATCAAGTAAATGACTTGAAGAGCAACTGTGCTGATACCTTTTTCAGTTATGTCAATCTCTATGGAAAATATCCTCCGGGACTCTTTGCCTCTTTGTGCAAGGAGGGCGAGCAAGGCCTCGATTGCCAGTCCGTGGAGCAGCCGCCACCACCGAGGAGCGATGCTTTTCGTGGTGGTGTTCAGCCGGCTTTACTGATGATTATTATTGCAGGATTGGTGTTGGTTGTGTTAAGCTGATGATTATTTTGGACCTCTTTTTTTCTTTTCTTTGAAGACTATGCATATATGCATGTGGGTTATATAATTTCCTCCATTTGTTTCTTGGACTATTTATCATGTGGGAAGTTTGTTATTCTATGAGTGAGAATTGGGGATTCATGGGAGAGTTTAATTATTTTTATTTTCGTTTGATAAATGTAGTACTCGTGCTCTTGACTTACGAATTCACCAGCTCTGGCTTGTAACGAATATAGGGGAAATTACAATTATCTCTCATTTGATTGGGCATAAAAATATATAGCAGTGGAGATATACGTTATTTTTTAAACTAAAAAGAGAATTAGTAAAAAGGTTATTATGAATTGAATACACTACCGTTTGAAGTGATGTATATGATAAGTAATGTAATGATTAAAAAGTTGTGAAATGATTGTAAAAATAGTATGTGATAAATTATATAATGTTTGATTGGAGGATAAGATTGTTGATAAGGATTATTATTTGATAAAATGACAAAAATACCCTCATTATTATAATAATAAAATATAACATTAACTATAATATATATATATATGTATAATAATAATAATAGTATATATAATATGTAATAATATAGATTATTATTACATTATAATATAAGAATAAAATATAAGATTAATTATATAATAGATAGAGATACGTATGTATGGATAGAGATAATAAGAGTATAGAAGATGTAAGAAGAGAGAGGATTAGGATATTAGAATAGAAGAATAATAAAGAGATTATAATATTAAAAAATAAAAAATAATAATAACCAGAATAATAAAAAAAATATATATTAATATATATATAATCATAAAAATATATATATAATATAATATTAATATAATACAGTAATCATAATATAAAATAATCATAATCATAATATAAATATATTTATATATATATATAATAACATTAATTATAATATATATATATTAATATACTTGGGTGTATGTATATATATAATAATAATAGTATATATAATTTATAATATTATATATTATTATTACATTATAATATAATAATAATAAATATATTATAATATTAATAATCATAATAGTATATATATATTGTTAGGATCGATTCAGAGTGTTTAGAGGGGGGTGAATGAACACTCCTTCTAAAATTTAATCCCGTGTGATTTCTTTCGGATTAGTGAAAGAAATCTGTTTCTTAATCAACTCTTTTATAGAACAGACCACTGAATGTATAAGTGCGGAACGGTCTGATCTTATAAGAGCGGCTCGATGGCTTGAATGAAAGAACAAGTGCAGAACGATAAGAACACAGAAAATGTTTCTGGAAGTTCGAAGGTGGTGTAATCCTTCTACGTCTCCCCTTCTTCCAATTAAGGAAGGTTTATACTAGAAGACTTTGATTTATACAATCCTGTTGTATAAACCCGATTCAGGCTGGATTTACCCCACTACCAGTCTGAAACTCCTAGTCACTCGATCTGTTCAGACACTCTCTGTCTGACAGTTACAATTTGTTTCTCACTTCTGTTTTTCAATACAGACTACACAAGATGCGCACAGTGATCCTAAATGATCAATATTACAAAGTAATCGTGCTTTAAGAATAATTTCAGCTTGAGAGCTTCTGAGCTTGTAAGCTTGTGCTGATTTGCTTTCTTGTGCATTTTTCGATTGAACAGTCTCTTGTGTCCTTGTATGTCTGTGTCTTTTTTTTCTGTATTGTTGTTGCATCCTTTTATAGTTGCATGTACCAACGACATTATTTTCCTTAATGTGCAACTCTTGACTCTGCTGATTCTCTGAGTAAGCTACAGTCTTCTTCTTCAGGATACTTGCCGTTCTGGTTCATGCTTTCGGCGACTGTCAGGTAAGCTCTTCTTTGTCTTCTTACCTTTTATGGCAATCTTCAGTCTTTGGTCCTTTGTAGCATTAATTACGACATTAAATGCTACAATAAATAGCCGTTAATGATTCGGACTGAAGAGCCAAACTTTATACATCCTTGACTGCTCTGATCTGATAAAGATTGAGATCGATCTGAAGCTTCGAAAAAGTCAGTCTGATATCCATCGATCCGGTCTGATATGTGATATGTCTTATCAGCTTGTTCTGTTTTGAGCTATCGATCTGGTCAGTCTGATTACCCTCGATCCGGTCTGATATGCTTTGTCATCTTATCAGCTTGATATGTTTTGGGCGATCGATCTGGTCAGTCTGATTTCTCTTGATCCGGTCTGATATGTTTTGTCATCTTTAAAATCTCATCGATAAGGTTCGGAACTAACATATATAATCATAAT
The DNA here is from genome assembly GCA_907163345.1 of Haberlea rhodopensis. Lineage (NCBI taxonomy): Eukaryota > Viridiplantae > Streptophyta > Magnoliopsida > Lamiales > Gesneriaceae > Haberlea > Haberlea rhodopensis. Next base: position 959,186 of record CAJQUN010000136.1, on the reverse strand, counting down.
AGTATATATATAATATAATATAATATTAATATAATACAATAATCATAATATAGAATAATAATAATCATAATAAAATATATATATATATATAATAACATAAATATATATATAATCATAATATATAATAATAAACATAGTAAATATATATATATATATATATATACGTGCATGTGTATATATACATATATATAATAGTAATAATAAGAATAATATATATATAATATATATAAATTATTATATTAATAACATATAATAATTATTATTATTACATAATAATATATATATTTATGCATATATAATAATAATAATAGTAATATATATAATTTATATATATTATTATTATTATATATATATACACACGTGCGTGCATGTGTGTATATATATATAATAGTTATAATAATAATAATAATAATATATAATTATTTTTTGGCTGGAATTTCAAATTTTGAGATAGTGAAAAAGGCGGGAAGGGATATTTATGTCATTTTGTTATAAAGTGGGATTAGAGTGTGATAAATAGGGTGGGATAATTTGTGTTAAAAATCGAAAAAAAAACATGGGATATGATAATAATACAATGATTAAAAAGTTATATAACACTCCAAACGGAGCCTAAATGTGTTGTTATTATGCATAATTCAGTTTTGTGTCTACAGGAATAGATTTAAAAAAAACATTTATGGTAGGATTATATATGCATATAAGCATATATCTATATTAAATATCACTCTAATTTCTCAGATTATATTTTGATAAGTTATTTTTACATAAACATTAACTTGGTAAACTATCTCAATAGCTTGCGGATATCCAGTTTACAAAATAAATTATTTCCATATATGAATTTATTTTAATTTAAGTCAACTTTAATGTAATTAAAATTAGGTTTTCATTAAAAAGTTTTCAGGTTCTAAAAATCCTAATTATTTGTTTAAAAAATTATTGACTTTAAATTAATGAGATTACTATTTTAGTTAAAAATTTGTAAAGCAAGCAGTGGAGATGGCCGAGTTGGTCTAAGGCGCCAGATTAAGGTTCTGGTCCGAAAGGGCGTGGGTTCAAATCCCACTCTCCAGAATAATTAGTTTCGCCTTTTTTATTTGGGCAACTAAAGGGTTCTCAACCCGATTCCCACCCTTACTTTAGACCCAAACCAATACTAGGCCCAGTTGGGCCCAGCTACGACACTTTCCATTTTCAACTTCTTTTCCTTTTAATTATGTAAAAATAGAAATAAAAATAAAAATATATACTTTCCTTCTAATGCAAAATACTCTTCCAAGTTCCAACTAAGATTACTTCATTAAATCTTCTTTCCCAATTAATCAAATCCCAATTTCCAATTTATAAGTTAGTTTTTTTATAAATAATTAATATATACATCACAAACTCTATTATACATTCAAAATCTGAACATTATTTTATTTTTTCAACATATTTTCTTTGTTACGTTCTTCAATTCACAAGGTTTCATTAGAGTCTCTTTATCAAGGTTAGAAGGGCACTTGTATCTCTCTTCTTGTTTTATATTTCTTGAGTTTGATATGTAGTTGAAGTTTGAAATTCATCATATATGATCAAAGTTTTATAGTTTGTAAAGATTATTCAAGTTAAAAGAATTTTTATTCTAGTATTCGTATTAGTTTCTTATATATATATAATTTGAGGGAGGAGCTGCCCCAACCATCTTCTTAAATTCGCGCAGATCATAGGTCATTTGATATTGCATATATGTAGGTTTTTACATGTATTTTTTGTGAAACTCGCATAATATGCATGAACTCCCCAACCATCTTCTTAAATTCGCCCAGATCATAGGTCATTTGATTTTGCATATATGTATGTTTTACAATGTATCTTATGTGAAATCCGCATAGTTTGCATGTAAAGATTTCATGCTATATAATTAACTAAATTTTCCTATAATTTCCCATTCTTTTTGTTTTTGTTGTAAAAACCACATTTATTTCTTCTGCTACGCTATATGCATTTTTTTAATTATTTATAATTCTGTTTTGTTGGTTAATGCAGTTGAAGTTAAAAAAATATTAATAATGGGGGGAGATAAGCCAATAATGACCATAATAATGAGAGGAACATCGGTGGTGTCGCTTATGATAGCAGCCATTGTGATGTTTGTAAGCTACCAGAAAGTTGAGGCAGAGTCCTACATTTTTGTAGCCAGATATAACCAGTGGAATGGTTTCATGTAAGTATTATTATTAATTCTTTATAATATATTTTCCTATTAAATTAATTTTCTTACTTATTATGTTAGTCTTACATTAATATATCTGGAATTTGAAAATCTAACTTGACTCCCTTCTGTCTTAAACGATAGGATATATAACCTCATCTCGAAAAATACGGTCGAAACGACATAGACCAGCGTCAAGATTTCCTTAATACAAACTGATAGTGCCTTCAAAAACTTTCGGCTACAATTAACGTACAATATGATCCTTTCATATGATTAAATATATGTATGTATGTATGCAGGTTTTCCGCACTTGTAAGCACCATAGGATGCATTTACAATCTTGGAATCTTATTCATTCCATCTGGTAGCCAACTCTGGAAAACAATAATCCTACTAGACGTGGTATGTAATTAATATATTTTTATTTACATAAATTATACAACTTCTTGGAATGCAATGGAATGTCATGTGCATCAGGCCTAAAGTTGTCCGACCCACCTCCCGCATATATTCGTGCACCGAGCTTTACCCCTTTTTGTGCCCGTCAATTAATTTTAAATTTTTTCTCTAGTAATTGGTATATTTTGGAGAGCTAAATAATATATTTGAAATTGAATTAAAATTTCCCATTTAATAATGGAAACTAACTTTCCAACTCTCACCCTTCAAATATTTTTTAAATCTCTTGTAACTATGGTATTTAATATAATTATATTTTTCGTTCGTATTATCCAAGGTCAAAATTATTTTAATCTATCTTATTTGCAATATACTGAAAAGAAACCCTCAATTTATCAGTTTTAGACGTTTCTGTTCCAAATAATAAACCATCCTTATAAATAATATAGGAAAAGGAACGCGAAAATGTAAGATTGATAAGTAAACTGTAATTTTTGGTGGGTAAAATGTAATTTTTTTCCAAAAAAAAAATCTTTTTTAGGTTAAAATTATTTATTTTATTTTATTGCAAACCCCCATTGCCCAGATGTGCATCCGTCCTTGGATATATGTTGTCAACAATAAATTTATTTATTAATGGAATATAAAGATAACACTACCAATAGCAAAAATCTTGAAAGAACCATAAGAAAAATGGGATTCCTGCCTTATATTCCCTAATAATTCAATCTACTAATTTTTTTTATTTTTTATTTACTGAAAATATGAAATTTTTTTGTGTAGATCATGAACATCCTAGTTGGTGGCACAAGCCTTGGAGCTGCATGGCAAACATTTTTCCTATTAAAAGATGGGAATATTCATGTGGGATGGACACCTATCTGTGGTGTGGTTCCTTATTTTTGCAGCAAAATATTGGGATCTCTTATTACAAGTACCTTAGGATTCTCACTCACTTTTGTGCTTCTCATGTGCACTCTTCATGTTAGTGTAGATCCTTTTCTTGTGGAAAATTAATCTTAATTTCTTCAACAATTTTTAGCATTCTTTAAGGTTTGGCTGGTTAGCCTTTAACAGAGTACAGGAGTTAGTATTATCTTTTATAATCATTTTTATCATATGAAATGTTGAATTTCGAGTTTTTATTTCGGGTTTTTGGATATAAGATTTTGTATTTTGTAGAAAAAATATTGTGAAAAGTGTTGTTTAACAATATAATATGTTTTCATTTATATATTTAAAAGATTCAAAAATACACTATAGTTTGATTATTTTATTTGGTTATCGTGTATCTTTAATGGTTAATATTTTATTGACAACAAGATTGATTAATCTAGACCTAGGTTTCTGAAATCAAGTTATTGAATGTTCCGAATAAATTCCGAAATTCAAAACTAGATGTTATCCAATAAAAACCTAAAATTCCTAGTAATAAACCAAAATTCCCTACACGTTTAGACAATATATATTTTCATTTTTATACAACATATATTTTCATTTTTATAAAAAAACAGAAACTTGATTTATTATCATACTGGGGTAATATTTTTACTATTTTGATTTGTTTAATGTAATTCACTCACACACAAAATAAACCACGAATTAGGCGAATTAATTAAATAATTATAAGAATGAAAATATAATTAACGTATAAAATAAGTCTACTAATCAGAGAATTTAACTTTGTAGCGCAACAATTGATATAATAATTTTTTTTCAATAAAATGTATTAATCAAAAGGGAATAAAATAATAGTTGAAAAAAATATAAATAAAATTTAATAATAGGCGGTTATACATTAATAAATTAAAACAATTAATTGTAAATTAGTCAACTATTTTCACCAAAATGAATTTAAAAAAATTGGCGGATCATATGAAGTGCGACTTTAGACTGCTAAAACGTTTTTCCTAATTCCAAAAGACTAAATAAAAGTCAAGTCACCCAAACAAATCCTTACTCAAACCCTGGTTTTCAATTCTCTGAGCTAAGCAAAATCTCGCCTTTATCTCTGTGTGAGCCATTTATTTTTTTACCCTTCAGCAGCTATGGCATCTGGGTCATCGGATCGAGGCGGAAATTCGGGCTCAAAAGGATTCGATTTCGCATCTGATGACATCCTCTGCTCCTACGAGGATTACGGTAATCAGGATGGGAATAATGGAATCCACTCCGACTCTTCGATCGGAATGAATCCTAATAAGGTATACTTCTGTTGGAGTTTCTTCTTATCTTATTTGTGTGTGTGCGTGTTTTGTTTGCGTCGGTAAGGGGCAATTTGTTTCTTAATTGTTTATCGATTATTTTCCTGCTTAGTTACATGTTTTCATCTAGGAATCATTTTAGATTTTAGGTGTTGAATTTTGTGTGCTCGTGAGATTAATATAAAATAGGGTTTTGTTAGAGGAATCTACTTTAATTAGTTGCATCTTTTTACATTGTAGCTCAGAAAATTATTTTTTGGGTATAGCTGTATTTATGCTGTATGAAAGATAGTTGGGTTTGCATCAAAGAGTGCTTTATTTTCCTCGTGCGTTACGTTTTCCTTGAGTTGATGCATGAAACAAGTTTGCCCGAGGATTCTATGTTTTAAATTCCCTCATGCAGCTATAAAGTGTTGTTGTGGCTCGACTGTAAGTGATGGAATAGCCTTGACAAAATATGAGAACTGAGTTAATCAGCTAAGCTTTGACAATCCTTGATCCCACTTGATTAGACTTTCATATAAAATTATCACGGTCGTGCTTTTTGGGCAGTTATCGTGTCCTAATTTGATGATTTGTTATTGACTGCTACTTTTGAACTGGTAAACGAAATTCTTTGTGATGAGTCTCTACTCAAAATTAAGCAGGAGTTTCACAAAAGCAGAATGGCTAGGACATCTGTGTATCCTAATACGACTTATAGTCCACCTGAAGAATCTTCATTTAATCAAGATGTTGTCTTGACTGTTGATAAGACAATGAAGAAATACACTGACGATCTCATGCGTTTCCTCGAGGGAATTAGTTCGAGGCTGTCTCAGTTGGAATTGTATTGTTATAATCTTGACAAATCTTTTTCAGAAATGCGCACCGACCTAGTTCGTGGTCATGAAGAGTCGGAGTCAAAGCTGAAGTCTCTAGAAAAGCACATGCAAGAGGTCTGTATTTGAATTTCTGTATATTGCTATCATGCCTCTTGAGGTCTGTACATAATGTGAGTCGTTTATATGTTTAACTTAGTGTGACATGCAACAGCGCTTTCTGGAGATTTATACAACTTTTGGGAGAGACTCCTTGCTAAATGGTGGCTGTTACAGTCCATCAGGACAGTCCAAATTCGGTTCTTTTGTCTATATTTCTTGTCCCACTAAATTATACCTTGTTAATATCTTTTGGCTCCAACATTATTTGCATTGTCATAATTAGTTTGAACCTTGTCATGAATGTTGATTCACTGTTGTTATGTTAATATAAATGATGATGTTTTTTTTTGTTATGCATGCAGGTTCACAGGTCTGTGCAGATATTAAGGGATAAGCAGGAACTTGCTGATACTCAGAAGGATCTAGCTAAGCTTCAGCTTGCACAGAAGGATTCCTCTTCAGCTGCGCGTAACGAAGAGAAACCTTCTCCACTTACTTCTGAAGAAAATAAAAGTGAGAATTCTTCCGATGTCAGAAGTCAGCAATTGGCCCTTGTGCCACACCAAGAGGCCCCTCAACCGTCTCGCCCTGCCCGACCAGTTGAGTATCAGCAGCCATCCATGACACCTCCATCGATGCCTTCCCAAACTATGCCACAAATACAAGCGTATTACTTACCTCCACAAATGACTAATCAACCTGTCCCATTTCATCCATCTCAGACTCAATATATACCCGCACAAACTCAACTTCAAGACTTCTCTAGGATGCCACAGCAGCCAACGCAATCTCAGGTTAACCAGGGCCCCCAGGTTCAGTCATTATCTTCATATCAACAGCAGTGGCCTCAGACACAGCCCCAGCAACAGCCTGTTCAACCATCCCAGCCAATTATGCAACCACAGATTAGGTCCTCATCGCCAGCAATTTACTCATCCTATCTGCCTAATCAATCAAATCAGTCTCCTGCAGAATTAACTCCGAATAATATACCCATGCAAGTGTCCTACGTGGGGGCAGCTCAACCAGGTCCTGTTGGTCCCGATGCGATTCCATATGGTTATGGTGCTGCTAGCAGACCAATTCAACAACAGCCTGTGTCTCAAAATCTCAAGACTGGTTTTGTTTCTCAATCAGGAGATGCATATGTGAATAGTGGGCCTCGCCCAACACTTCCCCCTGGAACTACTTTTATGATGTTCGAGGGAGAAGGAGGGAGGGCACATCATCCTCCTTCACAGCCTCATTTTCAACAAGGTGCTTATCCTCCTGCCAGTATCCCTCTGAATGCACAGCGGATTCCTGGTGCTAATATGGTGGTCCCTCAGTCCACCCGCAATCATCCCTACAATGAGGTGATTGAGAAAATGGTTAACATGGGTTATAGGGGTAATCATGTTGTTGGTATCATTCAGAGGCTCGAGGAGAGTGGTCAGCCTATTGATTTCAATACTGTACTCGACAGGCTGAATGGACACTCTTCTGGAGGTTCTCAGAGAGGATGGTCCGGTTAAAACATCTTGGAATTCACCTGATTGCAAGTACTATTTCTGTGTTTCCTGTACTTGTGAAATGAATAAAGGATGACCATATATGTGTTGTTTTGTCAGATATATTTCAGGGCTAAAGAGATTTGTTTTTGTTATGTAATCTCGTACCTGAAGTTATTACTGGTTGTATTACATGCTTTGATTTATTACGCAAAGTAAAGACTGGTGTGGATGTATTGCTTAGAATTTTGATCGTTCTCACTTGATTGCGTAGTTTGATGTATTGCTTAGACTTTTGATGGATTTCACTTGATTGCGTAGTTTGATGTATTTTGTTCAACAGCTGTCATTATGGTGATTAGACGACCAATTGTTTTTAGTCTAGCAAGAAATTTCAAGCTAATGATCGTGAGCATTCAGCCTGTGGTGTTCTCTAGCTGGCATTTGAGGTTTTTTGCATGGTCCTGTAAAATTCCATATGTGAGGAGTACCAAATCCTGCACTTCTTAGCACCGTGATGAGAAGCTCAACAGCTACCCAAATTACTACTACAGATGAGCAGAGAGGGAGATCATTGCAAGAAGAGAAGAAATCGGCCATCCCGGAAACGCTATTCCCCTGAAATCGTTTGGTGCAGTCCTCTGCCTGCGCTTCTATCTTAAATCAGTTCTTGAGAAGACACGGCCCTTCATATCCGATGCTCTTACGAATCATTTCCAATTTTAGCAGTAGAAGCTCAAAAGGATCGAAGATGGGTTTCTTGGATAAGGAAAATGTATTTGCTAGCTTATTTAAGACAACTAGCAAGAGTAAACGCCAGGTATATAGAAGTACCTGCAACCATCAGGGCTGTACAGAGAATACACCATGATTACCAATACACGCGCAATCGTCTTAATAAAATGGCTCTATGTGTAAAATCGGCGGTGGTGAATCTCTAGTGGTCCACGGCGAACCCACATCCTGAAGGGTGGTAGTTTGTCGCCCATGAACAAGCGTTCTTCCAAAGTAATGACCACTAGTTCCTAAGGAAATGTGTAAAATATAGGTGCAAGCTGGAAATCAGATGTTGAATTCCCACACCTTACTTGTCCGCTGAATTTTCCACTAACATTATTTGACCCCGCCGATATGCATAAAAAGGAAAACATACTAAAGAAGTACATTTCCTAAACAAAAGTATTAAGGGAAAACACATCTCCTATATTTACTTATATTTGCGTTCTTGAGTAACTTATCTGCATTTTAGTCGAAAATGACTGTTGTGTGTCCATTGTAAAATTGATGACTTAGCCAAGAGTTAGTCCTCAGGATTGGAGAATTTTCTCCACGTTTGAAATGAAGAGCTTCAGTCTCTTTGTGGCTTTGGCCTTTTGAGAAGTAACAATCTTCAGTTCCTTTGTTTACCATTCATATTCCCATTCTTTGTCGAAATAACAAGAAAAATCCACTTAAAAGTATGGATAATGGCACAGATGATCCTGAGCAAGTCTAGTTAAGAAATAAATCTGTCAAGGAGGATATAATTCCCTAACAATGCATCGACTTTGGCAGAGACGTGAGTACTACTCCCAAATACCTAATACCTTTTTCTTATAGGATGCCACTATGACACTGAAGGAGTAGCAAGAGCTAGTTCTGAGACACGCATGAGAGAGTTTTGGTTGACTACCTGAGCCCATAACCATCTCAGTATATCCTTGCGTATTTTATGTATTGCCCTTGGTTTAGCAGCAGGGGTGAAACAATGCTTTTGTATTTGGGTGGGCTACACCTAAGTCACATGATGCGGATGCGTAGGCGAGTACAGATGCACGAATACGTCAATTTTCAAAAAATTTAAGTGCAGGTGCGCCTATTAAAAAACCTTATATATATATATATATATATATATATATATATATATATATATATATATATATATATTCTTCATGATTATTTAAATGACCAAAATCCAAACTATATCAACTTAGAGGATCATTTTGGTAATTTTCACGTTTACGCGACATATCTAATATATGCACCAATAACGAGAAAAATAATGATATAAACTGGGTGAGAATATAATGGAATTGCATTGATTGATTAAACCCAAAATTGTACTGATATCGAGGTTCAACAACAGAAAACGAAGTAAAAATAACCAAAGCTAAAACAGAAAGAAGATAGGAAATAACAAAATGAATTAATTTGTTATATTAAATATTAAATATTAAATATCCACCATATGTTGTAATATAATTATTAAATAATTAACTGTAACTTGTGTGACGAGTCTTAGTATTATTCTTTTCTGAGAATTCATTTGAAAATATAAATTTCGGTTCATATTATTTACATCATAACCAAACCAAAATATCATGAACCAGAACCGCCCAAATAATTCGGTTGTGTTTTCACCTTTCATTGAAATTAGAACCGTCGATCTTACAAACACGATCATGCCTATTTAAATATATCTAAACTTTAAATTCAAACGCACTTGATATAAAAAGAGTAATTTTACTTTGAAATTTATATATACTTAACATGCTTATTTTTTAATTATTAGTGGAAGAGGAGACTTAGTAAAAAGATAAATTGGAAACTTCGATATAAGTTTCCAAAAGTAATCTTACTCAACTAAATATGATAAAAATAGCTCACATACATCATAGTACAAGAAAATGCTAATATCGAGATTCAGATCTAAAACAGACGATTATTTCTCAACAAGCATTGTAATTGGATGACTTTTTCTACGAATCGACTTAGTGAAGAAGGAAAATTTTATGAATAAAAAGTATTATATTATATACCTTACAATTTGTAAAGAAAATTGTAAGGTAAGTACTAATAACTTGCATTGCAATTATCAATAATACTAAAATAGTTGCATAGTAGTTCAACATGAAGGTGACATATTTTAAATAAAAGATTTAAAGTCGTTCTCCGTTCACCTAAATGTAATCTCTTTTCAAAATTTCCATCGATTTTCAAACAATCATTATAATATAATATTTTACTTTATATTCAACTATTACCTTTTTTTAATTTTAACTATTACCTAATTTGGTATTAGTAATATAGTTTATAATTATTCACCAGTACTAATTATAAAATTTACCATTTTTAATTTTATATATTCCATTTATTGATATAATTATGCTACTTTAAATCAAAAAAATTATCAATATAATCTATCTCTAATTATATATCTCTATAGAGAACTTCGATCGTGGCATTGCCCTTAAGTTTCGTTTGAGTTTAATGTTAGGATTATTGAGTTTTAATCATTAAAAGCCCAATATTATTATTAATTTTGTTAATGAGAATAAAATTATGGTAAGTTAATTATGAAAGGCAATTTAGGCTAAAGAAATCTCACATTGAGTAATTGAGGCACTTATGGTTTGTTTATATTGAGATACAAATCATTAGAGTGTAGTTAAGTAGTAAAGATGGGTGCCCCTCGCGCGCCGTCCGTCCGTCCGCTCCGCTCGGCACGGCACGGCACGTCTCGTCTCGCCTGCAGTCCTATCTTTTTACTACTCGGATTTCTGAAATGACTTTTCATATGCCTGACTTTTCATATTCTGCTGAGTATTAAGTTTGAGACTTTTTACCTACCTGCAGAATTGATGTCAGATTTAAGTGTGAGACTTAAATCCGAAATGAATATGATGTTAAGTGTTGAGACTTTTCATCTAACCCACTATGCATTGTCATTTAAGTTGTGGCCTTTGGTAGGCCTGCTGTTGCAGCTATATAAGCTGCTCCAGCCTCATTCTTTATATCATCCCAAATTTGCATTTGCATATCATATCATCTTCTTGAGAGTACTACACACTTCTTAGTGTTCGAGTGAGTCTGTCTGGGTTTCTGCTTCAACCCATACAGAGGTGTTTGGGACGTTGTACCTTGGAACTATCTTGTCCAGGAGGCCAGAAGTTGTAGGCGGGCAATTTAGAGTTTACGGGCACACGATTTACTGTGGCCTCGTCCAACAACAAAGTTTCTGCCCAGTTTATTTAAACTGTTTGTTGTAAGTTTTACTGTTTCGAGCATTTTATTATAACAGAGTATATCAGAGTATTTGTGATCTTCTTATGATTTGTCTATTTGTTTTTTAAGAAAACAGAACCAGCAATTCGTAAACTCTAAATTCTTTGTTTGTTTTGTTCTGTTTTATCAAAACTCAGCTTTCACATTTACTTAAGATATTGTTCATGAATTTTTCAAAGGTTTAAACTTACTGTTTAAAAAAACTTCTTTGATATTATTTGTGCTCTCCTATTTGTGTTCTGTTTTAGCTAATGGCTGACCAGTTTACCCAACCACCTGCTGTGAATAATGAGATTCCGGTGATCAAAGCTAGCGGTACTGAGGCCGCAATGCCAATTCTGAGAAGTCCAATGCCGTTTTCTCAATTTGAGAAACCGGAAAAGTTCAAGGGTTCCAACTTTAAACGTTGGCAACAGAAGATGATGTTCTTCCTTACCACCTTGAACTTGACCAGGTTTCTGAAGGAGGAGAAACCGGTGGAGGACAAAGAGGATCCTCAATCTGCTGTGATAGTTGAGTCCTGGATGAGTGCCGACTACCTTTGTCGTAACTACATACTAAATTCTCTTGACGATGCACTTTTTAATGTGTATTCCCCCAAGGAGACTGCTAAGAATCTTTGGGAATCGTTAGAGATAAAGTACAAAGTTGACGACGCAGGCGCAAAGAAATTTGTAGCCGGGCGATTCCATGACTATCGAATGGTAGATGGCAAGAGCGTTGTTGAGCAATGCGAAGAGCTGCAGCTGATATATCATGAACTTGCTGCCGAAGGTATGGGGCTAAATGATGCTCTCCAAGTGGCAATGATGATTGAAAAATTACCGCCATCTTGGAAGGACTTCAAGAGCTACCTAAAGCACAAGCGAAAGATGATGAGTCTAGAGGATCTTATCAGGAGGCTGCGCATCGAGCAAGACAACCGAAAAGTTGACAAGAAATCATTTGGAATGATTTCCAAGGCCAACGTGGTTGAAGTTGGGGACAACTCCCATGGGAATAAGCGCAAACGTATTTTTGAACCCAAGGGAGATACTCAGACAAGAAGGTTCACCAGTGACTGTTATGTGTGTGGTAAGCCTAACCATAAGGCCAAGGACTGCACTCAACGTCAAAACAACTGCACTCAACGTCAAAACAATGACGGTAAGAGGAAGATAGTCCCTTACAAAGGCAAAGGCAAGAGGCCTGCATATGCCCACATTGCTGAGGACAATCTGAGCTCTGACATGGATGACATGCATCTGAGTGCTGTGGTATCGGAGGTGAATCTTGTTGGAGGGAACTCCAAGGAATGGTGGGTGGACACTGGGGCTACTCGCCACATTTGCGCCAACAAATGGATGTTTAAGACCTATCAACCGGTGAATGATGAGCACTGCTACATGGGAAATTCAGCAGTCTCAAAAGTTGAAGGCAAAGGGACGGTTGTGCTAAAAATGACTTCCGGAAAAGAGTTGACTCTTACCGAGGTGCTCCACGTGCTAGAGATCCGAAAGAATCTCATCTCCGGAGCAGTGCTGAACAAGAAAGGCTTCCGGCTTGTGTTTGAGTCCGACAAAGTCATTCTGTCCAAGGGTGGTATGTTTGTGGGCAAAGGCTACTTGGCCAATAACCTCTTCAAGATGAATGTAATGACTTTAGCTCCTAAGGCTAAGTCTAGTGTAGATGTTGAGGTTGATGTTAATGCAGCAAATGAGGCTAGCACAAGCAAAAATAATGTAATGACTGTTGCCAATGTGGCTATTAAAACTTTAAAGTTTGATTATTCTTGCGAGTCTTTACATTTGTGGCATGGTAGATTAGGACATGTGAATTATAAGTCCTTACAAAGGCTAATGTCTCTTAATCTATTGCCTAAATTTAACATCAATCATAAACACAAGTGTGAGACTTGTGTAGAGGCCAAATTAACCAAGTCATCATTCCACTCAATTGAGCGAAGCACCGAACCGTTAAACTTGATTCATACGGATGTATGCGATCTAAAGTATGTACAATCTAGAGGCGGTAAAAATTATTTCATAACATTTATCAATGATTGTACAAGATATTGTTATGTCTACTTAATGAGAAGTAAAGACGAAGCAATTGATATGTTCATTCACTATAAGAATGAAGTTGAGAATCAACTTGATAAAAAGATTAAAATTCTTCGAAGTGAGCGAGGCGGTGAATATGAGTCACCATTTGCACAAATATGTGCTGAGAGTGGCATTATTCATCAAACCACTGCGCCTTATTCTCCCGAGCATAATGGTATTGCTGAAAGGAAGAATATAACGCTTAAGGAAATGATGAATGCAATGCTTATAAGTTCTGACTTACCTAGGAATTTGTGGGGAGAAGCTCTGCTTTCCGCCAACTATGTGCTAAACAGAGTACCACATAAAAAGTTGGATAAAACGCCTTATGAATTGTGGAAAGGTCGTGCACCTAGTTACAAGTTTTTAAGGGTTTGGGGCTGTCTAGCAAAGGTATCAATTCCTCCTCCTAAACGGACTAGGATAGGACCTAAGACAGTAGATTGTGTATTTATCGGATATGCGCAAGATAGTAGTGCCTATCGTTTTCTGGTGCATAAATCAGATAATGCAGAAATGCATGTAAATACTATCATTGAGGCTAGGGATGCTTCGTTCTTTGAGGAAATCTTTCCCCACAAAACTCCGATAATGGCTGAAACCAATGTTGAGAGAAATGTGGGGGATAGAGAATCTCAAGAGAATGTAGAATCGCCTAGACGAAGCAAAAGAGCAAGAAAAGAGAAATCTTTTGGCTCGGATTTTCTAACATATCTGTTGGAAAAAGATCCGACTACTTTCAAAGAAGCAATGTCTTCACAAGACTCTGATATTTGGAAAGAAGCAGTGAACAGTGAGATAGAATCTATCTTACATAATCATACTTGGGAACTAGTGGATCTTCCTGCAGGTTGTAAACCACTAGGCCACAAGTGGATCTTCAAGAGGAAGATGAAAGCTGATGGTACTGTAGATAAGTACAAGGCTAGACTTGTAGTAAAAGGCTACAGACAAACTGAAGGTGTTGATTATTTCGACACATACGCTCATGTATCCCGGAAAACGTCTATAAGGTTAATAATTGCATTTGCTGCATTATATAACTTAGAGATCCATCAAATGGATGTTAAAACGGCTTTTCTAAATGGAGAGTTAGAAGAGGAGGTTTACATGGAACAACCTGAAGGGTTTGTAGTTCCAGGTAAAGAAACGAAGGTGTGTAAACTTGTGAAATCCTTGTATGGATTAAAACAAGCACCTAAACAATGGCACGAAAAATTTGATAGTGTCATGCTTTCAAATGGGTTTAAAACAAACCAATGCGATAAGTGTGTCTACGTGAAAGGAGACAATACAAACTATGTAATAGTATGTCTATACGTAGATGACATGATAATTGTTGGTAATAATGATAACATCAAAATTACCAAGAAAATGTTGTCACGAAATTTTGAGATGAAAGACCTAGGTCTTGCAGATGTGATTCTTGGAATGAAGATCACCAAACATGCAGATGGATATTTTTTCTCCCAGGGTCATTATGTCGAGAAGATACTTGACAAGTTTGACAAGGGAAATAATACCATCGCTAGAACACCTATGGAAGTGGTGTCAAATCTTTGCAAGAATCGCGGAGAAGGTGTGCAACAACTTGAGTACTCTAGAGTCATAGGCAGTCTAATGTACCTCATGGATTGCACTAGACCTGATATAGCTAATTCTGTCAATACATTGAGCAGATATACGAGTAATCCCAGTTATGAGCACTGGAAGGCAGTAGTTCGAGTTCTTAGATATCTAAGATATACTTCTAACTACGGACTACATTATACGAGATACCCGGCAGTAATTGAAGGGTATTCAGATGCGAATTGGATATCGGACTCCAAAAATATAAAATCTACGAGTGGATATATATTTATAATTGGCGGTGCTGCTATTTCATGGAAATCATGCAAACAGACATGCATTGCTAGATCAACTATGGAATCTGAGTTCATAGCTTTAGATCTTGCGGCAGAAGAAGCTGATTGGCTTCGGAGTTTCTTGGAGGATATTCCAATGTGGTCAAAACCAATGCCACCCATTAGTTTGCACTGTGATAGTCAGTCAGCTATGGGAAGAGCACATAACAATGTGTATAATGGGAAATCACGACACATTCGTCGGAGACATAAATCCGTGAGAAATTTACTAAAAACCGGTGTCATTTCTTTAGATTATGTGAAGTCTAAAGAAAACATTGCTGACCCATTTACGAAAGGTCTGACAAGAGACCGAGTAGAGGTTTCATCGAGGGGAATGGGGTTGAAGCCCATGAAATTGATTTCCAACCATGATGGCAACCCAACCTGAATTGTAAAATCCAATTTGCAGGTTCAATGGGAAAACCGAATTGTGGGGGGGATCGAACAAAGCACTCGGGAAATTGAGTTCCTTACCTATTCCTGTGATGAAAGAGTGATAGACCTGTACTTTGGGAAGGCTGAGCTCATGCTCTTAATGATTCTTCTATCTTGAGATGATAAAGTGGGGTATTACAGGATACTCTTTAGGAGAAATCACCTATGTCGAATGTGAAGGGGCCGCTTCTATGAGATGACCTGAGGGCTAAATCTCTAGAGCATTCGATGAAACATCCAAGGCAGTCCAGGGCCAAAATGGACAACAACGAAAGAACCAATAAAGTGTGGAGATGAAGCTGTGTGAGTATTGTTGTCTTGTTATACATAAAACGTCGAACAGTTCAAGGCATCACGTCCACTGGTTAACAAGTATATCCGATGATACTTTACTAAGGAAGGTTCAAGGGTAATCACCACCTATCCTGATGCAGTGGATTCTCAAAGTACTCTCAAATCTTCATCTAGGTGCATTGTGTAATTTTTTCGTCATATTGCATTCATGTGGGGGATTGTTAGGATTATTGGGTTTTAATCATTAAAAGCCCAATATTATTATTAATTTTGTTAATGAGAACAAAATTATGGTAAGTTAATTATGAAAGGCAATTAGGCTAAAGAAATCCCACATTGAGTAATTGAGGCACTTATGGTTTGTTTATATTGAGATACAAATCATTAGAGTGTAGTTAAGTAGTAAAGATGGGTGCCCCTCGCGCGCCGTCCGTCCGTCCGCTCCGCTCGGCTCGGCACGGCACGGCACGGCACGTCACGTCTCGACTCGACTCGACTCGACTCGCCTCGCCTCGCCGCGCCGCGCCGCGTCGCGCGTGTCGCTGCCGCGAAGGCAGTCCTATCTTTTTACTACTCGGATTTCTGAAATGACTTTTCATATGCCTGACTTTTCATATTCTGCTGAGTATTAAGTTTGAGACTTTTTACCTACCTGCAGAATTGATGTCAGATTTAAGTGTGAGACTTAAATCCGAAATGAATATGATGTTAAGTGTTGAGACTTTTCATCTAACCCACTATGCATTGTCATTTAAGTTGTGGCCTTTGGTAGGCCTGCTGTTGCAGCTATATAAGCTGCTCCAGCCTCATTCTTTATATCATCCCAAATTTGCATTTGCATATCATATCATCTTCTTGAGAGTACTACACACTTCTTAGTGTTCGAGTGAGTCTGTCTGGGTTTCTGCTTCAACCCATACAGAGGTGTTTGGGACGTTGTACCTTGGAACTCTCTTGTCCAGGAGGCCAGAAGTTGTAGGCGGGCAATTTAGAGTTTACGGGCACACGGTTTACTGTGGCCTCGTCCAACAACAAAGTTTCTGCCCAGTTTATTTAAACTGTTTGTTGTAAGTTTTACTGTTTCGAGCATTTTATTATAACAGAGTATATCAGAGTATTTGTGATCTTCTTATGATTTGTCTATTTGTTTTTTAAGAAAACAGAACCAACAATTCGTAAACTCTAAATTCTTTGTTTGTTTTGTTCTGTTTTATCAAAACTCAGCTTTCACATTTACTTAAGATATTGTTCATGAATTTTTCAAAGGTTTAAACTTACTGTTTAAAAAAACTGCTTTGATATTATTTGTGCTCTCCTATTTGTGTTCTGTTTTAGCTAATGGCTGACCAGTTTATTTGTCAATATAATCTATCTCTAATTATATATCCCTATAGAGAACTTCGATCGTGGCACTGCCCTTAAGTTTCGTTTGAGTTTTACGTCTCTTTATTCTTATACATACAAAGTGAGTGTTTCAAATATTTTTACAAATTATTTATCAGCTTTTCAGACAAAAAAAAAAACAGATTTTGAGTGTTTTATTTATTTGCTTCTGCTATTGCTTCTCTAAAAATAAGCAGAAGCAGAGAAACATATCATGATATGCTTTTGACTGCTTTAAGTTGTTTGGTGGCACTTTTGTATTTAATTGAAATTTATTAAGCTGTTTTTTAAATTTTAATAGCAAACACTCAATATTTTTGCTTATTAACAACTTTTTTCAATTTTAAGCAAAAATAACATAAAAATATTTTGAATAATTAATTGCAAACAAACCCTATGTAGCGTCCATCGTCCTCACCAAATGATTAATGCAAGTGACAATTTAATTAAGCATTTTATGAACATTGTTTACTTACTAAGCAGTGGGCACTAGCTAACTGTGAAGACAAAAGTTTTTATTTATAAACAAAGTGTCTTTTACAACACATGAAAGTGAATAACAAGTATATAGTGATTTCTTACAACAATCACTACACTCCTGCAAGATAAACCAACAATAATCTTCAAGCCTCTTCCTTGAGACCTATACATATTATTAGAAAAAACATAATAATCCTCAAATATAAACGTGCATATGTATGTACGCATTTAATACATGTGATGTGAAATGATAATCTCGGAATGGTACGTATATAACTGCCCAAGGGTTGGTGGGTACCCCACAGGATGTGTAGTACGCAACGCTGGCCGACGGACATCAATACTATCCATCCAATGACTAAAACAAGAGTATTGTTGTACGATGTGCCGCTCCGGTAAAGGCTTCAGGAGGCACCCCGATACAACCACACTATAATCAAGACTAGACAAGGTTGAGCGGCTTCGTAGGATATCAAGTCAAGTTTAAATAAAGCTAGCAAGTCAATAACCAGGATGCAAGTCATGTATGTCATGTTGTTCAAGTAATTGTAGAATATAAACAGTCAAGAGCAAATACGAGCACGTAGTCACATATTTGTTTACACGAGCATCAATCACGTTTTTGGAACAATATTGTATGTACGTACCTCGAGAGATCGAAGTACGTGTCAGATCCTAGTGTCTAGCGTCTAGCTTCAAGCTTCTAGCTTCTAGTCTCCTAACATTGCCTTCTATTCTAGTAAGTGAAATAATGCTTTAGTTATTTTCTACGTCCAAAAGTCGAATTCTTGTTGAGCAACACTAGGCTAATCGTTATATTTCTAGCATGTCCTATGTTTGTATCCATAGCATGTCATAACCATAATTTACTGATCTTAGGCCTTTTGCCATTAACCTATCCTAATCATTCACCTAATATTAATTACCTACTAATTACAAACCTAATATTAAACTAAGTGCTAAATTAAATTTTAATCAAACTAAATACCAAAGTAATTTCGAAACTAAAACTAAAACTAAAACTAAAAAAGACAAGGATAAGCTAGTTACCTCTAGGACACTTTGACTCCCTACTGACGCTTTCTTGCTATTCTGCCAGAGCTTGCGCACCTAAACTAAAATATATTACTAGTGACTCGGATCTGACAGCGTAATGCCGTCTTCCAAGCACTAGAAAGCACGCAGTTGCTTTATTTCAAGCTTTAGAAGGCTCGGAGGGAGAAGAGGAAGTTGTGTGATCTTAAAGTCCAACCTTGATGCTTATTTATAGTGGAAGTTGGGCTTGGCCTTTTTCAAACTTCCGATCTGGGATAAGAAGTTGCCGCACAGATATTGTGCAGCTACTGCATAGCTGGTTGACAAGTGTTGCACAATTGCTGTGCAATTGTTGCACAGTAGGTTAGGAGAAGTTGCTGCAAAACTGGTTACGGCAAGCTGCTACACTAAGATTAAGTTGATGAACCGTTACTTAAAAGAAGATTTGCATTATAGACGTCAAGCTGCAGTAGTATGGATGATCGAATTGTTCTGTCACGCTTAATTACTGAAAGTTTTGGTATGTCTTCACCGACTCTACTACTCTACAAAAAACAATTATATTGTTTACTTGCTGTGATACAGTTTCACTTCTATACACTCGTTTTTACAAACACCAACACACATACAATCATAAATATATATGTTTATGCATCTTGCTCTTTACAAACACTCGTTCCATATAAGTATTTCCTATTATGAAATAAATATGGTACTTTAAATCAAAAAAGTTATTTAACATAATCTATTCCTGTAGAGAACTTCGATCATGACATTGTCGAGTTTTCCATCTCTACATACTTGCACTATATTATGTCTACTACTCTACAAAAAAACAATTAATTAATAAGGACGATCACATGTTTACTTGCCAAAAATTCCATTTCTTCTTTCCCGTGGGGCCATTTTTTTATTATTATTGAAGCTTGATTATTTATCACTATTTTCACTGGTGATAAATAACTAAATGATTGAAAAGTATAATTGTACCCCTTTTCCTTTATTTTCTATTTATATTGTTAACTAAAATTAAATAACAATAATTAGAAAAGCTTTAATAATTAAAATTCTAAAAATTTATATTAAACTAGAAATACAAAAAATATATTTAAGTAAAACAATTAAATGCATAATATTAATTAGTGAATATTTATAAAAAAAGTTATGCAAATTTATAATTTATTAACTATATTAATATAAAAATATTTTGATAAAAATATAGATACATAAAACAATAAATTATGTAATATTTATTTTCATAGTAAAAAAAGAAGTTAAATAAAAATTACAAAAAATGTTGAAATTTTGAAGAGTACATAAAAATATTATTTAAAACAAGTAAAAATAATAAATAAATAAATAAGGAATCATATTTTGCTATGATACTTAAAACCACAATTATATCAAACCAATAATATTAATAATAATAGTCTGAAGGCAACAAAAATAATTTATCATATATTTAACAATCACAAATGTGTTATTTATCAAATACTAATAATCACAATATCCATTAAACTTGTTATAAATTAATAATGTCGGGACCATGATATTTTATTAATTTAGAGATGTATTAATTAATAGATAAATTATTTATTTATCAATTTAAAGAGTCAAGCAGCATCAATGAACATAAATGAATAAACTTGTGAAAAATGCATTTATAGCTTGAAAATATGATTAATGATATCGATTACAGCAATAAAATATATGTAAATTACCTGTTGAATTACCTAGGTGGAAATGATGAATTTTCAGAGATTTAAAAGCGTAGAATAAACTGTAGTTAGTATCATTGAAAATCATATTGATGATGAAATTGATCATAATTCAGTACCTTCCATATCAAATCACGTGAAGTGAAGCACTAATAAAGGCAACTAGTTTTCACAATTTTTTGTTGTAGTTCGAGTACACAACTCCATAACTTTTTAATGCAATGAAAAAAGTTCAAGATTGAATCCACTAATATTTAAATTTTGAGAAAAAACAAACAATAATAGATTCTTATTTTACTAAATTGTCCTAATCATATTTGTAATTTTATAGAATTATTAATTATGGTATTAATTGGACTATAGATTTATATAATAATATTTGTAAATATTATTATCTTATTAATTTATAAAAAATACTAATTTTTTTAAACTAGCCCAAAACCGAGGAATAATAAATATTATTTTAAAGATCATTTATCAAGTATTAATTTATGAAGATTTTACTGTAACTTATAAATATTATCTGATCGTTTATGTAAACGTAACCTTAGTTTATAATATACTTGGTATGTTGCTCCTACTCAATAATAACAGTTATCATGGTGTCTTTACCCAGCATGCATAATATTAAGCCTCAGCCTATCAGACCGACCTTTGACCAATTGATAAATTACTATATTGCTCGTACCAATTTTTATGATTAACATATTGCACTAATAAACAACAATGACTAAACAATTAATCATAACTGATTGTGATAAAATATAGGAATCATAGAAGAAATCAAGTCGAATCATGCACATGCATCAATCTTCTCCAACTGTTTCTTTATGTCATAATATCATCGTTGATCTATTTGGAATCCAAATCTTTGTACATAACTTTGACCATGGCTTCTTCGATCGTCGCATTGCTCCGTTGAAAAGGACTAAAATCTATGGACTTTACTCAATGAACAAGTGCATTATTTGTGTTGAGCCTTAAACGCATGGTTGTGTTTAATGCGTTAATTTATCTCCGGTTTATTTTTGAGTTTTGATGATCAACAAAACTTATGTTTGTTATACTAATGTGTGTACTTAGTGTGCAGATTAAGTGATTAAAAGTGGATTGAATTGAAGAAAATCGAGTGTGCACATTCTAGCATGGATCGCCCCAGGCGATGGTGATCATCGCCCCAGGCGATGGCAGCCAGGCGGGCATCGCCACGCACATCGACTGGAGCGACGCCAAGGCATGCACGCAGGGGGAGTTCTCCCGAGGCGATGGCCTGATCGCCTGAGGCGATGGCCCGAACGCCCGAGGCGATGTGTGCATCGTTTGAGGCGATGAAGATTTTGGACATGCTGAGGCTACATCATTGATTTGTGCTCTGGATCGCCTGAGGCGATCGACCCATCGCCAGAGGCGATGCGTTATCTGGTGACCGTTGGGGCGCGGCGATGGTGATAGCCTGAGGCGATGGCTGAGGCGATCGACGAGTGATTTCAGCCTTTTGTGTAGCAACGGCTAGTAGGAGCCTAGGGGGCCTCCTACACTATAAATATGGATGCTTTGGAGCATTTTGAAGACAATAAACAAGCCTACAAACTTCTACAAAGCCTTGCATAATTCAAATTTATTATAGCATTGCAAACTCCATACATTGTTGTTGTATTGGAGCTTGTAATTGTTTTCTTTTGATAGAGTCTTGTTGTATTCGCGTGAGTACACCGTGAAGGTGTTAGTTGGTTTATTGTAAAGGTCCTCCAACACCAAAGCAAGTTGGTAAATTGTAAAGTCGCCAACAAGTAAAGTTGGTGCATGTGTTGTGGCTATCCTTGGAGCCCTTAAGGCCAAAAAGACTCGTGAAGAGTGTTGGTAGCTCGTGAAGAGCTTTGTGTACTCGGGAAGAGTATTGTGCTCGGGAAGAGCTTTGTGTACTCGTGAAGAGTATTGTGCTCGGGAAGAGCTTTGTGTACTCGGGAAAAGTATTGTGTTGTGGCTAACTTGGAGCCCTCAAGGCCAATATCATTTATTCTAGTGGAACCTCAGTTGGAGGTTATCTAACCGGGAAGAGGAGACGTAGGCGATTCATCGCCGAACTTCTATAACAAATCTTTGTGTCTTTTATTGCTTTATTACATTACGCATTTATTTATTTGTTTACTTCTTATTTTCTTTTATTTATCGATTGACGTAAGCCTTCCGCAAGCGCAAACTATTTTGATTTTGCAAACTCATTTTAAAAAGCTAAAGTAGCCAAGGAATCTCATTAACCCCCCCCCCCTCTTCAATTCCAACAAGTGGTATCAGAGCCATTTGATTTTTGTTTTTAAAAATCAAAACTTTTATATGGCTAATCTAGCAAATGAGTTTGCTCAAGGTCAATCGACAAATAGACCTCCGCTCTCCACGGGTGATAATTACGGCTACTGGAAAAATAGAATTTCTCTATACATCCAATCCGTAGATTATGATCTTTGGAAGATTATAGTGAAAGGTCCACATATTCCTTTAAAGGAAGTTGGGGGAATAAGTGTTCCCAAAGAAATGGACGATTTCACTAGAGCGGACATGATTTTAATATCTCAAAATGCTAAAGCTATTAATATTTTGCATTGTGCTTTAGATATGAAGGAATACAACCGGATCTCGATGTGCTCAACCGCTAAGGAGATATGTGACAAATTGCAAATTTGTCATGAAGGAACCAACCAAGTGAAGGAGACAAAGATAGACCTCCTACAACTCAAATATGAGACATTTGAGATGGAGTCCGGAGAAGAGGTAGATTCAATGTTTAGGAGGCTCGCCCTAATCATAAACGAGCTTGCTCAACTTGGAGAGAAGTACCCTCCAAAGCAAATATGGAGGAGAGCCCTAAGAGCATTGCCTAAGGAATGGGACTCAAAGAGAACCGCCATCATTGAGTCAAACAAAGGAGAAAATGCTTCCTATGACCTTGATGAGCTCCATGGCACATTGGTGACTCATGAACTTGAAGTTGCAACAAGGAGAGAAATAAAAGATGAGGATAGATCCAAAAGAAATGGGATAGCATTGGTTGGGAGAAAAGATCACTCCGATGATGAAGATGATGATGATGATGAAGAGATGATCTTGTTCACTAGGAAGTTCAAGAAGTTCTTCAACAAACATAACAAGCCAAAGGCATCTAGTGCTACTAAACATGAATCCAAAAATGAGGTAACTTGTTATAATTGTCAAGAAAAAGGTCATTACGCTAATAAATGTTCTAGGAAGAAGAATGAGGACAAAGGGAAGAAGAAGGCGTTTATAGCCACATGGAGTGATAGCGACTCCGATGAAGAAGAAGAAGCAACAAATCTTTGTCTCATGGCAAAAGATGACATAGATGAAGGAGATGAAAGCGACAATGAGGTACCTTCATTTGATGAACTTTTAGATTCTTATCATGAGCTTATAGATGTTCTTGGCAAAATCAAGATGAGTAAAAAAATACTCAAACTTGAGGTTACCAAGAAAGATGAAGAAGCGTACTCGTAAAGTACATGTTGTTGACCCCGTATGAGTATCTTTCTGGGAGCCCTTTTCTCAATGACCACACAGGTGGTGTCTGCAAGGGAAGAATGTAGATGATTTAAGGCTGGAAGTTTGGGGGGAAAATTAGGGGAAGAACAAAAAAAAATTAAGCACGTACTAATTAGTTTTTTAGATTCCAAGAATAACACAAACTTGCTGTGGTCAATGAATTCTGGCCGAAATGCTGATGAAGGAATGATGTCGTCAATAATAGGCATGATTGCTGTTTGTGAAGTAATGATCCATTGGAATTGACTGCTGACCAAGTCATTTTTGTAAAGATCTTTGACTTTCTTGACTTGGGCATTGGAGATCTGGTATGTCTTGTTCTCTTCAAGGTTATCTTTGTAAAGATCGACATCATTTTTGAAAATGATGGCCTCGACGGTATCGCCCTTATTTGCAATGGTATAAAAGATGAAATATATAGTGGTTCCCATTAGTAAAAGCTAGTAGAATAGTCAATGAAATAATGTGAACTTCTTACATTTGTGTCTGCAAAGACCATCTTTTGATACTTGGTAGGAGAAGCTAGTGCAGTCCTAACAGCGAGCTTGCTTACCACCCGAACCTTTGATGACCATTGTCTTGTTGTGTCAGTGATTGAACTAATAGGCATCAATTTTGCATCCATTTTGTAATTTCCTGGACCTTCCTAAACACACAACATGTTGCGTAATTAAATGGATAGAGTTCATTAGAATGGATGAGTTATATAATATTGATAAGATGAGATGCCATATAAGAAACAATATTTGCAGATGAAATATGAAAAAAACAAATAATGGCCCCAAGATAGGGGAAACGATTGGATGAAAAGGTATTTTAGATGTCATTCTATATAGATGAAACAATTATGTAGTGTAAAGGGGAAAACACAAAACTACATACCGAAAATTGATAACCACGCAAACAGTTGATTAGAACCCCTCACTTTGAAGCATTGAGAATTTCCTTATAAACGACGTTCTTAGTTTGGAAGTGAGTAGGGGAAAAAGCAGTCGGTGGCTTGACCAGTACTTTTACACAGCTGGACTTTCTGACCCTTGAAAGCGCAACATATAGTTGTCCGTGCGAGAAAACTGGTTGTGGTAGGTAAATGCCAACTTTATCGAGCGTCTGGCCTTGTGCTTTGTTAATGCTCATGGCGAAACAAAGGCGTATAGGAAATTGGTGTCTTCTAAAGGGTACGGGACATTTTATGTTGTCGGATGGTTCCAGTGGGATCCTCGGGATGAAGACATATTTCCCAGTTTGTTCCCCAGCTGCAATAACGGCACCAATTATATTCTTACCCAGCTCACGACAGATGAGGCGGGTCCCGTTGCATAGGCCTTCAGAGGGATTTATATTTCGTAAGAGCATTATAGGGCAATTTTTTTTTAGACGAAGGACATGAGGTGGTAGTCCAGGTACAGAAACTCCGTTCAAGAAATCTTGATACTGACATTGCTGATGTACGTTTTTCGTCACATCGTTGCTCACATATTCAACAAGAGTGCCAGGGAATTTATCAATCATAGCATTATTAATGTTATCCATGCAATCATTTTTTGGCGTCAGAATAGCTCTATCGATAACCGAGAAAGGCTCTGTGTAAATGTCATGGAAAGAAGGGAATATTTGTTCGATGAGATGATCCAAAGGTTCATCACAATCAACATAAGGTACACACATATTCGTTGGGAGCGTTATTTCATCATTGGAATTTGTTGGTTCAGTTCCATCACCAATACGAAGCAACAAGTCTGTGAAAAAAGGATCTTCCCGTGCACGCATGTTTTCCATAAGGTGGTATTTGTGAATAGAAGGCCACAACCGTGAATTGACAAGACAAGAATCGACCGCATCGTCCCGTGAACCCCCGACAACGATAGGGATGGTCTGTCTGAAATCACCACCAAGAACAACTGTCTTACCTCCGAACAAGATTGGTTTTTCTGTGAGGTCACGCAAGAACAAGTCTAATGCTTCGATACACCTTCGATTGGCCATTGAAGCCTCATCCCAAATTATTAATTTTGACGATTGAATAAGTTGAGCATGCACGCTTTGTTTCTTTATTGCACAAGACATCGCCTGATCAACAATGGTTGGAAGTTTAAATCGTGAATGAGCGGTTCTACCGCCGGGGAGTAAAGATGCAGCAACGCCTGAAGATGCGACTGCAAGGGCGACACCACGTGAGGTTCGAACAACTGCCAAGAGAGATCTATACAGGAAAGTTTTCCCAGTTCCGCCCGGACCGTCAATAAAAAAAGCGCCCCCATCCGGATGATCGACACACGCCAGTATTTGGTTAAATGCTTCCCGCTGCCTAGAATTCAACCTTGACACAGAATTCAAATCCTCTTCGGACACAGAAATGTTAAGTTCATCAGCGTAATCTTTGCTCCGCATTTCGTCCTCGCTAACCCAAGTTTTGAATGGCACTAGGTTGAAATCATCAATACTCTTACCCATTGATTGGAGGAAAACATCTATCGAACGAAGGGAACGGTCAAATGCAACATCTTCAGGTAGGCCATTTTTCCCCAAGAAATCCTCGGACAGATGGGATCGAAACTCCATCCACAAAGAGACAGGGTCAGAAGGAAGGTTGTACACGAGGATCGTGGCAAACAACCTACGCAAAGTGTATGGGACCTGATAAGTTGAAGCCTCTTCTATGGACGAACGAATATCATTGTCCGCAATTAACAGGCCATGGTGTAAAGCAGATTCGCGAAAACTGTCATAAAGAACACCATTATGGGTCTTTAGGTGCTCGAAGGAGGTGGGAGATCTTAAATGATTCAGCAACAACCTCAAATAATATCTTTCAATTTCCACAGGGCTGACTGTGACAAGACGGCCAAGGGCAGTTCCGCGTTTGCGGGGGGTCCATTTTTTATGTGTCGCTTTCCAAACAAAGTGCTTGGGGAAATCACGGTAAAGAAGGTCCAAAGCTCGTACACTCGGATCATTAGCATTTATGAAGAAGAACTGTGTCAATTGAGTCTTCGTATTATTAGGGTTAGATAAGATAGTTTCCAAGGACCGGGCAGCATGGAAAAAAAGGTAATGGGAATTCGGTAAATGGACATGCAGTTGAATAACATTAGGATGCATCTCGTATAGTGTGTAACCATAAATGCGCCACATTGATTCCGGGGCGCAAAGCCAACGTGCAGATTGGAAGTCGCGTATCTCATCCATGTCTTGTAGTGCGGGTGTGTCAACGACATTGAATGCAACCTTATCATTTCCCTTGCAAACATATTTGTACAAATACTTGATGACCTTAACATCTGCACATATCTCAACATTAATGTGACAATCGAATTTTGCCAATAAATAAGAGTTGTATGGAATGACCCAACGATTATCCAAGGATTTCCTTCTTGCAACAACATATCTACCGTTATTGCTGCGCCTATATGCTGGATAAGAATTATTGCGATGTGTAGTGGACTCAATAAATGCTTTTGGATAATGATTTTTACAAGAACCAGCTCTCATGCAAACATTTGTTGGGTTCATATCTCCACAAGGCCCGTGCATCATGTGCTTGGAGACACAGCAATGAAGATGAGGATACGCAACAGGATCAGGGATTTCGGCCGAGACAAAGCGATCATATGCTTCAACGGAAGTAATCTTGAATCTGTTTTTCATAATCACAAGCCAATGCACGTGCGGGAGCCCTCTTTTTTGGAACTCAATAACATATAGGTAGGCTGCCACCTTCCCAAAAATATCTTTAGAAACAATTTCATCCTTCAACTCTTCATTTTTTGCCCGAAAGACACGGGCAAGTAAATCAGCTCGATTATGTGCCTTTTCACCTAGTAGGAGCTCGTCCTGGATCTCTGACCAATTTGGGTTGCATGTCATGGTGATGAAAAAATCAGGTCGGCCGAATGTGCTAACCAAGGCAAGCGCGTTCATGTAACGTCTACGAAGGTCCCTCGGGCCACCAAGAAAGGAAGCAGGTAATACAGTGCGCTGACCGATGGATTTACCATATGTAACGCCATCACATGCCATACTGTCAACAATACCTTGAAATGACTCCATCCGAATATCGTTCTGCATTTGGGACTTGCGCAAGTAATCCAAACGTTGCGTCTCTATCTTTACATACATGTCGATTTGGTATTGTTGAATAAGGCGGCCAGCACGAAGAATGTTGGTCATGTCATCGCGGCGCAATTGAAATCTGTAACAGTAGAATTCGCGTGCAGCAACATGTTTTTGGTTATCCCGATTGCGGTCCAGATCTGAAAGAAAGAGCAGATGGAACATGTAAAATGTAATAGTGAATTCGGTATGAGCAAAAGTTAAGAAAACGATGAGTACAAAAGTTAAAGGGGCGTACTCTCATGTTCAGCACTCAGCAGCGATTCAGAAGAATTATGGTGGCAAGGCAAGATTGGAACCGTGTCTTCTTCGAGCATGAGGGGATGAATCTCTGAATCATCACCAATGGACCATGTTTTGCGGATCCCCGTATGCCATCCAGGCTCGCCAAATGGGAATAAGAGCGGATATTGCAAGGGGTCATAACAACCATAATAGTAGTGTACGGGTTGCGTGCTGTTTGATTTGGTGTAGACACGAACGTCGTGAGGACGATCTGAAGGAAGGTCGGTCATTTCATTCCAGATGGCCGCAACATGATCGACCACAGGCAAATTGTACACCCTATGATCTAAAGAAGGATCAGCACGCAAAACGATTTTGTATGAACCAAGGTCGGGCAAATCTCGCAAGCTCCTAAAGAAATTTGCATATGGATTGAGTTTCATCAAGTCCATTATGAATGATATGATCTTTGCATCCAGATCCCCCGATTGGGCCAATCTATTATCAGCTTCATTTTCTGTCCCATAAAAATACAGCTGGAGTTGACGACCGCATCCCTCTGCAGGCACCAATTCTCTAATGAAATGGTAAATACCGCCTTGTACCTTGAATGTGTAAATGCCCTTATTTGCGTTGCATAACGCATGATCATAATATATCCCAAGTGAAGTAAATGCCGACGAGTTGTTATATGTGCGACAACGTTGGCGAAAATGTTCAGCGAGGTGAGAGGGATCATCGGTATAGAGCTGCCACAGACGCAAAGGCATCTTCGTGCATACAAGGTCTATATTTCCATTCCCGCAGCAGAAACCCGGTGGCTCCCTGAATATCCGACGGGCACCACAATATTCACAATCGGAAGCTGAAGGCAGGCGCCACACTTCTGTTGGGATTTGATCGGTCCTGTGTACAAACTTACGAGACTTTCTTTGCCTAATGGATGTTTGTCTGGTACCAGTGTTTGTTCGAGATGATGAAACTCGTTGGGCAAGACCGAATGGAGCATGTGCTACCGAAGAGGACGCTGAAATAACAAAGAGAAGGTAAATAGATGAGAAATCCCTGAGCAAAACGTCGGGTCCGACTGGGGTTACTTCAAATGATTTTCAAGGTAAAATTATATCAAGACATATGGATGTGTAAGCTGGTAAAAGGTGCATACACCTACCTCGGGGAGGTATGCGCCTTGACTTGTAGGTAATATCGTTGAACGGAGTCATGGGCGGATCGTCAGCGACAGTAGGAGCCACGGCTTGGGAAGAAGATGACATGCCTGTAACAAAGGATCAAGGCAATATGATGTATGAGAAAGGAACCGGGGAAACGTGAAAGCAGACAGAGAAAATGAGAAGTTGTAACTGGGTAGTGATGTTTTGGACCGCTCTAAGGAAACACGCGATTCTTGATGCCCACGCATTATAGTAAGCGTTGATCGGGATGAAGGAGCGACGGAGCCAGAGTACCAGGCCCCGACACGATGGGCCTAAAGGTCAAAAGGAAAATAATAATGAGCAGCATAAGGTAGGGAAATCACTAATGAAACAATTCCTAATGATGATGATACTCAATTCCAATCTGCTTTTTTTTGGCAGAAAATGAATCTACGATACCCAATGCTCATACGAATAGCCAACTTTTCTTTTTCCCTAGCTTCCCCTTCCCAATAACAAGGATAAGCAATGCTCTCCTCCACAGGGGCCAAGGCTCTTCTCTTTTATGTTAGAAACAAAATTTATAGGAAAAGTACACCAGTTTTTTTCATGCCAAAAAAACTGTAGCCGAATACAATATACATTCGTACATATATAAGGCGTGTGTTAGACAACAATCAGAGTTAATTGGATAAAATGTATGACAAGACCGCCTTTGTAGCCTAACTCTTGAAACAAATGCATCGTTAATAGTAATGCATTATTAATGCTCAGATTCATGAGAGCCAAAGCATATACTCTTCGGGTCAAAAACTTAGCCACTAATAAAAAGGCGAAAAGGTTTTTTTATTGTGGGAAAAGAACCAACTCAGAATATTTTAGGCAAATTATTTTTTTTTTCCACACAAAAATGAAACAACCCAGCATGTTCTTTAGCGCTAAAACAATATCCATTTTTGTTTTCCCAAAAAAAAAAAAAACAGGCGTTGTATTGTAAAAAAAAAACATCCCCTTTTTTTTTTAAAACCCAAACAGCATCTAGCGGTAGAAATTGTTCCCCAAGAAAACTTAGCCACTAATAAAAAGGCGAAAAGGCTTTTTTATTGTGGGAAAAGAACCAACTCAGGATATTTTAGGCAAATTACCTTTTTTTTCCACACAAAAATTAAACAACCTAGCATGATCTTCAGCGCTAAAACAATTTCCATTTTCTTTTCCCCAAAAAAACAAAAAACAGGCGTTGTATTGTAAAAAGAAAACATCCCCCTTTTTTTTTTAAAACCCAAACAGCATCTAGCGGTAAAAATTGTTCCCCAAGAAACGGTATTTATATATATATACATACACAAAACATATATAAGGCAAGAAGCCGAGTTCATTGGATCGAACAACGGCATTGATGTGTATTGGATCAAAAAACTTAAGCAATCTGTTAATTTGTATCGACTTAAAAGGTTCCCCAAGCAATCTGAATCGACTTAAAATTTCCCCCGTAAAGGAAACAAAAAGAGACCAATCTATATTTTTTTGAACCTAACTGAGTGTTGGCAGTAGGCACAATGGTCCATGACAAAGTGTGTTCAGTCGATGCTGCATTATAAACACATCTCCAAACAGGAATAAGAATGCACAAAGCAAATTTTTTTTATACTCAACTCAAGTTAAGTAATAAGACACAATACTCATGAAACGAAACCAAAGCTTCCACCCAAACATCTGATTCGCCTCCTCTGGAGAATATGTTAATCTCAAACTTCATTCTCTCAGTTCTGGAATCATATTTGAGGATTTGATCCCGGCGTAGTTGTTTAAGCAGAGGCATTTCAAGATGTTCGGCTTGCAATTTTCTTTTCTTGTAAGTATGGCTGGTGTTCATTGCACAATTGACAATAAAATGGGTCTCTATAGCTACAGAGGCAAGATTTGCAAAGCATTGCATAATTGACGAGGTAAGAAAATTTTCATGGATGAATTTAAGCATGTGATTAAATAGGTTATATGGTTGATAAACTGATTTAAGAACATGAAAACAAAGAACAATATCAGCAGCAGAGCCAGTATTTTCGTATAGAGAGCTAAATTAAAGCTAAGAAGCTCATAAAATTTAGGTGGAACCATGAGTTTACGAATCTATAACACATACAAATGAATCTATAGAAAAACTAAGACATCAAGGACACAGATTATCAAAAAAGTTGTCCTAGAAAATAGAACAAGATAACTGAGGAAAAGATCTGGGTTGTTGTATCTCTATATCCAATAAATTCAAACACAAAATAGCTACGGCAAAACCCAAACATCCCAGGCGAAGAAAAGAGCACCAAATGCAAAGTTGTTTGGTTTATGTATTCTCTGGAGGGCATAAATCAAATGGGAACTAAAACTGCATATAATAACATGGTAAAGCAAGCAAGACACACTAACACAACAAACAACAATCATCAAGCAACCAACCATAAGAACAAATTATCAAGCCGAAAAACAGGCTAAAAACAAAAAAAATAACCAACCCAAATCAAGAACAAAACAACAAACCTGAAAGAGTAGTCGCAGAAAAGGAAAGCTGCGATCTTGATCGATTCCAAGCTAAAACAGAAAAACCAAATCTCAATAAATATCAGAACGTTAATAATCGTAAAAAGAAACAAGCAAAATTACAGAAGCGAACCTGAAATACAACACGGCTGGAAGAAGGCGAAACAAACTCGGTGGGATGCAGAAGAACGGAAATTTCATGAGCGAAAGATTTACGAACGCGAGATTTATACAAAGGGAAAAAACGTGAACCAACGTACCCTGGTCATGTCGAAGGCGGCGAGAAAAACACGCCAGCAGCCACCACAGAGAAGCATTAAATGACAGGACACAATCGCAGGGGGACGAACGGACAAAGAGCCGGACATGGCAACGCCCGGCGGACAAAGAGGCGCATGCGAAGAAAAGCAAAATCCATCGGACAAGAAGCAAAACCTAGCAGCCAATGGGAAGATGAAGATAAATGGACCCAAACGTGAACAAAGCCCAACATGAACCAAGATCCACTTATAAAATTAATCAGCCATGGATAGCCCAACATGAAGCCCAACTGTCAACTAATAAATCCATCAACCAAGGTCCACTAAGAATGAATTAATCAGCAATGGCCCACCTAAGAATCACTGTTCATTTGAACAGTAAATTTCGGGGTAAATAGGCACAGAACACTGTTCACTTGCCTAATCTCATATTATATTGTTCTAATTCACTTTACTTTGAGTTTCTCACATACTTGATCACTTAAAACCATGACAATTTTATTGATTTGATTCTTAGAGAAATTTATCTGAAATTTGAGTTTCTGAGCATAGTAATGAACTTTAAAACTCATTTGATTATTTCTTGATGCTAAAAGAATTCAAACAAAAACATAGACGATTTTTGAAGTTATTTGGGTCTTTTACTTTTTCATTGATTATTCCACTAGCTGCCCACGTGAGCCTAAAAGATTGGGATATTACCTCTTTGATATTTACCTATTTTGCATCTTGGTTTTAAGACATAAATTGTGAACATTGATCAAACCATATAAGTTATATAATTTGTGAATTGAGAGTTCGAGATTCAGTATTATTCGAGGCGAGATACGGACGGTATGTGGCTTGGGAATGTTTATGCAGTTTTTGATTTGTTTCGGCCACCAAAATAATATCATTTTATCTCTAGTCGCCATTTTAAGTATTGAAAAACGAATGATATGTGCAAAAACACGGCATCATTTTAAAAGCTCACATCATACATCTTGTTGACAACTTACACACTATTTCCTACCATCAAAAGAGTAAGCTCTTATGCGCTTTAAAATTTCCAAAATCTCACATGTCTATAAGCCCTTATGCGATTTTTGAGCCTAATTGCAAAAAGCATGCAATATAACTTTATATATATATATATATATATATATATATATATATATATATATATATATATATATATATATAAATTCTCGTTCTAACTTCGTTGATATTACCTCTTTTGCATCTTGGTTTTAGACATAATTGAGCACATTGATCAAACCATATAAATTATCTGTGAATTGAGATGAGTTTAGAACTTGATTTACTACTCTTCGAGATGAGATAAAGATGATATGTGGCTTAGGAATGATTTAAGCAATTTTTTATCCGTTTGAGCTTTTCAAACCACAAAATAATATCAGTTTATTGAAAAACAAATGGCATGTGCAAAAGCACATATTTAACCTCATTCGGCATCATTTCGAAATCTCACATCAACCACCTTATTGACAGCTTAGACAATATATCCTACCATCAAGTGAATAAGCACTATGCACTTTAAATCTCCAAAATCTCCCATCCTCGTAATCGTGATAAATATTAGATGGTGAAAAATGAAGATAAGGGACATGAATTCACAGACATATATTGAAGATGTGAAGGGATAGTGAAATAAAAAAATGAAAAAATGAGGTTACTAGTGAAGATGGATGAGATAAAGGGTGAAACCAAAAGAAAAATGATGAAGTATCAATAGAATAAAATCGTAAGTTGAGATGAGAGTGCATGACATCGTTGTATTAGACTTACTCTCTTGTTTGAATTTCCTATCTTTTTATTAAGTCATGAGCCTCGGCCTTATGCTAATAGCTTATAAAGATCTATTGACTGGGTCACATTCGTCCAATATAATAGTGGAGAAGGTTATGAGGGTTAAGTCTATGGACTCTCGAGAAACACATTTAACATTATGAACTAGTCTTTCTTTGTCAGGGTTAAGTGAGCCGCTTTGTTGCCCTGTCATATATTAGTTTTGTCAATCATCAGCTGGATATGTAAACTATTTATGTTGCTCCTCAGCTGGACTCAAGTTAAATTGCCTGAAATGGTTAATTAGTGCTGCTTAGGAGTGTAAAAACGAACCGAATCGAGCCGAATATGCAGAAAATTTTAAGGTTTGAATTCGTCTCAAAATAGTTATATTCGAGCTCGAGTTCGATTCGAAGTTCGAACAGTTTCAAAAATTTGGCTCGAGTTCGGCTCGAATCAAAGTTCGAGTTCTGCTCGAAAAGGTTCGAACATGTTCGCGAGCTATTCGAATTATTGCTCGAAAACAAATATCCGAAAGGTTCGAAATATTTAATATATAGTTATATTATATTAATAAAATATTAAAGTTTGCGAGCGGCTCACGAACTATCAAAAAAGTAATTTGGGCTCGAGTTCGGTTCGAAAAAAAGTTTGAACATGTTCGAGTTCGGCTCGAATTCGAGAATTTCGAATTCGAATCAAATATTTATCGAGTCGGCTCAAAAAGTTCGTTAACATGTTTGATTCATTTACACCCCAAGTGATGCTGATCATTTTGCTAGCCTGACACTTTGGCTTGAACTTCAGCTACTTTGATGATAAATTTTAGCATTGAACAATTTATCTGCATACTTGATAGATTTATTAGTAACAAAAACAAACATGTTTTACTAAATCAAAATTCAGACTTGTAAGATTCTCAAAACCTAACATATAGATAATGATAAAAATATATATAAGTAAACTCTAAAATTTATGATTAGTTCAAGCCTAAAAAATTGTGATTAGTTAATGTAAGATACAAGATTCTTGATAGTGACTGATGTTTTAATATAATAATTTGTTTAAAATATTCCTTCATTCGAAAGTAAGATATTTTTGGTGAAGCAAGTCATCGTTTTGAAGTATATTTCACAAGAGTGGTTTTGGAAAAAAAAATATTTTCTTTCTAATAATTGATAAGAAATATTGCTGGAAATTTTTTTTATATATACAAGTTTTATTTGGTTATTTTTAAATTTAAAAATAAAACATTAAAAATAACTTCAATAGTAATTTTGGCTAGATTTTACTGCAACCAATCATCTTAGTTGGAGTGGGACACCACACCTCACTTCCAATAGGAAATCGGCCATTAAAAAAATGGTTTCTTGTCAAAAATAATATATGTTTGGTACCAATGATCGTTGTTCAAAATAATTACAAACCAATTAGGTAAATCTTACAACTTTAATATTCTCTTAATGAGATCGTGTTGACAATAGTTCGCTAATACCTCGCGGACGATCAATTTGCCTTTCTTATTCTTGTAGATTACTTTGTCGATCTTTATATATTTAGTTAGGTAAATTTGTACAACTCTATTGGTTAGTGAAATGGTGTTTCTTTGTTTGAGTTCGGCAAGCCATTTTGCTATTCTGGTATAGATTGATTATGTCAATACTTAGAAGGATATTGTGATTTCTTCTATCAATCCTCATCCGGACTTAGGTTGACTGGTTTGAAATTGATGATCTAAATTAAAAAAAATAAAGTTACAAAATTTTGATAGTTAGGCTTTTAATATTAAAACATGAAATATTCCAACATAGAATCTGTAACGTCTATTCACCACTCAATGTATTGGGGCTGTTTAACAGGTCGGGTCAATCCAAAACCGGATCGATTAGCTCGTTTGGAATTGAAACCGGGCTAACTGGTTCCAAAACTGTCCGAAATCGATTAGATATCGGTCTGGACTGGTTCTAAGGTTTCGGAACCAGTAACTTACCGATTTCGGACTAAACGGATCCGATTCTGGGCTGAATCGAAACCGGATCCTGGCTGAACCGGAATCAGATCCATTATTTTTTAAAAAAAAAAATTGATTTAGATAAACTATGTTGTTTGGTAGCGCTTATCACGTAAGCTCATATTAACCATCTCAGTCAATAACAGGGATAAGAATGCAATAGCGTTATTAGTATCAATCTCACGATGAAGGTTGTATTTTGTATTAACGCATGCAAAACGAGTAAAAATGGGGGAGGAAGTTGATTTAATTACTACTATGAATTTAAAGTCTAGAAACTATGAACTAAACTACTAAGCATGATTACAACTAAGATGAGTTAAATTATAGATCGATAAACGATTCTTGGCATTTGGTTGACTTTACAATTTGAGTTATCATTTTAATCGTCAATTATCACAAATGATTCAATTTTGTATGTGAATATCCGTCTTAGAAGCTTAATTCATATCTCACCTTAATTTTAGTTAGATAGGACACGCAATCTATTCTAACCCTTATCATTCAATCAATCGAAATACAAGCAATTTGGATCAAAAGAAGATAGATTTACAAACTAGTGAGAAAGACAAAGCTAGACAATATAATTCAAGCGTCTATATTTAATCTACTTGAACGTTTTCCATAAGAATTTACAATCTCACACGCGCAAAATTATTAGTCTTAGTTGTTTTATAGACCAAGCATTAGATTTCATGCAAATCACTAGGCGGTCAATCCAAGAATTAAACACAACAATAATGACAATGAAATATGAAAAAAACAATCAATACTTACTCAAAATTGACAATCAAAAACATGAATTTCATAAGAATTATAAATCTCAATTGTATTGTCTTCCTCAACCAAGTATAACAAAGGTTTAGTTCCTCATAACCAAAGCAAAACAATCAAAATTTGTTCTAAAAAGCATAAATAAAAGTAAGACAAACTAATTGGATCGCCACTTGTCGAGGTTTTCATTTCCGCCTTCGTGGTGATCTTCGTAGCCACCTTCAAAACTTTGATGAAATATGAAAGTTAGGTCTAAACTATGATACCAAGTGTATGAATTGTATATCTGGGTCTGATATTTTGTGTGGTATTTATAGAGGATGGAAAAGTATGGTAATCTTTTTTGGACTCTTCTACCGATCCATCACTTGCTTTCTTGCCGATCTATATGTAATTCGAAGCATTTTTTGTTTCAAATTTCGCACTCTACTGATCGATCGCTGGCTTGTCTACCGATTGTTCGGCAAACTCTAAAAGTTTTCTTTCA
Organism: Haberlea rhodopensis; assembly: GCA_907163345.1. NCBI lineage: Eukaryota > Viridiplantae > Streptophyta > Magnoliopsida > Lamiales > Gesneriaceae > Haberlea > Haberlea rhodopensis. The sequence continues at coordinate 921,688 of CAJQUN010000136.1, read as the reverse complement.
GCCGATCAATTGGTGCATGTCCTACCGATCGATCGATAATTCTTCAAAATTGTTGACTTAGTTTCTCGCATATAGCTGATCGATCAGTAGATCTTTTACATTTTTCTTCGGCTTTTCTCGTCCGTCTTCGATTCCTCTTGTTTTCTAAGCAATTCATTGATCATTATTCATCGTTATTAGCTCGTTTCTTCACTTCAACCTAAATTCAAGCATTATACTATTAAACAACATATGTATCAAATTATTTATCAAAACATACCAAATCGTTAACAAATAAATACACTAGATGCGCTTATTTCTACGCAAATCGTTGTTGATGCGTTAAAACAAGTTTTGCAAACATCAAAATTCAGTATAATAAGGTTCTCTAAACCTTACATAAATGTTGGGCTTTGCTTGTATATAAGATATGTCCTGTGTGTAATTAGTTATCTTAAATTTTTTAATAATTCGTGTTTGAACGTTTTATGACTTTGGTGTTGCATGTAAACAAAGGAAGAGTAATATAATCACTACAATAATGTACTAATTAATATTCAAACAAGCATTGGTAGATGAGTAAATGAATACCATTGCTCCAAATTATAGTGTCTGCCCCACCGGTCACCCAATCCAACGGACAAACGTGGTCGATCTAATTTATTAACCTTACATAAAGCATTTCTAAAGATTATGCTTCGTAGATTTTTAGAAAATTATTGCTTGTATTTACTTTATGTTTTTCTATATAATAAATTTTTATGTAATATAAGTATATTTTCAAATAGTTTTATATTTTTATTTAAATTAGTTTAACAGTTTTTGTATGTTTAATTTCTTAAAAAATCGTTTTCATATTTATTTTTAGTGGATATGAGATTTGTGTAGTTTGGTGGGAGTAAATTTTTAAAAAGAAACTGGTGAAACCTCCGAACTACTCGTGATTAATACATAATTGCAGCGAATGCATATGTGTTGTGTGTGTAAAAATTACCAACAAATTTGAGGCATGGTAGTTGAAAAAAGAGGTACGGTAGTTGAATTTGGGTAGGAAGTCGGATCTATACTTTGAATAATAATGTATATGTTTGTATATATATTATTGATAATAAATGTTCGAATGAATCTAATCCTTAGAGTAATTAGTTTTGATCTCATGGAGTGGCCACAAAACCAAATGATAATATTGCCCTCCATTCACAATATAATCACAATTTATCTTAATTTTCAAAGAGAATGTGTTATCGGACATAAAACAAAATAAATTATCCTATTTCAACACTTTTATAGTCTATTCGGATAGAAGGATTTAGATTTCAGATCATTAATAAAAATTTATTCAAAATTTTTGGTTAATTTTGAAGTCCATAGATTTCAGATATATAATATTCAATTTTAAGGCATTTTTTAACAATATAGCGTATTTCAAATTCTTAATTATTTACGTCATTTCAAATCCATTGTTGAAATAATTTTTTTTCATCCACATGCAACCTTAAAATTATCTAACTATTTATAATAATGGATCTAACTAATTATAATAAATCTAACAAAAAACATCAGTAATTAAAATGATCTTAAACCACCACAAATTATTAAAAGAAAAACATTTTTTTGACTTGAGTCCAAAAAAATTATCCACAACAACCGAATATATAACACACAACACACTAGTCCACTATAATATATGCTAGTATATATAATATGTTTTCACTATTGTATGGAGATGGTTGCTATGATTCCAAAACATTATCGGAATGATACATTTAAATATAGAGTACCTTAGGCAAGTTTCATTCAAATTTTATTAATTATAATAAATAATAATATAAGGTTCATTAATACTCTACAAATTATGATAATAAAATATGGTTTAGGACAGATTAGGATTTGAATCCAAAACAAATTATGATAATAAAAAAAAGGTTTAGGACAGATTAGGATTAGAAATCCATAAGGCATCAAAGCAACAATGTCCAGACAATAAATGAATCATTTATAATTTTTCTTAAAATTTGAGTTTCGCCTCTGTCTAATTCTATTGAGCTCACCTCCCCCCATCTGTCTAGCCTCACCCCATTTCTGGAAGTCCTAGTTTGACACTACCAATTTTCTTATTTATGCTATTTGTTAAGATGACACGAGTATTATTTTGCCAAAAATATAGTTGTTATCACATTTTGTTTATGGCAGCACAGGGATATATTTAGAGTTATGCTTGTTATGTCTTAAACAATATATTCATCCCGTATAAGAACACAGAAGGAGTACTAGGAGCTTTCCGCTAGCACGCCAACACTATTTATACTATAAGGCCGAGACTATGATACAAATTACAAACTATCTCGCATACAATTTATCTTAATTTTAAAAGAGAATGTGTTATCGGACATAAAACAAAATAAATTATCCTATTTCAATACTTTTTTAGTCTATTTGGATAGAAAGATCTGATGGATCTAGATTTCAGATCATTGGAACAATTTTATTTAAGTTTTTTTTAAAAAAATAATTCAATTTAACATTTTTGTTATAATATTTTCTCTTTAAAATTCATAAAATCAATTTAATTAGCGAATGTCTTATGATAACTTCTACCACTCGTCTGGCTCAATTAAATTGGGCAACATTGATGGCCAAAGTACGAAACGTTAGGTTCAACAGGCTATATTGTATGCATTTAATTTAATTTACTGTCCCTTTATTGTATGCATATAAATTAATTTACTGTATAAAATATATATGTTTAGTGATTTTTATAAAAAAAGAATTAGAGATTATATTAAAATTAAGAATTTTAAAGATAATTTTTGTAATTAATTAGAATAATTATTTATGATAGTTTTAAGAAAAAATATTTATAGTAATTCATGATATTTTTATTTTTTTAGACTTGATGATATGATTATTTTGTGACCACGAGATTATTTACTTAGGCACTAAAATAACCCTACTCAAATAACTATTCTACCTAGTTACCGACAATCTTATAAAAAGTCAAAAATATTGTCACGTTCTGGGCCCAGGTCCGTGCCCGCGACTGCACAATGGACTCATATAGCAACTACTCCGTATCCGTTCTCGCTCTATGAAAATGGTTAACCAAAGTTGCTATAATAGTCCATTGTAAGCCTTTATAAACCACTATACATTTTCATCTACAATTAATGTGGGATAAGGGCGTTACAAATATAATTTCTTATAATTTTCTTTTATATATATATATATATATATATATATATATATGCGCGCGCGCGTGTTTGTGTGTGAAGTAGTGTAAGAAAGAAGACAAGTAACCGACATAATATAATGGCAATTAATGTTAAAATTCCAATTAATTAAATTCAAGATCGCAATATAAATAAGTACACATACCTTGAAACCATTCTACAAATCATCAGCACCATCATTACCCCCACTTCCACTTCACCTCAGCTTTTTGCTTCCAAAAATCAAGTGGAACTGATGAAGCAAAGAATCTTCATCTCCGGTCTCCTCCTCCTACTACTCTTCTCCTCCGCCACCAATGCTCACAATATCACACGCATACTCGCCGGCCACCCGGACTTCTCCACCTTCAGCCACTACCTCACCGTCACACACTTAGCAGCCGAGATCAACCGCCGCCGCACCATCACCGTGTGCGTTGTCGATAATGACGCCATGAACGACCTCCTCTCCAAGCATTTCTCCCTCGACACCATCAAGAACATTCTATCCCTCCATGTTTTCGCCGACTACTTCGGAGCGAGGAAGCTTCACCAGGTCTCCAAGGGCTCCACCACCACCTCCTCCCTCTTCCAGGCAAGCCCGTATATATGCTAGAACTCGACAAAAATATTTTATAATGATATCATTTTATTTATAGAAGTTTTAAATTTTATAGTAAAAAAATTGCAAACAATAAAAATTTATTATAATTTTAATTACCAAGAAAATATTATTTAATTTTCTAAAATCCTAGTTACCCGCTGGTTCCAGGCGACCGGCGAGGCTGCTGGGACCTCCGGTTACGTCAACATCACCGACATTAAAGGCGGAAAAGTCGGTTTCACCCCCATCGACAGCGGCACTGATAATCAACCAATGGCAACCTTCGTTAAGTCCATTATAGAAGAACCTTACGAACTCTCTGTGATTCAAATCAGTCACGTTTTGTCCTCTCCGGAAGCCGAAGCTCCGACGGGTTCGCCTACAGCTGTAAACGTGACTTCACTCATGGCGACTCAAGGATGCAAGGCATTTTCCGATTTGATCATCGCGCATGGCGATGATGACACTTTCACGCAAAATCTAGAAACAGGATTAACAATCTTCTGTCCTGTGGACGAAGCGCTAAAATCATTCATGCCGAGATTCAAAAACTTGACCGACGATGACAAAACATCGCTAATACTTTACCACGCCATTACCTTCTACAACTCGCTCGCAATGCTCAGATCCGGCAATGGATTGATGAATACTCTAGCTACCGAAGGCGCGAAAAAGTTCGATTTCACAATACAAAACGACGGAGAGGACGTGAAGATCGAGACTAAAGTCGTTACGGCGACGATCATCGGAACCATGATCGACAGAGATCCGCTGGCGGTTTTTAAGGTTGATAAGGTTCTACTGCCGAGGGAGCTGTTCAAGGCTGCGCCACCGTCTCCTGCTCCGAAACCAGCTAAATCAGCTAAATCGAAGAAAGCGGACGACCACGCGGAAGCTCCTGGGCCGTCAGATGATGACACGGCGGCGGCGGATGAAGATTCGAGCAACTACGGAGTTAGAATCAGTGGCGGCCGCGGCGGGTTTATGAGAGTGAGTTTTGCATTGTTGGTGGGAATATTGACTGCTGTTTTCTAATTTTATTTTTTAAATGCTTTTTTATTATTTTATTTTAATTTTTTTTCAAATATGTGTGTTTTTGAATTTGTGCAAAATTTCATGATATGTTGTTCATGTTATTGACTATGCAAATTATCTATTTCTACAATCATTTAATTTTTTTTTTAGCATATTTAATTTTTAATTATTGTATTGTAAATTGTGAGGGCATCCTTTTTATTTAAATTTAAGCACGGTGCTATTGAGAACATCTACGATATATCAATATGGTGAATTTGATGGAGTAAATAAACAACTTTAATAATTAATTCAACTAACTAGATACACACATAATAATTGGGTTGAATTATACGAAGAGTCCTCCGTCCAGTTTTAATAATTGTTATTTTACTTTTTTTGATTTAAATTAACGTCTACTCCTCATGTTATATAATTCCCTTCAACTTTTTATATCTTTTCAATTAAAACATCCCTAAAATTCATATCATTCAGCAAAATGTAGATTAAATGAGATTAATTCAAAATTGCTTCAGGAAATTATTAACTATTATTAAAGATTTGGACCGAATCGATAATTTATATCAAATTATAAGAGTATCAATTATTAGTTAAAACTAAATATTAAAAATCATATATAATTATTGTATGGGAGACTGTTTTATTATGACAACAGACGCTTCAATTTTTCAAAATTCATGCCAATGATGATTTTTTGTCTTGATAATAAAATATAAAACAATAGGCAAAATAAATAAAGAGAAAACACATGCTCCTGTGTGTATAGATCCGTGGAGTGAGATTGGAAGCAAGTGTCGGTGGAAAACTTGTGAATATAATTCGTTGGGACCCAATGCACAGCTATGTAACTACTCCATTATTAATTTTCGATATTATTGTGTATATTATTATCTATATTTAATAAAGGTTACAACAATTAATATAAATTAGATTATTTTAGTAAATATTTTTAGTGCAATCCAAGACTACTGCAGGGCGAGGATTGAGAGATCTGGAATTCGAGACCTCTCAATACTAAAAAATTTGTTGTGAACGTTGATATATTGAAACTCTGCGTTTCGGCTAAAAAGATTGGGGTTAAATCATTACTCGATATCTTGATAGAAGTATTAGAAATTGTTGCGGGGAAATGTTAGGATCAAACCCGAACCAAGAAGCCCAAGAAGAAAAATAGTGCATGGCCCATTAAGAAATCCTAGGGAGAAGAGCCCAACAATTACTAAGAACTACTCGAACAATCAAATAGAGTAGGAGAGGGAAAAAGAACGTAAACGAAGTGGGGGCAATTAGTTGCTGGCCAGAGAGAATAAAAAGTGAGGGAGTAAGGGTGGGAAATTAGTCTAGACCTTAAAACTGTGAGTGTGTGCAAGCAAGTGCTTGGACAAGTGGGGATTTACCTTTGTATTGTGTTCTCCATTCTAGCATTATGATATTTTATTTCCAGATTGCAGTGGAGTATTGTTAGTTGTATTTTTTCGATTATTTGCTTGTTTACATGTTCCTGTTTCTGCTTCATCTTTTATGTTGGCGATTTATAGGTCGTAATAATTGGTTCGACATGTCGTAGACACGCGTCCTGAGGAGATACAATAATATGACATGCAACCGAGAAAAACTTTTCTCAAGCTCTTTTGGATGCGATGAAATACCAACATTAATCTGTGTTGATCCCAGTCAATGGATTCCGACGGCGGATTATTTCATGATCAATTCGAAGTCATGGCATCACGAACGCAAATTGCATTCATGTCGATGGAAGGAGTGGCTAATATATGGTTTTATCGGCAAATTATGGGGGATTATATAGGTGAACCGATGTCTTGATAAATACTGATTTGCTTCGCAATTCATTGTTTGTTTGATAGGATTTGCTTTCGGAGTTAATTATAATAATCATCATTAAATATTCGTAGGTTAAATATAATAAACAGATTTTAATTGGTAATTACTGATAGTCCACGTGGAATCAAGAATCTGTTCTTCAAAATATTATACTAAAAATTGACAACCGTGCATTTACAGATTAATAGTGCATCACTGGAATTTTAATATTAAATAAAGTGAGGTCTCTAGTGTTCTATCCAACTTAAATTCACCAAAATTGGCATCGAAGTAAGCTTGTAAATCAAATAAATAATTTTTAGATTACCACAAGCAGGGATTTTGAAGTATTTGAAAGATTTTTAGGCGAACAAGTGTGATTCTCTTGGTGATGATTAAAATCTGGCATACAAGTACACAAAACATGATATCCGTCCTACTAATTCATTAATTAAAATAAATATCAAAGCATGCTTCTATATATTTTTTGACAAATAAGTTTATCTTATTCATCATTGTCAAGCTTGGTTGATGTGATCATTGATGTTGATGTACTTTTCATATTCTTATTCTTAGCATCTCTTTGACATACTTTCCTTGATTCATAAAATATCATCTTTGATATCCATTTTTCCTCTTGCAAAGCCATTTTTTAATTAAAATGATGATAGTTTTTCAAACCAAGCGCTAGAAGCTTGTTTCAAACCATACACAATTTTATCAAGTTTAAAAGCATGATTGGGAAAATGTGGATCCACAAAATTTTATCAAGTTTAAAAGCATAATTGTTCCAAATCACCATTTAAAACTGAACTTTTACATCCATCGGAAAGAGTAAAAAATCATTAAAACATGCAAACGCAAGTAACATATGGATGGATTCTAAACGTGCATAAGTGCATAAGTTTAATCAAAGTCTGTGCCTACTTCTTGGCAATATCATTTGGCTATCAACCTAGTCTTGGTTCAAACAATCATATTATGTTCATCAATTTATTTCTAAATATCCAATTTTTTTCCAACAATGGAATAACTCGAACGCCTAAGTATAAGATTCCACACTTTATTTCTTTCATGTTGGTTTAGTTCATTTGCATACACAAAATCCAAAAATTATCAAGCAATGCATCATTTATGTCCTTAAGCTCTGTAAATGAGATAAATGCAAGATGATTACAAATATTTTAAGATGAGGATCGAGCTATAACCCCATTTTGATGGACTACCAATAATGAGATCCATGTGATGATTCTTGTTGCTCTTCCACTCCTTTGGAAGTTCCTCAACCACCTTTGAATTACTTGGTTCTAATTTTGGTTCTTCATTGTGACCACTAATATCCTCAAGTGTAGCGGTCTCTAACTTTTGCTCAAGTAATTCTACATCATCATCATCAAATAAAATTCTCAATAATCGAGGGTTAGTCTCATCAAATATGCCATGAATAGATTCATCGACAACAAGGGTACGTTATTAAAAACTTCATATGTCTTATTAGTATTGGAGTAGACAAGAAAAATGACTCATCAAATGGGATCAATAGCAGTTTGAACCAAATGCTTTGAAATATGAAATAATAGGCTCTCCCCCTCCATAACTCACATGGAGTTTTCTTGAGAATCTGCCTGATTGATGAACGATGAATGAAATAGCATGTGTGCTCATTGCATCGACCCAAAATATTTTGGAAATGAATATTCACATAGCATAGTACGTACAATTTTTATTAATGTCTTATTCTTCCTTTTAACATCATGTTGAGGTGTCGTTGGACAAGAAAAGTTGCAATCATTTATCCTCACAAAAACTTACAAAATTTTCATTTTCAAATTTGGTACCGTGGTCATTACGGATACATTTAATCAAATGGTTTTTCTCATTCTCAACTCGTTTTGCAACTATTTTGAAACTCTCAAAGTCATCACTTTTATGTGCTAAGAAAAATGTCCAAGTGAAACGTGAGTAGTCATCCATGGAAAACAAAACGAACAAAGTGTTTTGTCTTGATCATCCATGGAGGCAAAATACAGGGCCATGGCAGCTTCAACATATGAAGTAATCTGGATTACACATTTACTTAGAAACATGGGTGTCAAGTTACAAACTCTTGCTACGTTGTGATAACAATGCGGCTTTACATATTGTTACAGATAAGTTATATCACGATAGAATCGAACATATTGAAATCGACTTTCATTTGTTTCAAGATAAAATAAAAGAAGAGATATTCAAACAATGTATGTTTCTACAACACAATAACTGGCCGATATTCTTACAAAGAGTTTGAGAAAGAACCATCATATGTTCTTAATGTCTAAGTTTGGATATCTTGATCTACACCAAGCTTGATGAAGAGTGTTCGTGGCGAACAAAATAGTAAACAAGTTTTTACTTATTCCTTTTGTATTTTAAGTTTTACGCTTTATTCTTTGTATATAAAACCCTTATTTTTCGGTTTCTTTTGTACTGTAACAGTTAAATCAATAATATGAAACTTCCAGTTTTCCCTCCATTTCTCTCGAGCATACTTTGACATTTACAATGTACGGATTCTCATAGAGTACAACAATTCCATCAACTAGATTACAGCAGCAATTGTTTAGCGCAGCACCTCTTTCTTTGGTTGAACAGAACACTCAATAGCATGTGTATCTTTGAAGAAGCAAGGAGTTTGAAGCAGATTGATCTCACTCTGTTACATAAAATCTTGAGACTGATTTGAACCAGAAGTAGTAATTGTAGTCAACTCAACTTCTTTTATAATACACTACATTCATTTCTGTCCATGCGATGTCCATGGTTCGATCCTAGCCTTCCATCCCATGGCAACTAAACTTTACAAATACAATAGAAACAAATCGATATTTAGGATAATTGTTGGTTTATATTTTCCGGTCTCATGTTCGGGTAAATGATCCAACCAACATAAATATTGGCAACTTTCTTATATATTGATATGAAGGTCCATATAAAATATTCTACTTGTGATGAAAACTTGATTGATGATAATATTTTTTTCCGGTTTCGATAACTCAATTTTTGATTGATTTCATGGCTTTAATTCCTAAAGCAATATTTTTTTTCTTTAAATCATATGAAGCACCATCGTATTTTCAATAAATATCCAAAGCAGTATTTTCACAACTAACTGGAGAGCCTTTGACTTGGGTGGTTTAAACCCAAAATTTTCTCACTTCAAGCCAAGAAGTAAAATTCAATATTCTGGAAAAAGAATTTAAGCAACGATTAAGTAGGTAAGTGGGAAGCATGGATAAAACACAATTATCTAACCAAAAAGCGAAAAAGTGGTTAAGTCATAATTGATAGTATTAAACACATTTAATGCTAAATAATACGCAGTTAAGATATTGATTCTAATAAATTTGAAATTATTCCCCAAAGATGAGATAATTAGGTAAGTTAGAACTTAGAATGTTAAATCAATTTTATAATCTATTCCTTTCAAAACAATATCATAATATATTCAATTTAATTTTAATATTTGGAAAGTTGCCATTTTATTAACCTAAAATGAAGTCATGTGGAAGGTTAATTAGTTGTAATCTTATGACCAATGCGGGTTCACTATTCTTTGATGAAAACATTATTATCGGTATTTCTATTTAATATTGATGTACTACTAAAAACATTGTATTTGGGAGGAAATTAGACCTAGTTCTGTCATATATATATATATATATATATTTATTTATTTATTGTGGATTTACTGTATGTTATCCCATGGAGTAGGTACATCCAATCATTCATTAGAAATATTTCCACTTAACATTAATGGGAATATTTACAATGAATGGTTAGATGTACTTCATGGGACACTACCCCATGGAGTAGCATAGAATATTTCGTTTTTGTGTTGCTTGAACAACCAAAATCTGAAAAATATTTATATAGATTGAATGTTTATATATATATATATATTTATATTTATATGTATTGATGTTTGTAAGAACGGATATTTATGATTGCACCGCCAAACTCATATGAACCGCATTATCTCCACCGTTTCTTTTATGTAACCACACAATCAACTACTTTTTCCGTTCTATCGTTTTTCTTCAATCAGTAGTCTTCCCATTCTCCTCCACCTTCAGACAAGAAACCCAACTCATGCGGCCGACATCTGGCAAACACCCGGCGGAGGAGGAGCCGCAGCGCCACCTCCCTTACTCCCCGGGGAAATCCAAGAGACTCGAAATCAAAACCACCCTCCACTCCCTAAAATCCCACATCTCTTCTCATCGCTGGACCTGGCTCGCCGCAACAATCTCACTCCAGATCCTACTAATCCTCCTTCTCGGCCGCGCTTCTCCTCCGCCGCCGCCGCCTACCGACCTCGCCACGACCCAACACCGACACGTCGAGACCACGCCGCCTCCCGGAATTGATGATGTCTGCCAGTTCGGAAGAGTGTACATCTACGATCTTCCCCTGGTGCTGAACCAAGAACTTCTCCAAAACTGCCACGAAATAGACCCGTGGTGCTCCCGATGCAACGCCGTGTCGAACGACGGGTTTGGGCCGCCGGCTGTGGGATTAAACGATGTCATTCCGTTGAATCTGACCCCAGCTTGGTACTGGACTGATATGTATTCGGCAGAAGTTATTTACCATGAGAGAATGAAGACTTACATCTGCAGGACGATGAATCAAGATGAAGCCACCGCGTTTTACATCCCTTTCTACGCGGGACTCGCTGTTGGAAAGTATTTATGGTTTAATTTTACTTCGAAAGATCGCGACTTTCATAGTGTAACTATGTTGAATTGGGTTGAGAATCAAACTCCATGGATGAAATCAAATGGTTCGGATCATTTTATAGTCTTGGGTCGATTAACTTGGGATTTCCGAAGATTAACAGACAATGATAATGAATGGGGAACAAGATTCATTTACATGCCATTAATGAAAAATGTTCTTAAATTATCAGTAGAAAGAAGTCCATGGGATCCATTAGAAATCAGCATCCCATATCCAACTGCGTTCCACCCTCGATCCGAATCGGATATCCGCCTTTGGCAGGATTTTGTCCGTTCTAGAGAACGATCCAGCTTACTTTCGTTTGTGGGGGCGACCCGCAAGAAAATCAAGAATGATTTCAGGTCTGTGCTTATGTCTTACTGTAAAAACGAATCGAGCTGGTGTGGAGTAGTCGATTGTGCTGTTACTCGTTGCTACGATGGGGCGCCGGCTATACTCGAGGCGTTCTTGGATTCGGATTTCTGTATGCAGCCGAAAGGAGATGGATCGACTCGAAGATCGGCGTTTGATTGTATGTTGGCAGGTACAATCCCTGTGTATTTTTGGAGAGGAAGCTTTGAGAATCAATTTGAATGGCACTTACCTGCTGCATATGAGAAATATTCGGTGTTTATTGATAATAATGATGTGAGAAATGATAGCTCGATAATCAAGAAAGTTTTGGAGAAATATAGTAGAGAAGAGGTGAAGAAAATGAGGGAGAGGATTATTGATTTTATGCCAAAGTTTTTGTATTCAAGGTCTAATGTGAATTTGGGGCAATTTGTAGATGCTTTTGATATTACAATGGATGAAGTCTTGATAAAGTTTAGCAGACAAAAGATGTTTGCCAACCATGGTTGATGATCTTTTAAACTTTCTAGAAATTGAATCAAGAAGTGTCATTGAAGTCATCCACGATGTTTTAAGCCTTCTAAGTAGCCGGTATGTTCGAACCTTCGGAAGTTGAAGATAGAAGTTGTTCTGAAAGCCACCGGATAGTTGTTTTCTACTATGTTTTAGACCTTCGAAGTAGCCATTTATGTGCGAACTTCGGAAGTTGAAGCTAGAAATATAGTAAAAACACCGAATATTTGTCTTCTATGATCTTTCGGACCTTCCAAGTGGCCATTATGTGTTAAATCTTTGGAAACTAAAGCTAGAAGAATGGATTTTTGCTTTTTACCATCTTTAGACCTTCGAATATTGAAGTTAAGTGATTTCATGGGATCATTGTTTGTTACACGATCCTTTATAACTTCGAAATTGAAGCTATCGGTGCGAAAAGTTGGATAAATGTGTACTTCGTGTCATGGTGAGCCAGAATATATGGAGAGTTGGCACTTAAAGAAATATAAGTTTGGATTATTTAATTTTGGATCTTTTTTCTGTTGTGTAGTTTCACAATTGGAGTATTGCCAGAATTTCTATTATACTTGTAATTTCTGATGAAAAAATGTTTCCCCTTACTTCTTTATTCTTTCCTTCATTTACAAGGAGTTTGTATTCGTAAAATATTTATATGGACCGAGTAGGGGTGGAATCAGAAAAAAGTTTTGGGGGATGAATTTCTTTTTTGATAATTTAAGGGCTAAAAAAATTTTGGGGGTACAAATTTTTTTTTTTTGTTGACAAAATAAGGGTATATATATAATTTTTTTTGGGGGTGGGGCAGGCGCACCCCCGACCCTGGGATCTAGTGTTTGTAAAAACAAAGATATATAAATATATTTGTATGTTGATGTTTATAAGCTCGAGTGTATAGACGTAGGATATAAATTATCCTCACCTTTGAGAAAAGAAATACATTTTTTAAACCTGTAAATACAAAATTATCCATCAAAAGTAAAATATAAATATACTAGACGTCCCCAAGAGGAATATCAGAGGTATATTGAGAAAAACATTTTAAAATTTTTTGCTATTGGTGGATGCATGTATTTTTTAAAATAATTTTAAAAAATTAATTTGCAAAAATACTGTAAACTGGAAGTTAAAAACGGTCATCCGCCATCCGCCATCCGCCAGTCACAATGGCGGACGAACCAGGTTGCATCTACAATTGTTTCTTTTAAAAAAACAATTATGTATAATAATCCTTAGTGAAAGTTAGCAAGCCGATAAACCAAACGAAAGTGTCTGGGAAGAGGTGTGGGTCTTGGAATTCGAGACGGATATATGTAATTGTCGGTCTTGGAATTCGAGGAGCCAAAGCATTTCATTTCCCAATGCAAATCGACCTCTGCTGCAAATTTTATTTTAAAAGTATCTATTTCACAGTTCCTTTATTTTTTATTTTATTATACGAAAATTATTTTTTATTATAAATATAAAACTATTTTAAAAGATATTTGATATAATTATATTATTAGATAAAAGCTAGTGATTATATTGAGAATGATGCTCCAGTCCCTTTTTATCATAAAATGATATCAAAAATCCTTCTAAATTATTTATTGAAAACATAATTTCAAAAATCAGTTACTTTTATCGACCTTCTTATTATATATATATATATATTAACTAAGCTTCTTATCATATACAACTACTACTACTACTTATTATTATTATTCTTATTATTATTATTATTACTATTAAATTTTGATTTTATTAGAGAAGTTCTCGTTGTGGATAAATCTAAAGTGTACCACAATGTTTTTTATTTTAAATTTTAAAAAAATTATTACTTTTAGAGGGATTTTCTAAATGACATTCTATGAATTACTATAATGAATTTTGGCATTAACTTAAGTTAATTTTTAAAAATATCTCAAGTTCCAAATATATCATGTAAATTGATTTTTTTAAAAGTAGCCCTTAACTGGCGTTACCTCAAAATTATTATTATGGTCCATTAATTCAGTTGATAGCTTTTGATTATCACAAATATTAATTAACTTGATTTATTTTTTAATTCGCAAATCATCAATTTCTATGAGCGAATTATGTAAATCTAGCAACTTTCTAATGAGTGATGTAAAGCAAAGATAACGCCAATTTCATGAAGCAAACTCAAAAAATACTTGCTTCTTGTCAAAAGGTACAGAAAAATCTGGACTCGTGGTGAGCTTCTTTTCAATCGTATCAAGCTCTGATAATAAGTTATCGAAACTCCAATTAGGTTGTGGATCATCGCGAGTCCATTAACATTTTGTGGACAACGAACTCCATCAAATTTGGCCACTCCCTAAGATACCTCTCCATTTCACATGGTTATTCGGCTCCACATGATAAACACATATATCAATAATTAAGGGAATTAAATTACATCAAATCACTTGATTTGCTCAGTTTGTGTCGTAATCTATTGGTTTAATTAAGTATTAGTAATTAATTAGGATGTGGGAAGTGTATTTAAAAATAGTTTAGGATATTTATATAATAAAATGTTATATTGTATAATATTGTGTAAAAGAGTGTTAGTTTTTATCATTCTTAATATAATCACTAGCTTCGGCTTCTCGAATACCAAGACCCATAATTACATCTATCCTTCTCGAATTGTTCGTAAATTGTAGCTGATAGAAGCTTATTCTTGGTAAGTAGCTTGCTAAGAGCTCTAAACCAAAGGGTAGATGTATGTTTCGATAAAAATAAAAGGATTCCACACGATAGAAGCCCACGCAGCCATGGGCAAAATCTATGTGGCCACCAGGAGGTAGACCCAACCAATTGTCATAATGATCTTGAATTGGCCGATGGTCAACATGCATAATAACTGGTTCAACGGTTTAATGGGTCGGACATGTGATCGGGGCTATATATAAGCGGGCCGATTAAGGGTCGTAAATTTTGAATCGACGATTCAAGGGTTTATTTTTATTTATTTTTATTTTAAAACTTAAAACATATGTTATGGTGCAGATTTGAATTCATGACATCTAACTTGAATAATTATCTTCAACCAATAATTTATAAGATCATTGTTGATCTAAATAGAGTGTTATAAGTTATATATATTAATCAAGCAAATATATCTTACATATTTTGATTATCTGAGCTTGAATTTATTCATGCCGTTTTATGATTACTCCATGACGGAAAAACATTAAAAACTTTTTTACTCCATGACGGAAAAACATTCAAAAATTTTTTACACTTTTTTTCAATTTTTAATACTATTTCTAATTGTTTATTAAAAAATAAGGGTTAAATCGTAAACTTAACAGCTATTTAACATTAACCGAAACCAGAATTATTACTGACGGTTCATGAACCGTAACCATAACCATCAACGAAAGTTAAAGTTAACATCGAATCGACGGGTCAGAACCGCTGTCTGGTCTACCAAGAGGGAAGCAGCCCCCCACCCCCGTACCCCCAAATAAAAAAATATTTTTATATGCTTTAAAATAAAATTGTAAAAGTTGTATTGTAAAATAAAAATTACATTTTACTCCTTTGCTCACCATAAATTATATTTAGACCGCTTAATTTTTTTACCCTCTAAATTTTTCTGTTATTTTTTTGCTCCCTTAATTTTTAGGCTAGATTTACCCTTCACATAGCCTTTCAGCATCATCTTCCTAAATAATAAAATTTGAATAATGGGAAATTGATTGTATTTTCTGACAACGGAGACTTCAATTAGTTTTTTTTTTTGCTTTTTTTTATAATTTTCTAAGTCATAAAATGTACGGTATGGTTAGGGATGGCAACGGAGTGGATTTAGGATGGATTTGGCCAATACCAAAACCCATTCCGCTACACTTAAAACCCGGACCTGCGCCGCTTAGACCCGCGAACCCGAAGGGTTTACCCACACCGTCCCGAGACCATTTTTTTTTAAAAAGAAATAGCTAGAAATCAATTTTGAAAAACAAAAATGAGTTTATGATTGAATTTGATGTTTTTCTCTAGTAAACATTTATAATAAGCATTGTAAAACTATATTTAGGCTACTAAATATTTAATAATTTGCTCTCATTCCCTTCAAAATGTCTAACTTCTTTAACATGAACAATGAGTTTGATATAGAATTAAATAATGACACTTCATTGTTCAATCAAAGAAATGAAATGTATATTCAATATTAGTTTTTTAAAAAAAATTTAAAAAGTATAGGGGGCGGATTTGGGGCGGGTTCGGCCAATCCCAGGACCCGCTTCGCTTCCAAAGCCAATTGAAGCGGGTATAGACCCGCCCCGACGGGACGGGTTCAATGAGGGGTTCCGGTCTGGACCCCCCACATTGCCATCCCTAGGTATGCTGCTCTTTCTTTTGTTTATTTTTTTGACCAACTACCACAACTACTGGTATGGGGACGAAAATTCGAATACGAGACATCCGGGACATAATTGCGAGGGAGCCAGATGGGCTACAAGTCATTGGCATATGATGTTCTTTATGTGTAGGATATGAAATAAGTAGGATTGTTATCAACTGAACCCCCTATGTTTGAGAGTTCAAGTCCCCCTCCCCTTATACAAAAAATAAAAAATAAAAAATTCCCATCTCACACGCATATATATGCGAGCGTGTTTACGTGTATACATCATAAAAAAACAAAAATCTAGTCTTTATATTGCCCAGTTAGTTTGATGTTAAATTCGTGAAAGTTGTTTTGACAGCAATAATAATTGCTCTGGCAATAACATTTTCCTTAGGGTAGTCCATATCAGTGTCCTTAGGAGCAGTATCAAACTATATTAACTGTTATATCTTATTGATATAGAATATTCTACATTAATGATATATATTATGTGTGGTTCGCCCATTAAGTCATTATGTGCAATCGTGGACGAATGTGTGTGTCATTTATCGTCAGGTGACTTAACATTCAGGCTCATTGGCGCATGTAGTGCGCAACCCCTCATGCCCACATGTCGTTTAGTATGGGGCTTTGCGCTGCCACTGTATAGGGGTTTGAAGTTGCGCCTATGCTACCAGCTATACCTTTTAGCTTAGTAGTAAGCGTTTGATCCTAAAATTGATATCAGCGCAAAGTCATGGGTTCGAGTTGCCCATGAAGCACTTTATGGGGGTATTATTGGGTGTGTTGCGCCTAGTAAGTCATTATGTGCATTCGTGGACGAATGTGTATATCATATTTAACTTAGTGGTAAGCACTTGATCCTAATAATATATCAATGATTCATATACCCATATAATAATGTCTCTGAAAGCATAGAATTTTCCATACAGCCTATACAAATAGTAGTGGCACAAGAGAGTTTGACATATTAATCAAGAGGTTATTATTTTTTACTCCCAAAGCCTAATATAATTCCATAATTTATTTAATTGGCTGCCATGGAAATTATATATACTAGTAACTAGTTAAGGTTTAACGTATTAATAAAAGGGTTGGTGGCATCAAATTAAGATAAAAAAATTCCGTTGACCATTAAAATTATTCAGGTACACGCCAAAAAAAAAGTATTTAAACTTAATTTAATACGAAATTATTCATTATTAATATTTTATTGTGGTAGATTATAAGAAGAAAAAAACATTTAAATAACATCTAATATAGCCCGATTAAACAGAGCCGCATCAGCGACATTTCAGTCCATTGCTTTAAGTTTAAGAATAACAATAATTCTATTGGATACAAATAAGAGCATCAAATGCTGTATTACGAAAAAGAATGTTTTATCTATTTTTATACCAGAAGTAATTATTCTTGAAATTAATTAATATTATTGTTGTTTTAATAGTTAGTTAGCATGCATACTATATTATTTTTTTGGTATATACAAACAACAATAGCTAATTCATTAATATCAATAGATTGATGTATATTATATGAACCAAATAAAAAGTCAAGTCGAATCGGACAAATACGTCAGTGTTTTCAAGAGCTTCATTCGGCTAGGATATCATCGTTAATTCATTTGGACTCCATATCTTTGCATATAACTTTGACTCATGTTTTCTCTGATCTTCCCTTTGCTTTCTTGAAAGGACCAAAATCTATAAACTCCACTAGACTCACATGTGCATCGTTAGACTATGCCGTACATGATCAAACCGACATAAGCGGCACACATACTTCAACTCGAATATATTTGTTTGGTACTTTATCTCTTCTGGTCTTATAATACATAAAACAGAGTATACACATCTCTGACACACTCATATTTTGGTTGTGATTTATCTTAGGTTCCCAACATTCCATCATTGAAGGTCTGATGACAGTTCTATAAAATTTTCCTTAAATCTCAGCGAGTTATTACGATCGCATACTCCAGTGGCATTTCTCCATTTCAACCAGCCAACATGTATTATGTGGTTAACAGCGTTATCAATCTCTCCATCATTTTTGGATAATAGAACAAAGGTATCGAAACTTACTACTCATCTATATATCTTGGTGATAGAGTGCTACAACACCGGGGCCCCTAAATGCGTTCACTAAACTTACACTCCATACATTCTATTTAAGACATACTTAATTTAAAACAATTTGATTCAAATGTATCGCTCTATGACTCCAATTTTTTTTAGCATTTACCTCTACCATAGTCTCGTTGATTAGCACCATATCATCACCGAAAAGCATGGTCTAAGGTATTTCAGTCAGCATGTCTTTTGTTATCTCATCAATCACTAAGTCAAATAAGAGATGAATCAATGAAGACCCTTGATGCAATCCAATATTGATGACTCATTCGTCGCCCGCGTTCTCACATTTGATTTATTTCATCATACATGTCCTTGATTATATTGACATTCTTGCTGGAAACCCGTTTCTTCATCAAAGTCCACTATAATACCCCCATTGACACTTTATCGTAACCATTCTCCAAGTGGATAATTACTATATGCAAATCTTTACTTCTCGCATGATAACGCTCTACAAGTTGGAGAAGCAAATTGATAATTTTCGTTGGTGACCGTCTTTTCATAAAACCAATTGCTTCTCCGAGATATTAATATGTCTTCTTAACCGACTTTCAATTACCCTATCCAGAGTTTTATTGCATGACACATGAGCTTATATCGCGATAGTTGGAGCAAGTCTAAATGTCACCATTGTTCTTATAGATCGGGACAAGAGTATTCTTTCTCCATTCATTTGGAATTTTGTTACTTCTTCAAATCTTGTTAAATAAATCTATTAGCAATTTTATCTCTATCATTCTTAAGCATGTTCATACTTCAATAGAGATTCAATTGGGACCAACTGGTTCCCGTGCTTTCATTTTGTTCAAGTTTCTTTAACCTCATATTCTCTAATTCTACAAGTAAACTCATGGTTTACATCATGATGTTGGATATCATGATCACCAAAATCTTGACTAAAACCACCATTGAATAAGTTGTTAAAATAAAATAATTCATTTTTCTTGCTTTGATGTCTTCATCTTTAACCATGACCTTTTGGTCATCATCTTTCATACATTTCGTTGCACATAACTCTTTTGTCTTCCACTCCCTCGTTTTACAATCATGTAGATATCTTGTTCCACACCTTTGGTATCAAATTTATCATATACTTCTTTGTAACTTTAGCTCTAGCATTCCGAACCGTTTTATTCGTTTTTTTTTGCGAGCTTATACGTTTCGAAGTTTTCCCAACTGTTTTTTTTTTCTCTTATAAACATCATTGTTTATTCGAATAGCCTTCTTCAGGTCATCGGTCCACCATGATTTGTCCTTACCTGATGGAGCACATCCTCTTGACTTACCAAGCACCTCCTTAATGGCCAACTTAATACAACAAACCATTTTGTTCCATGTGATATTAGGATAATCTTTTGGCTTTAAATTTCCTTCTCGGCTACACTCTCTACAAAAACACCTCTTCACTAGGACTGGGTGATGTTACATGGAAATATCCAAAAGTGAGCTACTTGCAGCGTTCCTCTCCCGAAAACCACAACCTACATGGACATTCTCATACCCACCCAAATCACAAACTACGTGCCTATTGAAATCTCCACGATGAAGACTTTCTCGTTAAGGAATATTCGTTGCACCACATCGTCTATATCTTATATACTAATGATACTAAAAATATCATCGCCTAGGACTATTCAACTAATATTATCATATCTGCTTTCCTCATAACTTCAATTTCTGAGAGAGTGAGACTTGGGTTAGGTTCATGTTAAATTGTTAATTACAAAATAAAAGGTTAAACATATAGATATATTATATATGATTTAATATATAGTTGGGCACCCGACTTAAATTCGGGTATTGAAGATAAAATGGCACCAACCCAAGTATACAATTTTGGGTTTGGTTGGTTTGGGTATAACCAAACTTGAATAACTGATCGATCGGGTGACCTGATCTATTTGTGTCAGATACCTGCAATCTGAACAAAAACGCCCACCCCTATATGTGTGTAACAATTTATAGCTTTTATTAGGTTTTTTTTTTTTCCTGGAGTAACACTTCCCCCACTCTGGTTATCCTTGTTCCATGATACTTGGGATATTCCCATAAACATATTAAGAGGCCCAAATGTTCGAAGTGTGACGAAGGGTGATGGAGTTGTACTCTAAGTCACATAATTCTTCTATCTCATTCACATACAAGTGCTCCGATCTCGAACTGACGCATTATGTGCTTGTGTGGCGCTTTATGACCCATTAAGTTTTACTAAGTCGTGCACTAAGTTTTTGTGATATCCCCGAAATGATTAATTGCAATTTAGGCATTAATTGTGTTTATATGATTAATTATGGTGGTAATTAATTATGTGTTGGATTTATTTATCTTATGGAAATGCTTAGTCACATGATAGAGTGACCCGGGAGAGCATTTCAGGGTGCATGTTGTGCATGTTGGGAAAATTGTTATTAGCATGATTTATTTGCCATGGTTAGCAATTAATTGTAAAGCATGAGTTTAATTGTGATTATGGTGCATTTTGGTGAAATGCCTTTTAAATATCATGTTGGGATGTTTAATCATCATGTTAGTTGTGGGGATACAATTAAACTTGTTTTAATACCTTTACCCCCCACCTTTACCAAAACACTTTTCATTTCCCCCCAAAATCACTTCCCACAAACCCCACCCTCCTCATTTTCGTTCTTGAGCTTAGGGGTGAAGAAAATCCTTCCAAAAATCTTGATTTGTGGAGTTTATTGGGAGATTTGAAGTCCCCAAGAGGTATGGATACCTCATTGTTGATTTTGTGATGTTTTATTTAAGTTTGATATGGTTTTGAAGGATTTTAAAATGGGTTTGTTTTGGGTTGTTGTGGTTTTGGTTGAATGTTGGATTTTTGAGGTGCTTAAAGTGTTTATGGAAGGTTATTATGTATTTGATGTTATTGGTTTGTTGGTAGGGGAGTTGGAATGGGTTGGAATGAAGTTTTGGAGCATTAATGGCGATTTTTCGCGATACAGGGTTCGGCGATCGATCGCCCGTTTTTGGCGATCGATCGCGAAGAGGCGGTACGCTCCAGAAGCATTTGGCGATCGATCGCCACGTTTGGGCGATCGATCGGCGAGGGTGGCGATCGATCGCCGAAGGAACAAAAATTTATGTTCGGGCAGTGTGATCTCGCGATCGATCGGCCCTTTGCCGCGATCGATCGCGAGTCACAAAATATGGTGTTTTTGGATTTTATTGTAGGATTTTTGGTATCGGACTATTATTGGGTTCTAATATTGATTTGTGTGAATGTGTAGAACCATCCCAGGTGGCGACACAACCAAGGAATTGAAGTCCTACCACATCCTACTTTTTGGAAAGGTACGTAGAGGACGTACGGGCACCCAACGGTACATGTATCTAGTATACTCATTGTTATGCATTGTGGATGCGAGTATATATGTGATTATGCATTGTGGATGCAAATACATGTTGAATTATGCATGATGATTGTATATGCATATGATGGTTATTGGTGCACATCTCATGAGTCGTGGTCATCCCTTGATGATTTTAATGCTTGCCGCTATTTGGTTTGTTTCCGCTAAATGTGAAGCGAGGGGTGGGAGCTCCGCATGTCACATTTGAGCGTTGCTATCATATAGGGTGAGGAAAGAATATTTGCCGCTCAATGTGAAGCGAGGGGAGGGAGCGTCGCATGTCCATTGAAGCGAGGTTATTCTATGCCGCCTATATGTAAATAAGCGAGGGGCATTAAAATACATTGCGATGGACAGACTAGGGATTGGTGATTGATATTTGATTTGATGAGATGGTATTATGTCATGACATGTGTAGACCATTAAATAATCTATTGATTATACTTATGAGTTATGGTACAGGGACAACCAAACTGGAAGCGTTTTGAAATGCATGGGAAAACAGGAAGTGTTTTATTGTGATTTATGCATTTACGCTTTATATTCATATTGTGTTGAATATGAATGATATTATTGCTCATGTTGGGGGGTTGTCCTTGTAGGTACACTTTTGGCATGATAAGAAGGGCTAAGCGGGTTGAGGTGGTGAGCTTGTGAAGAATTCTTTTGAGAAAGGAAGGACATGATTAATTTTGTATAGTATCTACTCTAGGAGTAGTGTAAAGCTATAATTGATAACATTCATTTGATTTGGGAATATAACTAATCCATTGATAGTCCTCATTTTGGCATGTAATTCTTAAGGCTCATAGTCTCAACACGATTATTTTACTCTGATCATTTATATTAGCTCTAATTATGCCTTTAATCCGCACTTAAGGAACTAGGGTCCTTACAGTTTTACTAAGCCGCATGCTGACGCTACGGTCGTAGTCTGGCGCATTGAGTGCGCGTACAACGCTTTACGACTAAGTTTTATTAAGTCACATATTAAGTTTTACTAGGTCGTGAACTTAAACGTTAGACATTCTCAATATTTTTTATAAAAACTGACGCACTCGAGCATCCACACACATCTGCATACCCGCATAACGTGACTTAGGTTTTACGTCAAGAAGAGATGGAGAGCCGAGTTTGTTTAGTTATTAGATTTGTCATTAATCAAATCTTGTTGACTTCTTGATGGGATTAACGATTTTGATACCGACGTTTTTTTTTATACAACAATAAAGCAAGTTCTAAACACTTTGAATTCAATATACAAATTTATTTTGAATTTGCTTATTAATTAATATATATTAATGTGGTTCTTATTATTATTGTTGTTGTCTTCACTACCAACATTAATTTTATTAATGATGCAAACATTATTTTTATTTCATTGTTATTCAATTTTATATGATTAAAGCACTTATTTTATTTGACTTTTCATGATTATAACATTTTACGGGCCACGCATCATCTTATGAGTATAGCTAAATATTTTAATTATGAAAAATAACAAGAAATGACTTGTATAATGCTCCGTTGAAAAAAATTGATGTTGAAAGTCAAACAAATTGAGTTTATAAAATTTGAAAAAAATAAATAATATATTTCAAAAATTTAAAATGTTAATTTGGGGTGCACGAAATAAATTAAAAACATGGCATTATTAATTCGGATAAAAAAATAATAATCTGGAAATCATGCATCAAACTGTTTTTAGAAAACGAATATTGACTGATAATAATAATAATAATAATAATTAGGCAATCATACATCAAGCTGTTTCAATTTTGGCAAATACACATAGCATCTTATGATGCATGTTTGTTATCTTATTATGTTTAAACTTTAAAAAATTTGCATTTATTTTATTGTAATATTTCTTTTATAGTTAGTGGGTTTAGCTGATAAATTCTTAATAACAATTTTAAAAATCGAATTTTAAATTAATAATGTGTTGTTAGATTATCACAACTTTCATGGTAAGACTTTTTATGGAAAAGTTTATACTTTCATAATTATAACGTAAGTAAATTTAAATATTGAAAACAATAATTCTTAATTAATTCAAATTTAAATAATAATTTACGATGAATAAAAGAGTTGGACATTATTAATTATATCAATAAACTGAAACATTTATTTATTTTAACAAAAAAATTAGTTTAACACTAATTTAAAATACCAATTTAATTATGCTAATCAGATTCTTCTCTTTAAATAAATGTTGACTTCATTTACGGGGGGAGACATATTTCTTTACCACGATCCATTCATTGTTTTACAAACGTGAAGCCTTTTAAGCTATCTTTGACTAATACTTACCATGTTGCTCTGGTTTGAATACCCACAAGAAGCGAGCCCATGTTTTCTTGAACATTTTAAATTTCAAAATAAAGGTTTTATTTTAGACTCAATTCATATTATATATGTACATAATAATTTTTAAAGTTAAATTATGTACATTTTATTTTTTCTATGTTGAATAATTTCTTTTAGGAAATATGTTGGGTTGTGGGAATCAGAACAATCTTGATTTTGATTTTAACAAAACTTGTTATTGTGTTACTAACATATATAATTAAGTGTGCACTTCATAGATGATGATTTTGAGCTTAATGAAAGACATCTACAACCTCTAGCTAAGTCTTGAATTTGATGAAAAGCGGCTCCAAATTCTAGCCGGGAAGGAAGGAATCAATGAACCAAGTCTTGAGTTTAGACCAACTCTAATGTTTTGGTCATATCTCCCAGCTTGGTTGTCAAACCGAATGATTTTGATATTATGAAACTTTAAGAGAAAGAGCAATAACTTTCATGGTCATGACCATAATGTTGCCTAGAAATCAATTAATCAAGATACCAGTTGAGTCAACAACAAAGTTGAGAAGACCAGATCATCTGGGTAACCAATAATGCTGAATAGAATAAACCTGCTGAGTAACTAACGAAATTGAACAGAACAAACCAACTAGAAACATAGTTGAACCGACGAGATCAGTTGACTGACAAGCAAAACTGGTCCAACCCGACCAGCAAGGTTGAGGGTGGTCAATCCACACATCTGAGTTCAACCAACTAAGCTACAATAGTTTGTGCTCGTATTTTTGAAATGTTTACACCAGAAGAGTAAATCCAATTTGAGTTAAGAAACCAAGCGGAATACACTCGAAAATGTCTTATACTTTGTTTGACATCCTCATACTATGTCTGTCTTTTCAACGGTCCTATTTCAGACGTCTGTTTTCTACAACTCAGTTGTTGACGACCTTGTTGGTCTGCTTCTGTTCAGTTGAGTTGAATATCCAACTTATTTGACCTGTTCAACGAGGTTGAATAAATTGATCTTCATCTGTATCAATTGAGCTGAATACTCAACTGATTTCTTTTGTTCAATGTCCTGATTGATTCAGCTTGGTTAAATTTTTATCTGATTTGATTATCTAGCTGAACTTATTATATAAGCTTGATCAGGTTCATCTCTTCTTATCAATCGGTTGTCCTGGTATTGGTTAAACTCTGATGGTCACACAACTTACGCCCTGGCCTGCTATGTCGTTTATCCAGCTATAGTTACAATACACTTCTACACTTTAGCTCTCAAATACATTGAATATGGTGAATTTGGTTGGCACGAATGATCATATAATGATTGGATATAACAAGGTAAGAGGTTCCTGTTTTGTGGTGATCTAGCAAATATATCTTTCAAGCTCCCCATTGTTTTAATCTTTTAGATTCTTGATATTCTTTTGTATTGTAAATCTCTCACTCACACACTCTATCTCTCTCTCCATTGAAAATGTTCGGTATTTTCTATGACATCCTTGTACTATGTCTATCTTGTCTACGGTCCTATTTTAGTTATCGATGACTCTACTGGCCCGCCTCTACTCAGTTGAGTTGAATACTAAACGGGTTTGATTCTTCATCGAGGTTAACTTAGCTGGTCTTCGTCTGTATTAATTGAGTTGAATATTCTAAGTGATATCTTCTGTTTAGCGTGCTGGTTGGTTGTCCAGGTGGATTTGTTTCATTAGCTTGGTCAGGTCGGTTCTGCTCTTAGTCGACTGTCCTGACTTGGTTAAATTCTGCTGGTCACACATCTGACCTTTTCCAACTGTTTATCGGTTCTTGATTGATATGTTTAGTTGGTTGTTTGTTATGTTGCTAACTCAGGTGACTTGTTCTATTGAGCTTAGCACCAGCAGTTCCACTGCGTTTCTATTTTGATAGACATGACCAAACTACCAGAGACAATCTGATTTTACTAGGCTGAATCATTCCTACTTCGTTCGTCTCAGCAACACAAACACAAATTTTGTTAACATCAAAATCAATATTGTTAGAATTTTCTATAATCACAACAAAGCATAGTATTTCAGATGTTTTCCTCTCGGTTTAAGAACTGAACTTGATATAACCTCTTGGTGCTTAGTTCGACTTGGAACAATTCAAGAATAGAGCAATTGCAGTTGAGGTCGATTGACTCCCTCACCCAACCGATCCCGTCAAATTACATTGACCAAGAATTTGATGAAAAAATATATGATTTTAGGCATTCTATTTTAGAAATAACAATATTATTAACATTAGTATTTCTTTACAAGATATTGTAATTAATTTATTGAAAACTAAAAAAAGGTAAAAAGATATGGGGCACAAAATAATAATAACGAGTAATCACTTTATTTGAAAAGAGTAGAAATATTACATAAATTAACCGAAATAAAAATAAAATTTTGTTTTATAAATGACTTTGTTACATTTTCTGCGACTTTGTCAAAATTGATCCTCTATGTATAGTTGTGTATGTATCTTAGTGTTTGCACGAATCATTCCATACAAGAACTATATAGATATCCTAGATGTCGAAAAACCATGATATGTATATTATTTTTGTCTATCAGTTAAAGTTGAAGGTATTATAAATATTATTTTTAAAATTTATAAAATTTTACATATAAAATTTTATATATGCACTATGCATAGTGACTATATATTAACAAATAAATTATTTATAGTTTTCATTTATTTGCAAATGTAGGTGAGTAAGCAATTGATTATTCCATGACATCGTAGTTGAAATTGGAAATTAGCACATTGAAACACCTATAAATACCCCCTTTCTTTGGTCAAACGAAACGAATAATACCAATGTCTCTCTAGTACTCTCAATCCTAAGCCAAAGTCAAAAATTGATCCATGATGCCAAGTTCCGCCAAACAACCGGCGGCAATAGCGGCGGAGGAGCAGAAGCACCGCCATACTCCGCCCAAACACATCGAATCCGTCAAATACTTCATCTTTTCCCACCACTGTGCATGGCTAACAGCGGCAATCTTCTTACAGCTCGTAACCATACTATTCTTCCTCAACCGGGCTACTCTATCTCGGACGCCGTACACTACCCTTGCCTCCGGTAAGACCCGCCACGCCTTCCGTCTGGAAAATGATGATGTCTGCCAATTCGGAAGAATATATGTCTACCATCTGCCATCCTTACTCAATCAAGACCTTCTGGACAACTGCCATGAACTAGCCCCATGGAGCTCCCGCTGCACCGCCCTCTCCAACAATGGATTCGGGTCTCCGGCCTCCAATTTAGCTGGTGTTATTCCTCACAACCTCACCCCAGCTTGGTACTGGACTGATATGTACGCGGGAGAACCCATATTCCATGACAGGATGATGAGTTACAAGTGCAGAACGATGAATGAAGAGGAAGCTACGGCGTTTTACATCCCTTTCTATGTGGGACTCGCTGTGGGAAAACATCTATGGTCGAATTACAAGTCGAAGGATCGAGATTTCCATAGCTTAGCTATGCTAAACTGGATCAAGAATCAATCCCCATGGAAGAAATCAAACGGGTCGGATCATTTCATCATGTTGGGTCGATTAACCTGGGATTTCCGAAGATTATCCGACAATGATAATGAATGGGGATCGAGATTTCTTTACATGCCCTTAATGAAGAATGTTCTTCATTTAACAGTAGAAAGAAGCCAATGGGATCCATTAGAATTCAGTGTACCTTACCCTACTCCTTTTCATCCTCGATCCGAATCCGATATCGATACATGGCACAGTTTTATACGAGCCAGAACACGATCAACATTATTTTCTTACGTGGGTGGGGAACGTAAAAGTTTCAAGAATGATTTTCGGGGTGTACTGATGTCGTACTGTAAAAACGAGTCGAAGTCGTGTAAACTTGTCGATTGTTCCATAACACATTGCAACGACGGAGCACCTGCTATGATCGAGGCTTTCTTGGATTCGGTTTTCTGTTTGCAACCTAAAGGAGATGGATATACAAGAAGATCGGCGTTTGATTGTATGTTGGCTGGTGCAATTCCAGTGTACTTTTGGAAAGGAAGCTTCGAAAATCAATATGAATGGTTCTTGCCTGTTGAAGCCCAGAGTTACTCTGTATTTATCGATAATAACCATGTTCGAAATGGGAGTTTGATTATTAAAGATGTTTTGGAGAAATATAGTAGA
The DNA here is from genome assembly GCA_907163345.1 of Haberlea rhodopensis. Classification (NCBI taxonomy): domain Eukaryota; kingdom Viridiplantae; phylum Streptophyta; class Magnoliopsida; order Lamiales; family Gesneriaceae; genus Haberlea; species Haberlea rhodopensis. Next base: position 893,069 of record CAJQUN010000136.1, on the reverse strand, counting down.
GAAGATGTGGCGAAGATGAGGGAGAAGATTATTGAATTCATGCCCAGGTTTTTGTATTCAAGGTCCAATGTAAATTTGGGGAGATTTAAGGATGCTTTTGATATCACTATGGATGAAGTTTTGAGAAGGTTTTAAAGGATCAGAAAGATGGCTTAAAGTTATGACCTGAGATTTGGGTTTCTGTTGGTTCATATCCGTTATGTACAGGTGAACTTGATTCGATCTTTGCGACCATTACCTCAAAGAAAAATATCTGAAAAAAATTGTTGTTATTCTGTTCGATTTGTTTATAAAAATGCTATAATTGTAATTCTTGATAGGGGGTCATATTGTATCCAAAATATATCAGTATATAGCAAAAGATCCATCATATATTCACAATATACCTTAATATGACATCTATTACGTATAGATTATCATTTCAAACTTTCTGATACATTTGGTCCAACATCCTTGTATTCCTCAAATGTCATGCATGTGAATTGGCAAACATATAATGTATGTAGTAAAGGGTTCATTCGATGCTTCCCCGAACGTAGTACCTCGGGGTAGAACTGAATCAACTGAGGGATTATAGCTAGAACTGATATGACACTTATTCCGTTACACACAACACATTTTAGTCTTTTCTTGATCTCACATTTAAGGCTATCTCTTACCAACCTTACGAATGGCACCACCCTTGGGAGAAGACGAAGCAGAGGAGCACGAAGAGGCGCATACGGTCCTTTTATGTTCGGCTTTGTCTTTGATCAACGCTTTGGAAACATCTTCCTTAAATTCCATGTAGCGCGCCCGTTTCGTTCTCTGCTCTCCATGAGTGTCTAAAGTATCATCATGTAATATACTATCAAGAACTTTGGAACAGTTGGGGAAATAGCACCGACCTGTTGCCACTGCCATTCGAGGAAATGTCGTATTTAAATGAACGAAGAATAGTATAAAAAACACCCCATTTCACTTTAGTGTAGAAAGCCACAATATTTTTTGAAACTTAACATACAAAACATTGGTAAATGGAAGAATTTTACCAGTTCTTTGAAGGGCTTGCAACCTCTGGTGGAGCTTTTCAAATAGCTCAGGTGTTAATTTATTAAAATCAATTTCTCCAAAATTTCCATCCGAATCTTCAAAAGCCAAGAGTCCAGTAAACTCCGTGGTTGAAGCTGCTTCGGCTACCTGCATTGCTAATTTTGCCTCCAAAGGGAATAACTGTCGTGCCAATGCCACTACAGCAGAACACAAGTATTACACAAACATAATACCACTTTACCTCGATTTTATAAACGAAGAAGGCCCATGTATAGACCATTACCTCGATTTTCAAAAAGAAGAAGGCCCATATGTAGACCATAAGCAACCATGGTTGCCGACTCTGGCACATTCCCTACTGTTGGATTCGAGCCTATCTTTCTCTCCAACATATCTATACACAATCGATCATTATTTGCGTTAAAGCAATGTTTCTTTTCTTCGATAAAATCCTTTTGCCGTGTCAACCTTCTGCATATTGTAAGAGATGTATGTCCATCCAATGTAGTATCAGATACAGATGCATCATGTTCCAGCAATTCGATAATTACAGATGGATCCTTACGCCTTGCGGCAATATGAAGAACGGTGTACCCTCGAGAATTCCTTAGGTTAACATCTGTTTTTTTCAAGTTCAGCAACCCAATCACGGTTTTAGGATCACAATAAGCTGCAGCATAATGAAGAGCACAAGCGGCATCTAAGGTGACATCTGACTCACCCAAGAGTAACTCCACTAATTCAATGTCGCCTAAGTCGAGGGCCTTGTGAATTCTCAGTATATTCTTTTCATTCATCGAGTTTTCTTGAGTTGAATCACGGGATTCTCCTTGCTTAGATTTGGTGCGAATTGATTTGATATCAGCCAAAACCTCATTGGGAAGTTCCTTCTCCATTACAACATTGTCAAGATTGGACTCTGCTATTCTTCGGACACAATGTGATAGAAGCTGCTTCAACCCGCAGTGAAACGCGGCCATGAGGATTGGAATAACGTCTTCCACACAGGCTTTGTTGACAAAATTAAGGAGACGGCCCTAAAACATATAGAGAGGAATATCAGAAATATAAACAGATAACTTCAAGGATGATGCAAATGCTGCACCATCTGAGTTTAGACCAAGAAATCCACCCAAAAATGAAACAAAAATAATGAAAGAATAGTGAAACTTCTCAAAAGAAGATAAATTTTCCATTGCAAGAATTTTTCCATTTATACTTGTATTCGCACATGTCTATGTTCCATCAATCGATTTTAGCCTTCCTTATCAAGGTTTGCACTCTTATCTTAGTGCTGTTTTTCTTCTACTTGAACAAAGATATATATCTGAGAATATCAAATATTTTGCAGCTATACTAGGTGTTTGAGCTGTTATACGCCATCAAGTACAAAACTATATCGAATCAGAAAGTACCCACATCCAAATTACTAAACAGTATTTGTTATATACAAAATTTTCAAAAGAGATCTTCCCAAAAATATTAAAACTGGAAATCTAATCCTCAAGATAAACAGAGGACACAGGACAAACCTGAACAACCATCACAAGTTCTTTAATCTGAAACTTCACAGAAGCATACATCATTTGCACTTGGCAGTCGATGGCAGGACCACAAGCATCATGAACACAAGATTCATCAACATATATTGATACCTCAATAGGAAAATCCTTAATCTTTCCGGTGTACAAATAAATTATGATGACCATTAATGCTTCGTATCCTATTCTCGCATTTGGCACTAAATCAGACATAAGATACTTCAGCCTATCAATCTTTACAGTGCCATCGTTTGCATTTTTTTTAAACAGTAGATGAAAAAATTGGCTTCGTGCGGCTAAGATGCCACGATTAACACCAACAATGATTCCCTCGACTTCAATTTCTGCATCATTATAGTCATATTCACTCTCAACCACCAGTTTTTCGAGGCAGCTACTCAGTTTACTCAAACTCAAGAACTCGAAACTCGCTCCCACTTCGTAGCTGGTCGGAGAAGGTATATCGTAGCTGCTAGAGACATCAGATAAAAGGGAATTCGAGGCGAAGCATAAAGATGCAGAGAATTCATTGCAATATTCCATAGCTAAACCCAAACCCTTTTCTACTCCTTGGATATTACTCTAACAACAAGACAACAGCAATCTGTATAACCTTTCTCTATACATTCAATCATATATTTATCGTAGAATCGAAAACTACATAATCAAGTCCATCACAAGATTCAAGCCCCGAGACAAAATTCCTCAAATAGTCAAGAACTGAATTAACACTTCTAGAATAAAAATCTGCATTCACAACAGTTTACGCTATATTGAAAATAACACATGAAAATTCAGCATCAATCTATTTTTTTCCAGCTCCAAATAAAGCAAAAAATTCAAATCCAAGAAACTTCACCCTTTCGGCATAATCCATTTCCCGAAATAGCAAATATAAACCGATATTCAATCTATATATTCATCATTCCGCCTTGAGCCCATCAGCTCCAAAGTCAACTCCCACATATTCATATTTCACCAGCTGCCCACTTGTTAGGATCGGAAGACAAAATGATTATCGAACTATCCAAGGCCACCAAAATTCTAACTCCCATTAATAAAGAATCAAACTTTTCATATCGCGATTGCCTTCTAGTCACACAAAATCAAGAAATGGAAATCTAAGTGGTTTCAAGTTAACAAGAAGCAGAAGCAGCAGCTATTTCATTCCAAGAAATTGATTGGGCAAGAATTTAGAGAAATCACACCTGAATATGAGAAGATTTTTGTTCCCTAGGAAATATGACAGAGGAATCGGATCGGGGGGTTGTAACTTTGTACCAAATCGTAAAATACTGAACAATCTTCCTTTTTTCTTTCACTCACTCTTAACTCGTAAGTTAGCGGTGCACAAGGATAATATATTTATGTACACATGTAGTAAGTCAAGACTATAGTTTATTTATAATATATTTGCAATAATTGGATGTCTAGGTGCTTTGAATCTTCTGAATTTGCGGACTTTAAAGTAAAATCTCTCAAGAAGAATACATCTCTCTCAAGATTCAACAATTGAGCCAAAAGCTGAAGTTAAAATAGTTTATTTCCTGTTATTAACCATAGTGTGCTTGGTTTGAATTATAGAACTGGTAATAGATAAATTATATTAGTATTATTGAAATTATAAGATCCCGCACACACTGTAAACAAAAACTTTAATTTTGATGTGCAAGGTGGCAGCACGGACCTCATGCCACATCCATGTCTTTGTTATTTTGGCCCGGAGGTATTCCAGCATCCATATATCAAGTGTATTGTGTTTTAACATGTACGACTTGTCACGTTTTGCTATTTTCGTCTGTTGGTCGAAGCGCACACGGAGTGCATTTTTTACATCTAGTTGGTTTAGTGACCAATCTAGATTAGCAGCAAGTGAGAGGATAACACGAATAGTGTTGAGTTTGGCCACAGGTGAAAAAGTATCAGTGTAATCAATACCATAGGTCTGAGTGAATCCCTTAGCCACGAGACGAGCTTTATAGCGTTCCAATATCCCATCTGAGTTATATTTTTTAGTAAACACCCATTTACATCCGACAACTAGCTTCCCACTGGGTAGATCAATCTTCTCCCAAGTAACATTTTTCTCTAGTGCTCCCATCTCCTCTTGAATCGCCTTTTTCCACTCTGGTATCATTAGAGCTTCCTGTACAGTGTTTGGAATCCTAGTGGTGTCTATCTGAGAGATAAGACTTGAGTAGAAGGGTGATAATTTGTTATAGGATACATGATTTGAAATTGGGTGTTTCGTACACATTCGAACACCTTTTCTTTGAACAATAGGTAAGTCAGGATCAGTGGGTGGAATTGTATGGTACGTACCTGAGATCAAGGTGTTGGTATCTTTGTGTATTTCAGGAAGAGACTCATGGCTTTGTAGTAAGACAGTTTCTCCTCCTTGTTTTGCATCTTTTCTCCTGGTATAGACCAAGTCATATCTTCCATTTTCCATTTCTGTATGTTTGGAACTATGCAAGGGTTGAGGGTAGTTTGTTTCAAAATCTACTGACAATGTTTGTAAAAGATCATCTTCAAGAGTCGCACAATGCTCCCCCTGAAGAGGAGAGTTGAAATAAGGTTGATCCTCAAAGAATGAGACGTCCATGGAGACGTAATATTTTTCTGAGGATGGGTCAAAACATTTGTATCCTCGCTGATGTGCTGGATAGCCAACAAAAATACATTTTATTGCCCGAGGATCAAGTTTTGAAAGTTTATTGTCATGATTATGGACAAATACCACACTACCAAAAACTTTAAGAGGTATCTCCGATAATATACGAGATTCGGGAAACGTTTGTTTGAAGATGGTGAGAGGAGTATGAAAGTTCAAGATCCTGCTAGGTAACCTATTAATTAGATACGTAGCAGTTAAAATGGCATCACCCCATAGATAGGTGGGTACCTTAGTCTGAAAACTAATAGCTCTAGCCACTTCAACAAGATGCTTATTTTTTCGTTCCGCCACCCCATTTTGTTGAGGAGTGTGAGGACACGAACTTTGGTGAATAATGTCGTGTTGAGTAAAAAAACTGCCTAAGAGGTGATTAAAATACTCAGTGCCATTATCACTACGAAAAATTTTAATTGATTGGTGAAATTGGGTTTGAATCATTTTGAAGAAATTTTGAAATGTACGTCGGACTTATCTTTTAAGAGAAAAACCCAGGTCATACGAGAGTGATCATCGATGAATGTGACGAACCATCTTTTATCCGAAAGAGTTTTGACTTTGCAAGGTTCCCAAACATCACTATGAATAATATTAAACGGTGTGGAATGTTTATATTGTTGAGATGGAAACATAGCCCAGTGATGCTTAGCTAATTCACATGATTCGCAGTTAAAACAAGAGACATTTTTATTAATAGAAAATTTTGGAAATAATCTGAGTAAATAATCAATATTCGGATGACCTAGTTGTTTATGCCATAACAACAAATCACTAGAAATTGAAGCGGAATAAAGACACAACTTATTAGTGGTACGTGTCGGAGAAGCGATAGCGTCATAGAGGTAGAGACCACTGTCTTGTCTAGCATTGCCAATATCGCTTCCCGATGCTAAATCCTGAAACTCACAATGAGATGAAGAAAAAATGATACGACAATTAAGGTCACGGGTTAGCTGACTCACAGATAAAAGATTAAACGAAAGTAGTGGTACGTGTAAGACATAACTTAGAGACCAGGTGGGGGAAATTTGGACAGTGCCCTTTCCGGCAACCGAAGCGAAGGAACCATTGGCAATTTTTACCCGTTGGTTTCCAGCGCATGGTGCATAGGAAGTAAAAAATTGGGAACAACTCGTCATATGAGTAGTCGCTGCCAGAAGCCAGTATCCAAAAAGAACTAGGAATGGAATGGGATACAAATGCGGAAGATATACCTGTTTGTGCTAAGGAGCATGATGAAGAATAAGTGGATTTGCTCAACCTTGATTCAAACATTTTGTACAGCTGCTCTATATGATCCTTTGTGAAAGGAAGGGAGTCCTGAGGAGACGAGGGCTGGCCAGAGCTGTCAGTACTTGATTGAAGAGCATGTCCCCCAGAGCTTTGTCGGTTGTGGTAATCACCCTTCTTCTTAAGATACGGTGGGCGGCCATGAATCTCCCAGCAGGTATCAATTGTGTGCCATGGCTTTTTGCATTTCTCACACCATGGTTTTTTCTTCCCATCTCGTCGAGGGGGGTCGGACGGAGCATCCCGGCTAAAGAGGGCAGAACCTTCAGCCGAAGTGGGTTGGCTTCGCGTGGGAGCATCACACCCCTCCGCATCTCTTCCCGACGAATCTCTGAAAAAACCTCCCGAAGGCTGGGTAAAGGCTTTCGAGAAAGGAGGCGCCCACGAGAGTCATCAAGATCCTTATTAAGCCCTGCCAGAAAAATAAAAATTCTAGTATTCTCAATTTTTTTCCGGTAACAAGAACTGTCCTTTGGATTTTCCCACTGTTCAACAACCAGCATGTCTAATTCATGCCAAAGAGTGAATAACTCATTAAAATAGGCAGTATCATCCCTAGCACCCCGCCGGACACGCCAGATGCGAGTATTTAATTCATACAGCTGCGATGAATTGTCAACATCGGAGTACGTTTCGCGGATGGCCTCCCAAATATCACTGGCGGTTGGAAAAAACGGGAATGGTTTGCCGATGGTTGGCTCCATTGAGTTAATAAGCCAGGCCATAATCATGGCATTTTCCGAGTGCCATTGAGGATACTTCGCATCAGATGTGTCTGGTGATTTGGTAGCACCAGACAGATATCCAAACCTTCCCTTTCCTTCGATGACAAGGCGTACAGAGTGCCCACTCCAAATAATTTTTTCCATGAAATTTATGAATTGTGATGTTCAGGGAAGAATCTGGGATGAGAAGATTTTTTGCCATAGAATTACTTCCATCAAGATGAAGAGACGTAGTGGATGACCCACTACCAGAACCAGCCATAGCCGCCGCACAAAGATGGAAGCCGACGCACAGACAAAAAAATTCCAACAATCAAAACGCACAACCAAAGTCAGTGGACAGTGATGGAAGCCGACGCACAGACAGAAGAATGTCCAACAATGAAATCGCATAACCAAAGTCAGGCGACGTTATGAAGCCGACGCACAGATAGAAAATTCTGCCAACGAACTCGCAGATGATGAAACAACAAACAAATCAGCAAGATGGAAACCTACGATCGATAACCCACGCTTATTGCAGTGGTGTGAGGAGGGAAAATTGGAAGAAAAAAACTCACGAAGAATAAGTCGCTGATGCGCACGAACGCATGAAGTACAGGGAAGGAAAAAAAATTTTGTTGTATCAGGTTTGTGGCTCTGATAGCATGAAGATTTTGGTAAGCATTGGAATCAAAAACTCTTTTTATTTCTGATTATCAATTAGGTTACAAATCTCCCCTATAAATAGATACAAAGAGATAAACCTCAAATCCTACCAAATCTATTTAAAAGATTTAAAATCTACTTATCTTCTAAATTTATTCTAATCTTATCAACAGAACTCTCTAGCATACTTCATAGTATCTTCATAGTATCTATGGAAACGGGAAGTGAATTCAGTAGGATGATTGTCTTATTTGGGAAGTGAATTCAGTAGGATGATTGTCCTATCCCCATCCTCACTCTTGATACTTATGTTTCAGGATCAAGGATGAGGCTTGTTATAGTCATCAAGATTCTCACATATTGACTTAGTTTCTACCATCTTATACCCGAATAGCTTCCCTTTCAAATAGACTCTATCATGTAGAGACTTAGTCATCCCAAATAACTTATGAATGAAAAATAATGCAAGAACACGATAAATTACGTGGTTCGGATATGAATTATCCGGGAGACACTATTTCATTGATCACAAATCGGAGATATACAACAATATACAACACAAAGTCTCTCAAGAAATCACTCTTATGACAAAGAATTTATGACAAAGAATTTCTCTCTTTTTTAACTCTCACTATTGCTTGTTTCTATCTCTCTGGATTTTCAAGCTTTTCTTGTTTCTCAATTATCAGAATGAATCCCATCCAGTTGAATCTCTCCTTTTTTATATCGAGTAGTTCCTTCTTCAATAGCTCTGACCACTCTAGAAAGTTGCCAGTTAAGTTCCATCCATATGACTGTTGGATCTTGAACTCATATAACTGCTTCATCTTGATCTTCAATGACTTGAGTTTCCTATTCTATGATCTAATTGAATAGCATGACAATTATTCCACGTGAATAATGTGTAGAAGACTGTAACCTGGTCTACTATACTTAAATTGTTTGTTTATTGATTTTCAAGGATTTTTGGTAGGGCTTTAAACCGTAAATCACACGTACACTAAATGTTTACTTTTTTTGTCGAGACACACATAGTTTTGAGCTCGTAAAATGAGTCTTGTATTGGAGTGTGTTGGTCAAGCCTAGCTAAGTGTCGAGTAGGCCGATTATAGGCTAGGGTTTGACGAGCTGGAGTCATTTTAATATGAGTTCAGAAGTTTAATATTTGCTAGTAGTTGTTACCTTTTGATATTGTAGAGTGATCGCAGCTTCACCACCTTTTTCACTCTCGTTGCTCGCCGGACAATCTGATAAGGTATGTTACAATTGGGATACCATGCAACATGTATCTGTACTATTTGATACATGACTTAACGATGTGACACTTATATTCCTGTACTATTCATTACTGGGCTACATATGTAGCATCGATGCACAACACTGACATTCATGTTGAGCCTTGGTCCGTTATGAACTATCTATGTTATTCGTTGGTGGATCAAGGGTAGTTGGGATTAAACGGAGGTGTGAAGAGCCCGAGAGTTGTTGTAGGTTGATAAGACACAGTGAGTCCACAATCCTAGTTGGGTACCTCGTACATGGTAGTGAATAGGCGGGGGAGTGGTCATTAAGGCTATGTGACCAACCGTTGCATTTTGTCTAGTTATGTTACGCTTAAACAACATTATAATTATCGTTATTGTAATGTTTTGGCATCTGATATCTATATATCGTTATTGTAATGTTTTTATTTTGGCTATTTCATATTGGTATTTGCTCACCCCTTTGGGGTGATTATCTTTTTGACATGTGGTTGAAAACAAGTCAGGATGTCGATAAGTTTTTCTTGTGGAGTTTGGGAAAAATACTTCTTGTTTCAAGTTGTATTAGTTGAGGATAGACCTGCCAATTGTGGTTACCCCAGTCCAAACGGGTTGAGCCTGTTTGGCCTACCTCCAAGCTCGTTGGGAAAACTACATCCCAACCAACTTGAGGCAGGTTGCGGGTTAGATAGGCTAACCGCCAAAAAATAAAAATAAAAATGAAATTTAGTTTTATTAATTTTAATGAATTTAAATTATCAAATAAATTATTGATAAATCACATTTCAATTACGTAATCAAATTGTATTATAAAATATTTATTTTATTAATATGCAGACCAACTTGCCCAACCCGTCAAACCCAAACAGGCTGGCCTGTTTATGCCCGCCTCCGATTTGGATGGAAATTTCCCGCTTGACTCGCCTAACCTACCTATTTGGTGGGCCGGATTAGGCCAACTCGACGAGCCCAACACTTATTGACTGCTCTAGTTGGTGATGCTCATTTGGTTGTTTACGAAGTGTTGACAGACATTCTCCTTTATATTATCTCACTTTCACAACATATTTGCCGCTCGAAAATCATATAACTTAAATTATCTAACAAAATCACTTTTCATTTATATTCCTTGAATATAATTTTTCTTAAAAAAATCACTAAACCAATAAACAAATTGTTCATTAAATATAACGTATCATGTCGTTGCCGAGGTTAACGAGTTCCTTAGCCTTCAAAGGTTTTAACTTTATTTTTCATGGAGCATAAAATTGATCTTTGCTCTTTAACAATTTTTAAGGAAAAATATTGTAACTCTAGTGTTGTAGAGCAATAATTATCTTGCTAAGATATCGATCAACATGTGGCACTTGGACTTATATACGATTTAAAAGATTTGTAAGAGCCACGTGTTTTGTTCTCATTAATTGCAAGTAGAGGTGGCAAAATTGATAATTTTGAGTTATTATAACATTCTTTTTCACGCATTGGTTTGAATTAGATATGTTTGAAACCGTTTACAAGATCTTAAATCAACTTGGACTAATTATTTTCGTAAAGCGAGATATATACAAATTACTTGCTATTAGAGTCCATAATGTACAGTCACGCTTATGTGGATATAGGATTCAGTGCATGCCACAATGATATTAAAGACTTTTAATGATAGTAACAACATGTAAGTGATAAATGTTATATGAGACAAAATGATATTTGCTTGGAAACCATCTCTTCAACGGTAGAAGCCACCTCTAGAGTTCTAATGTTGTGAAATCAGTTAGTCAAGTTGTATTGAATGTCGTGTTATTTAGGAGGGGGTGTTTTTAATACCTTTTCCCACATTGGTTATACAGTATAATAGATGTATGAATGAATTTCTATGAGATTATAGTTGATTCGTATTGTTATTTAAATTAATCATTTTCCTAAAATGAATATTTACATAATAATATATATTGGAGGCAATAAAAAGTAAATAATAATAAATTAAATAAAACTCTATCGAGTAGCCATAGACCAGCATGAAACATGAAATGATATAATACAAAATAATATATAAATCCTCTTCAAGTTGTATCATAGTCGTTTATTAGGTGTTGAATAAATTCGATGACATGGTTAGGTCTAAATTAATGGGACGACTATGCCACCAATTCCTACTATATTCATCTGATATTTGGGGGTAATTCTGTAAATTACCCTCAACATTATTTGCATTGCTTTCTAATTTTAATTCAATATTTGTGTGTTGAATTCCATCAACTCTTTTCGGTACTCCATAATCTTTTGTGCTTCCCTCTTCACAATCCATCTATAAAATAAAATAATATTCGAATTCGTAAGATATAACATTTTATAAGTATATCAAAATGATTTTTTTTTGTTACGAATCGTGAAAGATGTTCTAACATGATATTCATCACATAAGCATTACATATAATTTCTCAGTAAAGTAATACTTAAAATACAAATATTCACTATTCGGAAATGTTTTAGAAACAAACAACGAAAAATTTTGAGGGTCACTTTTTGAAAGTTTTTAACTAAATCTTCAGTTGTTTACGTTAATATAACAATCGTGTGTTAATTAAACCTCGTCTTTCCATTACACCAAGGTTCAAAATTTTCGAATTTGATTTTGTTTTTTTCTAAAAAATATAAACTTTATTTCATGCAAATATATTAAGAGTAAGTTTTCCAATCATCCCTATGACAACAGATACATAAATGGATGGATTTCTATGAATAAAGGTTGTGTTCGGATAGATATATGATGTATCTGTATTTGAAGGATGCTTTATAAACCAAAATATTTTGAAAATTCATTCATTTAAAATTATTTCAATTACACCGGTGGTAATCTTTTGAAATTCTTCAAAAAGATAAACAAAAATAATGGATGAAAATATGGGATTTGAAATAGTTAACTAAATTATTTGCCAAAATATCTATAATGGATTTGAGCTGAGAAAATAGAGCTAGCGACAATTTACCACATTGTGCTATCGTTATAGGCACGTTACCCCATATGATTTGTAAATAGATATTTACCCCCTGTGGATTGTAAAATATAGTTCACGTCTCCCCCCACAATTTTCAAAATTTTGTCGTGACAAAAATAACCTCATTTAGAATGGGTGTTTTGCACATAATCACAAAGCATAGGGGGTGTGATGTCTATTTCAAAACCACAAAGAGCTAAGTTGCACCTGATCGAAACCACGGGGCAACTTACATTTGACTTGACATTATAATTTTATGTGCAGATTACCTCTTATGTTATTTTTTCAGATGCAGATTACCTACTATGTTATTATTTAGATGCATTTTACCCTCTGCAAGGCTACAATTGATATTTTAACACGTGATTTCAAAGCTCGGATGCATAAGAATGCGTGTCAGGCTTATGGTATAGGAGAGAATGTTTTGCACCGATTCACATATCATAGGGGGTAAGCTGTCTATTTTTTCAAACCATAGATAGTAAACTACCTGTTTGGAAAACCAACGATGGTCATGTGCCAAAAACACGAGAATTTAAGATTCTTTTATCCAAACGCAATATAAAATTTATTATCACGGGGCGACTCACCTGGTAATTATTGTGCACATTTTCTTCTATTTGGTCATTTTTCCTTGTGGGTTGGTAAATTTGTTTTCTTTCAAGTGATGGCTGTCTGCAAAAAATTATATTATATGATCATGCAAACAAAATATAATAATACTGACTACAAAAGAATAATTTGGACTAATGTAATCTACATCACAAGTAGATTATTGCGATGTATTTATTTCCTTATAACCAATATCGAGTGAATTAAATAATTAATATATGAAATTACCCATCGGAAATTATTGGTGCTGTAAATAGTGGAGATAATGAGCAATAACTCATGTAAAACAGTAGAAGTCAACACAAATCTTATCAATTAATAAGAACCAAATGCATGCATAATGGAAATGCCTTTCCTAAATTGGTCAATAACTTTTCAAAAGGTATATATTAAATCACCCCTTCTTCGCCATTTCAAACTAACTATTTTCATTTTAGCATAAGTTTAACATCAAAATAGTATAAGTTCGGTATCAAACATAAAATTTATGTCCAACCTATCTTCTCCAAACTTTAATCCAAAAGGAATATTCATTACAATATTCCTTTTTAATTTCATTTACAATATTTATTTTATTCAATCAATTATATATTACAAATTTATTAATATATTTGCATTTTAAATTTATGTTTAGAAAATTTATTTAGATAAATAAATAAAATTTAATTTAATAATTAAATAATATAATTTAATCAGTAAGGTAGTTTAATTATTGATTTAACTTAATACATTTGGTCATTTATCAACGTAAATTTTGTCTAGGAATATAAATTTTTATTAAATACTTAGTTCTAAAATATTAAAACTAATAATCACAAAATGTAAACAAATAAAAAAATTAAAAAGATGGATAGTGTTTCTAATTTGGTGCAGCATTAGCACAGACTAGCGCTGGATTGGAGAATAAATTGGATGCCATTTTAGAGTTTCATGCAAAAAATGACATATAATTGGAGTTGCCCTACAAAAATCTCCCCTTTCTTTTTTCTCTCCGGTCCTGAATTTTTAAATTAGCTCGAATTTATAAGGCATAAAATTCAATTAATGTTTTTAAACATTTGACTCTTAGAATTCGAAATTCAAATTAATCGAAAGTTTGTGTAGGTAATAACAATGTTGTTCCTAAATATCGTTGGAGTTCGATGTTTATTGTGCTACAACATCAAAGTCATCAGTCAATGTATCTTGAGAAATGTAAAAATGAGTATCAAGCAGTAGCATTTTAAAGGACAAAAAATCTAACTCTTGACTCGACTATATTTTGCTGAGAAATAAATAAAATTAAAATATGATTTGAATTATATATACTTAAACAAAACACATTAAGAAAAAAGAAATGAAAATGCAAGCAATAACATACCTAAGAGCGAACCAAGTATTGCAAGGGCTAATATCCATAAACCCATTAAAGTTTGAGTGTTCCTTCATGTTTCTATATGTCTGAAAATTAAGAATTAATGGAATTTGTTAAATTTATGATTTTTCAAGAGATGATCACAAAATTAGGTCTATGTGTCAATTTTTTTATATTTTTCATTCCATGTTCAAGGATTTGAATTAACTAGCAGTGTAAACAATTTATACAAATTTAAGCACTTGTAACATTAGAACAGGCTATCCTATCAACACTTTGGAAAGCTCAAATTCCAAGAGAGATAAAATGTAAACACACTTGGGATTCAGAATGGGGAGATAAAAGAAGAAACACAAGCTGAAATATGCGAGCAAAACCCAAATTTCAGCCATATTTCATATACTATATCAGATCAGCTACGTGATGATTTGTGCCAAGACAACATATTCTACTTGTTGTAGTGAGCTTAATGTATATGAGTAATATTGTAATTGTGAGACATGTTTTTCACAGATTGAGTTTAGTGCTAGGAGTCTAAGGTGTAAATGTGGCCTCAACTTATATGAGTTCGTACAACTGAATGTATAAATTAAGGTCTTCTAGTGAATCCTTTCATTCAATGGAAGAAAGAGAGACGTGGAAGGGTTACACCAGCTTCAGAGCATATTATTTTGGGTATCTTCCACTTGGTTTGAAAACCAAACTCAATATAATCTCTTGGTGCAATCATTTCAAGAACACGAGCTATCGTAGCTCAAATTAACTGAAGTTGTGTGTGGACTGACCACCCACCCCGACTGATTCTCACATACTAATTCAGGAGTTTTGATTTCATGATTTATTGGGTATCGATTGGCCAATTTCATTTTATTGCAGACTGGGAAATCCATTCCAATCTAGTTTTGTAATAACTAATAATGTATAAATGCATCATTTCATCGATGAACGAAAATATGTCATTTCCCGCATCTGTATTTATTATATAGTCTTTTCAAGGTTAATTTTTTTAAGAAAAACAAATTACCTTATCAATTAGAAAAAGATCGTCGACTTTAGCAAATTTCACTAATTTCGTTGATGTTTCAACTTCCAAGAACCGAAGATTTACCTTGTTTAAGGCATCCTTCAGCTTAAAATAGAGAAGACATTGGTAAAAATATTAAAGAACTTAGAAGACATTACATAAATCCAATTATGAGGAGGAAATTTCTATTAATTAGTTAACTAAATTCTATTTTCTATTTTTCATCAATTCGAGTCGTAATTCAAGTGATTAATTAGGTTAAAATATTAAATTATCAATTTAAAGAGTATTTACCACTTAGAATTAGTAATTAATTGAAATATATATGTGATCCCTAAAAATAATTTAGCCCTGAAAAAACCCTTTTAACCTAAAATTTGTTAACATTTCAAATGTCCTAACTTAAAAGAACATCTCATTTATTTTGAAGATAAATCCCATCAAACAGTAGCATTGATACTTGATTTATAAGATCACATCTTCCCTACAATCGAATATTTTGAAGTCGGTAAAGAACCGTAATTTGTTTCAGTCAGAATGAGTTCCCGGGATCCAAGGCCAAAATCAATAGACTCGATATAATAATCTTTTATTGAATTGAAACAAAATTAAATAAAATGAACTTTTAATTTATTATGTATATACAGACACACACACTCAGAGAGATTTACCTGAAGATGACTCTTGATGTGTGAAATTTTAAGCCCTTTAACACCCATCATCTGCATAATCTGCTTCGGAGTTGCTTCTGTCAAGTCATGCATACAACATAAAATTTAAAAATTTATGATATTTAAATATAATCATATATTCATTAACTAATAAAACCCAACAATTATTTTACCAAATCAATTAACTCACTGTATTTTCCACCAAGATTTTGAACTGCTTCAATGAATAGGTGGTGAAGCTCAGGCGTCCAGCGTAACCGCGGAAGAGACGACTTGGTGTATGGCCTTACCCTAGTTTTTGGATAAATATCATCCATTATATTTTTAATAATAATATAAAGATCATATGAGAATGAAGAAGTTGAATGAGAAATAATTATGATATGATGATTCCCTATTTATATGTGTTTGAATTTAGATGAAGCTAAGAAAAGTGAATATAAGAATAATGTTAAACTACGACTTTTGTGAGGATGTGTAGACTTTGGGAAATATATTAAACTCCGTCTATTATTGGTTGTGTTCTCCATAATTATATATACATAAAAAATGTGTACACACATATATGTGTACGTGTATATATTAGTATGTGTTTTTTTGTAACTTTTTGAATGAAATTTGACTTTTGCCCTAGCATATTGTTGAGAATTGTTCCACGAAGTTTAGAAGTAATGTCAGCTCTTTATAAGATACATGAGTTACTCCACTTATAATCAGCTGGTTTTGAGTTTGAACCCCATATATTCTTAACATGGTATCAGAGTAGGCTTCTCATGGCTACTCCTCACATGCGATTAGCTCACCGTCACCCACTCAGTCCACGTGTTTGTCTTATATAATATCACATGTGAGAGGGCGTGTTGAGAATTGTCTCACATTGGGAGTTTAGAATATATACTAGCTCTTTATAAGATACATGTGCTACTCCACGCATTGTCCATTGTTTGAATTGGAACTCATGTATTCTTAACACATATAATGGTTTAAGGATGTTTTAGAAAGCATTCATAGGCTTTCCAAGAATGTTGGATATATATATATAGATGGCATTGTTGGTATCAAACCAAGAACGATTCATACAAGCTAAATCGATAATCGATAATTAATCGAAAGAAAAGGCTCGATGTTTTTTATTTTCTTCGTGGTAGTGCCTTCATTAACTTCAGTTTTACTAATTACTAAACCGGCTTTGTGTTCGTGTTTGTAATTTTATTCGAAAGAAATTTTTTACTTCATTATGTCAGAATTATGAGCAAAGGTTCATTTAATATATTGGAAAATAAGTCGTATTTGGCGAGAAATAATGTAGACAGTGAATTGCAAGATAAGATTTGAGATAATTACATTACTACACGTTTGTACAAATATTTTTATACAAATATGTTACTATAACTATAATGACCACTATATTACATAATTATATTCCTATCACATGTTGCCCAATTGATTTTCTTATACACTGTGTATTTTATTTTTCTTACAAAAATTGAAGATTAAAATTTAGCTACTTTTTTTTTTTCATTTTGCATGTATGTTCTTAATCGTTCCGCACAATATTATTCAATTTAGAATTACAAGCAATTTATAATACATTAGGTCGGGATCAGTAATGATCATGTTGGGGTGCAATAATTATTCATCATAAGAGAGCGATCGAATATTGACACTTGGATTGTTGAGTTGCACAATTGCCACAAGCTATAACTTTCTATCCTACAGGTTACGATATAACTCATATGTTTTAAATTGTAAAACTTAATTAGCATTATGTTTCAATCGAAATACTGAATTACATGGTAGGCATTGTTCATATGGACCAAATTGCAATTAAATAATCTCATATTTTCAATGTCCATACTAGAATTCTATAAGAAGATCAAAGTCCAGTCAATATGTAAGTTAGGGTAATTAGTGGCAAATTTAATGGATGGCAAGGGAATGTATTATATTCAAATATAATAATTTTTCAATTAATTAGTTGTATTTATATTTTTTTCAAACATAATACATTAAAACCTCCATAAATTAATATTGATAAATTAATAATCCCTGTAAAATAATATTTATTCTGATTCCAACTTGGTCTCAACATTATTAATTTAATACTTGATAAAATAATAATCTCTCTACATTAATAAAATTTTATGATCCTATTATTATTAATGTATAGATGTTTTACCGTAATATTATCGTATATAAATACACAATTAATTCCCCTCATGTTAAATCCTATATCTGTCCCGTAATAGACTAAAAATAATTAAGCTTTTCTTTTGATGTTGCGAAAGTTTACTCTATGCTTATAATTTCCTTAGTGCAGTCACGTCAATTAAAACGGTGCCTAATTTTGGACCCATGCTATCTGTATATATTGCAATATTCAACATTCTTCATATTCAATTAATATATAACCTATGTTGATAAGAAACAGTAAGCTACCTACGATCATATAGTAGGATATAAAATATAGTATAAATTATAAGTTGCGATAATAACCCAAACTTTTACGAATAAACAAATATAATTTTATATAAAACAAAAAATGATATCAAGACCACATTTTTGTTAAAAAAATAAAGCAGATATATGTGGTGCGCATGGGGACGTGTGTAGAGATATGTGAAGCTTTGTTTTTTAATGGACATGTGTTGGGGTTCAACAATAGCATCTGCTTTGTAATCGGTCGAATACGTAGCGCTTGTGCCAGTGTATGGTTGAAACGATTAATGTTATGTCATTACCCTTAAGTATAGTTATTGGTAAAACTGTAAGAGTTCGATCCTACAATTAGTATCAGAGCCAATGTCGCGTGTTCGATTCCCATGAGTTGCAGAGAGTGCATTTATTGGGGAATGATTGTTAGGATTCAACAATTGTCTTTGCTTTGTGATCGATCGAACACGTGGCTCTTGTGCCAGTGTATGGTTGAAAATATTGATGTTGCGCCATTACCTTAACTATAGTTATTGGTAAAGCGGTAAGCGCTCGATCTTACAACATGTTATGCTTTTCAAAATGAAAAAGTGGTTTTAAGATAATTTTTATTAAAACAATTTCTATGAGATCACTTTTGTTAAAATAAAATATGTTTGTCCTAAAAATTTAGGATCGCTATTGCAAAGAAATTATTATTAATGAAACCATTTTTGTAATTTATTCTATAATTAATTAGAAGATTATTAAAATCATCATGTAAACTTGCCTAACTAGGGTTTTGGTTCTCTAATTAATTAGTTTTTACCATAATAAATGTTTTTAACATATTTAGTTTGGTTTTAATATGTGTGCTTATAATAGGACCAGGTTTTTATAACATGTTGTCAGCGAAATTCGGACATAATATGAAAAAATAATATAGTATACTCAGATTAAATTCAATCAATTATACGACCAAAAGTCTATATAAACCAACTTACATACAAATTTAGAATTCTCTCAATATAATAATTTTCCAGCACACATCATGCATACGATATATAATATGATGTTTTATTAGTTGTAAAATTGTACACTACAAATTCACATGTATCATTCTTTCTTTTTTTGACAACAAAAAGTTTATAAATAAGTGGAGTACAACGGGTACTCAAGCCTATTATATAAAAGAAACTAACCGTTGTTACATCTCAATGATTTAAGGCACAAAATTGGCTCTCTAAATCAGTCACTTAGAGAATAATTAAACGACTCTTTAAACAAAACTTTAGTCATAACTAACCAACTAAAAACCGTAATCTCTTCTACCAGAACATTAACACTAGGCTATTTTCCTTCAAAGATCCTATTGTTTCTTTCGCGCCATAAAGACCAAACCATGTAAATCCAAAACATTGTCCATAATTTTTTTCGAAACGTCAACATGCCTCATCTCCTCCTCTCATCAGCTTACATCTATCATTCTGCTAGCGTAACTTTTTTGATTAAGAATTATATTTCATCAAATGATTCATTTGACATATATGGTATGAATTACATTTGGTTGATGAACCTCTGCGAATTGACATATTCAATTCTGATCTTTAAAAATCAAAAATTAATCAAATATTATTTTTCATAAAAGTTGTGAACATATTATAATATAATAAAGACATCGTTGGTTTTGCATGTATAAATTCGTAATAAAATTAAAAATAATTTTTACAAAAATTGTAATTAGTATTTATAAATATAGTAAAGATTGACGCTTGGAGAAGATTGACGCACGTGTCCAACTCGACAGCATATTTCAATTCATTGAATACAAAAGCTTAGTTGTTGTTGTACGGTAAATACAGAAAAATCTTCGGTGTAGTTTGAAATTTTTGACCTCTTAGATTCAAACAACTTGATTGAATTCCTTTTGGCGTATCATTCCATGCACGTAATTGTTGCTGTACATAACATGAAAACTTGAAAATGACAACTAATATTTTTATTTAAATATTCTTACTTCCTGTCGTGGCAATAATAAAGACCAATGAAAAAGCTGCCTTAAATATTCAAATATTGAATAATAAATGCAGTAGAATTCTTACTTACTCGCCACCTAAATTTAACATGTGCCCATACATATACATATTAATAATACAATAAAAAGCTAAAAACATTCATTTTATTATATATATGTTGTCAAAAGGTGAAATTTTATAAGTTTGAAACTTTGACCGTTTAATTCCATTTTGTAAATTTTTTATCATAATATATTATTTTCTTTCCTAATAAGGACGATGATGGGTACTCCAACCCGTTTAAGTACAAAATGTTTTGAAATTTTTAAAAAATATAATTCTAAATATTTCACAGTTTTGGATAAATTCATGATATGTAAATTATTATGTAAATGCTAGGAATATTTTTTTATTAAGTTGAATTTAAAAGACTTGTTAAAAATGGTATATGTGGCTCTCATTCTCGTTCTTGATCTTTGCCAATTTTCTTGAAACATATGATTTTTAAATGTATGCCCTAAAAAGGGTATTCGCATTAATTTCGTACGATAATTAAATTAGAATGAAGCATGTCGATTGGTTAATAGCACCAACCCAATGGAGATTGGCATGACTTTTGGCTTTTTACAAATGAGTTAGGGATGTCAATGGGGCGGGTCTAGACCCGGATCCGTACTGAACCCACCCCGTCGGGTCGGGTCTGGACCCGCTTCAACCGGGTTTGGAAGCAGGACGGGTCCTGAGATTGGTTGAACCCGCCCCAGACCCGCCTCGCTATACATTTTTAATTTTTTAAAAAAAAAATTAAATGAATATATATTTTACTTCTTTGATTGAACAATAAAGTGTCATTAATTAATTTTATATCAAAATTCATGTGTTCATGTCAAAGAAGTTGGACATTTTGAAGAGAATGAGAGCAAATTAATAAATATTTGTTTGCTTAAAGATAATTTTGCAATGCTTATTATAAATATTTACTATAGAAAAACATGAAATTCAATAACAAAACTCAATTTTTGTGTTTCAAAATTGATTTCTAGCTAAAATTTTAAAAAAAATAAAAAAAAATGGAACCGGGGCGGGTTCAGGTTTTATGTATAGCCGGACGAGTCATGGGATTGGCCAAACTCGTCTCAAACCCGCCCCGTTGTCATCCCTACAAATGAGAGAATAAATAAAATGGGACCGTTTTTAATAATTACACTAATTACGTAATTTCTTATATTTTAATGAAATAATGTTACTTTTAGTATACATAATATATACTAGTGTCCCATGCACGCATACACGTGCATATAAAGTTGGTTGTTTTGTAAAATTTGGTGGTAACTGTGAAGTTGTATTTTAATTTAATTTAGAAAGTAAGTTGGTTTGTTTTTTATGGAGTTGTTGAGGGCAATATGGTAATTTACGAGTAAGATAATATTGTAATTACATATATTGACAATGACAATATGGTTTAACTTGAAGTTAGCTGCAATTGTAACTATTAATATTGGCAAAAATAATATTGTAAATTGTAACCAAATAAAAGGGGTAAAATTGTAAGATATTATTGGTCTCAAGCATGTTGGACCAAAGAAACCTTTAGGCATTATAGTAGTGTAGATATATTGGCAATGTCAATATGGTAATTTGAAGTTAGGTACAATTGTAATTATTAATACTGGCAAGGATAATATTGTAAATTGTAACCAAATAAAAGGGTTGAAATGGTAAAATACTATTGGTCTTAAGTATGTTGAACCAAAGAAGCCCTTATGCATTATTAATAGTATAGATTATGATTTGTTTTTTAAATAAAGGGTTCTCAAAAATAATCATGGTATCATAGATGATGTTATCCGTTATTTTCTATATTCGGTAGAGAAAGTGCGATAAAGAAAATAAATAGGACATCGTGATTTTTTACGTGGAAAACCCCCCAAAACGAAGGGAAAAACCACGAGACCTAGTCCAGTACGAATTCCACTATAAACAATGATATTTACAATGCTTTTCTATACAAGAAATGGACATAAAAAATATAATTATGAATTTTCTTCTCCTCTCTTTCTCAATGGCCGAGAGTTTTTTTTGTCTAAGAAATGAATAATCAAAAATCCCCCTCTTTTGTAAGAAAAGCCACCCTTTTATATTCATCTTTCTCCCGAGAGAATCAAGGAGAAAATGGTGAGAGTGGAGGAACAATCTCTCCATGATCTTCTCCCATCATGTCCCATAATCTTGGCCACTAATTCCCCCTTTTGTTTATGTCACATTCTATTTGAAGCATGTCCGGGAAATCCGGATTGACTACCCGCTATGACCGGGTCTTATACCGTTGTTTGACCACGTGGGACCGAGCAGGGTATCGTCCTCTTCGGGTATTTTCCTGCTCGGGCACTTTCTTGTTCGGTAATGATTTTACCCGATGTGATCTAATTTCCCTACCACATCACATCACCCCCCTGAAGTAAAGCAAGATGAGTGAAGTCGAGATCTTGGTTTATATACGTCTGGTAAAACCAACCAAAGACTGAGCAACCAAATACTGAGCACATAAAACTCGTGTGATATAACCGAGCTCCAGAGATAATAGATAAGCATCCCGAGCAGATAAATATTTCCGAACTCCAGTTTAAGAAATATTCAGAGCAAATAAAGCTCGTCACGGGTACAACAAACAATACATTCGAGCTCATCGATACCCCATTGAATAACCATCCAGAACTTCTGAAACACAAATAAGGAATCCTTCCCGAAAACCGAACATAAAAAATATCCCGAGCAAATAAAGCTCGTCTGTAATAATAAATATCTTGAGGGAGTAGAGCTCGTCCGAATTCCAGAAATAATGAGCATCCGAGCAGATAATACTCATCCAATCCTCAGAGCTAATAACTATCACGAGCAAATAAAGCTCGTCTGAAATAATAAATATCTTCAGCAAGTAAAGCTCAAATAATTTTCGAAATATAATAGTTATCACGAGCAAATAAAGCTCGGGTTGAAACAAGAAATATCTTGAGCAACCAAAGACTGGGCACGTAAAACTCGTACGATACAATCGAGCTCCTGAGATAATAGATAAGCATCACGACCAAATAAAATAAGCCCGAACTCCAGAAATAATGAATATTCAGACCAAATAAAGCTCTGCTGGGATAAGAAATATCCCGAAATAATGAATATAACCGAGCTCGGGGAAAAGACATCCCGAGCAGATAAAATATGGTCGGGGCTCAAGGAAAAGATCCCGAAGGGCATAACTTATGTAATTTTAGGATTAAACGTGGACCAAACATCCCGATCTCACGAGTAAACGATGATAATTTTAAGTTTAGACGTTGACCAAACATCCCGATCCAACGAGTAAACCGAACATTGCTCGCTACCCCGAGCATAATCACTTAGTCCCATTTTAGGTTCAAATACATACCAAACATCCCGATCATGTATTTAACCCGCCAACAATGGACGATAATAAAACAAGCTCGCTACCCCGAGCAATAATCACACAGTCACGTTTTAGGTTCAAATACATACCAAACATCCCGATCATGTATTTAACCCGCCAACAACGGACAATAAATAAAATAAGCTCGCAACCCCGAGCATGAATCACTTAGTCACGTTTTAGGTTCAAATACATACCAAACATCCCGATCATGTATTTAACCCGCCAACAACGGACAATAAATAAAATAAGCTCGCAACCCCGAGCATCAATCGCTTAGTCACGTTTTAGGTTCAAATACATACCAAACATCCCGATCATGTATTTAACCCGCCAACAACTGACAATAAATAAAATAAGCTCGCAACCCCGAGCATGAATCACTTAGTCACGTTTTAGGTTCAAATATATACCAAACATCCCGATCATGTATTTAACCCGCCAACAACGGACAATGAATAAAATAAGCTCGCAACCCCGAGCATGAATCACTTAGTCACGTTTTAGGTTCAAATACATACCAAACATCCCGATCATGTATTTAACCCGCCAACAACGGACAATAAATAAAATAAGCTCGCAACCCCGAGCATGAATCACTTAGTCACGTTTTAGGTTTAAATACATACCAAACATCCCGATCATGTATTTAACCCGCCAACAATTGACAATAAATAAAATAAGCTCGCAACCCCGAGCATGAATCACTTAGTCACGTTTTAGGTTCAAATACATACCAAACATCCCGATCATGTATTTAACCCGCCAACAACGGACAATAAATAAAATAAGCTCGCAACCCCGAGCATGAATCACTTAGTCACGTTTTAGGTTCAAATACATACCAAACATCCTGATCATGTATTTAACCCGCCAACAACGGACAATAAATAAAATAAGCTCGCAACCCCGATAATAATAGAACGTACTCGAATGTCCCGAGCACCAATAATAGGACGTACTCGATCATCCCGAGCACCATAATAGAACGTACTCGAACATCCCGAGCACCAATAATAGAACGTACTCGAATGTCCCGAGCACCAATAATAGGGCCTTACTGCTAGATTACATGCCCTAACTGTTGATCCTATCCTGAAATAATAGTGAGACAACATGGCACATAATATATGTCTACGAAATTCAAATATTGATTGGATAGGAATAACCGTAATCAATGTATGGCGACTGAGCACCAAAGTCGAGGGCCATTGCTGAGCTAGGCCAGAGCTGAGCTTCGTATATTTGGTGAAAGTAGATGCCGGTCGGGAACCCGAATTAGGAATGAGAGTCCTAAAATACCTCAATGAGGTTGGATTCAGCATGGGCGAAGCATAGACAAAATGCATATAGCCAATATAACACATCCTGAGCTCGGTGTAAGTACTGCAATAGTACAGCAAATACGAGACAGAGACGATCCAAAATAATAATATCTTGCGTTTTAAATAGATGCCGTTACATAAGGATTATATCCTCAAGTATCCCTATCGATCTAATGCAAATAATCCATCACAATAAATCTCGAGTTTAACATATATTTATTAGCAGCCAAATGTTTGGATTCATTCCCGATTATTCATAATGAGAAATCCACAAAAGGGGAAACTAATTCAAAATCAATCTCAATTATTTGACATATTCTAGTACTCATGGAATTATAAATCCATGTATTTTTCTCTCATACTATCGAATAATCATTTGGCCTCCTTAATACCCCTACATTTGATGTGTATGTCGATCAAAGCATCCCTTCTCACATAACACAAGATTAATGCATGCAGACAGAATATTTATATTGTGCCATAATGTGGATGAATATCAAGCTTCTGCATACATAGACACTGCCATTTTAAAGGGTGCTCATGATTAGTGATTTAATGCAAAACCACGACACTGTAAGAGTATCCAAATTCGTGTTAAGACCTCTAAAATATCGTAGGGTAAATAACATGCACCATTCTCCATTTATCTTCATCTGTCGTGATAGTGTAGGACCAGTAAGCTTGCATCCAATTTTCTCAAGACTATGGAATGGAATGGAACGGCTTAGCCATAATTACCCATTTTGAAGCTATTGCTAAGCAATTAAATTATGGTCTGGCAAAGGAATGATTTAAATAAAAAAATTCAGAAACTTCCCTGATGAAGGTGAAACATCCAAGCTTTTGAAAGAGATGTACAGATCCTTTCTCGAAGCTCGTGTCATTCGGGCTCTCCGTACAGCAGAGGATCGTTCTCCGTCGGTGTGAGCTGGCTAGGGTGATCTTGTAGTTGTCTGACAGACCAACAAATCTTTACCAGTGATCATCCATAACAATATTGATGGATAATTCACGCCTAAGATTCGGCAATGACATTCAGCACAAAATTGTAGAATGTTGCTGGAAAATCCATCCCTATAAGGCTACTGATGCTCCGAAAAACAAATATCAGGCAGCAACAAATATTGAAATAGACTCCAACAAAACATGTAAGATCAGTGTTCTTTGCATAACATCAGAAGCGTGAAGAACTACAGCCCTCCCCCTCCGCTGGACGTGCGATTCTTCCAATAAAATTTAACCTCCAGCTCATAATAGCAAGATCCAATCACGCATGTATCGCAAAGCCAGGTTCGTGCTATGGAAATATGAGAAGACCCATAATTGCAATTAACCGATTGTTACTTAAAGCGAACGTGCTTCGATCATGGTTGGCGGTGCTTAAGACGAGATTTACTCATAATGTTGTGACTCCATATTTTTCCAGATCTGTTCCGAAATCTTCGGTGCATCCTTTTCTACAAGTTCCCATCTATTGTAACCAATTAACAAATCAAGATCCTGATTTTCACGGCCATTCCATTTTCAACAAAGGATGAGACATTTACGCAGAGGTTCGCAAAGGCATGAAAAATCCCGATCGACTCTTCTTCCTCGACCGATCTAGTTGTTATTGCGGGGATAGAGAACTCAAGGAGGTAGTCGTCAACGAACGGTGGTTCAAATCCACGAAAGATTAAGATTCGGAGTAAAGGGTTTTCTTAAACTTTTTTGATTCCACATTTACATCAATAGGATGCATTCAGATCTGAAAGAAAATTATGAATGATATCTTGAGCTCAGAAGATTGGATCTCCAGTGCATCTTCCAACTCCAGCGTCACAACCTTCCTTGACCCATGAAACAGATTTTCTCTCTTGAATGTAGTGACCTATTATGTATCCATAATAACTTTTTGAACCAGTATGACAGTGTATTGCATAATGAGTCAAGGAGAAAATATAGAAAGCTTGCTCTAATATTTGAATGGCAATGATACAGAAATCATAACACTTATCTTGAAATCAATGGTTTTGAATCTGAATTTTTTATCACTTCATCTTTCTTCTCTTCTTCTTTGGATTCGGCTTCTCGAGAATTCTGAAAACCATAATTCATGCGCAGAGTTGTTCTCTTTTCTCTTCCTCTTCATCTACGCCTTAAGCTCAATGTTCCCACGGACGGCGCCAATGATGTTATCCGTTATTTTCTATATTCGGTAGAGAAAGTGCGATAAAGAAAATAAATAGGACATCATGATTTTTTACGTGGAAAACCCCCCAAAACGAAGGGAAAAACCACGGGACCTAGTCCAGTACGAATTCCACTATAAACAATGATATTTACAATGCTTTTCTATACAAGAAATGGGCATAAAAAATATAAGGATGAATTTTCTTCTCCTCTCTTTCTCAATGGCCGAGAGTTTTTTTTGTCTAAGAAATGAATAATCAAAAATCCCCCTCTTTTGTAAGAAAAGCCACCCTTTTATATTCATCTTTCTCCCGAGAGAATCAAGGAGAAAATGGTGAGAGTGGAGGAACAATCTCTCCATGATCTTCTCCCATCATGTCCCATAATCTTGGCCACTAATTCCCCCTTTTGTTTATGTCACATTCTATTTGAAGCATGTCCGGGAAATCCGGATTGACTACCCGCTATGACCGGGTCTTATACCGTTGTTTGACCACGTGGGACCGAGCAGGGTATCGTCCTCTTCGGGTATTTTCCTGCTCGGGCACTTTCTTGTTCGGTAATGATTTTACCCGATGTGATCTAATTTCCCTACCACATCAATAGACAATCACGTGAATAACTGCACTAGTTAAATGCTAAATTTTTTTTAAAGTAAAAATTATATTATCAAGAAGATGGTATAAGGGTTTTCGGACTCAATCCTAAGTATACAATTCAAGTGGCTAAATAAAACCAACCGTTAAGGGAAAAGATAAATGAAGTTGTATTTTGGTCTTTGACCCACATCCAACTACGATGCTTGATGATATCTGCGACCATTCAAATCAGAACCGACATGAAGATTTTTGCACTGTCAAAATCCCAGAATCGACCTGAATCTGTCTGCATTGGCGGAATCGCATAATCTACATAACCTTGCATGTACAATCGGAAACGTATAATCGGCTTGCAGTATCGGAATCACATAACTGACCTGACCTTGCATGTAATATTGGAAATGTAGAATATACCCGAATCAGTGTACACTATCGGAATCACAGACCCGGCCCGTATCTGTTTGCACCATCAGGACTGCAGAACCGATCGGAATCTATCTGCACAGTCGGGACAACATAACCGACCTGAATCTGTTCGTACCCTCGAAACTGTAGAACCGACCTGACAGCATCACCAAACCGCCCCTGAATCTGGGTACATCATATGAAGCACAAGGATGAAGTGTGCACATCTTCCTAACCTAGAAAATGATCGAAACTCGGACCGGACAAAAGATAAAGAGGCTCATGATAAGGGTGGAGAATACAAGTCGGTCTCATTTCAGAAAATCTGCCAGAATGAAGGGATAATCAGACATTCCATCGAACCATGCACGCCACAGGAGAATGGTGTAGCAAAAACGATAAATTGTACTGATCTGCTTCAAGTTATCACAATCTGGATTGAGCAATGCATTTTGGACAGAAATCTTGTCATGTGCCTCTTATATAGTCAACAGGCTGACACCTTCTGCACTAGACGAAAAAACCCCACATGAGGTATTTGCGTGGACAACCCATTTCTAAATCTCTGCGTATATTCAGATGTCCCGCATACTTTCACATCAAAAAAATCAAAGCTGGGACCTAGAGTCGAGAAAGCCGCTTTCTTTGGCTTTATTGAAGAAGTGAAGACATTCTATCTATGGAACCCTGTGTCAAGATTGTCTTGAGCCAAGACTTCACCTTTGACAAATCTGTTATGATGAATAAGTCGGAGAAAAAGAATCAAGATCGTCCCAAATTGCAGGTGGAGTTCGTGATTCTCACAGCTTCAGAAGACTCTGACGATCAGAATGGATACGTCATTGAAATGGAGATACCAGATTCAACATCAGTGTTTGTTGTTACTAGTAGATTGAAGAGAAGTATTTTGAAACCTACATGGTTTACTGATAAGGTATCATTCACTCTTCAAATTGACCAAGATGGTATTCCGGGTAATGTGAAAGACGGTGATGGATGAATTAAATCACTCGCTTCATCATAAAACTTGGAAGGTGGTTCCACTTCCCAAAATGATTGACTATAAATGTTTCTTCGCAAAGAAAGAAGGGCACAGTCTGTCTGACACAGACTCAGAAAGGCGAGATAATTGTCAATCGTCTAGTTGGATACGTCGATTTGGGTTATGTTGTGACCTTGGAAAGCGTCGATCAACTGCTAGTTATGTGCTGATCTTGGAAGAAGTACCAGTGGATATCTACGCTACATTCTATAGTTGATTCGTCTACTATAGAGACAGAATATATGTCACTCGGGAAGGCATCTGATTGCTTAATTTGGAGAAAAATTTGAGTATCGGGCACAAAAATACAGAGAATTTTTGTGACAATCGGAGTGTCATATGTCTAGCAAAAATCAAATTTATCTAAAAATAATGAGATTTTTTGCGGCAGCAAGCCAAGTTCATCATATTCGCTACAACCACTTTGTTCGAGAAATAGTAGAAGAAGGGAACACTCTACTTAAAAATTCGTACTACAGATAATCATGCAGATGTGTTAACAAATGTGGTGACATGGATCAAGTTCCAATACTGCTTGGACTTTATCAACATTAATCGGGTATCCAATCTCCAGCGCGTAATGGTATACTGAATGAGGCATCACATATTGATGGAAAATCGTCAAGGTGGGATTGTTTGATTATGGCTCATCTTCCAGAAACTTGGCATCAATGATGTCTTGGATGGTTGCTCATTTCTGTAGCAATGAAGGCTGTAGTGTAGAAATGGTGGCCATAGTCAACAAATTTTGGTGGAGTACAACTTCATTTTGAATAGGTTTGCTAGCTACATATACCCCTAAAATGTATCATCACATCACATCACATTCCTCACCTGATTATCTCTAAGCTTTTAAGCTTTTGTATCTGTATATATGAGTTGTGAGGTGATTATATAGAGCTTGTAATTCTTATCTAAAAATATTAATAAATCTATGTTGCTCTCGTGGACGTAGGCAATTGTCGTACCACATATATGTTGGTGTTCTTGTATATATGATGGTTGCACTTTATTTAGGATATTATGGCACAACATAAACTATATATTACTGATACCCCTTGTTCTGGAGGCCCAGTAGGTCTTGAGGGTCCGAACTTTATTTGGGTCCGGTCAGTGGGGGGCCCATTGGACCAACAAGGGAAGTCGTTAGGGCCGATACCGTGCTGTCCGCATCCGCCCGACCAGAGTTTATTGCGGGAACGATCACCTCTGGCTAGCTGCCACTACCGTGTCCGAGCAGGGCCCTATTTAGTGTTCCTGGGCCGCAATCCTCGGAGCGACCTCCGAGCCGTGGCGGCGAGAAAGTACATCAAGAGGTCAGGACGGGCAATCATTGGATAAGATAGCCGGACTGAGGCGAGGTCTCCTCAACAGGTCGGGACGGGCTGTATTTACCAAGATAGCCGGGTTGAGGCGAGGTTTCCTCAAGAGGTCGGGACGGGCAATCATTGGACAGGACGGCCGAGCTGAGGCCACCTATGGTGGTCCTGTATACCGGGACTAGGGTTGCAGGAATCGGCCACCTATTAAAGTAAAGGCTAGGCCTAATAATCAATCAAAGGGTGGTCAAGTACTGTGGGTAAGAAAAGCATATTCCCGGACGCAGAGAATCACCAGAACAAAAGGATCGTACGAGGTAGGTAACAGAACTAGATGGTCCCCAGTCTGTGGTCCCCCCCCTTTTTTCAGTTCCAGATATTGTCCCCAGAATCCCCGGCAAGGCCAGACTTTATTGGCATCCCTCCCCCTATAAAAAGGAGAATGGTTGACAAGAAGAAAGATCCTAGGCCCTCCTCAAACAAAAGAAACCAATATTGATCACCGGAGATCCTAAACGGGAAAAGGATCCTCCCGGACTCCGGATAAAACTGTGATTTCACGAAACAGCTCATTCATTCCCCTATAAATTCATTTGTTATCAAAGCGAACCAAAAAGAGAGGTAACAAATTGGCGCCGTCTGTGGGAAAATCTGAGCAAAAGACGTTGATCCAATGGTAAGAACAAGGAGAACGGAAGCAGAGGAAAGTTGAGAGCACCACGCCTCCACCAACGGCGAGGAGCAGCCACCGCCCGGGGTAAACATGACAGTGGGAGCTTTAACACTGGAGCAGCTTACACGACTAATTGCAGTTACGGTGGAACAGACTATGAGGAGAAAGGAAGGTCCGTCCGAGGGTGTGCACGGGGAAAGCTCCCAGCAGATGAAGGATCCCGAACAAGGAGCAACTTTCCGTCCTAAAGTGACTGCTACTCCGGATCTGGAGGGCCAGGTGGAGGAGCTGAAGGACGAGGTCCAGAGGATGAAGAAGGGGATGGGGGGTACCTCTGTCAGGAGGGGAACCCCTTTCTCGGGTGAAATAGTAAACGAGGAACTCCCGAATAACTTCCGACCCCCCAATGCTGGGGAATACGATGGGAGCACGGACCCGGAAGAACACCTGGGCAGGTTCGAAAATGCTGCCATGCTACATTGCTACTCGGATCGCCTTAAGTGCAAAGTGTTCCTGACCACTTTGGTGAGGTCGGCCCAGAAATGGTTCAACCAGTTGGAGCCGGGTTCCATTACTTCCTTCACCGGATTTAGCTCCACGTTCTTACACCAGTATGCCAGCAGCAAGCGATATAAGAAGACCTCTCTGAGCTTGTTCGAGATGAGGCAAGCCGAGGATGAGTCGTTGCGGGAGTATATCAAAAACTTCAACACTGTGATACTCGAAATACCTGCCTGCCCAGCGGAAATTCTGATCAGCGCCTTTACCCAAGGCCTAAGAGGAGGAGACTTCTTCCGATCTTTAGTAAAGAAGCCTCACGTTACCTATGATGATCTGCTCACCCGAGCGGAAAAGTACATCAACATGGAGGAGGCCCAGCAACTGAGGAGGAAGGAAGTAAGGAGGACCGGGGAGAAACGGATCAGCCAGGGCGAGAAGAGGCCAGTGGAAGGGGCGCAGCTCGGCCGATTCTCCCAGTATACGCCATTGAAGGTCTCCAAGGAGGAGACCGTTCGCATATGCGAGGACAAACAGGTGTTGCAAAAGCCAGCACCGGCCAGTGTAGAGCCGAGCAAGGAGGTCTCGGAGAAATACTGCATCTTCCACCAAGCGACTGGGCACACCACACAAGATTACCATCGTTTGGATGAGGAACTTGAGAAGGCAATACAGAACAGTTCCCAGTTCAAGCAGTTATTGTCCCGACCCGTCCCACAAGGAGATAATCTTCCTCGGGGAAGGGGTCGAGGACCGTCGTGGACAAGAGGGAGAGGGGGACGGACCAACTTCCGTCCTCCGTTTCGTGGTAGAGGATGGGCTCGAGGACCACCGAGGAGTTCAGATAACGTCAACCCTGCTCGTGTCGATTCACCAACACGGAGAGTCATCAACATGATCTCGGGCGGCACAACGGATGGGGATTCCAACAGAGCCAGGAGGCTGCCAGCAGGGGAGAGACCCTGAGTGTATGAAGGGTTGGCGGTGCTGAGGAGGAGGTGGTTATCAGCTTTGGGCCAAGAGATCTGGAAAATATTTGCGCACCCCATAATGATGCCCTGGTTGTACGAGCCACTGTCGCCAATTATGAGGTCGGGAGGGTGTTTGTAGACACCGGGAGTTCGGTGAATGTGCTGTTTGACGAAGCCTTTCGGCAGATGGACTTGGGTGGATATCACATTGAGCCAATCAACACCCCCATGTTCGGTTTTGCGGGGCACACCGTGTACCCGCTCGGTCAGATCTCCCTGCCCCTGTCCTTAGGATCCAATGATGATAGGGGAGTACAGATGGTGCAGGAGGTGCAGGCGATGCGGGACGGGGAAGAGGAAATTGTATTAGTTCCAGGACAGCCTGATAAAACCACAAGGGTAGCGGCTGACCTAGACAACGTCGTGAAGCACGACTTAGTGGAATGCCTGTCCAAGCATGCCAGAATATTCACCTGGTCTCCCACCGAGCTGACAGGGGTGTTGCCCGCGGTAGCCCAGCACAGGTTAATGTCAATCCAGAGGTCAAAGTAACCCGGCAAAAGAAAATGCATTTTGGACCAGATAAAGACAGAATTATCCGAGCTGAGGTTCAGACCTTGCTGAAGGCCGGACAGATAAGGGAGGTGCAATTCCCCACCTGGTTGTCTAACGTGGTGTTGGTTCCAAAGTCGGCGGGAAAATGGAGGATGTGCATCGACTTTCGTAATTTAAACAAAGCCTGTCCCAAGGACTGTTATCCCCTACCCCGGATCGATCAGCTGATAGACTCCACCTCAGGGTACGAGCTGTTAAGTTTCATGGACGCGTACCAGGGATATCACCAAATACCCTTGGCAAAAGAGGACCAAGATAAGGTCAGTTTTATCACGTCGGATGGAACGTTCTGCTATGTGGTCATGCATTTTGGCCTCAAGAACGCTGGGGCCACATACCAGAGGTTGATGGAAAAAGTGTTTGAGAACCAGGCTGGAAGGAACATTGAGGTTTACGTGGATGACATCTTGGTAAAATCTAAGGGCCGGGCAGACCTGTTGCCCGACTTGGAGGAAACTTTTGCCACACTAAGCAGGTTTGGTCTGAAACTGAAGCCGGCTAAGTGCGTATTTGGTGTGAAGAGTGGGAAATTCTTGGGTTTCATGGTAACCGAGAGGGGGATCGAGGTCAACCCGGAGAAGGTCAGAGCAATTCAAGAGATGACCTCGCCTCGAAGTATAAAAGAGGTACAGAAACTGACAGGGCGGATCGCGTCCTTAGCTCGTTTTATTTCCAGGTCGGCTCATAGGAGTTACCCTTTCTTCCAAGTACTGAGAAAGGCGAAAAAGTTTGATTGGGACGACGAATGTGAGAGAGCTTTCTCTGACTTGAAGAAGCACCTGGCCGAGCTGCCCGTCCTGGTAAAACCCCAGCCCGGCGAGCGATTATGGATCTATTTGTCCGCTACGGAGAGTGCTGTCAGCTCAGTACTGATAAAACAGGATGGCACGGACCAGAGGCCGGTATACTATGTCAGCCATGCACTGAGAGGAGCGGAACTCAGATATCCAGAGGTGGAGAAGTTGGCATTAGCTTTGGTCATAACCGCAAGAAGGCTGAGACCCTACTTCTTGTCACACCCCATCTCGGTATTAACCAACAACCCCATGGGGAGGATAATGACCCAGCCTGATGTATCGGGGAGATTGGTGAAGTGGACAATCGAGCTCGGCGAGTACGACGTGACCTACCAACCACGGTCATCCATTAAAGCCCAGGCTTTATCAGATTTCCTCGCGGAAATAATAGAGGTTGAGGCTGAGGAGCCATGGAAAGTATACGTGGATGGAGCAGCAAACAGTGAAGGCAGTGGAGTGGGGATTGTTCTGATATCCCCCGCGGGTGAGAAGATGAAGGTCATCATCAGATTGGATTTCCGGGCTTCTAACAATGAAGCAGAATACGAGGCCATATTGATCGGGCTGAGGTTGGCAAAGGAGGTCGGTGCCAGTCGGGTGATCCTTCACTCGGACTCCCAGCTAGCCACTCAGCAGGTGAAAGGGAATTACGAAGCCAAAAGCGAGAAGATGATAGAATACTTGAAGGCTATACAGGAGATGTCAGAAAGTTTCGTGGAGTGGAGCATAGTGCAGATCCCTAGGGAGGATAATCACGAAGCTGATGAGCTCTCCAAGTGGTCAACATCCCTAGTTCCTTTGTCCCAAAGGGAGCTCATATTCCAAAATGAGTTGGTCCCATCAACTCAGCCCGCCGCAGAGCCCCCTGAGGTCCTAGGTTGGATGTCCCCAATTTTGAACTACTTGAGAAAGCTTGAAGTGCCCGCTGATAAGAACCAAGCCCGGCGGTTGAAGAGGCATTCATTCCGTTTTGTTCTGATAGATGATGTGTTATATAAGAGGTCCTTTGCCGGACCCCTGCTCCGATGTCTGAACGCGGAGGAGGCAGAATATGTGCTCAGAGAAATTCACGAGGGATGCTGTGGAGACCATCTCGGGGGGTTGGCTCTGGCCAGAAAGACCCTCCTTGCTGGATATTTCTGGCCGACCCTGAGGAATGACGCGATCAGGACTGTAGTCACTTGTGAGGGTTGTCAGAGGAACAGTAAGTTCCAGTTAAGGCCAGCAAGGCTCATGAAAGCGGTAACATCGGCCTGCCCTTTCGATAAATGGGGTTTGGATATCGTGGGACCCTTCCCGATAGCCCCGAAACAAAAGAAATTTCTGTTGGTGGCTGTAGATTACTTCTCAAAGTGGGTCGAGGCCGAACCATTAGCCAAGATCGCCGAGGAGAATGTGCTGGATTTTCTGTGGAAGAACATAGTTTGCCGTTTCGGAGTACCCAGGAAATTAGTATCAGACAATGGGAGGCAGTTCCAGGGGCAGAGGTTAATGGCTTGGTGCAAGGAAATGAAGATCGAACAAGCCTTTACATCGGTGGGTTACCCGCAGAGCAATGGGCAGACAGAGGTCACCAACCGGTCAATTGTGCAAGCGTTAAAGACCAGACTGTACGGGGTTGGTAAGGATTGGGTGGACGAGCTGCCAAGTGTGTTGTGGGCTTACAGAACGACAGCTCGCGTCCCAACAGGAGAAACGCCTTTCAGCATGGTATATGGAACGGAGGCCGTGCTCCCAGCTGAGGTCGGAAAAACTTCTGCCAGGGTCCAAGCATATGATGACAACAATGAGGAACACCGAGCTCTGGATTTGGATCTGATCTATGAGAAAAGGGAAAGGGCCGCTATAAGGATGTAGGCTTACCGCAGTAAGATAGTCAAAGCCTACAACAAGAGGGTGATACCCCAGAATTTTCAAGTGGGGGACCTCGTCCTCAAAAAGGTTAACCCAGCATGGGAGGTAAGAAGCTCGACCCCCGATGGGAGGGACCGTACAAAGTAGTCCAGAGACTAAGTTCCGGATCGTACTACTTAGAGGAGGGCGAAGGCCGACGCCTCAAAAGACCTTGGAATGCATATCACCTCAGAAAATATTATTCTTAGGCATTTTATTGTTATTTCAATTCCATGTACGAACACTGTTATTTTATGAACTTTTCCCTTAAATCCCATGTCACAAAATTAAAAGTGCAGGTCATCCCTGTCACTAAAGCCCAGGTGTATGAGGCCCTGGCACCAATTAAAAGTGCAGGTCATCCCTGTCACTAAAGCCCAGGTGTATGAGGCCCTGGCACCAATTAAAAGTGCAGGTCATCCCTGTCACTAAAGCCCAGGTGTATGAGGCCCTGTCACCAATTAAAAGTGCAGGTCATCCCTGTCACTAAATCCCAGGTGTATGAGGCCCTGGCACCAATTAAAAGTGCAGGTCATCCCTGTCACTAAAGCCCAGGTGCATGAGGCCCTGGCACCAATTAAAAGTGCAGGTCATCCCTGTCACTAAAGCCCAGGTGTATGAGGCCCTGGCACCAATTAAAAGTGCAGGTCATCCCTGTCACTAAAGCCCAGGTGTATGAGGCCCTGACACCAATTAAAAGTGCAGGTCATCTCTGCATCATAGAGCCCGGGTGTATGAGCGCAGGTCAAGAGGACATCATCTGCTTGTAAGGATTATTCCGTGAGCTCGGGTCGAGTAAAGCCTTTTTGCACGGTTGAGTATCTGTGGAGATTAACAGGTTAGCCCTGTTTTAAGATTTTATTTTGTTAGAATTATTCTAGTCGTTATTGCACGACGGCCCTATGCGGCATTCAGTTCTACGCGTGAGATTATCTTTAAGTTGTATTTTTTGGATCAATCCAATGTAAAACCACGAGCCGGCTCGGCTGGTATAAGTGGTCGGAACGTTCGTAAAGTTGCGATGGAAGCCAATTCCTAACAAGTAAAATCAATTGCTTCAGAGAGCACAATCAAAATTCAAAATGACCTCAGTACAGGGGGGTGCCTCCGAAGCACAGTACAAGCGTAAAAGGAAAATAAAGAAAAAATACAAAGGGTAAATTAAGAACAAGTCAAACTAGTTGATAAAGTCGGGAGGGATGTTGGCAATGATTGCGTTAAGGTCCAGGAAGTCGTCAAGGTCCTGATCACTAGGCGGGAAGCCCTGGGCTTTGAACTGGCTCTTGCACCCCTCGAAACCGAGGTCCAGAAACTTAAAGGCCCTGGAGGCCAGCATGCGCGTAAATTCCTCCGACTTGATGAAGGCTTCGCGTCGGGCTGATTCACCCGCCACATAGGATTCCAATTCGGATTTGACCTTTCCAAGCTCGGCCATGACATCGGAAAGGTCTCGCTCCTTCCCGACCAGAGAACCACGGAGCTGTTCGACATCAGCTCGTAGTCGGATCACCGAGGCCCTATAAGACTCCAGTTCAGCAGCGTCCGCCTCGGACTTAGCAGTAGCATTCTCAGCTTCTGACTTGGCCTCCCGCGCTGCTTTCTTCACGTCCCTGGCTGATTGACCGTAACTTGCCCCCCGACGAAGGCTCTCGCACATCATCACGAGGCCCTGAAGGGAAAAGGGGAAGAGGGACTCAGTTCCAAAAAAAAAAAACATGCTTACTGATAGGGCCCGGGATACGCCTTCCTCTGCTAGGGGTTTCCACCTCAGCTCGGATAAGACTTGCTGATCAGCGGAGGAGGTCAGACACTCAACAATTCGGGCAGACAGACCTGAGGGGGCATAGTTGATAAGGCTGACTTCTCGATTATAGCCCACCGGTACCCCCGATGAACCCGGGTCGGCGGGAGCAGCGGATAGATGACTTGGGGGGAAGCAGGTGGGGTGTCGATCTCATGAATAACCGGGGAAGTAGCCACCTCTTCCCGAGTCGGGATCCTAGCTGCGCCTCTGTCCCTTTTTCTTTTTCTCAGGCCGGTCTCCTCCCCAACCTCTTCGGCGCGAGGAGGGCTGGCCACTGGGAATGGAGGGTTTGGGGGGGCAACGGGGGCACTAGGCGGTTGGCTCGAAGGGCCCGCACCGGCCTCCCCTTTTTCCGCTTTCTTCTGAGACGCCATGGTAGATAGCAGCTGCTGAAGAGACATGTTATCTGCAAGAGAAAGGGTTCAGCTCCGACATAGAAAAAAAAAAAAGAGAGAGAGAAAAGTATATTTAAATGTAATAAGCGGGGGCCAGGTAGGAATAACGTACCACCAGGGACGTCTGGATAGGAGCTCAGCCCAAAACTCCTGAGTACGTCCTCCCTGATCAGGGCAGCTGAATCAACCGCCGACCCCCAAGGGTTGAGATAACCGTTTGGAAGAACACGTCCTCTTTATATTTTTTGGGCAAAGATCGGGGGTAGGTAGGGTATCTCGCCAGGCCATTGGGCAAGCCCCGCGTCGAGGTGGTTTGACAAAAAAGTAGCTTTGTTTCCATCCCTTACGGGAGCTCGGGATGTTGTTTAAAAATTTATAAAAGGTCCGGGCACCAAAGTAAAACACCCCGGGAGATGGGGTTTTCTTAACCTGAAAAAAATAATTAAGAAGGGTAGGGGAGAAAGGCAGACCCAAGGATCGGAAGAGGGTAGTGACAGAGACTAGGCTCTGGTAGGAATTGGGGGTAAGCTGGCTCAGAGAGACACAATGATAGTGGGAGACCTCCTGGAAAGAAAGCGGGATAGGAAAGCGAAGTCCGCTTTTAAGCTGCTCAAGGAAGAAGGGAAAGTACCCGGGCGGGGGGAGATGCGGACGCTCACCAGCCCTAGGGACCCGGACGTCGTGATCCGGTGGGATAAACCACGTGCGGAGAAGGTGCTCGTCTTCAGGGGAAACGCACGAGTCAAGGATCTCGTACCAGGGAAGTCCAGCCTGGGCCAGGCTCCTCGGGTCGAGAACCTCGAAGGTGGGGAGAGAATGATCAAACACCCTAGGAGGGACTTGTCGGAGGGGTGCCACCTCGGGAAAGTCTCCCTCGGGAGCATCCGACCTCCGACCCGAGGGGCTAGGTAGATCAGACACCTCGGCCTCCTCGTCCCCCCCTCGAAAGAGAGCACCAGAAGTGGAAGAAGTGGAGTGTGACATTAACAGAAAGGAAAGCAGAGCTGACTTACAGGGTGGTAAGGAGAGACGATTGATCCGACCTAGAGCGCAAATGAATGAAAGTGACTCGAGGGCCTCAATTTATAGAAGATATGGTTCGTGGGCCGAGGAAAGCCTGGCCCAAACCAACGATGCAGATGAAGGAATCTGAACGGTCGGAACGCCAGATAAGGGCACATGGCCTGACAACCTACTAGGGTTTGGTACAGGACAGCTGTCACCCCGGGACCAGGAGTTGTCCAATCAAAGGACCGGGGTCAGGAACCAATAAAGTTCGCCACAAGCCCATTAGTCGAGGCAGCGCTACTCTAGCTCGACTTGGGGAGGATATTGATGATACCCCTTGTTCTGGAGGCCCAGTAGGTCTTGAGGGTCCGAACTTTATTTGGGCCCGGTCAGTGGGGGGCCCATTGGACCAACAAGGGAAGTCGTTAGGGCCGATACCGTGCTGTCCTCATCCGCCCGACCCAAGTTTATTGCGGGCACGATCACCTCTGGCTAGCTGCCACTACCGTGTCCGAGCAGGGCCCTTTTTAGTGTTCCTGGGCCGCAATCCTCGGAGCGACCTCCGAGCCGTGGCGGCGAGAAAGTACATCAAGAGGTCAGGACAGGCAATCATTGGATAAGATAGCCGGACTGAGGCGAGGTCTCCTCAACAGGTCGGGACGGGCTGTATTTACCAAGATAGCCTGGTTGAGGCGAGGTTTCCTCAAGAGGTCAGGACGGGCAATCATTGGACAGGACGGCCGAGCTGAGGCCACCTATGGTGGTCCTGTATACCAGGACTAGGGTTGCAGGAATCGGCCACCTATTAAAGTAAAGGCTAGGCCTAATAACCAATCAAAGGGTGGTCAAGTATTGTGGGTAAGAAAAGCATATTCCCGGACGCAGAGAATCACCAGAACAAAAGGATCGTACGAGGTAGGTAACAGATCTAGATGGTCCCCAGTCTGTGGTCCCCCCCCCCCCTTTTTCAGTTCCAGATATTGTCCCCAGAATCCCCGGCAAGGCCAGACTTTATTGGCATCCCTCCCCTTATAAAAAGGATAATGGTTGACAAGAAGAAAGATCATAGGCCCTCCTCAAACAAAAGAAACCAATATTGATCACCGGAGATCCTAAACGGGAAAAGGATCCTCCCGGACTCCGGATAAAACTGTGGTTTCACGAAACAGCTCATCCCTTCCCCTATAAATTCATTTGTTATCAAAGCGAACCAAAAAGAGAGGTAACAATTACCATATTGGTAAATGTAGTCTGGGACCATTTTCAAGAACCACTAGATGGTTTATCAATTTTTTCAGCTTTCAACTCTTGGAGGAAGGGAGACATCAATAGTTGGTGAAGTACCGATTATACTCGTCTGATCGTCTATTTTGTTGTATAATTGACGGAGAGTTAACCTTGATTTTATTCATTTTGGAACAAGTTCTCTTAACATTTTAAGGAATAACCTATATTAATTTTTATTAACAAATTTGATTAATGACAACCAATGAGTCAATCAATACAAAAGATGTATGACCAAAATTTAAGATATTATACATGTTAACAAAAAAATATAACAGAAAATATCTTCATTAAAGCAATTGAATTCATGTTTACAAAATATGTCTTCATTTTAAACAAAATTAACAAATAATTGTTAACATTAAACCCAAAAAAAGAATAATATTAAATAAAAACATATCATCAAAGACCTTCAAGCTTAAAATTGATTATATAAAAACTTTTTATTAAAATGATAACCTATATCACAAAACCTGTAAAAAAACCAACCCAAAACTCATATCTAAAATATACTAATTTAAAGAAAGACTACAAAAAACCATCAAAAGCAAATCGTCAAACCAATTTGACATATTGTATAAAAAACTTGAGAAATCATAATTGTGATTTAAGTTTAAATCACAATTAAAATAATATAATAGATCTTATAAGGAAATGGGCCAACTTGGGCTTTATTGGTAGCACATGTCGTCCTGGTCTGTTGGATTTTGTGGTACAACTATATGTTCGGAGATTTATGGTATGTTCTATTAGGCTCATTTGGATTAAATGATTTGACTGATTTAGATTTCAAATTTTTAATACAAATCATTAAAATTATTTCGCTAATTCTGAAATCCACGGATTTCAAATCCATGATCTTTTATTATAAGGTATATTTTTTAAGAATACCAAGGTGTATTTCAAATTCTAATTATGAAGTTATTTCAACTCCAAATTTCTTGTCCATTGAGTTATCATAACTATATACATAAAATCACAACGTATAT
Source organism: Haberlea rhodopensis (assembly GCA_907163345.1). Classification (NCBI taxonomy): domain Eukaryota; kingdom Viridiplantae; phylum Streptophyta; class Magnoliopsida; order Lamiales; family Gesneriaceae; genus Haberlea; species Haberlea rhodopensis. The sequence continues at coordinate 851,579 of CAJQUN010000136.1, read as the reverse complement.
ACATAAAATTCACAACGGTGGACTACACTACACTACACTATATCCTAATTTTTTTCCTAATTCGATCGAAAATAACATTTCAAATGACTGATTTTAATAATCTTTTTAAAAAAGCGAATATGTTATTGTATTTGAATGTAAAAAATTAACAAAATGACTGACTCTAATTTTTTTTAACAAAAAATGATGTACATCTTACTATAAACTGAAAAAATAACATTGGAAGTTGCCCGCATCAACAACTGTTTAAGATATATTTTTCAGGCCAAACCCGAGTATCAACAAAAAAATTAAAACGACAATACTATTGTAATGAATGAAAACAAATAACCAAATGACTGACTTAAACTTTTTTTAAAAAAATGAAAATAATATTTAAAGTTGCACGCATCAACACCCGATTAAGATATATTTTTTTCCTAGCCAGTTCAGGCCAAACCCGCACATCAATAAAAAAATTTATTTAACAAAAAAAATTGAACTAAAAAATAAAAAAATTCTTAAAAATAATTTTTTTTTGAAAAAAAAATGTAATGCATAGTAATTTACTATTCATTACTATTCATTAAATAGTAATGAATAGTTATGCTTAGCTTTACTATTCATTACTATTCATTAATAGTAATGAATAGTTAGGTTTAGCCTCTTTATTTATATATATATATATATATATATATAATAAATAAATATATATATATACTAGTTTTTATTGACACCGCTCAAGGTGCGGTGCAATGACGACTTTAACAAGCATTTTTTAAAAAAACGAATATGCTGTTATATTTGAATGGAAAAAATAACAAAATGTCTGACTCTAATTTTTTTCTAACAAAAATGATGTACATCTTACTATAAACTGAAAAAATAACATTTGAAGTTGCGCGTATCAACAACTGTTTAAGATATATTTTTTAGGCCAAACCCGCGCATCAAAAAAAATTAAAACGACAATACTATTGTAATGAATGGACAAAATAACCAAATGACTGACTTAAACTTTTTTAAAAAAAAATGAAAATAACATTTAAAAGTTGCACGCATCAACACCCGATTAAGATATATTTTTTCCTTGCCGGTTCAGACCAAACCCGCACATCAATAAAAAAAATTTATTTAACAAACAAAATTTGAACTAAAAAATAAAAAATTTCTTAAAAACAAATTCTTTTTGAAAAAAAATGTAATAAATAGTAATTTACTATTCATTAAAATAGTAATGAATAGTTAGGTTTAGCCTATATATATGTATATATATATATATACTAGTTTTTATTGACACCGCTCAAGGTGCGGTGCAATGGCGACAACATGTTGGTCAATTTTTTCCTAATTCGATCGAAAATAACATTTAAAATGACTGACTTTAACAGGCATTTTTAAAAAACGAATATGCTATTGTATTTGAATGGAAAAAATAACAAAATGTCCGACTCTAATTTTTTTCTAACAAAAATGATGTACGTCTTACTATAAACTGAAAAAATAACATTTGAAGTTGCGCGCATCAACAACTGTTTAAGATATATTTTTTAGGCCAAACCCGCGCATCAAAAAAAATTAAAACGACAATACTATTGTAATGAATGGAAAAAATAACCAAATGACTGACTTAAACTTTTTTTTTTAAAAATGAAAATAACATTTAAAGTTGCACGCATCAACACCCGATTAAGATATATTTTTTCCTAGCCGATTCAGACCAAACCCGCACATCAATAAAAAAAATTTATTTAACAAAAAAATTTGAACTAAAAAATTAAAAATTTCTTAAAAACAAATTCTTTTTGAAAAAAAAATGTAATAAATAGTAATTTACTATTCATTAATATTCATTAAAATAGTAATGAATAGTTAGGTTTAGCCTCTTATATATATATATATATATATCGAGAAATAATTGTATACATCCGATTAGAACCTCGCTTATACATCAACTTAATATTAAAACACAACACTTTTTAAATTAAAAAATATATAAACTAACATATCAACAATTTTAGATCAATCATATTAACTTGATCAATAAATGTGGGCCAGACCGTGTTATACAAGTATTTTCCCATGAAAATCTTAGCAAGAATATAATCACAATTTTACTTACCTGGTGATTCTTTTATATTCTAATATTAGTAAATCCTACTTTTTGTGGTCTAAAAGCTAGGATTTACCACAACCTCACAGAAATCTAACAAGAAAGAGTCAACAAATCTTTGGAAAAAGAAAGAATCAAATCAAAAGAAAATAGCACCAAGTCTTAATCTATGTGATATGACCATATCTTCGCAATTCCAAATATTTTTTCTTAGTTCCAACCGTTGAGGGAAAAGGGTTACCAGAAACATTATAATTTTGTCTCAGAACCTGCAGCACTTTTCCAGGTAATTTACAAAATTGTCTCAAGAAATCTATGCATTTAGCATGATATCACTCATCAAACATGTCAATTACTCATTTCTTGCCATATTTGTTTCTGTTTCTGGTTCCAATTTATGAATCTGCATTATTTTGCGCTATGGCGTATTGTCGATTCAAGCAGATTGCATCAACGATACTTTTATCATTTCGGGTACGAGTTACCGTTCAATGAAATTGATCAATAAAAAATTATGACGAGATTGTTTATTGGCAAGCAGATTGCATCAACGATCTTCATTTATCAATCTTCACTTTCTTGTGCTGTGGCGAGATTGTCTATTGGCAAGCAGATTGCATCAACGATCGTTTTAAACGATCATTTCGGCTTCGAGTTACCTTTGAATGGAATTGATTAATAAAAAATATGAAAACATGATCATCTTAAATTCTTAAATTTAAGAAATATAGATGAATATGTCAAAGCGTACATGAATCCATAATAGTTGATATTCCTGCATATCCGAGTACGATGCTCTTCTAGATCTTCACGATTAGCCTTGAGAGTCTTTTAATCTTCTCTCACGCTCTCAACCATTGACGGGATAAAGTTAGAATGACTCAATCGTGTGACCTGAGGACCATCACCCCTTATATATGTTGGGTTGCTATTTAAGTCCATCAATCAAATAGAAAAGCTTGTTTGTCTATACACATTAAAGGTTCATACTATATCAGATACTTATAACCCAACTTTATTAACTTTACTCTGATCACTTTATTTGGGCTAAAACCTAATATAGCAACAATACACAATTAATTAAATATGTAGGCCCATATTAGAAATTATATCCCAACAATCTCTCATTTGGGCCACATATGCTACCTTATAAAATTGTGTATAACTTTATGAGCTCAAACCTTCCTTTTGCTATCATTATCAAAAGCATCCCCAAACAATCTCGTCCACCAATTATTATAGGATCAAAGTGATTTTCGTTACATTTATCGTAAATAGATCCATCAATGGTCACGTATATCCATATAACGAAAAGACATAGATCAAGTATGGATGTGTAGCATGAAAATTTCAAGTTTCAACAAATGCAAAACCGCAAACCGAATGCTAAACCGCAATGAAAGTCATCATTTTATTTTAGAGTAATCAAACATTAGTCCTTAGTCTGTACAGAAACTTTAATCGTGTCAAATGAGTCAATACTCAAACTGAATACAAACTCTCACTATACATGCATATTATATATATGGACTACATGTGTGTCACATGCCCATAAAACACATTGGGTGGCAAACCCTTGGCAAACAGATCCGTAATTATGGAGTTTGTGCTAACACGCTCAATTAACACATGATTACTCTAATTTTTTCCTTCACAACTAGAAACTTTAAGTCAATATGATTCGACTCTGGTAAGTTCCGATTGTTCTTTGAATATAACTTAGTGGATTATCACAATTGATCCTCAATGGTTTCTCAAACCAGTTATCAAGCCCAATGATAAAATTCCACATCAGAGTTCGAATATATGACGATCTCCAAATGACAGATCTCTTATATGTAAGCATAAAATCCTCAGTTCGCTTTAGATACTGCATAATTCGCTTAATATTCCAATATCGGGTTTCTTAAATATCTGTCCAATATTTCAACAATGTACTTAATATCAAGATGAGTACAAATTTGTACATACATTAGAGCAAACTGAATTTGTTACTCTTAGCAACAACCATATATTCTGGTGCACAGCCAGTCATGCCATATCTACTTAGCAGTTTATCGATACAGGCATATATCGTTGCTAGTAGAATGACATCTACATAAAGCACCATAATAACAAATTTGCTCCCACTGAACTTGATATATATGCACTGATCAACGTGTTCTCTTTAAACAGAATGAGATTACCACCTTATCAAATTTATGATACCATTGATGGAATACCAACATTAAACCATAAATGGACGTCGTTAGATTGTATACAAGGTGCTTTGAATATTTGGAAGGTTATCCGGATGCACAGTGTATATTATTTCACCAATGTCACTATTAAGAAACATTGTAGTAACGTCCATTTGATGCAACTCCAAACAATAATGAGCTACAAGTGTCATATTGATTCCAAAATAGTCATTCATCAAAACCATCGAGAAGGTCTCTTTATAATCTTTGACATCATTTTGGATGAAATCTTTAGCGACTAGGCGTGCTTTATACCTTTTCAACATGCCTTTTAAGCCCTTTTGGTCGTAAACACGCGTTTACAACCAATTGGTACTTTTAGGCAACATGACTAGGTCCCAAATGCCATTGTCCTTCATCGATTTCATCTCATTCTTTGTGACTTTAGTCCACTTTCCAAACTTTGAACATTATTTGACTTAACTAAATCATCATTCAGACACATGTCAAACTCATGTTCTCCAAGATACACAACATGATAATCCGAATTTGTGTTTCTCCTATCTCTAATGGACTTTCTTAATGTCACTTTCACTCGAGTTGTTGAGATAATTGCTCGTCATGAGCATGTGGCAAATTAGGTGTGTCAAAAAGTTGTTGGTTCTCCGGATTTGCATATAAACCAAAATCATGAATGGATACCCGAACATGTTTAAATGCAAGAACATTAATATATTCCCACTTATAGTTGACTTTCCCTATTTACTCACTCTCACTAAAGTCAACATCCTCGATAACCTTACATTCCTCATTTCGAAAAGGAATCTACTCGATAGATCATAAAACTTAAAGTCCATCGAATTTTCTAAATATCCAGCTAAAAAACATATGACGATCCTTAAACCCAATTTTGCTTCAGTAGGCTTAAGGCCAAACTTAGCTAGGCAATCTCACATAAAAATACCAAATGCTAGGTTCTTGCTTGTCCACGTCTCGTATGGGATTCTGGGATTCTAGTCATTGCTTTACTTACAACTCAATTCAGGATATAAACTGTAGTTTTAATGTTTGTGACTTCTTAATAGTTCATTTGTCTTCAATGCCATAATTATTTTCATGCATACTTTCGTTGTCATTTTATTCATTGGTGTGTCCAATTATAAAGCTTATCAATCACGGAACCATTACCGATCATATTTGGATCTTGGAAAATCCTGAAAGTTTCATTACCAAATGAACAAAGGAAACCCGACTTGTTCAAGCACGAAACTTATATCAAATTCCATCCAATCACGGTTATATAAGTGTTTTCAAATCCGGATGAAAACCATATACTAAATAAAGCTTTTAAACGCCAATATCATCCACAATAGCCTCATTGTCATTTCCCAAATAGATGTTTCTTCACTATCAATTGACAACTAGCTCATTAGGCAACTTTGCATAGTGAACTAATGTGTGTAGTTTGAACTATATCGACCCACCAAGTTTACATGGCATTAATGCTAGATTAACATCTAAACAACCAAAGTTAAGAAGAACACATTCCTTTACACGCTAATTGATGTATTCAGGACAATCTTTATTCACATGCATGTTAACCTTATTGCAAAAGAAACAAGTTGTCACCTTATTTTGTTTCTGCTGCTCCTTATGCTGTGAAGTCCTGAAAATACAGTTTCTCTTTTCCTTATTGATCCTTTTTTTTATGATACTCGTATCCTGATGGATAAATGTCAAGTTAACACTTTCAGTCCTATCCTTTTTCAATCTCTCCTCTTCCTATGTATTACCGTCTACGTATGCCGGATTTCTGGACAGAAATCCAGCCAAATCCATAGGTTTCCGTCGTTAATCGCCGTCTCATACCACAGGATAGCGACGTTTAACATCGAGCCTGTAGTTTGTTTTATCCAAAAAATGAACAAAATCGGCCAAAACTGAACCAAATCGTGCAGGTCCTTATCGCGATTTTCGGCCACCTTTCGCAGCGTTTTCCGACCGTCGATGGTTTCCTGGTGGTCGCCTTGTCGTGGGTTTTCCTTATGTCACCGGAATTCGGCCATTAATCGGCTTATTAACCTTAATACAGCAGCCCTTGAACCCTAGGTTTCAATTAATTTCGATTTTCCCCATATTTAATTTCAGAGTCGAACCCAGATCAAGAAATATCAACATAAATTATATCAATTCAATAATCCATGAGTATAATCCAAATTCATGAAAATTTATCAATAAAATAAATTCCCAATGATTCAACATGAGCGACTCTGATACCACATGTTGGAATAACTTTATAGATGAAAACTATCATCTTAATTCCAGAATCTCATGCTAAATTTAATAAATATAGATGAATATGTGAAAGCGTACATGAATCCATAATAGTTGATATTTCTGCAGATCTGAGTACAATGTTCTTCCAGATCTTCACGATTAGCCTTGAGAGTCCTTTAATCTTCTCGCACGCTCTCTAATCATTGATGGGTTACAGTTAGAATGACTCAATCGTGTGACCTGAGGACCATCACCCCTTAAATATATGTTGGGTTTCTATTTAAGCACATCAATCAAATAGAAAAGCCTGCGTGTCTCTACACATTAAAGGTACATACCTGCTTATAGCCCAACTCTATTCTGATCACTCTATTTGGGCTAAAACATAATATAACAACAATACACAATTATTTACATATGTAGGCCCATATTAGAAATTATATTCCAACACATAACATTCAATCTGACATACGATTCAAAATATTTGAGTTATATTATTACCATAAACTATAAGTTTTGCCACAAGATCGATTGTATAATTGATATTAGAGGCTACGTAATGTAAGTGATCATATTATTTTGGGGTTGATTGATGCAGAGCAATAATCGCTCTTCCAATCTTGTGTTGCATTTTGTGAGCTACATCGATTAAAACGTGGAACTTAAACTGCTATATTGTCTAGAATGTCTGGAAGAATCGAGTTGAAACTGCAGCAACCACTTATATATTTTGTTATAACACCGTATAATCGATTACCTAGCATGTTTTTTTATGCTTCTGACACAAGTCCAGGACAAGATGGCAGAAGAACCAAAGACAAAGGAAAAGCATGAGAGCTCAAAGATAAATTATGTACCCAATATTCGCCTTGAAAATTGCATAAAGAACAATTCTAACTCACCAGCCTCACCACCAACCTCACCAGTGGCCCTGAGAAAGACAGCAAGTGTGAGACACAGTTGCCTGTGTTCGCCAACGACACATGCAGGCTCCTTCAGGTGCCGATTCCACAGAAACGAGGCTCTCACGCGTAGTAGCATGTCCGTTGGATCTAAGCTTTCTGAGTTAGCCGGAAAATGAATCCAACCTTACTGAAGGCACGTGGTCTACATGGATAAATATGAAAGGATTTTAGAGAGACTTTGCACATACTACTTTCTGGTTTGAAACATGTTGATAATGATGCCTGTGTAGTTTTGTTGCTTGTTCTGATTCAATGATTAATAATGTTTGGTTTTGATATTATGATCATTGATCCGCGAAGTTCCTAAAAAATTCTTGTTTATGCATGTTTGTCTCTCATCTCTTTTTCTTCCCCCCTAGAATTACCGAAGTGTCTTCATTTCTTTGTCGTGAAAAGTACTTTGCCTCTCCTGTTTCTTCATTAGGATCCTGGAACACTAATATTCAAATTTCTAATGTAAAAACTTAAATCCAAATTACCAAGGTGTTACATATGATTAACAAAGTTACATGATGATAGAGGTTAATAGAACATGCAGAGGTATCAAACACCTCAGATACATGCGAATATCGAGTAACATCAAACAGTACATACAAGACATACATCAGTCACGAAGACCCGTCGCTACGAGAGGACGCAAGATGCTCGAAATATTGTGGATACTAATATGTACACCGCGCACACTACTAATACTCACATGGGGCAGTCATATTCCTCCGTTTCTTGAGGCATCAGATAATTCCTACAAAGAGGGCACGTTGTGTTCCAGTACTTCAACCACTTCTCGAGGCACAACTTGTGGAAAATATGGCCGCAAGAAAGGCGGTTAACCTCTGAAGTTGGCTTGAGCTCAGTTAGGCAGATGGAGCATTCTTGTTTGGGGCAGTCGGATAAGAAAATTGAGTCATAACGTATTGCTGGTGTTCGGCTTCTAAACTCCTCCATATATAATTCCGATGGGCTTGCACAGTATTCGGATGAATCAGAGGGCTCGACTGAGAATTCTTCCCATGGTTTTATATGAATGCCGATCACATGAAGTATTGAGCAAACAATTCCCTTGAAAATGGAGATGGATATTGCTGTGTTTGCCAAGATTATACAGAGGACTCCAGCGTCGGATGGATTTGGATAAGATGAGATAGCCATTTTGAGGGAGAATCTAATCAAAATTTGAAAAAATCGAGTCAGCCAACATGAAGATATATTCGACAAGGTACTAACAAAAGAACCGAACCCATCATACACTGTATTTTCCCGAAATGATGCAATAACATAACTAGCTCAAATATTTTGCACATAAAAGGCCAAGATAAATAAAATTTTCCAAGAGCTTTCACAAAGTTCATGGGGCTTCGCATATTTTGGTTCTTGAACCAAAGATATCATGCTCGGTTAAGAAAAATTCCAACGTTCAATGGAAGTACAATCTCAAAACGCACTTTACAATCAAGAAACATCCAAATCAATCAACCAAGCATTCTTCAGGTAATACTCTCTCGCAACCTCTTCCAAGATTTCTTGGTGCCTTAATGACTTAATCATCCATTTCATCACCCACAATCACTCCTTGGGTTGCTATGCTAGTACTCGTGACTCATGAGGGTGTCGCAAAGTCATGGGGCATAGGATTGCACTTTTCAGGTGAGCTCAAGAAGGCTAAATCCGTAACAAGTGGTACCACAGCCATATAATTGTACCACATTTGTCAAATCATGGTAAGTAGTTAAATCAAATTGACTCAATCCCAGTTCTAAATTTAGAATAGTCTACAGACTAAACTCTGCCAAGATAACGTTTCTTAAAGACCATGTAACAGGATTTGCAAACAAAAAACCAATCAATAGGTCCTTTCTCTTCAATTAACAGCTGAATAACTAGCAAACACAGAAGAATACTTTCATTCTTAGAAAGTAGAATACTCCCATCCTTGTTAAATTTCTTCAAAGATTTACATAATACTACGCTTCTTCTGATACAATAGCAAAAAAAAAACAAAAACAAATTATAAACAAAAGAGGACATCATTCACCTAGGAGACCAAACCATTAAAAAACACAAAAATGGCAAAACCAAAACAAGATCAAAATCAAAGAAGAACCAACATCGCAGCAATCAAGACCTTATCTAACATCACGAGCTGAAAACAAAAGATCAATCAAAACCTAAGAACTTATCCCAAAAACGAGATCAAGAAACGGAAAAGATTCGAACCCATTAAAAGAAACAGCTTCACAGTGGAAAAAAAACAAAGACTTACAGTTTTAGAGATAGATCTCAAAAAACAATTCTTTTCCAATCAATAATCTCAAGATTGAAAGAAAGAGATTAAATATTGTGTAGGAGGTGAAGAATTCAATTGGGTTTTCGATAATGATAAATAAAATAATATTACTATTTCTAGATGAGTCTCAACATGTACTAAAGGGACTGCTGACCCCACCAAGAAGGCCGGTCGGTGGATTCTCTTCCCAATGCTACCACTTTCCCATTATCTGCCAGCCATGTTGAGTTCAATATTATCTTTTTATATTTAGAATTCCATCCTATTTTTAATATTACAATAAATTAATTAATTTTTGAAGTATAACTTTAAATAAATAAGATGATTTATTTTTTAAAACTTCAGAATTATTGTTGTAATAAATTTCAGTAATAATAGATTAAACTACTCTAAAATGAATTTAGATTAAAATAAATAAATCGGCCATGTAACTTTATAAATATATAAATTGAATGAAGTGACTGAAAAATAACACAAGTACAATTATTAAAGATTGAAAAGATATTGAAATTATTAATAATATTTAAGTTGTATTCCTAATATTCTATTAGATAAAGCATATTTCTCCTACAGTGTGACATCGCAGTAGAGTTTAAATTTGGGATGAATTGATGTGGTTCATCTACTTATAGGACACCGGAATATCGAATCTTTTAGGGTGTGTTCTGCTCAAGGATAATTGATGGATTGATGATACAACCTTCTTCATCCCATGTTCTGCTCAAATATAACTTTTTGGGATAGCTCGATGGGCCCGAATGAGGCCCGCACTATTCATATTACTTATACATAATTTGATTGATAATTTGTCCCTCTTAATTGGTGTGATGAGGAGTGATGGTTATATTTTATTACCATTATATCCATCAATCATATTAACTTATTATTTCTATTATTATTATTATTCTTATTTCTAATAACATAATTTCATATTATAAATTATTATTATTATTATGATTAAAATAAGTGGTTTATAATTTCTAAGTAATAAGTAGTTTATAATTTTTATTTTAATTTTATTTAATTACTAACTAAAATTTTCGAATTTATGAGTTTAATTTATCTAAATTATATTACATTATAAAGTACATTTGTAAATATTTAATTATTTATCCAATTAATTTAAAACAAGCTATTAATTTGATCTTTATAATGCCTTAGTTATTATAAATTTACTTATATTCAAATTATATTATTTTTGTGTCTTTTTCAAAAAGAGAAAAGTTTACGGTAACTAATTTTTTATTTTACATATTCATAATAATTAAAGAATTTCTAATATATGTCATGAATCTGTTTATCTAGAGCAAAATCATAATTTGCGATGAGGATGGATCCGTTTATCTAAATTATATTATATTATAATGCCTCATTTTACATATGCCATGACCTTATATGAACTAATATGATTTAATCAAATTAATGTTAATAAGTCTTTTTATGAATATTTAATTATTTTTAAAAAAAAATTAATAATTTTTATTAATAACTTCATGCTGAGAAAATACTGGATCATTTTGTATATGTGAAAAGTTTGATGCAAAATAATTGGAGGGTATTTTGATTAATAATAATTAATTATAATATTTTATTAATAATTAAATTAATTAAATTACGTAGATAAATTTATTTTGATTAATTTAAATTTAATTGAAATAAAATAATAGAAATAAGTGTAAAACATATTCGAGGGTATTTCTGTCATTATGAATAAATTTAATCTATACCACTTAATTATCAAGTACACCAAACAAAATATTATTTATCATACTTTATTAATCACACGAACCAAGCGCAATATAACTTATCCATTAGTTTATTTATCAACTCATTATCCACTTTCTAATCTATCCATCACTTATCATATCCTCGAACTAAGCGCACCCTTAGTATATTTGATTTATTTTATGTTTTACATATAATACTCAAATTGAGCTATATTTGCTATATTGTGAACTTGATGTTGAAATTATAGAGAGGAATATTGAAATAATAGCTTGTTATTTCCATTTATTGAGTATGAATATATATACATAATTGGATGAGTTGTCTAGTTGACTAAAGTAGGAAACCATCCAAGAGTTATGTGATTACTAATTGCAAGAGATCGTGAGACTAATTACAGGGATATTACAACTAAGTATAGTAATTTAGGATATAAAGAAATCCGTGGTAATTAATTCTCCAATATGACCCCTCAAGATGAAGCTCCATGCCAATCTTGCCCCTTAATTCTTGGAAGCGGCTTTGTGAAAGTGGTTTAGTAAGAGCGTCAGCAATTTGGTCTGCGACGGAAACATGAGTAACCCGAAGAGCACCTGATTGAACTTGATCCCAAATAAAGTGATAGTCAATTGCCACATGTTTCATGTGTGAGTGAAAGATTGTGTTAGAACAAAGATATGTTGCCCCAACATTGTCACAATAGATAACAGGCGGTGTAGGAAGAGTGACACCAAGCTCTGTGAGATGGGAACAAGTCCAATTGATTTCTGAAGTAGTAGCAGCAACGAAGCGGTATTCAGCTTCAGTGGATGATCAAGCAACTATACGTTGTTTCTTGGATGACCAAGAAATTGGATGACGACAAGATAGACAATATAGGCGCTCGTAGAGGTATAGTCATCTTTGTTAACAACCCAATCGGCATCTGGGAAGACATGAAGAGAGCGAATTTGATTTATGAAGAAATAATCCATGAGTTGGTGTGCCACATAGATATCAAAGTAGTCGTTTTGCAGCATTCGAATGTTCAGATGTCGGGCGATGCATGAATATGGAAAGTTTGTTAATAGCATATGCTATGTCTGGGCGAGTTACGCAAATGTGTTGTAGACTGCCAACAATTGTTATATATTATGTGTAGTCATTCAGTGTTGTTCGTGAATATGAAGTGTAAGATTTACATATGTAACAATTGGTGTAGTAACAGGCTTTGCACCAAGCATCTTTGTCCGTGGAAGGAGATCAGTGATGTAGCTTTTTGAGTGAGCAATATGCCAGATGTAGACGTGAGAACCTCAATACCAAGGAAATAAGATAGAGCACCAAGATCCTTGATTGAAAATATTTGTGCTAGGTGGTTAATGTAGTGCTGAATAATGTTGGTATTGGTACCTGTGATAATAATGACATCTACATAAACGAGTAGATATGTAGTGGTGTCACATGAGTAGAGTATGAATAGAGAAGTGTCAGCATGAGAATTTGTGAACCTAGACTTAATGAGGAATTGTCGGAGTTCAGGATACCAAGCCCGTGGGGCTTGCTTGAGTCCATATATAGCCTTCTTTAATTTGCATACATGTGTTGGATTGTCTCGATCAATAAATCCCGGAGGTTGAGCCATGTAGACAACTTCTGAAAGATGGCCTTGAAGGAAGGCATTATTGACATCTAGCTGTCGCAGCTGCCAACCTCTACTAACGGCGAGGCTTAGAACAAGGCGTATTGTTGTTGGCTTGACACTGGACTAAAAGTATCATGATAGTCCACCCCAGGTCGTTGATGAAAGCCTTTGGCAACTAATCTGACTTTGTACCTGTCAACAGAACCATCAACAAGTCGTTTAATACGAAAAACCCACTTACATCCAACAAGATTGTGGAGAAGTCGATGGAACAAGCTCCCATGTTCCTTTCCGAACAAGAGCATCAAATTCATTGTTCATGGCTTGTATCCATTTGGGATCTTTTATGGCTTGGTTAGCAGTATGAGGTTCAATGTTCATTGGTTGAGAAAGTACAGCATGGAGAACGTACTAGGTTAGAGGTTTTGTGGATGTTTTTCGATCTAGTGGTGATGGGATGAATGTTTTGATTTGAGTGGTGGTTGAAGTATGTGAGTTATCATAATTGTGTGGTTCGAGTGGTAAACAATCGTTTGTGGTTGCTTGATGATCCACCAGACTGTGTCCAGGTAAAGGGGGTGGTGAGTAGAGGTCGATGTTGAGACGTATTGAGTGAGCCACCTGAGGGTTAGACCGGGGAAAGCCATTTGGAAATGATCTCATGGGTGGAGCGAGACAGATGAGATTGATGCGTGGAAAAGGGAAAGGAGGTTTCAAGAAATGTGATATGACGAGAAATATATGTTCTAGAACTTGATAGATCAAGACATATGTAGGCACTTTGTGTGGAAGAGTAAACAAGAAATACATAAGGAATAGAGCGAGAATCTAGTTTATGTTGAGAATAAGGAAGGAGCCATGGATAACATAAGCAACCGAACACCCGAAGTTTATTGTAGTTGGGTTGAGACCTAAAAAGATTTTCATAAGGGGAGGAAAAATGTTGTGTGGGTATGGGCATACGTTGATAAGATAAACAGCAGTGGCAAAAGCATAGGTCCAATAGGTTAAAAGCATCGATGCATGAGTGAGGAGATAGACCAGTTTCAACAATATGATGATGACATCATTCCGAGAGACCATTATGTTCGGCTCTATGGGGTGGCGTGGTGAGATGGGATATACCATTAGTGGAGAGAAAACGATCAAGGGCTTGATTTTCGCCTCTATTATCCGAATAGAGGGTTACAATTTGGTACTTAAATTGGTTTTCAACTAATGCCTTGAAAATTACAAAGACATTATACACTTGTAATAAAAGTAATAAAATTTCATTTTCTTCTTCTACTTTAGCCTCATTTCATCCACTTCAACCTCTCTTTTCTGATGTACGAACCTCTCATGTTTCTTCTATTGATGGTTTTAAGTACTATTGAAATAATAGCTTGTTATTTCCACTGATTGAGTATGAATATATATACACAATTGGGTGAGTTGTCTAGTGCACTAAAGTAGGAAACTATCCTAAAGTTATGGGATTACATCTAATCACAGGGATTGTGAGACTAATTATAGGGATATTACAACTAAGTATAGTAATTTAGGATATAGAGAAATATGTGGTAATTAATTCTCCAATACCTTATTTTTATTTTATTTATAAGGTTTCCAGGCTTTCGCCTGACTAATTCTTGGGCGACGGCACCGGCCCCTCAACACCGTCACCGGGTAAATCGATGGATGTGTCCGAGCTAGCAGACATCCGTGGGAAAGGACCTACAGGACACGACATCAGAGTATACCCCCACAATATTTCAGCAGGAAATGTGCTACGCGGGAATCGAACCTGGCGTCGGGAGTGCCCCACATCACCACAGAGCTTTATTGGGTTGGAGAAATTTGTAAAATAATTAATAGTTATATCATATTATTTGAGTTTGTACATCGTTGTCCTTAAGCAAAACTTGCACTATATAAAAAGTGTTGTTTAAAAAAATTCAATATTTTTTAAATTAAAATGGTCGAAATTTCTTGGAAAACAAATGGAAAGTGACATGTTGAAGGTAGAGCCGACCAAGAAATTATTGCGGGAATAAAATGAGGAATGTAATGGGCCTATGTTAGTCAAAAATAAATTTAGTGACATAATGCGGAAAGTTTAATAGTTTCAAAAAAATTTAATGACCCAACATGAAATATAGATAATGCTAGCTTTAGTAATAAGTGGCACTCGCCTTGTACATTCAGTTGATGGTTACATTGATGTTGTTTTAACGATGATATTCTTAAGAGTGATATCTCACGATATATGCATTTTATTTTTTATATTTCACTTGTTTTAGAAAAAAAATAGATATTGGTCACAAGATATCGGCCTTAGCTTAAGGACAGTACGCAAGAGTTAGCCTGGTGCACCGTTCACCACCTCAGGCGAAGGAGCACGGTTTTCGTGGTGGAACTTTTGGAACTAGCGCTGACCGTTTCTGCATCGTTTGTGTGGTCGAGTTTATGGATCTTCTCGCGGCTCCCTCCGGTGAAATAGCCCTGTCTGTTGTGCACTCGACTAGGCGAGATATGACTGCGGATGAAAATGTAAAGGAGGTGGCACTACAGCTTCTTCACGATGAAGAAGATGATGTTGACATGATTGATGAGTATTTAAGAAAAAAGCAAAAGACTTGTCAGAGTTTCGGAAAATAGACTTATTTGAAGGAAATTTTTTAGGATGTGTATTTAGTTGAGAAAGAGATTTTTGGGAGATTTAGTAAAAAAAAATTATTTTAACAAGTGGTATATTTATATAATTTCCTCATATATACTTTATATGTTTAATATGAACTTTTGGGCCTAGACCCATAATGGCCGTTGGGCTTCCCAAGGTGTAATTTAATTATTCTTATTATTATTTTAGATTATATAATCTTCGAAGCAAACCCTAAACCCTAGCAATTATTCTTCTGTATATTTTGCTACTCTTTTTTGGAACCAATCCATAATAGTTTGCAAGCTTGTTGATTTTGGTTTCCTACTAATTAACGTAATTTACGAGATAATTGTTCGGAAAATTGAGGGAGTTGAGCGATGGCGGAAGTAATTGAGTCACCTATTGAAGTTAACACTGGAAGATGTAAAAGAAAAGCAGGGAAAAATAAGGGGAAATTGACGAAGAAAAGGCAAAGGCTTATGCCGGAAGGTGTCGAAAAAAGGGTCAAAATTGACAAAAGGATGAGAAAATTGTTTCAGAAAAGGGCTAGAGATTACAATTCAGACGAAGATGGTGAAGATGAGGCTAGAATTGATAAGGTTAATGAGAAAGACGACGATTTTGAAGGTGAAGATGAGGACATAGGGTTCGAGGAGGCGAATGATGTTTCCGAAGATGAAGATGGCGGAATCCAGCCTGGTGTAACAAAATTTTCGGAGGGAATTAAAGCTTTTAAGTTGGCATTTAAGAAAATTGTTGCTAAGAAGAGCGGTGAAGATTCTGATGTATTGGTAAGCTGAATTCTGGAACACATTGTTTCTGCTTAAAGCTGTGTTTGGGTTGAAATGATTTGTTTTGTGAACTGTATATATTTTTTGCAGCAGAGTAACTGTAATAAATTTTATACTGTATTAGAGGTGTATACTTTCATTTTGTTGAAAAAAAGTGTGTTGCTTTAAATGATTGTTGAAGACTTGGATTTCTACTCTAGAGGGAAGAATCTTTCAATCAAATTAGATCGTAGAGGAATTCGAGTATGAAGTATGATGTGCTTTGTTTGCAGGGTCCTGTATTATCTGCTCATAAGAAGCTTTTAGGTGAAAAGCTTGCTGAAGAAGAAGCGGAAAGTAGAGTGAAGGGAGAGGCGAAGAAAGAGAAGCATTTGGTATTGGTTTTAATTGATTTAAAATTGGTTTAATGTTGTTCCTTGTTTTCTCCTAGTTTTTTGTATGATGGTTTTTGTTGCTTGATGGCTCTTTTGATGAGAAGAAAGGAGAGAAGGGACATGTGAAGCCTTCTCATTATTTGGATGCCCATGAAAAGTTTCTATTGGGGGTGGCTACTAAAGGAGGTACACATTGTTTTGTTGCTTAAAATGACCGCATGAACTCATTTATTTGCTTTCCTAAGAGACTGATTGTGATTTTGTAATGGCCATGTGTACTGCTGGATGTTCAGTGGTCAAGTTGTTTAATGCTGTAAGTTTTTGTGCCAACTTTCTATCATTACCTTATAGTGTGTTGTCCATTTTCTTCTGTTTTTGTCCTTGTTGTTACTGCTTTTTGCAACTCTTCTTTGTGCTTTGTACAGGTAAACAAGGCTCAAAATGCTCAGAAAGGATTAAATCCCTTGAGATCAAAAGATGAGAAAAGTATGCGATTACGAATAACTTCCTATTTCAATCTTCCTCGTATTTAGTTCTTGGTGATTTTTTTTTTGTCTGCCGATATTTATTAGAATCCATTAAGCAAAATTTCATGGATACATACCATATATACTGAGGTGGTAGTGACTGAGTTGAACGATACTAGAGGTAATGATTGTTGTATTTGTGGTGGTTTTGGAAAATGTTTACCAGTTATGTTTCTCCACATAATAAATTGAGGATTTTGGTGATTTTTTTTTTTCTGCGGGTGTTGACAATTTCATAATATAGTTTCATTGAAGTAGAAATAATATGATAAATGACTTATTTTAGGAATGGAAAGTTGAATTAAAATCAATGATTATATCGAGAAGTGAAATGATATGAAAATATGTTTTAGGGAAAGAAATTGAACAATGAGTCGAAAATGATTTGTTTTCATTTTTGGAAAAACGAAAACATTTATTGAAAATGAAGTTAAGCGTAGCGTATGATTTTCTAAAGTTTCTGACTGAAGAGCAATTCGTGATTGATGTTAAAACACTTGAGCTTTGATCCTACTTGTGATTAACTTTGATTTTTTATTTTTTATTTCGCTGGGAGTTCTTTAAAATAACCTGTTTCATGTAAAGCTTTACACGGTTTAGTCCCCAATCTCTGCAATTGAACGAAATACTGAAGGACCTTTTGCCGAATAATCATTTTTTAGCAGATGTTTGCCAATATCAAATCTAATTCATGAGAATTTATATCATTACTTTATTGCATTATCTAATCTTGATGCAATAATATCATGCAAAAATATGGCAGTAATAAGGAAGCGGAGGAAGGAAGCCTTCTTTTCGGAGTTGAGCAAGACATCATCACAATCTGACCGAGCTGCTGTTAAGGTTCTGGTTATCAATTCTGTCACCGTGTGATTAAGCTTTTTCTAAGCTTTTTCTTTTTGCCAGGAGCCAACCAATTTCTTAGGTACCCGATTGGACTTAATTGTGGTTTGACAACTTGCAGGTTGGTGCATCCAGTGGTTCTATGGATGGAGAAGCTCCAGCATGGGCCCCTCTGCGTGATAATTACATGCTAACAAACCCAAAGTTGAAAGATTGGGATAAGATGCAGGTAAGCCATTCTTTGGGATTATTGCACTACGAATTTGTTAGGCTTCAAAAGACCCACCTGGATTAGTCCTTAAGTTTCAATTTAATAATTTATCTATAATATGATGTTATTTTAACTTTGTTCCTTTTGTTGACATTATCTGACAAGGAACTTGAGTTAGCTCAATAATACCTGATGTTGCATGCAAAAGATACACATACATGTGGGCATTCATAAGCATAGTCAGCACGCAAGGCTCCTCATCTTGAGGAACTAAAACTTGAGCATCTGTATGTTTGCTTGGCATTTGTCATATAATGATGTAAATATATAAACCATTCATGGACGTTACAATGTTATTAGGAGGATTTAAACTGTGATGACATTGTACATTAGACAGTAATATGTTGAAAGTCAGTCCCTAAGGCTATAATGAGGCTTTTGAGAGCATCGAAGTTGTAAGGTTGGGTTTTCCTTTCATTTTCTAAATCTCCAAAATCTTGAAAATTTTGGGAGCTTTTTTTAGGAAAACTGGTTTCTGAAATTTGACATATGATATATGTTGTGTAGTGATTATGTTATGCTTGTTGGAGAAAGTAGTATCTCAAAAGGGGGTTGATTGGGTAGATTTGTTGCTTAGGAAGGAAAATGGTGAAATCCGTTTGAGTTACTTCGTAGATAAAAAGAAAAACAAACACAAGCTGAGCTAAATCTCTTCCCATTTATGTTGTGCATTAAGAGAATCAACTGCTTGTCGGTTGGAAGTTATTTATCTCTATTTCCCATTTGAAAACTAATCATGCTCTGTGCTTTCAGGATACAAATGTTGCAGATGACTTTGGGAGACAATCAGCTACAGATTCATCGGATGATGATTAATATTATTGTTGATGAATACGGCTGCATTGGTTTGTCCAGATCGAATCATTGGCAAACAGTGTGTGATCTTAGCGGGACAATCTGTGGCTATTGACGATAGAGAACAAAACCACAAACTATGCTTACTCGTCGGATATGTCATGTCTTATCCACATTGAGAAGTAATGGAACTGTAATTTCTTCCTGGTATGGTTCCCCAAGGTTATCAATATTGTATACTCTGTTATGCTTATTTTTTTACTATGCTGACGATGTATGACCATTCCAGTCTAAAATAAAATGAATGATATTTGAACTTTCGATATTACCATTTCGTATTGATGATGCATATTTATTGACTTGATTTGGAATCAATAGCACCTAGAAAAGTAATTTATTAAGTAGTACTTTTTAAACAAAAATATAAATAATATTGATCGCATAAACCTAACTTTTTTCAATTTTAAAGGAGTTGAAATAGGAACGAAAAAAATGTTCACTTTCTGATTTCTTGATTTCAACTTTTTTTGAATGCTTTTAAAAATTGGAAAGCCAATTCCGTAATATTAACAGTACAGATTAAGGATATAACCAACCAATCTCAAGTCAAGCTACTGACTTTAGTTTATGCGAAGTGAAACATGTCGGTATTAACTGCAGTGGATTACAATAGTTATTGCCTGCATTCAGACAAAAAGATAAAACAAACCACATGAAAGCATAAAAGAATAGAATACAACAGCACCCAACTCCACATTGAACTCTGCACTCGAACTAAGAGATGTTCCAATCTCACCATTTTGGTCACCCTCATAAGAGAGACGCCAGAAAAACAAGAACCAACATATATCGGGATGTGAGAACACCGGTCACAGTATCAACTGGAGATATGGTGAAAACATTTGTACATAGAAAAGAAAGCTGAGACGTAAAAGAAAGCATATAGGGATTTGAACAACACCGGCCACAGTATCGACTGGAAACGGTGAAAACAACTTGTACTTACGCCTCAGATAAAAAAACTGAAAGCCCTTCTCCTCAAAGGCAACAAGAATCTATACTAGCTGATTAATACTGTTAGATATCCTCCGCTGTCTCCACAATGAATATGGATGCGATCCTTTTGTAGGGAGGGAGAAGATATCACAACCTTCCGTCCATGTTTACATTTCAATACCAATCTGATCCCTGCTAAAATCAGATGATAGGTGATTGCAAGGGAAGAATAATTTATACATTTCGTTTACTTGGCATTTCTAATTTTGGATTACGGTCTCCCTGTTTTGATTACAAGATTTCACTTAGAAGCTTCGGCTTTGGCTCAATGGATCATAATCATAAGCATCACCAGCCTTGACAAAACGGCCCTTCACACGCCTCCTTACATCTGCTCTTGCTTTGCGAGATTCATACCTTACTTTCTTCTCGAACCTGTCAAATTAATGAACTGAAATCAAGTTTGAGAGGAGAGAAACCAAAAATTTTATCACCAAATTTAGAAGTAATGGTGTATATGGGATCAACCGACAGAGGCATTCAAACCTATTATCGATTGTCTGTGCAAAAGAAGGGGGTGGATTGAGCAGGAGCGAGATCGCCCGCCCCATCCCCTCCCCAATTACTTGTTTCACCCCTCTCTAGAGGATATGATTGAAGTACTACAAAATAAATGCAAATAACTCACAGATACTGCCTATGATCCATTTTTAATATATAAAGGTTGGGAGGAGAAATCCAACAGAATTCGTACTTTCGTGCTTTCTTCTTTTCCTTGTACCGCATTACAGCATCACTCCTGCTAGAAGATATGGAGTTTTCGGGACCTGGAGGAGCCCACAGTGGCTCTCCCACAATCAGGATTGAAGAAGCTCCACAATCTTGAAAATTACCGGCACTGCTCTCACCAGTGAGACCAGAAAATGAAACGCCAGAATGTGCCTGCTGTGAAAAACGGATGTTTGGTTCCGTCTTACAACTCATAACTGAATCTGCAGAAGCTGCATTGCTGCATGCTGGCATATTTAATCTTCCACCCCAAGACCCCTAACAAGTATCACAAAACAAGGCGCATTAGTGGGAGGAACCAGAAATAAATTCATGGAAGCTCCTCATATTACTCCTACAGACATAAAATTTGTGCACTTTCAGGGGTATATTGTCCTTTTTACGTGAGGAAACCTTAGCTACTCTCTCCTTCAAACTTTCGACACTTCGAACAATTTTAAGTAAAAGCTATCTAAGGAAAAAACAATAAGCCAATACAATAAAAAACAACTTTAATTTTATGATTTTTTTTATCGGAAAAATATATATATATATATATATATAAATAAAAGAGTACCAGAGGTACTCCAAAAAGTTACAATAAAAATCCAAACATACCAGACCCTTAATTAAGATGCTAATAAACATACTCTAGGTTCCCGGACCCAATAAGTAAATACATAATGAAATTTCACTTTACATCTATTTTAGTCCAAAACCATGATTAATATTGAACTAGATTCAACAAATCGTCTTCCAAATCCTGAGGCCTCCTGAAAATTCTATTGTTCCTATGTAACCATAAAGTCCATATTATAGCCAACCAGATTCGCATGATAACCCTCCATTCTTTGAACAGAAGAAAGACTGTTATGGCTCATTTTGTAAACGAGAAATATCTGATAAACAATTCCACACGGCAATCAGGATCCAACTTCATGAAGAATAATACCTTAGCAACAGTTCAGTTGGCATGACAGTTTCCTTTTCACTAATAGATCATAATGAAGGTATATCCATGATACAATCATAATCAGTTCCGTTTTTAGGGGAATTACCTCAGCAGCGTAAGCACCCAGACAGTTGGATCCGGATATGTCCTTTGTTCCAAATAGTCCATCATCAAAAAGCTGTTTCGGGTTATTATGAGTAACACCAAAAAATTCTTCATAGTTCTCTATATTTAAGTCAACCTCATCCATATCAAAATCATTATAGAAACCATCATCTTCACATAGAGCAGCAGGACCCTTAGCTCCAGATAATATAACCTGCACATAAATGGAAAATACTTGCCAAGGTTCTAAACATGGTAAATCAAAAAGATGCATGAAAGTGTATAAACAAAACATGTCACCTCATTGTGAACTTGAAATTTGTTTAAAAAATAGTCTTTATAAATAGAATAAACAGCGTTTGGTTAAAAAAGGTGCATCAAGCCAAAAATATAACGATAACTCTCAGTTTTGAGATTCAGAAGGAGTTCTAGGCATCTAAAATGCATTTCAAGTAACTAGTTAGATTATTCCAATTAAGGGACAATTATCATTATTTTGTTTGGTTGAAATCGTTTAGGTCTTTATCTGTGTTTTTAAGTAATCTCAAATTAATAAATTTGAGTCGTTCAGCTGCCTCTGTTGGCAAGGGTAAGATCTCTTCTTTTGTAACCACTGTACTCTTATTTCACCTCTAACTTAGGCATTTTTCTTCTCTTGTAAAAACACTTCATCTATCCCTCAACTAAACATACTAATAAGTTGAATTGCTTAAAAAGTTTAGAGGAGAAGTGAGCAGGTAAGATTTTAAGACAATCTTAAAATTTTACTGGTAATGCCCCCGAAATTCTACGCTATGAGCATTCGGGAAAAGCCCAGTAAAAATGCCAAATGCACGAGGAGTGGGGAAATACGAACAGTTGAGAATAAAGTGCTGAGGAGGCGGGAGATCAGCAAGGGAATTAAATGGGTTATTAACGTGTAACTATTGAGTAGGATGATTTCTTGATAAGTGGGGGAAAGAGTGAAATTCAAATTTGCTTCTCACTTCGGTCAATTAGTATCTATCGCCTAAGAATTCCTATAAATAGGAATTGCGAAATTTAGAATTACAATAAACATTACACAAAAACTCTGTTGCATAAAGAAGGTGAAAACGTGAAGTTTAAACCTTTGTTTCAGAAGCCAGTAGCGTCTGAGATGCGTAGTTCTACATACTGTGGGGGTGTTCTTATAATACTTGCATACTGTTGCAAAAGGAAGTGATGTGACCATATGTTATTATTCTTTCTGTTTAGCTCTCAATAATATATACTCCGTTTATGAAATCACGCATACTTCGAGTTTTTCAATGCATGAGTTGTCGGTTATATTAATATCATGGTTATTGCTAACTTGTTATATTATTTCATTTCTGCATAACATATTACGCCTTGTAGTTTTCTTTGACCGAGTGAGATCAAAGAAAACTTAGTTGATAACGATAAAATAGGATAAAATTCATTAAAATATAGATGACCATTCAGTAGGGATATAACACAATGGCGTCGGAGGATTCATATAATCGACTCACTTAGTGGGATAAATGTTTGATTGTTGTTGTATACTTCTTGGAGATAACAAAGTTGGCCTTGTGTTTATCCATATTTTATTGCTTCCAAGAAGTCGGAAAATCGGGAATTCGGTATATGGTTGAACATTTTTATCCGAATTCCTTTTTGAATTGAAACTTTCTTTGCAGATTTCCTCAATTTCATAGAGATTCATGACAAAAACAGATACTTCAACCCCTAATTCTCAATTATTTTTTTTATGTACATGTATTTCTGGCAATGATTAAAAAAACCACCTGTTTTTATGTTTTCCGGTTAAACTTTTACCTCCATTTGAATTGTCTTCTACCTGTAGAATTTTGTTCTACCGCATGAGATTCATTCTACCTGTTATATTTTATGTCTTCCTGTCTTCTAGCGGTTAAATATTTGTCTTCCGGTTGACTCAGATTGATCCCAGATATTTATAACTGCGGTCGTTTATTATGGGCCTATTTCCAATATATTGATTTCTAATCTTCTGTAAGTCTCATGTTGTGTTACTTTTGTGGAATAGATCAGGAAATAGGAAACTCGTACAAAGTATCAGAGAGGACATTTAAATGATGATAGATGGTTAGGCTGTGCACTATAAGCCCAAATCATTCTGACATGAACTAAAGAAGCACAATTAACCAAAACGACTGATTCATCATGCTACTGTTATGATAAATAATGTTTCTGTCACAAACACATAAAGCTGTCTCACAATTCTCCTATCCTAAGTCAAATCCAGCCCTTTGTATTAATTTTTATCAATTTTCACTAAAACCTAACAAATATGATTTGATCAAGTTAGATCTACTCACGAAAGGATTATACATTCCTGCCTCAACCAATCAAATCTACAGTACACAATATCAAGAAAGCATTTTGTGAGAAGAGAAGGTTCTTATACTTTTGATACTATGCAGCATCTTTCTTATTCTCAGAACATATGACTAGCCTTCCCAGAGCCAGAACTTCCATAAAGGAAGGGAAGAAGCAAACATTTTCACAATTTATACAATGGCTTCACATGATAGCAAAATCCAGCAATGTCCATTAGGATGCAGAACTAGATGCAAAATTGACCCCAGTAAAGATGAAGGCAATGTATTCTGGAACTGCTCAAAGAAAATTTAAGAAAAAATGGTTACCTTGGGAGTGGTAGAGCAAGAAGATCCAGCTAGCCGATCAACATTATGTAGATTCGGGTCTAGAAAAGGTGTTGCTGATTCCATCCAAACCATAGATTTATCCACCAATAGGGATTCATTTTGAACATTGTTCTTTCCTTGGGAACCTTCGCAATCTCTTGGCCTGTTATCTGTAATGCTCATTGAACCCATTCCCTGCTCACAAGTGGAATCTCCAACTGAAGGAAAATCTAAGAGAAACGACCAAATTTCAGAGAGTTCAGCAGCTGAAGGGCAGCCAGAGTAACAGTTAACAGGTTCTCTTTTGTGTGCAGGACCTGTATTCGAACCAGTATGACCCATCCAATCACAATTCTGGCAAAGAGATATCCTTTCGTCCATACATCTGACAAACGCTGGCTGAGAATTACATCTTTCACACAGAAGTGTTCTCGAGTGACGTCTTGAAAGTGCATTGGCAGAATGGACGTTGCGGTCACAGGATAAACATAAACTCGCTGCATCAGAACGACAATACACAATGGATCTTTGCTCTCCACAGAAATCACAATGATATCCCATATTTTAGTGGATCAACTTCTTTTCTGGGATTTTGCGGTCGTTCCTAAATGTTTTATTTATTTATTTTTGAAATCAAAATCTGCCTTCAACTTCACAGTTCATGCACTTTTAGCCAAAACTTGATTCAGATACCTGTACTTTGTTCCGCAAGGAAACCAATCTGTATTTGACATTAAGACATATATATTATTTGCCAAATATCAGCAACTAAATACATAAAAGATTTTGCATGCCATAAATTGGGTGTTGCACAACACTCAGCTTTAATGAAATGAAAAGTCGGGAAAAGCAGTATAGGATGAATTTTCAACCCAAAGTTGTTTACTTCTGAAACAATAAAAGGAATTCACTGCGATATTCCCTTACACAAACAGAACAAATTCCCTTCGGATACCGAACAACATAATGTGATAATGATAAAGTTGCAAGGACAAATTCATTAAGGATATGTATCACAATATCCTTAAATTGCATTGTAAGAACTAAACAACAGAATGCCTACTCAGACTAAGAGAGAGGATAAGATGGCCAAGTCTCCTGTATGTTGGGAATCAATTATCCAAACAAGAAGGGAACTTTAGTTAAACTAAAACCAATCTAACTCAAAATATATTACAAACTATGAGAATTCCTAAGAATATCAGCAAACATAAAACTCTTGTAAGATTTGTGGACTTCGAAGTAAATCACAAACTAACAAGATAATCTCTCCAAGAAAAAGGGAAAAAAAAATACCCTCCTCCCTATATACAATCTAAGAATTCCAGCTATATAGAAAAATCCAAGAACTTCAACAAAAATACATCCAATTATAACAAAAAAATCAAGCTCAGACAAAATCTCCAGATGCCCAAAACAGACTGACATAACTCTGAGCTTCAATTTCCCAAGATTTCTTCACTTGCTCAAAAACACAGAAACAAGAACATCTATAAAATTAAAACAGCCCCAGGAAAAAAATTATTGGAAGAAGAAAATGCAAGCACATTAGCTAAGAACAGGTGTACTTACCAAATTTATCATTAAATGCGGCCTAAACACAGTAAAAACACAAGAACACTGTCGAAAAAGTTAATAGACTTTTCAGCAACTCATAAAATACTTAACAACACAGAAAGATCGGACCTTTCCACAAAAAAATTTCTATCGCTGGCAGAAGATAGATAGGGTGAATGAATTTTTGGGTTGAGTTCTGACAAAAAGTTTTTTTAATAGATAATTAATGATGTAAAGTGATAAAAGTGCAAGAAAGAGAGCAGGGAAACAAGTAGGGATGTGAGGTAGGCCACTGTCCTTTTCATGAAAACCAAAAGTTAGGCCCACACCTTTTCACTCAACAATATCCATATCATTTTTCCTAACATTATTTTCTATTACACATAAATATATATTTCTTATAATTTATTATTAATTTTTTTTTTTACATTTAAAATATTTCATTATGTGTAACAACTTTAATTTTGTGCTCCTCGACCTTGCCGGAATAGATAAAAGTCATGTCCACTTTGGATATATTCGAGTTCTTAGTCACGCTTGGGATAAAAAAAAATTGATTTAGCTCGGAAAAAAATATATTAACAAAATAACATATTTTGGGTTACTTTATTAAAGTAACCCAATTCGCCGTAAGAGGCTTTAATTTTTTTGAAATCGTCATATTTGATAGCGTCTTTAATTTTTTTTTTTAAATATGATTGAACGCGCCTTGAGATGGCGCCTTCAATATAATTTTTTTTATAGAAGGCGTCATCTTAGCCATATAAGATTGCACATTCTATATAAATCGTAGTCATCAAGTCAAGTTTACATATGAATCATGCGATTGATTTTTTCAAATTATGATTCCGTAAAATTAAACTTAACTACGATTAATCAAAATATAAAATTTTCTATTTGATTAATTTAAGATAGCGCCTTACATATAAAAAATTTATATATAGAATGCGCCATCTCAAATGACTCTTCCATATAATTTTTTTTAATATGTAGAAGGCATGATTTCATGTGTATATTATATATATGTTAATTAGCATGAATACATTTTATAAAATTTATTGTACATATAATGATACTTAAATTTAATATGTTAGGACTTATAAGATAATTGATATATATTCATGTGAATGCCAGACAGTGGTAATAAAGGCATGTACCCAACCACTAAACAATTTGAAACATTAAAATTGGTATTTTATAACACATTAATTATACGTATCTTTTTCTGTATATAAAAAAAAGTTATATTGAATGTGACATTTCAGATGGCGCCATCTACATAAAAAAAATTATATCGAAGGCGTCATCTCAGATGGAGCCTTCAATCATATTTAAAAAAAAATTAAAGACGACATCGGAGATGGCGACTTCAAAGGAAGTCGTCATTTAATAAAGTAACCCAAAATCGGTTATTTTGTTAATGTATTTTTTTTCCGAATAATTTATTAAAAAACCCCCACAATTAGTCCTCAATTGAATTTCAATATTTCGTTATTCTATTTTTCCATTTAAATAATGTTTACTATGCCATTAGCTCCTATTTAGAAGTCCAGTTTCATTTTTGTACATACGAACATTTTGCTATAAATGCTTTAAATTCAATAACCACAATATATGTAATATATTCAAAGTCCAATGCTATGAGTAGTATTAAATAATTGTTTTATCAAAAGTTGTAGTTATAATAGTTGTATAACTCAAATCTTTTATACTATACAACAACGCAAGCACCATATTTTGATCGTTTACTTAGTTGCACCCAATAGCATACCTCTAATTAAATACACTACCTTGAAACTCCTGAGATTTAACACGCGATCTTAACTCCTTATATTAATTGTAAGATCGAGTGTTTACTACTTTACTGAAAGTTATAATTATACTAACCGCACATTCAATCTTTTAAACTATGCCCATATGTCATTTGTCAATCATTTTCTATCACTAATAATTATTGCTCTCAATACTTTGTTAATTTGTATAGTCTCTAATGGGAACAATTATATTGATTTTTCAATAATGTCCTTTGACAAGTTTCAAATCGTGATAACCGTGACGGATTTGTTTATAGGCTATTCAACTATACTCATCCCGATTAGGTCGGGAGCTCAATTCTACGATTGGTATCAGAGTCAAGCTCAAGTGTTCGATTATCATGTACAACAATGAGTACAATTAATTGGAAGAGAATTATTAGATAGCAATAACTGTTTTTGCTATGAAAGCGTCTGAAACGCGGTGTTTGAGCTGTTGGTTTAGATTTGAATTACACAGTAATTATTAGTTATAGCTTTTAGTGAAACGATAAATATTCGATCCTACGATATTTGTGTATAAAATAACAGTAATAATATGTTCTATAATTTTTTGGACTCTAAATTTGAACAATATTCAACATGATACGAGTTTATAAAAATTGATACAAATACATTTTTACACATATAATTATAACAATATAAAAAATAAATAGATATATAATATAATTATCAGCGTATTTACTGTCTTCATACTTTCCATTATTAATTTATTTCCCAAACATTTAGCTTAATAATTTAAAGTCCCTAAACTTTCAAAAATATCATAAAATTTGTTCTTGTCATTTCTTACGTTGACTATGAGGACAGAAATATTTAATAAAATGTTTTCCGTGATATTCTGTAATAATCACTTTTTTCTTTGAAAGGATTTTATATTAATTTTTTAAAAAATTATACAATATACTGTTTGGAAATCTTAATTTCATCTTTCAAATTATATTAATTTTTGAACTTTTTTCACTGTAATTTTCAAGTTTACCCCTACACATTTATAAATAATTACTAATATGTTATTCTTTTTTAAATAAAAATTATTTTTAAAAAAATGACCTAATTTGTTTAAATAAATCTGTATTAGTTGTTATATTATTACAACAAAGAAATATGGTTACAGGTTATGTAGAGATTTCTTTTTCATCTTCCCCAGAGAAATCCTGATATTTACATAATTTTGTTATTTGCTTAATCCTATTTTTTTTTCTTCAATTGTTTAATTGTAACATTTAAAAAAACAAAAAAATAGACAAACAAATTTGGCTTTGTACTTAGGGGTGATCAAATTTTTTGGTTAACCGGATTAACCAACATAACTAATTGAAAATTTTTTTTAATCAATTTCTATTTTTTTTTATTTTATTTTTTGTTCGGTTTGGTTAATTCGATTTTCATAAAAACAAATCGGTCGGCTTAGTTCGAAAAAAATATTCGATTTATTTGGTTTTGGCAAATTCGTTTCGGCCGATAAACGAACTTACCGAATATTCACACCTGATCGTGCTTAGTATCTAAAATCTCAAGTCTATCTGATAAGGTAACTTTACCTATTTCTTGGGAAGATTTTCTATTTGTAGCGTCACAATATATATAAACAAATATGAAATCAACGCGGATTAGACTCATTAAAGGAGAAAATCTCTTTACTGTTTTTTTTCCACAACACTCGAATCTAAAAAATTATTTAAAAATTCAGATTATTTATCATTTATCTATACTAGATATTAAGGCACAAATCTTTAGTGATTATTAGTTTAAATAAACGGACAAAAACACCCTTTATTTGATTTACTAAAAATTATCATAAAAAATTATTTTAATAAATTTACAATTCATACCATATCTAGTAATAGTAGCATAACCTTCTTTAACTCTTAAAATTAAAAAAAAAAACAAAAACAAAAAAACAAATTCTTTTGGCAATTTGGTCACTTATTGTCATTTTAGTCATTTTTGTCACGAGAGTTCTAACTTGAAACTGGACACGCGATCGTCATATCAACTTCACACGAAAAAATGACAATTTGGTCATTTATTTTGTCATTTTAGTCCTTTTTGTCATGAGAGTTCTAACTTGAAACTTGACACGCCATCACCATATAACATCACACGAAAAAATGATTGAAATTAAGGGGAAAAAACTAAGACATGTAACTAAAACTAAAATTTGACATGCCAATTCAAAATCTCAGGGACACATATAGATGACAAGAAAACACTAATTTTCCAATATAGTAATAAATAAAATATTATAAAAAAAAATTAATCAGATTGAAAAATCTATACGCGTTCACACTATTTGAAATTACAAAATGATGATGGAACGGTGGTGACACGAATCGAAGGGCGTTCATAATTATTTAAAAGTCAAAAAAGTTGAAATTAATGCACTTGGTATTTGTCTTCAATAAATAGTGTAGATGTGTCATTTGAGGGTTATTTCTTGCTAGTATATAGATACTACATTAATGCTAGATCCAAAAGCCACGAATTGATTTGGGTATGTGAGATCCACACAAATATAATGACCACAGATACTCAAATCAATTCTGGATTATTAAATCTATTGTTGGGTTGTGCCCATATTGTCACGCACCAAATATCGTGACACGCAGACATGCGCGAGATGCTTGCTGGTTAGTTATAATGCGGGACTGTGGGACGGCTCATAGAGTCGAGTACGTGTCTTAGATGTTCGTCTGCCCTGAGTTAGGCATGCCGACCCAATTGAGATTGGGGAGCTTGTCGCTGGTCTTGGACCTGACTGGGACGAAAGGGCGAGCATTCTAGACACTAAACTGGTTGGGAGCTGTTCCCGCTTCCCTGATAAGCCCATGGGAGGACGAAATTAGTAGGCATCGGAGATGGAATATGGCTTAACCTCGGAGTTATAGGGATTCGGGGTCGCCGCATGGGTTGTCGTCTGCGCTGAAACTTTGACCCCGTGACACACTTGTCACGGGATGAGAGCTTTCGCCCAAAACTTTCTCAAACCCGTGCGGCACTTGACTCGTAACCCAGCGTTGCTAGCAAGTTAGCCTTCCTCCCGAGTTGGTTGCTAAAGTGCTAGAAAGATAAAGAACACAAATAGAGCTTGAGAGAATGCTTTGAAGAGTATATTGCTTGAATACTTGATTGAAAACTTGATGGTTACAAATGAACTCCTACCCCCTATATATACAAGTCTCCCTCCTCAATGGATGGTTGTGATTGATTTGATCTAATGGCTAGAAATGATCTTCTAGGATGTTCCACACATCTACAAGCTTTTACATGCTTCTATTATGTACATTTCTATAAGGTTCTAGAATGACTTACATATAAAAGAATGTACAAGAGATGTCTAGAATCTTACAGGGTGCTCCAAAGTGTTCTTTACACTTCCAGGAGTTTCCGGACGTCCCTTAGCCTCTCGATGTATGCCGGAATCTTCTAGAATGTTGCGGATCTTGAGATTCTCCCCTACCTAAGTTGGCGACGCCCTCGTCGCCTGTAGTTCCCGGAATTCCTTTATCTTGTGCGCAAATTGCCACAAGTGTTCTTCGTGCTCCTAACTAGATTCAGCCTCAGGTAATCCTTTCCAATGCACGAAGTACTCGGTGTATGGGGGAATTCCTCTCTTGCATATCACTCGGTCCGCCAAGATATCGTCCACGTCTTTGTCGTATGATGTGACCACGGCAGTTGGCGCCCGATGTGATGTTCCTCGGTTTGGATCCTCCGTGTCTGCATGATATGGCTTTAGCTGACTCACATGAAACACCGGATGGATCTTTAACTTTTGCGGCAATTGTAGGCGATAAGACATTGTGCCTATACGCCGCTCGATGGGGAAGGGGCCTTCATATCTACGTATCAACCCCTTGTGTACTGGCCACAATGACTTGAACTGTTGGGGTAGTAACTTTACCATTACAAGGTCCCCTTCCTTGAATTCGACCGCTCGTTGTTTAAGATCTGCCCACTTCTTCATATTTTTGGCGGCTTTGTTCAAGGATGCTCGAGCCAAGTCAGTCTCCTCCTGTATGGACTTGGCGAATGTGTGTGCTGCG
Source organism: Haberlea rhodopensis (assembly GCA_907163345.1). Taxonomy (NCBI): domain Eukaryota; kingdom Viridiplantae; phylum Streptophyta; class Magnoliopsida; order Lamiales; family Gesneriaceae; genus Haberlea; species Haberlea rhodopensis. The sequence goes on along the minus strand of CAJQUN010000136.1, from coordinate 819,277 downwards.
GGACTGCTCCCTGTGTAGCCTGTGGCAATGTTATGCGGAGTCATCGGTTGTTTGCCTGTGGCTAACTCAAATGGACTACGCCTAGTAGATTCGCTCCACTGCAAATTATAAGAGAACTGGGCAGTGTCTAATAGTTTTGCCCAATCTCGCTGGTTGGCACTCACATAGTGCCGTAAGTATAATTCTAGTAGTGCATTCACCCGCTCGATCTGCCCATCCGTTTGCGGGTGGAAGCTCGTTGAGAATGCAAGATCAGACCCTGAAAGCTTGAATAGCTCGGACCAAAACTTCCTCGTGAAGCGAGGGTCATGATCACTCGCAATGGTCTTTGGAATGCCCCAATGTTTGACCACGTGCTTAGTAAAAAGCTTGGCCGTGTCAACGGCAGTGATGTCTGGTGGTGCAGCAATAAAGATGGCATACTTAGAAAACATGTCCACCACAACAATGATAGTCCCGCACCATAATGAAGTCCATTGATATGCTCTCGAACGGGTGCCTAGGAATGGGAAGTGGTTGTAGGAGACCTTCTGATGTTCCATCTTGTCTTGTTGGCACACAAGACAAGTCCTCACAAACGCCTCCACATCATCCCGCATCATTGGCCAATAATAAGAATTCTCCACGAGTGCCATAGTGCCATGCATCCCCGGGTGGCCCGCCCACTTTGAGTCATGATACTCCTTGAGTATTTTACGGCGCAAATTTCCCTACTTGGGCATGAAGAGGCGGTCTCCCTTCGTGAATAGCAAGCCATCTCGAATCCAAAAGCGTCCGGTTTTGCCTTCCCTAGCAAAGTCCATGATGTTCTTTGCCATCGGGTCTTGACCTAGTCCTTCCTGTATGTGATCCTTCAACATGCTTGCGGGTTGGCTTATGGTTGCAAGCTCCGCCTTCCGGCTTAAGGCATCGGCTACACTATTGGTTGTCCCCGGATTGTACTACAATGTGTAGTCGAACTCCGCAAGAAACTCCTGCCACATGGCTTGCTTCGGAGTGAGCTTCTTTTGGGTTTGGAAGTAGCTTGTGGCAACATTGTCCGTCCGCACAATAAACTTGCTCCCAAGCAAGTAATGCCTCCATACTCGTAGACAATAGACCACTGCAGTCATCTCCTTCTCATGGACTGTGTAGCGCTGCTCGGTATCATTCAACTTGCGGCTCTCAAAGACAATGGGATGCCCATTTTGATAAGAACGCCCCCAATGGCATAGTCTGAGGCATCAGTGTGCACCTCGTATGGCTTTGTGTGATCCGACAGGGCTAAGACTGGTTGCTCAGTCACCTTACTCTTTAGCTCTTCAAATGCTTCCCGGCACTCTGGATCTCACTCCCACTTTTTGTTCTTCTTCAAGTGATTAGTGAGGGTGTGGCAATGTTAGAGTACCCATGTATGAAGCGGCGGTAATAGTTGGCTAGCCCCAGAAAAGATCGAAGTTGGGGCACATTAGTTGGAGCCTCCCAGTCTCGTATGGCCTCCACCTTGGCATCTTCCATCATTATCCTCCCGGTCTTGATGTTGTGGCCCAAGAATGACATCTCGTCTCGGGCAAAAGATCACTTCTCCAACTTGATGTATAGTTCATTCTCCTGAAGTGCTTGAAACATCTTTCTCAAATGCTCAACGTGCTCCCCCAACGTGGATGAGTAGATAACAATATCATCAAGGTAAACAACTACAAATTTATCCGAGTAAGGGTGGAATAACTTGTTCATGAGGGTGCAAAATGTCGCCGGTGCATTGGTGAGGCCAAAAGGCATAACTAGAAATTCGTAAGATCCGTACCTCGTGACCATAGCTGTCTTTGGCTCATCCCATACGGCAATCCGCACCTGCCAATATCCGGACCCAAGTCAATCTTTGAGAACCACTTAGCCCCTCCAAGCTGGTCGAACAATTCTCCAATGAGCGGTATCGGGCACTTGTTCCGGACCGTCAACTTGTTCAAGGCCCGATAATCCACGCACATGCGTAGAGATCCATCATGCTTCTTTTGAAAGAGCACTGGTGCATCATATGGGGACTTGGATGGCTGGATCATCCCAACATCAAGTAGTTCATTGAGTTGTTTCCGCAACTCCTCCAATTCGGGTGGTGCCATCCGATAGGGTGTGCGTGAAGGAGGGCTAGCATCCGCTACTAGCTCGATTTTGTGGTCCACGTCCCTCCTTGGTGGTAGCTTCTTTGGGTGCTCCTTTGGCATAATGTCCTTGAGGTCCTCAAGCACAACCTTGACTTCCATGGGCAACTCCTCAAGCCCCCAGTCTTTGGCCCTTCGTCTATCTTAGGAACTATGGCATAAGTATCCTCACTACGCCTAAGTCCCTTTGCAAATTGAATAGCCGACAACATGCTCGGCCCCTTGGCCTCCCTCTTGGCCGATATAGTGCATGGAGTATTTGCATCAAGAATATATAAGGAATCAGAAAAGGGTAGAATGCAAGCTCGTACCTCATCGAGCCACTCCAGCCCAAGCACCATGTCGTAATCATCCATGGGCACCACTGTGTAGGAGACATATCCCTGTCATTCTCCTATCGTGGTCTTCACTCCCTTGGCCGCTCCGGCAATTGGTTTGGTCTTTGCATTCACTGACTTGATTGATCCTCTGGTCGGAGTGATGGCAAGCCCCAGCTTCTTCGCCGCCTCCTCCCGGATGAAGTTATGTGTGGCTTCTGTATCCACCAATGCCTTGACTCGTCGCCCCTTAGCCAAGGCATCCACAAACATGACCCACCCTTGGGTCCTTTGGCGTGCTCCACCTTTGCCTTGACGGCATTAAGGAGCCGTAGAGATCCAATCTGTGTGCCCTCCTCCTGTGGCTCATCATCTTCGTCTGCAAGAGCTGCTAGCTTGTTTACTTTTGGGCAATTAGCCATGAAGTGGTTGTGACAAAGGAAGCAAGTATGTTCCCGATCATTGGACATATTGGTTGATGGTCTTGGTGCATTTCCCCTGTTGTAGGTTTGGCTTGTGTTTGACTGGCTGCCTCCCACACCTTTGCCATTGTCATCCCTCATGCCTCTGTTGTTGCCATCGTTGGAGGGCCGCTACTCAAAGCTCTCGGCATAAGCAATTGTCGTAGCCAGATCCTGCACTTGACGGCGTTGGAGCTCTTGTTTTGCCCACGGCTTGAGTCCATCAAGGAAAGCGAAGAATGCCTCACGATCCGTCAACTCCGGGATCTCCAATATGATCTCTTGAAACTCCTTGATGTACTCTTTTATAGTTTTGTTGTGTGCGAGCCGTTGTAGACGTCCTCGAGCCTCATACTCCACATTCTCGGGGTAGTTTTGCCGCTTGAGCTTGGCCTTGAGGTCTTCCCATGTATCCATGCGACATGTGCCTCGCTCAATGTCGGTGTGTCGCCTCCTCCACCATAGTGTTGCTGTGTCGGTCAGGAATAGAGGCGATGTGCGAATCTCCCGTACATTCGAGGCCGCAAAGTATTGCTCCAAATCTCATAGAATGTTGTCAAGTTCCTTAGCATTGCGAGTCTCATTGTATGGTCTTGGCCTTGGAACATCGATCCTGGTTGGTGCCATGGCTACATGCTCTCCCTCATTGGCCATGGCCCTCTGGCATACCACCATGTCGGCCTTGAGAGTTTTGAACTCTTCTTCCAAGGCCTCAATCATGCCCCTAAATTCATCGAATTGATTCTTCATATCAAAACTGAAAGAGTTAATTTGTTGGAGTACCTGACCTTGAAACTCCTTCACTGAGGTGTTCACTTCAAGTTCCCGTACCTTCTCGGCCACATCCTCGAAGGCTTGGGAGTGATCCGTCATGTATTGCTCCGCTCGGATCATCCGGTTTTCCATGCCACCCATAAAGTCGATCGAGGGTTCCATTGACTGGCCTCGGCCCTTCCTAGGTGCCTTCTCTGGCTTCTCGGGTTCTTGGACCACCCCTGAGTCTGACATTCTTTCTTCTAGCAAACAACAACGAACAACCTTGAGTGCGGAAGCTTTAAGAGCCGACCTAGGCTCTGATACCACTTGTCATGGGATGAGAGCTTTCACCCAAACTTTCTCGAACCATGCGGCACTTGACTAGTAACCCCGTGATGCTAGCAAGTCAGTTTTCCTCCCGAGTTGGTTGCTAAAGTGCTAAAATAAAAAGAACACAAAGAGCTTGAGAGAATGCTTTGAATAGTATATTGCTTGAATGCTTGATTGAAAACTTGATGGTTACAAATGAACTCATACCCCCTATATATACAAGTCCACCTCCGCAATGGATGGTTGTGATCGATTTGATCTAATGGCTAGAAATGATCTTCTAGGCTGTTCCACACATCTACAAGCTTCTAAATGCTTCTACTATGTACATTTCTATAAAGTTCTAGAATGACCTACATATAAAAGAATGTACAAGAGATGTCTAGAATCTTTCAGGGTGCTCCAAAGTGTTCTTTACACTTCCAGGAGTTTCCGGACGTCCCTTAGCCTCTCGATGTATGCCGGAATCTTCTAGTTGCGGGTCGTGACAATATGCTAGCATCTCGTTTCCCGTCATATGCTAGTCGTGTACGTACGCATTATGTGCATATATAAATTTTTTTTTTTTGTAAAGTGAGGTGGTAAGTGTAAAGTCCTTTTTTTATATTATATTTATGATATAATAATTGTTTGAAAATTGAATTAAATAATTCTCCGTAAAAAATGTGAGTACTATATAAATATAAAAATTGATATTCGTCAATATCGACTCTCCCATGACAATAAATAATTAAATTGAAGACTTTTTTAAATGGAATGCATGGACGTCATGTGTCGAAAGACCACACATGCAAGTTATGTTGTATTATTTTAGGACCACTAATAAATTTAAAACAATAAGTAACAATTTTATAAGGGTCATTTAATTGGACTTTGATTTTGGTAGGTTGGACCATTTTGTCCGTTTAACATGCTCACACATTATTAGTAGTAGTAATAGTAGTATATATATATATATATATATATATATATGTGTGTGTGTTTTTCTTTTTTTTAAAAAAAAAACCATTAAAAAGAAGAATTAAGCAAAGTCATGTGGTGATATTCCCAGGATGTCTTCTCCAATACCAACCAAAACCACAGGAAAGTCGACCTAGATAGATGTATGGTGAAGTAGTTGGAAGCTTCATTGCCTTCTAGGTGAAGAGACATGTCATTCCTTGCTAATTCAAACTCGAACATCATGTAAAAGTCTGGCTAACCTTCCTCACACCTCAGAAATAATACGAATGCACATGAGTTAATTCAAAAAATCTATCGTGATTTTTTTTAAAAACATGAATTATTGACTAAGAAACCAATATCTATTGGATTTTGGAACACCTTTCTTGAATTACTTTATTCTATAATAAGAACTTATTTTTGTTCCTTCATATGTTTATTCATACTTTTGCATAGATAAAGACTTTGAGTTTGCAATAGTTTATGTGAAAATGTGATCATAAATTGCATTTATTAGTTGCTGCAGTCTCTGAACCATTTCTTGGTAAATGAACAATCTATTAATATGAAGGAACTGTAATTTGTCATTGTGCTTCATCGATACATATCTAAAGACTGAAATATTCTATGATATCCCATAGATAGTGCCCCATAGGGTACATCCAATCATTCATTGAGAATGTTTTAATCCTCAAGACCAAATACATTATTGTAGATTTATCCAATTAGCACTGTAATGTGGCTTGTTTTTCGACCCCACAACGACCATAAGGTGGCAAGTTTAATGTTGTTATAAATTAGGGAGAAGTTTATGTATTATTGCTAAAGGACTATCAGTTTTATCTATGGGATAGTTTTATCTATGGGATAATTTGACGAGGCGCTAATCATGATTATTGAGTTAAATTGGAACTGATTTTGGTCATCAATAATTAGAGAAATTTAATTGATCGATGAGAACACTTCAGGTATATCTATAAAAAAGAGTAACAAAATTTGACTCCAAAATTCCCAAGGTATTGTAATCACACAACTAGCATATGTTTAAATCATTGAGTATCACACAAATACTAGTTGTGATCTATTGAACAAGTTAGTTGAATTCAAGAATCTAATTTTAAATCCAATATAAAAACTCCAAATCAAATACATGGACCAAATCAATAAAATTTCAAATTCCCAAATTCGTTTTTCCCTCAAAGAGTTGTAATGTGTTTAAATTGAAGATTTGAAATAAAATGATCTCAGGTCCACGTATCCAAACACACCTTAGGGCATGCACAACCATTCAGCCCCATTCAGGAACTAAATCTACTTCCCAGTGTGTTACATCAGCATTCAGCACCACCAGCTTTTTCTCTATAATGGTTCAGCTCTAATTTCGGACAACGCTTACCACATCATTTGGTACTACGTATTTCCACATCACTATTTATTCATATTTAACGCAAAAAAATGAATTAAAAATAAAATTTACATTAATAATTATAATTAAAATTATATTAAAACTACAATTACAATAATAGTTAAACTCAAAATTACGATAATAATTAAAAATAAATGTACAACCATAATTAAAAGAAAAAATCCTAAATAATAATCAAGCCCAAAAAGCTACAAAAGTAGTGTACTACAATTTCCTTCTCTCTACCATATGTACTCAATCAAGTTCTTTCATTGTTCATGCCCCTGCCTATTACGGACTCGACCTCTGTTTTGGATATGAATTCTCATCTTCGCATTACCAGGTCCGGTTGAATATTCCATATGCATGCTATCGAAATCAATTTGGTCCTAAAGCAAATGTTTTAATGGTTTTACCACATGAGCCGCCCATTATTAGAGGTTCATGAATTTTTAAGAAAACAAAATATCGAATAAAATTTGGTCTCCAGCTCTTACATTTGGTGCGCTTGTCTTCTTGTGCAAGAGAAATAAATATGTTAAAAGACTTAGTTGTTGTTGTTATAATGATGAATAAGTATAAGAGTTATCAATTTTGAGTTGGAAATTTTGTGGCTTAATGAAATAAATTAATCAAAATACTAAAATGTGTTTAATGAATTGAAATTAAGCAAAGAAAAATCAAACGAAGAAAGCGAGGGCAAAAACGAAATTTTCGGGTATAAAAACACTGCACAGAAAAATTTCGGGCAGTGGACCCGGCGTCGTGGCGCCACTGCCTGGGAAAATTTTCCCCTGGCAGTAATGGTAGCGCTGGGGCGCTGCACGCGCCATTTCGACAGTTTTTCTGAATCCATGCACCCTTTGGCGTGCATGTATGCTTTTCATGGAGTAGTGCCTTCAAATGGTGTCTTTTGGTGTCATCTTATGGCCTAGTATATATATAACATCCCTAGATTGAATTAATAATTTTTTTAAAAATCATACACATATTTGTGAGAGAAAATTAAGATCAAAGAGCATATTCATACATATTCATATCTTGTTCTTATAAAGGAGAGTTTGCAACATTTTTGATTGATGTTCTTGTTATTTGGTGTGCTACTATCACAAGAAGAAGTCATTGTATCTTGGGAGAGAATTACAGCATTTCGAAAGCACCGAGAGCGGGGTAAATTCATCTTAAGTACAAAGTATATTACACTTGCCTCGACTTGACAAAGTTCATCATTTCTTTTCCCAACCGTAGACGGATTCCCATACAACGCAACCAACAATCTTAAGATGAATTTTTGATATATTTCTGGAAAAGAAATGGCATCCACATCAATCAATGTTCCTGCGACGCAAGGAGAGACCGCAAAAGTTCACATGTGTAGGCTTCAAGAGATGACAGCAGAAAATGCTTTTCTATCTTACGACTCTACATTTGGCAAAGTTTCTGCAAGATGATCCGCTTACCGTAGGCAATGACGAGACGGATACAAGTAGGAGAGCTGTTGTAGATGCATGGAATCAAAGCGATTTCCTATGCAAGAACTACATATTGAATGGTCTTGATGATGCACTATAAAATTTGTATTGTCAAGTCCGAACTGCAAAGAATTGTGGAATATACTTGAAACAAAATACAAGGCGGAAGATGCCGGCCTTAAAAAGTTTATAGTTGGATGCTTCTTGGATTTCAAAATGGTAGACTCGAAATCTATAGTGAGTCAAGTGCAAGAACTTCAAATAGTCTTGCATGAGATTCATGCGGAAGGAATGAGTCTAAGCAAATCCTTCCAAGTTGCTGCAATAATTGAGAAACTTCCTCCGTTGTGGAAAGATTTCAAAAAATATTTGAAACACAGGAAGACTGAAATGAGACTCGATGACTCGATTGTTCGACTAAGGATTGAAGAGAATAATCACAAGTCGGAAATCAACATGAACAAATGAGTGCAAGAGTCAATGTTGTGCAATCAAGTGATCATGGGAAGAAGAGATAGAACCATGATGGCCAACAACAAAGGAACCTTAAAAGGTTCAAGAGAAATTGCTTCATAGTGGGAAACCGAACCACAAAGCAAAGGATTGTTGAGACAAGATAGACAATAAAAGTTAAGGATCAAATCAACGTAATTGAACATGACAAGATGTCACACGAGTGCTATGATCTAATGCTTACCGCTTGAAGTCTTGTATTCAACATATTTGTACTATCCATAATGGAGTCATTCAAAATAAATGTAATAACGGTTGCCGTCGATTGAAAGCAATAAAGCTTATAATTATGCTTATTTGGTTGAGTCTTATGATTAATGATATGAGTTTCTGAGTCATGTTATTCGCAACACAAATATGCAATGTTAAACTTATTGTTTTCTGTGAATGTTAATTTAAAAACATAATTGAGAGACTTATGTGTAGACTAAGTTAATTAAATCGTCATTCATTTGTTGGAAAATACACCTCTAGAATAATTCATATTGATGTTTGTGAATCAAAGTTTGTGCAAACTAGAGGTGATGAAAAAGTAATACGTTAATTCATCGATGAGTGCACAAGATATTGTTATGATTATTTGCTAAACACTACAAGAATGAGGTTGAAAACCAATTATGCAATTGAATATGCAATGGAAAAATTGTGGATTGATTCTATTTGAGTTTTCTAAGTATTTTATGCTTAAGATTTGAATTTACAAGAGAAATAAATCTTGAATTCATATTTTCTAAGTTTGTATGCTTAAAATGAAAATGGTGAATCAATTGTTACAATTGTTTTGACTATGATGTGTTCTCATTTGATTCTATTTGAGTTATCTAAGCATTTTACGCTTAATGTTTGAATTTGCAAGAGAATTAAATCTTGAATTCAAGTCTTGTAAGGTTATACGCTTAAAATGCAAATTGTGAATAAAATCAAGAATTTAGTTCAATTTTCAAATTTTGTAAGCAATTGCGCTTTAAATCAAAATTGTGCAAGTCATAAACTCTTGAATTTTGATTTCTAAGTTAATAACGCTTAGAATTTGAATCATGAAAGTTTGAACACCACTATAATCTTGATAAGTTCGAGATTGTCCTATAATTGTTGGTGGGGAAGCAATCTTATCAACGATATTCTAAGTGCCACACTTAGGCAATGACGAAAATCCTTGTGGATTGTGGAAAGGACGAAAATCTTTCTACAAATACTTAAAAGTGTGTGGGTACTAGTCATAACAACCGGCAAAATAATGACATGAGAAATTTTGCCGAATTGTGTTGTTAAAGTTAACGAGTGTGACAAATGTGACACACATTGAAGCATATAAAATGGTATGCTTGTACATTGATGCTATGCTTATTATGAGAAGAAATATAGAGATCGTCAAAATGACGACGAAATGTCAATGAAACATTTTGACATGATGAATATTGGTGCAGCAAATGTCACATTTGGAATTACTATTTTCAAGATATCTAAAAGACTAATTCTCATAATTAATTCCAGTTTCAAATTTTTTAAGCCTTGCACTTAAAATTCAAGGTTGCAAGAAATTAAAAAATCTTGAACTTGAATTTTCTAGCGCGATTAAAATTTGAATGATGATTTTAATTTGAGAATTTATAATTAGTTACGAACTTTGTAAGAAATAACGCTTAAATCTAAGCTTACAAGAAGCTAAATCTTGAATTTGGATTTGTATGTTTTCAACGCTTAGAATTCGAAATTTAGGATATCCTATTATATTAAAAGGATACAATGGTGCAAATTTGATATATGAGACGAAAGATTCAAAATCTACTTGGTGTGGTTGTCATGTCATGCAACAATCGATCCATGATGAGATTGCGGTTTATATTTTTAGACAAAACCGCTGAAGAAGCATAACAGCTTTGTAAGTACTTGGAAGATATTCCATATTGGACAAATTAGTGTAAGCAAGTATGATTCATTGAGAGTATCAGTTGGAAATTGCTAGAGCACAAAAACAATATGAACAATGATAAGTCGCGATATATTCGTCGTAGACATAATACTGTATGACAATTGATCTCTAAAGGATTTATCACAATTGAATTATGTGAAATCAAAGGATAAATTGGTAGACCCGCTGACAAAAACATTGAATAGAGATCGGGTGTGTGGATTATCAAGAGGAATGAGATTAAAATCTACAAAATAAATTTTCATAGTGGTAACCCAACCTTGTTGACTGGAGATTCCAAGATCTTGGTTCAATGGGAGAACTAAATTATGAAAATATTGAGTCTGCACTCGGGATTTTTCCCAACTCATTCCTAGGATGAAGAGTGTTTAAGGAAGTGTTTAAGGACATACCAAAGTAGTGATGTTAAGTTTGACACTTTTAATGATTCATATACTTGAAAAGTGGAGTATGGTAGGATACTCTTAATAGGAGATCACATATGTAAGTGTGAGGACGGGTCACCTCAATGGAACACTTATAAATCCAAGAGGTGTTCCATAGGCAAAATGGACATAATCGATAAAACCAAAGCAAAGGTTGAGAAGTTATTGTGTAGATGCTATTGTCTGGGTTTACACGAACCACCAAGAAGTTCAAGACATCATGTTCACTTTGTGGCCTATTAAATCTCGATAGTATACTACTAAGGAAAGTTCAAAGCCAAAAGCTACCTGTCCCGATGCAATAATTTTTCGTGCGAACTCTCTTTCGACATCACGTGCATTCATGCATTAACTTAATTCATGTGGGGATTGTTGGAAATTTTGTGGCTTAATGAAAAAAATTAAGCAAAATACAAAATAGACTTAATGAATTGAAATTAAGCAAAGAAAAATCGAACGAAACGAGGGCGAAAACCGAATTTTCGGGCACAAAAACACTGCCCAGAAAAATTCCGGGCAGTGTCGCTGGCGCCGTGGCTCCACTGCATGGGAAAAGTTTTCCCAGATTGTAAGGGTGGCGCGGGGGCACTGCCTGTGCAGCACCCTAGCGCCATTTCGACAATTTTCTGAATCCATGCACCCTTTGTCGTGCATGTGCGATTTTTCATGGAATAGTGCATCCAAATGGTGTTTTTTGGTGACATCTTATGGCCTTGTATATATATATAACATACTTAGATTGAATTAATATCAGATTTTAAAATCATAAACACATATTTGTGAGAGAAAAACAAGATCAAAGTGCATATTCATATCTTGTTCTTATAAAGGAGAGTTTACAACATTTGTGGTTGATGTTCTTGTGATGTGGTGTGCTATTATCACAAGAAAAAGTCGTTGTATCTTGGGAGAGGATTGTCGCATTCCAAAAGCGTCGAGAGCCAGGCAAATTCCTCTTGAGAACAAAGTGTATTACACTTGCCTCGACTTTACAAAGTTCATCATTTCTTTTCCTAACCGCCGACGAATTCCCATACAACGCAACCAAGATTTTGTGATATGTACGTGTGCAAAAACTAGGAGTTTGATAGTCATATATGGATGGAAATGGCCAGATCTTCATTGTCAAATTCATTTTTCACCTCAATAACATCGGGGTAACTTAATTAGAATATAAAGCCTTTGACTTTGAGCACCACAGAAAGCTTTTGACTGATTCCTAGCAACTCACTGGCAATGTAATTCACTCTGTCCTGGTGAGCAAATGATTGCTTGATTTCTTCAGTAATGTTACACTCTACCTCGAGAAGCACTTGCATTTGACTAGATGAAACAACTAAATGGTACAACTTGCCTTTATTTGTGTTTGTTTCGATGTTCCTAACTAGCAAAAGGAACATTACAGCACTATGTGGTTTGTACTTTGTAGGTGTCTTCTCCCAAGCTGTCCAAAATATTAATGAGCATAAGCCCAAGTGTTGTAAAAGCTTACCCAATTACAGCACTATGTGGGTTTGGAATGCGCAGCAAGAATTGATAACAACTTTCAAGATTATGTTTGCATAAATGATGTCAGAACTTGTTTAGCCCACTTGTATACTTCTCTGTATTTATCAATTCACCGTACAAATGCAACAAGATCATCTATCGAATTGACCAAGTAAATTGCCCAGATTATGAATTGTTGCAGCAGGCGATTGAAATTAACATAAAGTTCAGAAAATACGAAAAGAACAAAGAACACAGAGATTACATCATTTGATCACCAATGATCTACATCTACGAGGGAGATTATGTTTTACTAAACATGTTATGATCGGTGTAGTGTTTAGAAGGGGGGTTGAAAACACTTACGGTTTTTGGATTTTTCTGGTGACTAAACAGTTTTTTCAGGGATTGAAATTGGTTTCTCAATATCAACATGTTAGGCAAACCACTTGAAATTAAGTGCAGACTTGAAAGGCCTGTAGTTCCTGGTAACATAGCTTGGTCTACTGCTAGCAAAGTGAAGGAAAGTGAGTTGTGCAAAAAGTAAATAACACAAGATTTTTATAGAAGTTCGAATCTAGAATTTTTACATCTTTCATTCTTCATTTTTCCTATTTCATTTTTAGGAAGATATTCACTAAAAGATTTGGGTTCGTACAAAACAAAAGTACAAACCCACTTGGGTCAAATTCAAGCTTATGACCTAAACTCCCAGAATTATTGAACCTTGGTTGTTCAATTACAAGAGTAAGTTGTGCTGCTCTTTAATGACTTCTGAAATTTGCAATAAATTGGTCGGATGTATTGAATGTTGATTCAGCGTGTGTAAAGATCTGCCAAAAGTCGATTCAAAAGTTCTTCAAACCTTCAGACTTTGGGCTATCTATACTGGAGCTTTTGCTACGTAAACTATGCCATTTTTGGCTCTCCGATACAATTACGTTAAGGTCGTACAAGCTACTAACATTCCTTTTGTTTATTATCAAATACGTTAACAACGGTTAGTTCAATCTGATATTATTTGTGTTTTGCAGAGTAGTACAGTTGACAGTGTCTATCTGCTAATTAACTGATATGTTCTGGAAAGTCAGCTATATTGAACTCTACTAGACTGCTTCCAATCTCTGCTATATTCCGCAGTCTACTGATCTTCAACTAAGCTGGTCTCAACTGATCTATCGAATGGACCCTACTAATCTAAACTGATATGTTGGACTGAGCTGGCTGCCTTTACTTCTTCACTTGCACAGCAAGGTCTTAGGCACATATAATTTCCATATAATGAAGGAGGTTTTCAACAGCAAGGGGGAGGAGGATCATGGAGAAACTGGTGGAGGATCAGTACAGAACATGATAAATCAGTTGGAGGCAAACATTATCACTAGATCACTGAGGAAATACCACAAAATTCTCAGCCGACTTTGGAAGTGGTTCAACAGGAAGATCGAAGAGTTGGGTTGATGATGGTGGCAAACATGAAAGAAATGGTGAAAGAATGCTTATAAAACCAATATTCGACATCTCATACTGAGAAGCCCAACTCAAATATATCCAAAATGGAAAAAGGTCATCCTCGGACAATGTACAAGCAGTCAAGTTTGCCCCTTGGTCACTTTATATATATATATAATTTTTATGAGATATTGAATCATAATTCTGCCCACTTGACAAGTCCCCAGAAGCAAAGGCACATGCCTGGAAGACTCGCCCTGCCGTTAAGGACCTATGATAATCAATACACCTAATGACTGATATACAATACCAGATATAGCATAAATTCATACTTCGAAAGCTTCACATAAGAATCTCCTCAGCTTCACATATCCCCATTTCGCCGTTATCCGACTCACTCCAAACCATTTCCTCAGTTTTTATAGATCAACGTCCCACTATTGTTTACCTGATTCCTCTCCAAACAATATAATACAACAACCTCGTAAAGATAAATAAACCACAGCAACGAAATATAAGAGAAGATAAACATGGGATAAAATAGGAAAAAAAAAAGAAAATTTAGTAGACCCTTCATAAACCAGAGATGATGGCAAATATTCATCTAAAGAATACAATATACACTTTACAAATTCAAATCAAAACTCAAAATTTGAGAAAACGTAGCAACAATAATAATAAGCTTAATCACTAGAGCATCAAAGACGCCAAAATAAGAAAATAAAACATACAAGGTTTGTAACTTACCTTCTCTAATGCTCATATTAACTAATAGTTGCTCACTTCAAGTTACAACCAAACCAATAAGATCTGTCACGTACAATCTTTTAAGCCTTGGATCGCCTAAACTCGAACCAAGTATCATAGTGGTTGAAGAGCAAACTATCATGAATGTGCTTACCACGATACTCGAGCCCTAGGCTATTCAGTCTTTTTGTGCATTCATCACCTCCCAAACGAGAACAAAACTTGATATTATGTGAGACCAAGATTCTACCATCCAAAGGTTTCACTCTGTCTACCAACCGCTCCAGACCAATCCAAACAAGTGTGTCAGGCATATGTAGGAAAACAGCACTAGCATATATTAGATCATATATGGTTTCATGCCCGAATTTACTGAAATCCATATCTTCACCCTTTATAATCAAAGGCCTCTTAAATAATAAACCATGAGATGGAAGCTCATATCGAAGCGCGGCCATTAGAGATAGCTCATCTCTCTCTAAGCAATGGTAATGCCCAGGACTCAAGTAACGGATGAAATGCAGGCCAACACGAAGTGTACCACATCCAATCTCAAGAACTTGTGAGTTTGGGGTTAAACGTACTGTTTCAGCAAGAAAGTCGAATCCATCTCGTCCTCCTGCCCAGGGCTCACCATAATAGCTGTGGTGTTCCTCAACAAGTAATTCACCTGGGCAAAGTAGAGCTGTGTGATTGTTAGCTTCTTCCCCTTCATGATGTGATATCCCTTTGAACTGAAGAAGATCCTGGAGCTGCTGCTGACGAGTGCGAGGGTTAATGCCTTTGCGTAGAACGTTGGGCTTCATATGCAACCCGTTGGCATCAATCTGCCTCTTCAGCCAATCTATGTCCTCAGCTGAAGCCGAGATCTGCTCTTCAATTTTTGTTCTGCCATTTACCATGGCAGGAGTGGTGCAAGAGCAAGGAGGAGATGGTGATGAAAGCGAAAACAGCAGGAAGAATAAGAGGGTTGCAGTTGCAGCTACTGAGATAACAAGGGCCGGCACTGAGATCACCACTCCCTTCGGTGGAAGTAGTGCCATTTGAGAATCGAGTGAATCTGGGATTTTCTCCTCACAGTTGCCTCGGACTGGAAATGTCAGATGGAGACAGACTTTGTGTTCCTAAAATAAAACTGAATACAGGAAGTAAGGAATTAAACAAGAACCGCTAATAACAATGAAGAAGAATGACCATAAAAAATAACATAGGAACTCTTCTCTGAACTTAATTCACTAAGGGTGAATTTTGATTGACCAATTTGAAATAATGGATTTCACAACATTTCAAATTTATTGACTTGTTTGGATGGATTAAATTTAAGTGACTTTCAAATCCAATATATATTAATTTAAGTATTTTCAATAGTAACTGTAATGGATTCATGTTTGAAATCATTTGAAATACATATTTAAAATCATTTCTCAAATCAAATCCTTCTACCTAAATTAAATCCATCAATAACGTAGCCTAATAGATATAACCATGTCCCACTAATACTGGACCATAGTTCAGTAGATACATGCATAGTTCGGTAGATATATACTTTTTTTTTTCAACCTAACATCCATTATGGTAGTTCCAGGATTTACTAACAATGATATTGTGTGGTACACATGGAAGTTGAACTGGCGTCAACCAGAAAATCAGAAAATCAAATAAGGAGCCTTCAGACCTCTGGATAAATTTCTTCAGCCAGACAAAGCGGTAAACATCGAGAAACATAAGCATACATAATAGGTTCAAGATCAAAATGGGAGTTTTGTGGTGAAAATGGCTGTTTTAACCTCATTTTTGTTGGTTTGAGCACACCCTTTTACCAAATACAAGTTCAAAATTAGAATCGTGGCAATCAAACCCATGTATCTAGAACTTGGAGCAAAATCAGCAGAACATGACCAACATTCACTGAAAAATTACCCTTTATTCTGAATTGTTCCTCATACTTCGAGCGAAATTATGGGTAGATAAATGCCGTTGCATTGAAAGTTTTTGGGGAAAAAACTCACTGTTACTCAAAAAATTACCAAAAAAAAAAATTATTACAATGCCGTAATCAATTAATACTTGGAGAGTTGATAATTGCAATGCAGCGAGTGCTGCTCTGAATCACAGTGAAAACTCCCAATCAAACTCCAAGAGGCAATCAATTCGTCGTACAAGAGCCGGTATTCTTCTGGATCTGAGAAAAGAGAAAAATGAATGCGAATCTGAGTTCGGATCGCCTTCCAGCCTAGCAGCAGCATGATTTTGAACAAAGCAACAGCATAATTTCGGCCACAATAATAGCATAAATTTCGAACCAACAGCAGCCTAATATTTCGAACTATAACAGCAAAATTTTCGATCAAAAGCATAAAATTTCGACCGAAACAGCTGCCAAACATTAAACCAAATAACAGCAAGATTTTCGAGCCCTAACAGCACAAAAATGCAAGCTATAACAACAGGAATTTCGCCCCAAATTCACGCACACAAATCGCTCCAAGCATCAAGAACTCGAGCAGAATCGAACCCAATAAATTCAGGTGATACGAAAAATAGAATCATACACATCATACCTTGAAGAAATCACGCCTGGAAAGGGAAGAAATCTTTCCTGGAATGGAAGGGAAGGCGGCGCATGGAATGGAGAAAGGGGAAGGATCGATTATTTTAGTGGGTGAGACGGTGGAGTGTGTGTTTTAGATCCCAACCATAGTTTTAAATTACCGTCGCCATTTCCTGTCTGCATCTTACTACTTTCATTACAATCCCTATCTATAATAATAATATTTTTATTATTTATTATTTATAATAACCTCCATGAATTTAATTTACGCTGCAAATTCAATCTAAAATTATTTATTTTAACTCAGTATAAAAATCTGATGCCAAATATTTTAATCCCATAAATTATTTACAACATTAAACCAATTATTTAATTATAAATAATTTCGGGCACAACAGTACGTAAGTTTAATCTTCATATAATTCAAGAGATCGTTCATTCAAGAAATCATGCATGAAAGATTTCAATGCATTTATGTTTTCTAATATTCCACCGTAAAATATACCAAATGCCAACATGTTTGGATTCAAGAACTCATTCTCAAAATGATTACGATACAATAATAATCTTCGACTTTCAGAATCAAAATCTTCTTGCAGATTTGATTTTTCATCAAGAGCTAAACCCACATAATCCTTATTGATCTCCAATTGCCCAGCAAACAAAATGGCCTTATGCACGTATGAACAATGCATAATCATTGATTCAATAACAGCAAGGAAATGCAATGCATAGCGGATTACTAACACAAGGCAAATGATACGCAAGATTAAACAATAATAGCAGGAAAAAGAAATGACACCGAATGTACGTGGTCGGCCTTCAAATATGACCTATATCCACGGGAAATGGGGGTGATTGCATTAAGCACTTGACCCCTTTCCCCAGTTGTGCCTCTCCAAAGAAGACGATCTCTCACTTTTCCTTGCTCACTTCGATCTCTCTGTCTCTCTCAAAAACCGCACGCTCGCTTTGTCTTCGGTCAATGTATCAGGTTTTATCCTCTATGATCACAACCATCCATTTTGCTTGTCAAAGAGTGCTTGAGATTAAATCTGAAACTCAGATAAAAAGCCCAAAACACAAGGACAAAAGAGTGATATACAAGGACATTAGTTAATATCCAAGTCAATATAAACAAAACGATATTGGAGTTATTATATATAAATCTCATTCACTTATTATTATTAAACAAAAATGAGAAAATACAAAAAAATCTTACTAGTACCTTAATTATATGGACATTGATTTGGATGGGTTTCTCTCAACTTCATTGTTCTCCTGGGGTGGAGATATTGGCACTCTCTTCGATTTTGCTTCTTGATTTTGGTAAACAGTCGTTCTTTCGCGCGGCTTGGAGGGTTGCGGTGCTTTCATTGATGTTGGAAGTTTGGCGGGTGGGGGTGGTCCCTATGAAGGTTTGTGTTGGGTTTTGGCCCATTACCACACCAATTGTCTGATGGGCTTTGGCCCTTCTCCCATCACCCCATAACCGAGCCCCCCATTACCTAGCCCCCTTTCTCTTCCAGCCCTCACCCTTCGGTGCCCTATTCTCCAGAAGCTTCCCACCGTGTGTCTCTTCAGCTGGACTACTCGGAACTCACACCATCCTCTTCGTCTCCCTCTTGCCTTTATGTATGGTATGGTTAATGATGAGGTTAAGGCTGCTGAAACCCGAAAATACTCAGTGTATTTTCGCCTACCCCTTCCCTTCGTGATTCCTGTTCCAGCGGTGGCTGGCCGTGGCTTTGTGCTCCGGTCGTTGGGTGGTTTCCGATTGCTTGCCGTGTGAAAAGCTTGGTGCTTTGGTGCTGTGTGCGCGGCTGTGCTTGGCTGTGTCTTCGGGCAGTGCTTGGCCGTGTGTCTTGGGCAGCGGTCTCGGGCAGTGTGTGTCTCCATCTGTTGGATTCGATACCTTGGTTCCCCGGTGACGACGTTGATTGGATACCCAGCTCGACCTGAGCCCTAACCCCTTTAATCTTGTTTGCATTCCAGTTTATGTTTATATATTGGAATTGTATACTGTGATTTGTGTTATTTCTTGATTGCAGGTATCAATCGAGATTGAAAGCGGGACGTACTCCTTACAGTGGTATCAGAGCGTTCCGTGCCTGGTGGAGTGTTCGGTTGACCTCGGGCAGAGCTGTTTTGGTCTCGGGCAGTGCTCTTTTGGACTCGGGCAGTGTTCGGCAGACCTCGGGCAGCGGCAGAGGACTTCGGGCAGCGGCAGAGGACTTCGGGCAGGGGCAGTAGGCTTCGGGCAGACCTCGGGCAGCGGCAGAGGGCCTCGGGCAGCAGCTATAGGCTTCGGGCAGCGGGCAGGAGAGCTCGGGCAGCTACTGGAATCTCGGGCAGATTCCGGGCAGGCG
Organism: Haberlea rhodopensis; assembly: GCA_907163345.1. Classification (NCBI taxonomy): domain Eukaryota; kingdom Viridiplantae; phylum Streptophyta; class Magnoliopsida; order Lamiales; family Gesneriaceae; genus Haberlea; species Haberlea rhodopensis. The sequence continues at coordinate 799,975 of CAJQUN010000136.1, read as the reverse complement.
CTTCGGTGCTTCGGGCAGTGTGGTTTTCGTCACCCCAGAGCTTTGTCTCTGGGTTGTAAGTGATTTTTCAACCCTGAATCATTTTACTATCGTGTTTCTAGGTGTAATTGTGTCCCTTACCCGTAGGAAAAACCCTATCTGAAGCCCCATGCTCGTACACCGTTGAGTGTATTGTGATCTTGTGGGTGATAGCGATATTTTCCTTCCCTAGCTTGTTTAATTCTTTCATTGTGTTTTGTGCCTTGTGGTCCTTGCTTCTGCTGTTTGGTTATAGAAATTGTGTGTGCCTCTCTGCTTAATTGTGATGGCTTCAATTTCTGGATATAACCTTGAACCGTTTAATGGAAAATCTGATTTTTCTATATGGCAACAAAAGATGAAAGGAATTTTAATACAACAAAAGGTATTTAAAGCTATTGATGGTAATTGGGCTGAGAACATTACTACTGCTAAGAAACTGGAAGATGACGAATATGCTTATTCTTCTATTATCTTGAACTTGTCTGACTCTGTGCTCAGGAAGTGTGGTAAACTATCATCTGCTAGAGAACTTTGGGAAAAATTAGAAGAAATGTTTACTGAGAAATCTTTGCATAGTAAACTTTTCTTGTTGGAAAAATTTTTCAGATTCAAGCTAGACTTGAACAAAGACGTAGATGAGAATTTAGATGTGTTTACTAAGTTAATTCAAGATATTAAATTGACAGGAGATAAGAACATTGACGACTATTCACCTATTGTTCTTCTAAATGATATTCCTGAAAATTATAGTGATGTAAAATCCGCCATTAAGTACGGTAGAGATTCTATTACATTGGATACTGTAATGAACGGCTTGAAAAGCAAGGAATTAGATTTAAAAGTGAACAACAGCGGTAAGCAAGATTCAGGTGAAGTTATGCATGTTAGAGGTAGGTCTCAACATAGGTATAACAAAGGGAAAAGGTCTAAGTCTAGGCCTAAGAATATGAGGTGCTTTAATTGTGGTGATCCTGATCATTTTATTAAAGACTGTCCTGAAAAGAAAAACAAGAATCAAAATAAGAATAACCAATCTAATGAACAAGTGAATCATGCTTCTTTATCTGGTGAAGACTCTGGTGATGTCTTTATGGTGACTGACTTATGTGACTCTGTGAATTATGTGCATTCATCTACTGTGTGTGAAAATGAATGGCTAATTGATTCTGGTTGCTCTTATCACATGTCACCTCTTAGAAATTTGTTTTCTAATTATAAAGAAGTTGATAATGGTTCTGTTTCTATTGCTAATGAGAAACTTTGTAACGTTGCTGGCATTGGTGATGTTTATTTAAAATTTGATTCTGGTTATTCTATGACTTTAAAAGATGTGAGACATGTTCCTGCTTTGTGCAATAATTTGTTGTCTTGTTCTGGATTAGAATCATGTGGTCTTGAGGGTAGATGGGGAAATGGTGTTATGAAAATCATAAAGGGTTCTTTGGTTGTTTTCAAAGGTAAAAAGAAAAGACATCTTTATGTTTGCAAAACTGAATCTGTATATGATAATGTGAATTCTGTGACTGATGACTTGACTGAACTGTTGCATAGGAGATTAGGTCATATAAGTTCTAAAGGTCTAGAGAATTTGCATGAAAAAGGTTGCGTTGGTAAAGACGTGTTGTCTTGCATGCCTTTCTGTGATTCGTGTGTTTTTGGCAAACAACAAAGAGTGAAATTCCCGGATTTCCCTTCCCCTAATGTGACTATGAGTTCTGTGCATGTTGATGAGTCTGTGTCCAGTGCTACTCCTTGCAAGGTGGAGCATTTAACTGGTGTACTTCCTGTTAATGAACCTGAAATTCATGGAATGCCTGTAAATCAAGGTAGTGTTGTTGAACATGAACATGTTGTGCATGATGAATTGGTTGCGAATGAACATGAAGATTGGCATGATATAGCTTATGCTATTAGTTGCTTAATGTATTTGCTGATTAGTACTTGCATGATATAGCTTATGCTATTAGTTGCTTAATGTATTTGATAGTTAGTACTTGGCATGGTATAGCTTATGCTATTAGTTGCTTTAGTAGGTATATGACTAATCCTAGCATGATACATTGGAATGTTGTTCAATGGTTGTTATCTGTAGGTGATAATCTAAGTGATTATGTGTTTAATCCTGCTGATATGTGTACTAAGTGTTTGTCCCTTAGTAAATTTCAATCATGTTTAAATTTTGATACTGATGATTGATGCATGTTTGGTCCCTTGGTTAGTGTTTTGTAACCTGCTGTGTGCTCGTTATAAAACTGTTACCCTGGTTACTTTCCCACTTTAACTTGCTGTGTGCTTGTTATTGTTTTTCCTTTGTCTGTGCTGTGTGCTATGACAGGAAATTGGTACACACAATACTGTGTGTGTTGTGGGGACCCTTTGGGCGATGATGAGTCATCTATTGGGTTTTTCCTTACGTCGAGGTGGAGCCGGTATTGTGCCAAGGTGGAGATTTGTTGGGTTTTGGCCCATTACCACACCAATTGTCTGATGGGCTTTGGCCCTTCTCCCATCACCCCATAACCGAGCCCCCATTACCTAGCCCCCTTTCTCTTCCAGTCCTCACCCTTCGGTGCCCTATTCTCCAGAAGCTTCCCACCGTGTGTCTCTTCGGCTGGACTACTCGGAACTCACACCATCCTCTTCGTCTCCCTATTGCCTTTATGTATGGTATGGTTAATGATGAGGTTAAGGCTGCTGAAACCCGAAAATACTCAGTGTATTTTCGCCTACCCCTTCCCTTTGTGATTCCTGTTCCAGCGGTGGCTGGCTGTGGCTTTGTGCTCCGGTCGTTGGGTGGTTTCCGATTGCTTGCCATGTGAAAAGCTTGGTGCTTTGGTGCTGTGTGCGCGGATGTGCTTGGCTGTGTCTTCGGGCAGTGCTTGGCCGTGTGTCTTGGGCAGCGGTCTCGGGCAGTGTGTGTCTCCATCTGTTGGATTCGATACCTTGGTTCCCCAGTGACGACGTTGATTGGATACCCAGCTCGACCTGAGCCATAACCCCTTTAATCTTGTTTGCATTCCAGTTTATGTTTATATATTGGAATTGTATACTGTGATTTGTGTTATTTCTTGATTGCAGGTATCAATCGAGATTGAAAGCGGGACGTACTCCTTACAGTTTGGCAAGTGGGGGTGGTTTGTGGGGAGGTTTTGGGCAGGGAGGGGTTTATATGGCGGTGGTGGTCTCGGTCGAGGAGTTGATGGTTGGTTTGGTCGTGACGGTGTTGGTGGTGGTAGCGCTGCAAGGGGCGGTTTCGCGGGCAACTTTGGTCACGGTGGTGGCCTTAGTGCTGATCTCCGGCCGATGGTGGTTTATTTGTGGGTTTCAGTGTTGGTACGGGATGTAGGCTTGACATCGAGGGTGGTGTGGGCGGCGACAGAGGTTTTGACTGTGACATTGCTCAAGGCAGTGGAGGCGAGGGTGAGGCTGGGGGAGATGTTTCCCGTGGTGCTGGCGATTTAAGCAGGGTTTCTGGCTGTCTTTGGGTGGTTGCCCGTGGTGGCTGTAGTTTTCGGGGCTTTCTCGATGGTGGGGATGTTTTAGGGGACATCGGTTGTGGTGAACGTGGAATTGCAAACGACCGTGGCTTTGGTATGGTAGTCGGCTTTGGGAGCGACGATGGTGTTGCTGGAGGTTGTTGTGTTGGTGGCGGCGAAGGTGAGGCTGGCGACGATGTTTCCAATGGAGGTGGAGGTGCTTCCAATGGTGGTGGCTTGCGACCTTTTGTTTTGTTGGCTCTGTTCTGGCTGGCTTTTTTTTGCGGTGGTTGCGCGACAACCCCACCTCTCGCCCTGAATCTCCATGGTTTGAGTGCCTGGATCTTGGGAGCAATCTGGGCATTATTTTGCGTGTGCATATCTATATGCGCTAGCTCCACTTTTGCGAACCTTGCTTAGTTTCGTCTACGTTTTGGGTTTCTACATTGTCTTTTTTTGCTGTTTTGTTTATGTGTGTTGGTTTTCTTGGTGTTTGTTCATGTTTTTTGTTGTGTCCTGTTTTTATTTGCTTCACTCCTAGGTGCTGGATCTAGGTGCTGGATTAATCTTGTCTGCGGGGTTTTCCGGTTTCGTGCGCCATCTTCTGGAGTTTTTCGATGGTTGTATTTCTGCTTGGGTCTTGAGATTGAGAGCTTGTGCGGTTTTTGTCATTATCAGTTTTTGTCTGTCATCTCACTGTCTATGTACCTTCAGTTATTGGAAGGCAATTCTCATTTTCGATCTTCTCCTGGGAAATGGTTCGAGGGGACTTGGTTTAGCTTTGGTGACCCTTGCTCTCTATTGGTCATATCTTTGTACTTCCGTTGTGCAGCGTTGCCCTATTAGTCCTCTTTGTATGCATGTTGCTAGGCGTGTTTGTTTAGTTGGTCATGGACGTACGACGTATCGTTTATATCAATGTTTCCATTAATATTATATACATATTTTATGCTCAAAAAAAAAAAAATTGGACATCGAGTATCAAACAATCTCATATATAAGAGCTACACAACATATATATTACTAGTTTTTGTTTGCACTGCATAAGTCACGGTGTCATGTATCAGCATGTTGGTCATTTTTTTCTAATTTTATCGAAAATAATATTTTAAATGACTGACTTTAACAAACTTTTTAAAAAAAACGACTATGATATTGTAATTAAATGTGAAAAAAATTAAATTAAATGACTGGTTTTAACTTTTTTTTCAAAAAATGATGATATCTTACTATATAAATTGAAAAAATAACATTTAAAGTTGTGCGCATCAACAACTGGTTAAGATATATATTTTCCTAATCAGTTCAGGCCTAACTCATGAATCAACAAAAACAATATTTTATTTAAGAAAAAAAAAGTTTATTTAACAAAAAAAAATTTGAACGAAAAAAAATTTTCAAACAAAAAAATTTAATTTTTTAAAATAAATAGTAATTTATAGTAAATCATTCAAAGTTATTATATAGGTATAGTATAATATAATATAAAAACAATGAATTAATATAGAGAGATCTAACTCTCTTGCCACAACCCAAAATATCCAATTTCAGCATATGACATTGCACAACTAAAAATTGAATACTCTCTCATTCCAAATTACTCATTCATCTCTTCCATGGATCCTTCACCAAACCAAGCACCAGCACCAATTATGCACGATGGTACAAATGTTTCTTCCACCAGTCCAAGACAACTTGAACTATCGAAATCGATTATGGTAACGTCTGAAACATTGTCACACCAATCACCGTCCACCGGTGAACCGGCTTTCTTTTCAGCCACCTCCATGGATTGTATCAGAGTTTTATCATTCTTTAGCGATGCTACTTCCTCCGGTTCATCGAGAAGCTCTATGAGGGTACTTGGATCAAAGTCTAAATCTATATCAATGTCTATACCTTCAAATTCGTCAGCGGGCATAAACAAATATTACAAAAATATAGATGGTTTTGAGGCCATTTTGCAAGTAAATAGGGAGATTATACTTGAGATCTTTGAAAAATGAAATAGGTTGAGGGAGAAATTTAAGAGGATGCTATAGTAGATAAGAAGAGAATTGGGGAAGTGTTGGGTTTGCATGCAATGCATATAAAAGTTTGTGTGCAATATATACACACACACATGCTTACCATACAAATACCAACCTTATTGGCAGTGGTGTGTATCTAATAATACAATTGAATTATTTATCTAGACTAAACAATGATAATAAACTATAAGCTCGAGGGATAATATATCCAATTTTTTAAATATAATTTCATATAATGTATTGTGTGTGATAAATTTATAGGATCAAGCGTTTACGTGTTGTAGCTAATGGTAACATTGTAACTCTAATCTTTTAATATATATAACTGCCCAAGCACTATGGTTTGTTCGCTCTTCTAGCAGAGACAATTATTATTTTTCAACAATCATCTTACCAATAATTGCGCGACCTTACAACTCGTGGGTGTCAAATACGTTGATTTAACTCTGGTACCAATTATAGAATATCAAACACTCGACACTTTACCAAAATTTATAGCTAGTAGCATGACAACTCTAATATTGTAAACCGTATAACAGTCCAGAGTCCAAACGTTACGGTTTGATCGCTATCCTATCAGATGGATGTGGCATGAAAGGTGTGATATCAGTGCATGTATGTCCGAGATCACACAGACTTGGAACTAATCTGTGCTTGGGTTTCATGAGTATTTATGTGCTTCAAAACTCAGCAAGCTGTAAATAGAAATCTTTATATGTGTATGTGATATTCAAATAGAATTTTAAAAAGAAACTATAAAACATTCTCAAAAAAATCATGATATGCTTTGCTCGGGTTCTCAATTTGGATAATGCAACCCAAAAATAGAGAATACAAATTTAAGTAATTTACTTTCCGCATCATTTTCTTTTTTGCATGCATTTATTAACTCATTTGATCTGAGATTTTCAAATGTGTTCCAAATGTCATGGTTCATCGACATGGTCGCAGACGGATGCGCGGAAACCGTTGTTCCAGTTGATTGGCCTTTTTTGCGGAACGGTCGTTGTTATTATCGCGAAGTTTATGTAAATTTAAAATAAAAATCATTAGATAAGTTTTTAGTGAAAATAAAAATAAAAAAAAGTTGAAAAAAACAAAAAAAAAATGTAGCAAAGGTCGCGATGGCTGTGAAATCGTCGTTTCATTCCGCGACTGCCGTGAAATCCTCGTTATAGTTACACATGTGTAGACTAGAATTTTGTGGTGATGGCTGCCGTTCCCGTTTCGGAACGATCTGATCGTTCCACACCCGATATTGTGAACCATAATTCACCTGTTTAACGCCCCTATTTTTTTAGACCAAAAACTACCGTATCATTCAGATTTCAGGCAATGCTTGTACGGTTGTGGACCAGTTCTGGAATTCTTTCACTGTTCTTGAACTAGCCCAATTCAAACAATTTTTTTCTGCAAAATTTTCTATTAAGTCATTATATCACAGTTCAAACAAACCTTTCCGGACCCAAATATTACATAATTATCTACAGGTCTCTAATTTAACTCCTAATAATTATAATTTTATTTCAACTTTTATTTAATTATCATGGTGTACCGCTTCATCACATATTATGATAACTTTCAATTTAATATTCCAAAAATATTTCCAACATTTTAGCTATATTTTTCTCATATTTCATTTTGGCAAGAATTATATTCAACTTTTTTCGTGAAATTTTGGCTATTTGAATTAGTTCTTTTTGTTTGTAAAATTCTGTAGATTCATTAAATGCTTGGAATAAATGGGTAGGGGCCCTTCTAGCCCCAGTCATGACACCGATGGTTTTTTTTTTTTTTTAATATAATCACTTAATTTCCTGGAAATCATGTATGTATTTTTGGTTTAAAGAATGTTATAATTATAAAAAATATTATTTTATTTGGAGGTTAGGTACCAAAATATATCCAAGTTTTAATTCATTACTCTTCGTTGAATTTCTGATTCCACAAATGATCTATATCTTGAATGATGATTCTCCCTTGCACTTTTACCATCAAGTTAAAGCCCATTTTGTCAATATTTTTTTTTAGTTTAATGTAAGATTTCTTGTTTCTTTTTTTTTTTTTAAAAAAAAACAAATAGATTATTTCAATTAGCCAAATTCAAATCGGTTTGGGTAAAGCATAAATAGATCAATTTAGTTATTTGAAGAATAGGTTCTATCTATTTAATTTTTTGTAATCCGAGTCACGTAGGAACCCGGTCGACCAAATGCTCAAGCCTTGCACATTCATAGGACTGGATGTTTGTTTCCCACCATAAATATCAGTATGTGAAAGAACATCGATGGACTAAAAGACTAGTTTCCATGCCCCAAATCAAGAAAAGTTTGCATGAGGTACTTCAGTAATTTAGTTACCTCAGCAAGAAACCTAACAAATTAATTGACATCTCTGGTTGTAAGTCATAGGAGGGGGAAATTTGATACTATCTCCCGGACACTGCCCAGAGCTAGCATTTCCTTGATTTTTAAAATGTGTAATATTTCATCAGTGGTGATGATACCCTTAAAAGCACTACACCAAACTAATCACGTTGTCGTAGGGGGTAAAAAAAAAATCAAATTTAACAACAATATAGAAACCTCAAAATTTTGAAACAATATTATTTATAGCTTTGTTATTTCACTAGTAGCAGAGCCATAAACCCAATAAATGGCGGGATCTGGGCCCCTAAAGTTTAGACGAAGCTTACAATTTTAGAAAGACTCAGCTATTACTGATAACAATAAAAATAAGTCCGCAAGAGAAGGCTATGCCAAGACCTCCCAAACGTTCGAGTATACTGTAACACATCGAGAGCCAAAGTATATAACCATAAAAACACATGCTACACAACTCTAGAAACACAACGTAAATACAAACAACCCGTGCTAGTCTCCGAGGTAAAGACATATTACTAAATACTCAGCATTATTCTGACAACCATTAAATTATGCATTCAATAATAATTATAATAGTAATGTAATGAAGCCAGTTACCAGTTACAACAGTTCAAAACACACACCCCCTTCCAATTGAAACATTTCAACTTTACATCTTGGAGTAGAATTGAATTAAGGCAAAGGGGCAAGAGCTGAAACAGGGAGTCTCAAGACAAATGCAATAATGCCTAGAAACCTCACATCAGGATCTAACTAATACCTCTTGAATTTCAACCTACTGATAATTCTTCGAACAAAATGGATAACAAAAGGATGAGAATATAGGTCTCTAGCACACCAACAAAATAGATGAAACCTATAACGGCGTTCCCAAAACTATCCAAGGGAAACATAAAACCATTCTGGCCCCAATTAACTAAAATGTTGTCACCAGTCATAGAAAGATTGCAAAATTATATCAACCATTTCATTGGCCCCTTTTTCATGAATTTACACTCGGTTTTGGCATTTGTGTGTCTTGTTGATGTCCCTCAAATCAGAATTCCAGGAATCCATCCAGTAGGATCTTAAGGATTGGGATTTGCCACCATTTCTGAAACAGACGCCTTTTATTTCTCAATAGTTAGTAGGCCAGTTTAATTGTGTATGTTGCGGCTGCTGGAAAACATGTGCTGTTGGTCCAACAATATCAGCAGGAGTAGTAATGGATTGAGATTGCTGTAAGAGAGGGTGAACAGTTGCTGCTGTAACTGCCTGCGCTGGGTGGAAAATGCTGGTGAAGGTTCCAGGGCCAGGCTGTGTTGGGGTGAAAGCCAATTGACCTCGAGGAAGATTATAAAACGAACTAGTTTGCAAGTTTGAAATGTCACGACTTGGTGCAGTAAACCATACGCCGGAACCTTCACTCTGCAGTTTAGTAAATAATCCAAGCCATCAGTACGCTTCAAGTATGCCAAGGAAAAAAGATAAAGAGCGGCAATCATGTATGCTTAACGAGCAAATAATAGTAAAGAAAGACCATCAGAATATTGCTTAGCCAACATATTGAACTTCTGTTATGGAGTCTGTCATAAGTAATTTATTGTCGGTATTATTTTCTATATCTATTAACACAATCTTCTTATTGCATTGGTGTATCCCTTCAAACAGTAGAGGAGTGAACTAAAGAAACTCTAGGAACCAAGTGAACTCAAAATTCTCATCATGAGAGACTTCTTGAAATCAGTTTAAAATAACACAAAGTAACATATTGACAGTAATAAACCTGCTGGCCACTTGCATAGATGTTTTCCTTGATTTGAGAGGCTGAAAGATCCTCGTTAGCTGTAGAACTAACAGCCGCTGTGGCCGAACTAGAAGTGTAGTTGGCCATCGTGTGATCATATGGTCCAAAGCTGCCAGGCATGACAATTTGAGTTGAGCTTCCTGTATTAGATCCCTGATTGTATTGAGAAACTGGATATTTGGCAGTTGTCCCGGCTGGAGTTGGATACATATTGCCAGCCTGAGGTTGATGAGGAAATGCACCATTGCTTAAGAACTGAAGAATCGCTTGTGGTGGGACATAGAATGGGGAGAAATAGGGTCCATACGGCATGTAGTTTGGAGGATAATGGGGAATATGAACGCCTGTTGGTTGTCGGAAGACTGGAAGAGGTTGCTGGGTAGCAGTAACTGAGTTTTGCATGACCCCAGCAGCTTGAGTTACAAGTGGAGTTGGAGAATTGGACAAAATGAAAGGGACACCACCCTGCGACTAAAACAAGTCAAGTCAAATTAGAAAACAGCGTGACAACCCCAATCATTGAAACAATTATATTAACAGTTTGCGGGGGTATGCCCAGATCACTTCAGGATTGATGAGATTCTCGATTTATTCAAACAATCTGCTTAATAGTACCTTAACATGGCCCAAGAAAAAGTAAAACAAAAAGGATAACAATGAATTTTTGAATCAAACCACAGAAAATATGCAAATTAACTTTTTGCCGCTCCAACTGAAGTTAATCAACAGGCAACCCCCACCATCAAACATCAGTCTCAAAAGAACAATTTGAAGGTGTGAAAATAGAAGTCAGCAAAGACGATTACTATTAATGTGATATCGTGCTTGTATCATTCAATGTACGGAAGTGACCTCTGGAAAAGAAACCTAATTGTGTCAGGTACCTGTAAGTGAGTACATAGTGGAATAGTTTGATCACGAAAAGGACATTTCACAACCAAAATCATTAAAAAAGTATATATTACTATTCTGGAATAGAAGTATGCTTAACTGGCATAAGTCATCCTAATATTGACAAAACTGATCAAAATTATAAATCAACATTAAGCAGCCAGCAGCACTGCGTATGTATCCTTTACAACTTAGCAAGCAAATATAATGGAAAAAAGACAAGTAATAACTAGTAAGTATAAAACATTCAACGTTGTAAAGAATACTTACGGATCCTCACAAGAACTCATGATTAAAAATATTACCGAAGAATAGCAAATGCAAAAATTAAAACAATAGTTTATAGCTACAGATTGGCAAACATTTAGTTAAAAAGCCTCAGAATCATAATTACGACTCTGGAATCTATTCTGACAACCGTAGGAGATATGTATACAAAACGAATCTGGAAAAAAGAAAGTTTAAAGTAGGAAATTTGGAATAAACAAGGCTGATTAGCAGATGGGTTATTCTCCACAAAGCACAATCACTTACTTAAGCCACACAGAAATCCTCAGTGTTTAGCTTCAGATGTTTTTTCACCCAAATATTCAAAGACAACGTACCCTCAAAAGTCTAGATTCAGACATTTGCATGAAAATTTTGTTTTGAAAGTGTCATAGTTTCGTTTCAATCCCAATAATGTGAATATCTGATGTGATCTACAATTACTTTGGTCCAGATGGGCTTTTTTTCTCTAGTCACACAATTTATTTTTATCTGCGATTGCAGGGAGATTTTGTTTTTTTCCTTATCCTCCCAATAATTATGAGTGAACAGAAAATTCTAATTAGTAGATATTGCCTTCCATTGATTCAGATTCACTCTAAAAATTAGATCTGGACCACCATACATCACCAGTGAACCTTAAATTTTCAGAACTTCAAAAAATCCCAGCACTTTTCACTGAGTGCCCAAATCAGCAAAGAATGCTACTTTTTAGGTTTAATCTCATGACACATTCACCTGCTCATAACAATCTTAAATCTTCAGGTCTCACGAGCTTTAATTCACTATTTCCATAGATCCATAATGAAACTATTATCTAAAGGAACTTTCTCTATAAATAATTTGTTGAGTCCTTATGTCAGCTTTGCATCTTCAGGGAGATTCTTCATGTCTTAAAAATCAAAAAACATTCTGAACAATATACCAACTATATACTAATGCTTCTCTCCTCGTTCTTATGCCAATAAAATTACAAGTTTTCCACATTTCACGACACAAAAGGAAGCAAATTGTGAATTACTGGCGTATGAGAAAGCCAAACCTCTTGAGGAGACTGAGAAAGTGCAGCACTCCCTGTATACTTGTTTGCTGTGACAGATGGATTAAAAGGTGAAATTCGGCCATCCCCATCTATACTAGAACGATAAAATTGACCATAGTAATTTGTTGGATCCAAAGGTTGTTGAACCTGTAAATTATATTATAATCAATAAAAATTTGCTAATAGCAGTTGAAGGTAAAGAATATAGATGCAAACCAAGTTTCAACACAGAGAAGGAACAATAAGATGCTAGCCATAAAGAAGAAATAGGACGTAATGTTTAAGTTAAACAAAGTTTAACATAATGAATGAAATAGCAGCGAAATTCTAATGAATAGTATATCTGCTTTGTCAACTTGTAAGACATACAGCAAAGCCTGGAAGTCGAGGAGCATCACGAGCTTGAGCATCTGAACTTTCCAACGAGGAAACCTGGCCACTTAATACAGGCGGAATGAAACCAAAATTGTAGTTTGAAGAAGTGTGGACAGCATTATACTGATGGCTTCCAGGAGTAACCTCCTGCTTGGACTTGCTATACTCGGGGATAATGGAGGGTGGAACTTCACCCTCACTGGATGAAAAGTTTTCAGGTCCTTGTGAAGGCGATTGGTGTTCGTCAGGGTATCTTATTTCTGAATCCTTCACAACTGTCCCTGCATTTTGATTGCTGTAATCATTCAAGAAAACACAACATTAAGAAAGGGGAAAATGGTGAATTAGAAAAATAATATTCAATGAAAATTTTCACAGAATGATTCAATGCATGAAGCCCCGAAACAAGGATGAAACATAAGTCACATAATCCTCCTACCCCCTCCACGCACTAGCGCTCCGATCGCGATCTGGCGAACTGAGTGTGCGTGCAGCGATTTAAGGCGATTAGGATTTTCTAACTCACGCATTAAATTTTACTAATTCACGCACTAAAATTTACTAAGTCGCGCACTAGGGTTTACTAAGTCGCGCACTAAGGTTTATTAATTCTTGTTAAACCTTCATAGTTTTCCGATTTTTTTTTATTATTAAAACAAAAAAATTCTTCGATTTTGGGTTCAGGTTAATTTTCATGGTTTCTCGCCGCTTCGGGTTGGTATGAAAATTATATTATACGGTAACTAGATAGATAGTACTCATTATTCTATAATGGCTTCATGAAAAGACATAATAATATATGAAAGATTGAAATACTTGATAACATAAAATATGGCAAAATCTGTGATTTTGTAATATTTTTACGAAAAAAATAATAATTTTGTTATCTTAGTTTTTTGGTATGAAAATTAACTGAATGAACTTTATAGATAGTAACTTGTATTTTTATTGATTAATTTAAATGTTTATATTAGTCATTCCAGGTAATAATATAATTCTCCGGAAATAACATGAACAAAAGAAAATCTATTGACAAAAACATGCTCAGACACAAGAATGTTGTTTAGAACTGGAAATATCGGACCCATAAATTAGGACATCAAAAGTATCGTAACACTGAAAGAGAGAACACGAGGCAGAACAGAAAATAAATAAAGCCCAAGGAGGAAAGAAAAATACCTTAAAGGTAGCTCTTTCAGTGATTCATCAATAGCCTCATATGATTCAGAAAGAGGTTGTGTTTCATCACTTTCAGGCCACCCATTATGGCTCTTATCTAAATTGAAGTTAGCATCAAAACTTCCAAAACGAAACCAGAGTTTTTCAGTTTCAGGAACATGTAGGTGGTTAGGTATAATAACATGTTGAACATCTGAAATGTGTGAATCCTCTAACTTCCTCTGTAGTTCCAGAGTAGCTTCTTTTGAACCAATGACAATAGGTATAGGCTGTGATTCAGGACTATTCATTGAAACCTCAGATACGAAAGATGTGGCAGCAACCTGACCAATACTGGAAGAACTCGTTGACTTTGGTTTCCACTCTTTGCCAGCACCCACTGAAGCAACCACACAAGAACACCAATTACATATTGGACATACAATCTGTAATTGTCGCAAATATTCAATCAAATCTTCATCCGATTATTTAGATGATTAGGATGAATAAGTTTTTAAATTTTAAACTTTGTTCGTTGATTAGAGCTATCTAGATTAGACTCCTAGATATTTTGTACTCCAAGATTTAGTTTGTTGAATCTATAAACATATATCTTGTATCTCATTCTAAAGTGAATAAATAATAATCATATTTTCAGTCTCATGTTTCTTTCATATTTTCTACATGGTATCACAACGGGCTCGATCTCCTTCCATTAAGCACTAGGATTTGCGACTACGGTGGTGTAAAAGTTGTAGATCGCTAAGAAACCGATGTTATCTTGCGAAAACATTCAAGCAAAGCTTCATCCGATTATTTAGATGATTATGATGAATAAGTTTTTTATTTTAAAGTTTGTTTGTTAATTACAATTATCTAGATTAGACTCCTAGATAGATTACACTCCTAGATATTTTATACTCCTAGATTTAGTTGGTTGAATCTATAAATATGTATCTTGTATCTCATCCTAAAGTGAAGAAATACTAATCATATTTTTCTATCTAATGTTTTTCCATATTTTCTACAGTAACTATGTTCAATAAATTTGTGGATGCGCCTTTGGGTATACAATCTTATGGTGGCATTTGGTTGTGCTTTTAAATATTATCATCTAAATTTTTTTAAAGTGGTTCTTGATTTTCAAATCTTGCTTGCTAAGAAAAGTTTGAAAACTAATATGATGTTTTGCTATTTGAAAGAGCAAAAGACAGGTTTATGGATGTGATGGATATTTTAAATTTCGAAAGTTTGTTTGTGGTGTGCATGAAAGTTGATTTTAAGAGATGATAAAAATGAATGCTTACTCTATTTGGAGTAGAGAAATGTACGTTCAAAAGACTAGCCAAACATGGTGTAACATTCCCAACTTCGGTAATTTATTTGGCTACCACCATTGGCTGCAGCTGGTACTAATATTACAAACTTCAAGCAAAATATTGGGGAGCTGGAGCACATCCATCTCAACAACAAAAATACTAAGAGAACTAAAGAAACTTAAAAACACATTCAACACTCCAGAAGACATGGGAAGGTTTAACATTTTTTAAACCTCATATCACTTGATGTTTTTCAAATGCACAAGTGGCAAAATCTCATATCTAAAACAAAAACAGAAGTAATGTATGACTGTCAACTTTAAACTGAATTCTCTCAAACACCACTCAATGGTCCTTCTGTTGGAGGACAAGAGCATAACAATATCCTCGTACCAAATATTAGTTGATCACAATTCACAACCATCATAGGGTACAAGAGTAAAGGAAATAACCTCTCTCACAATACATATACAAGTCATAAAGCCCAACTATGAATAATCACGCTTGTGCAATGACTATTTAAGAACTCAAAATTGTTTAATGTTGAACAGCGCAATTGCCACCAACCAAACCAGAAGCAACAACATATAACACAAATATTTCACAACAAATCTAAAGCACAATCTTTTTATGTATTTCAGGCCAATATACATACCTTTTTGTGGACCAATCATTTGAGACCGATTATTGTAGTTAGATGAAGGTCTACTAACAGAAGACACACCAGTGGTAGAAGATCCAATCTGCAGAAACTCAACATGCTGATTCTTTCCAACCACATGAAGCTCATTTGGTATCTTTTGTTGCATATTGGAGCTCCCAGACTCAGAAGCAGCTATTACAGCATATAAGAAAGAACAAACCCATCAGTTATTATCAGTAGTATATAATAAACAAAACAATGTTCCATAGAAAGTAGAAATAGGATCTCGATTATCCTACAAGTTCCAGCAGACAGCAAATTGAACTCGGTAATATTTTCGGCAATCACTTCAGCATGAGCGTGGGGACTTCCTACTTCACGGCTAATAGAGCCAACTGCAGTTGGTAGTTGTAAATCTTGAGAAGGAAACAATACAGGATCAGAAATAGAGTTATAAGATCCAGCGTCAGTCTCAGATGCAATAGGATTACTGTTTTTCAAACCCATTATCTGTTGCTGATGAATATTCCCAGTTTCTGAAGCACAGGCCTTTTTAATGGAGTCAATGGGGGATGAGATTGGCAAGGGTGCTTCCAAATTACACATGCTAGCATTTACCGCTACTTTGGATTGATTAACACTCCTACTTGCAGAAGCGGTAACCTCCTGTTTACTCTGGTAAGTTATACTAGATGGACCATCGGAGACATCAGTTATTGGACTGCAAAAAATGAAGATAATAACTATAAGAAAGCATTCAGGAGAAAGTTATGCATACGCGAAGCAATGCATTAGAATGATCATAGAAGCGGAGAATTGATAATTCTAAACAAAGTAACAAATACAGAAACCAGAGTCAGAACCACCTATCACCTTGTAACAGAAATTATTTCATTCTTTTTCATCTCGGGTGCAGTAGTCAAGGGAACCTTACTCACACCTTTCACTGTAAGGTGATCGGTAACAGTTTCCTTTAAAGCAGACGAACTTTTTCCACCATCAACATCTGATAAGACAAGATGACAGCACAAAATGTATGATGAAACAAGTGAGAAAAAATATGACATTACTGAAGCGGCAGCTTTAAGTTTTACATGGAAGTCCTCTAAAATTTTATTCCATTTTCCTTTACTACTCACTTGTTGGCAAAGCATGCATGACTGTAATCATAAATAAATACAAAACAATGGCTTTAAAACAAAATAGCATCTCTGTAGAGTTAGACCACATGGCCGGACATGTAATAGAACTGCATAAACCACTCAATCTTCCGATTCAAAGAGCATACATTGAGTGAATAGCTACTGGCAGCACATAAAGGCTCACCATGGGATGTGTATCGTGATGAATAATTTCCTCTAGTCCCTTTGTTTGCTCGTGCCTGGGTACCTGGGTTCCACCTCAACTCTGTAGGCTCCTTATTCATATTCTGAAAAGAAGCAAACAGTATATTGAATCAAACCATTGCCAACTTGCTAGAAATATTTAAGTGAAACATTAACATTATGGAGACCGTGAGCTTAAAAACTTTTAGAAGTTATGAAACCATTATTGCAGCCAGTATCACTACTCTATGCAGAAGCAATCAGGGAAGATGCAATAAAATAGAAATCAGCCCATTGCATGCCATCCAAATATGAAAATGAAACACAATCTTTATTTCTCTTTCAAATGAAGCATAGGATTTGTTTCAATTAGTCTTCCTTTTTCTGACAGAGAGAGGGAAAGGCGTTAGGAAATTTAGTCATCTAAGTTAAGAGCACCACTTTCATAACTGAGTTAAACGTAATTAAACTGCAAGGAGAAAATTATGCCGGCACAATAATACAAATAAACAACAGATTTTTGTATTAAGTGTAGAGCACAGATAGTACTAGAATATGAATATGAACTAAGAATAAGTTTTAGGGTAAGAAATCTTAGATTTATTGTTCAAATATCTTCTTTGCAATATAACAAGAGAACATATTTGAATAGATTGATTGTTTTTTGAATTAGATTTGAGCGAGTAAAAAGAGTATAATCAATTAGATGGAGCAAATCAAGGATATGCAAATATTTATTTGAATACAGCTCAATAAAGCTAACTAAGCAATAGAAACGAAGTCATATTTATCTTTAACAATCAGTCCCATTCACACTTAACCTTTGCAAATTTTATTTATTCCTCTTTTTGTCCAACTTTGGACATAAGAATTTTGCTATGATCTGGTCCGGTACAAAAATGGATTCGAATAACATAAAAAAAAAAACGCCAGCAGATTTGCACAAATTCAGAATTCAGAGGTATGGGCAAATTATTTGATAAAGGCGCAGTTCATAAGGGTAGAAGCAATCAATACCTCTTTTCTCCTATCACGTTTTCTTTTTACCTCATGGAACGTATCTGTTGATGAATACGATATCAGCATGAGTATAAAAACAGTTATCGGCATGAGTATGAAAACACTTGTCAGCATGATTTGGAAAGTAATCCACACAAATAGTAAATCAGCCTTAATATGAACTCTACTAATTAAGCAGACCATATACAGATCTCTCTCAAAACAGAATTTCATAAGCATCAAAACAAATGAACTGAGAGAAAATAACAAATTAATCGCTTTTGAAGTTCAGTTAAATGTTTAATGAATAACGTTATCAGAGCATGTACATAAATTGTCACAGATTATTCTAGCAACAAGACTCCACCATTAGTTATTAGCAAAGGAAGCACGGAAGTAATGCTAAAATCAGTCTGACCATACAACAGAGGGCAGCGAGAAAGGGGTGCTTTTGTCTTCTCACCTAAGATCCTAAGACTTTGTACATCACGACTCAAATTCCAGGATAAGACTACTTCAAAAGAACATCATGAGCCTTTATCTCATTTGACTGAATCTGGACTTACGTTTCTAACTTAAACAGGTTACTTTACAGGCCCAAAAACTCAGAAACCTAGGAAAGCTCTGATATTTAAACCAGCGTGAACAAAAGGACTGAAGCTTCACCCGTCCTGTAAAAACATAAAACAACCTGCACCGCTATAAAATGAAAAATGACAGCTTTTTGGGTGTCAAACAACTAAATATTGCTCGTCTCCATAATGAAAAGCTTACTTAGCAATCTAAGTGAAAGCACCAGCATCCACCGTCTAAACTCATTATCCATTTTTCCGTCTCTCTGACACACCCACACAAAATCCACAACATGCACATAAAAAACAAAAACAGAAACGTGAAAGCATGCATAATCAAAGGCATAAGCTTTAAGCAAACAGTAGATCAAAAATTGAAGCATTCTTTCTCATTGCCGCCACGGATCAAAAACAGAACCCAGATCAAATACAATGTTACTAATCAAATAGAGCTAAGAACAAGAAAAGGATAAAAAAAAGAAAGTGACCGAGAAGCAGGAGCTTCTGCGCAGTCTCGTTGGGATCCATGGAGCATTCCTTAAGCACGTCATAAATTTCAGCGTCGGTGTGATTCTGTCCAGTCATCTCCTTTAAATTCTCGATCGTATTTTTCACGTTGCTCGGAATCGAAACCCTAATTGCTCCCTTAACCCCACTGCTCATCTTCTTCTCCTCCTTTAAACCGCCAAAAACTAAGTAAATCAATACAAATGTATATGTTAATACATTATATATATATATGATTGAATAATTGTGTATGTAATCAATAATTATTAATGCAACAATAATGCAAGAATCTGTATATAGAGAGGGAAGAAGTGGGGCGAGACAGCGAGAGAGAGAGGCTGTGAATGTCTTTGTGTATATATTTTGGGGGAAGAGAGACTTATGGGAAAGAAAAAAAAAGGGTTTTTGTAATTTCATGATCTATATGCGTATGTACGTATTTTTTTTTTTTTTTTTTACATATTCGTAGTTCAAATGTTTCATTGTAAATGAATAGTTCTTAGCTACCCCCCATGGGCACTACCCCATGGGGGTACAACACCCTTGGATGAGCATCATTTCCCCAAATGATGCTCATCCAAGGGTTGTGCTACCCCCATGGGGTAGTGCCCATGGGGGTAGCCAAGAAGTATTCATTGTAAATGTACATTGTCATAGAAAATTATGAAAAGTAGAGTGAAATCATTATGGATCAAAGTTGCAAGATATTTTTCTCGAAAATGTTTTATACAAGACTCAAGTATGAGACATTTTCCTAAAACGGGAATATGACATATCGAGGCAAAACTCAAGTGTCAAATATCGAGCGGATGATTCGGGTTTAGTTAGTACATTATTGTCTATAAAATAACTTTTATCCGTCATCTTGGGTGTGTCTCTCGCAATCAAACTCCATTCATGTGGCATAAAGAGACATTTGCACTTCTTTACCTTTGGGATGTATATGTTTCATGGTGGCTTATTTATCTGATATTGTCTCTTGGCCCATATAGGTATTCACAAATTCAAAATAAACCAAATCTCCGTAAGTAGGATTTCGAACTCATGACCAATAGGTAGATAATGTTAGAATTCTAGCTCTTTTAAAATAGTAACCATTGATGGCATGGGACCCCGAAAAAGAAGGTTTCTTCATCCTTCCACCTATGTGAGGGAAATGCTCAAACCCAATTCCAGAGAAAAGTGAAGAGCTCAATTGAATCTTTCTATCTAGGTGAATGTAGTCTACATATTCACTGACATGTCTATTTCACATAACCTCACTCTGAAACAGTGCTTAAATAGTTACATCTTACATGCATGTTGAAACTTACGGACAACAAATTTAAATTCCTTAGAATCATTATAATTATAACTGTCGTTCATGAGGATATATCTTAAACTTGGATGATTGTTTAATTGTGATTATACTTGAAATAATATAAAGTTGCAATTAGGTCAAAACTAAATTTGAATGTGTTATCAATATTTGGATTGATAATATCTCGAACGTATTCAATATTTAGGGAAGGATTTCCGCTAAACATGTAGACCACGCCCCATCTAAAGATAGTGCTGCACCGAAAAATGATCTCCAAAAACATGTGAATTCCACCCCCATCCAAAAGTAGGGATATCGAGAGATCTCCCAGTGTGGCATAGTAGAAGCCAATTTTCAAAACATCCTATTAAATCTGACAACATTCATCCAAAGGTGAATAAAAGTGAGAAAAATTATCGAAAGGTCTGCAAATCTGCATAAATAATACAAGATTCTTGTTTTACAACTGAAATTGTTTTCATTTTGGACACCTACGTTTCCTTTCTCCCCATGTTTTTCAAATAAAATGTAGGTTGAAGATTGATGAAGCACACCATCTGCTTCAGCTTTGCTCTTGGATTACAAAAATAAAGTTCCATGTAATTTCTTGATGATACAGATTCGTATTTCAGCTGTAACGGAGAGCTTCCCTTTCTAATCCGGACCGCAAAAAGAAAACTTTGTCAATTACTTGCCATCTACCGACGCCCCTTCTAATGAGGTCGAAGCTACGGAAAACGGTGGCCGTAGGAGAAGATACAGGGCAGGACCCAAGAATGGAATTAATGATAAAGGAAGAAGCCACATGCCTTTGTCATCCCTAAAAGACAAACAATAGATATCATTCTCATAAGGGAACTTGGTGATCATGAGTAATCATTGAAACTGAAGTCTCACCACTTTCGAGCAGTCATGTCATTGTAGACCCAGAATGGGGCGAAAGCTGACAGCATAGCAAAATCAATTGTGGTGATATGGATCTGGAATAACAATGGTATCGATTGAGCTTATATCGAAGTTCAAGAAATATTGCATGCAAATTAGTGAAAAAGTATGAGCCAAGGCCGAACCTAACTGCCAAAGGATTCATTTTAAGGACTTTTATATATGCTATGAGTCTTTCTGTTATTGTACATAATCTGTTACTGGGAACAGGTGAGCGTTTATGATGCACATGTAGACATGCTACACATACTAATTAATAGTGCATGAAAATCGAGTTTTCCTCCTACATTTCATCTTTATAAAGTGAAATTCGGTCGGTTTTTCCTCCCTGATCTAAAGAGTATTCATCAAGAGAGAAAATACATACAAATTTGCTTCCTCGGAAGTATTGGTAAAATTCTTTCCATACATCCCCTCCAGAGACAATTGCATAAACTACGAGACCCAGCGCTGCAGTAAATGTAAGCTGATATACAATAACTCAGGAACATTAGATATTAAGACACTCAGGTGCAATTCAAGAGATAACACAGTTTAGAGTTTATACTACCATTTTTCCCAAGAAATTAAGAAAATTGGGCGAAGAAACGAAAAAAAAAAAGAGCACATGTCAGAAACATCATTTTTAATTATAAAATAATGGGATTATTGTACAACAACAATCAGCTGCAAGCAGAATTTTATTAGTTTGACTTTGATGAAAAACTTCAGACTTGAAAGTTTTATTTCATCAAAAGAGTGCCGGGACTATTCCAACGCATAACGCATAACGCATAATAAAATCAAAAGAGTTTTGACTAACTTTTGTTAGAACAAATGAAACAAAGACTAAGGTTTTAAACAATGTAAACTCGATCATGGCTATAAAGTGTGTGTTTTATTCGGTTGGCCAAGAATATGAACTTTATAGCCATTATACTAAAGATCATTTAGAAGACTTGATTTAACAGTTACAAAGATTCCACATACTAGCAAAAAAATTATTCTCCTAGATTAAGAATCTCCTCACCCCTGCGGTCAACTTTGATTCCAAGAAATTCATAGGCCATCTCTTCAGCTCAGATTCTTCAACAGCTGGAGCCGGTGGTCTCCATAGAACAAAATAAGGGATGAGGGCATATGCACCTCCAAAACATGAAAGTATTAGAAATGGCCATAGAGGAATCTTGATTTTCGAGCTGCAAAAAACAAATAAATATCATTGGGCAAACTCGACCTTGTTTTTAAGCAAAAACTATAGGTAACATTAATAGTTATACAGTAGTTCAAACAACACGTTCGATCATTATTTCGCATAGAGAGCAAGGAGAGAAGGGGCAACCACTTGTTGCTTCCAACACCCATTATTCCCATGAAATGTAGATAACAAGTTTCACCAACTAGTGGCACTAAACAAAAGATAAATCATCCCAAGAATGTCAAACAGTTATTTTCTTCCAAAGTTTAACAAAAAATGCTTGCCATTTTTACCCACTTGAAGAAAAAATAGCTAAACTCACAACCTTGATTCAACTAGTAGCATTGAAAGAAGAGATATTGAATAACGTACCTTCTAGCAGAAGGAAGGAGAAGCATACTGTACACCAAAGGCCACAGTCCCATAATATACCATAAAGCCACTAAAACTTCATTCATTTTGAACCCATCGTCTCCTTCCAAATTCAGCAATTTTTTCAAGAAATAAGAATCCGTCGCCTAAATATTTGTCCGAATCAGAACACTATAGAATCAAACTGATACCCAAATAGATGAAATCAAACAACATAAGTATACAAATTTACCGGAGTTTGGTTAGGGGCGAGGAAGAAAATATAGTACATTAGGCCAGCCCAGAAAGCGAAGAGCAACAAAGACGTCGTCCAATCCCTCTCCTCCCCACTCCCGTTACCACCGTCGCCATTTTCAGCTCCATCAACAAGATTATCATTTTCCTCCTCCGAAGAAGAAGAAACAAGAGATGGATCCTGTGGAATCTTAGTGTTGGATGAGCTATTGCATGTGTGGAGGCGACCCTTTTTCTTAAACTTCTCCCTGTCAAAGAAAGGTGAGATTTTGGAGATATTTTCTCTGTGTTTGGGATTGGTAAACAGAATGGGTGAGGTTCTGGGACAAGAAAATGATGACGTAGAAGTGGAAGAATTGGGTTTCGCTGGCAGAGTAGAGAAGTTGCAGGAGATTATATTGCTACTTGCAATCATTTCTGGTTTTTTAGGAAGAAGATGAAGAAGCAAATGGAAATGGTTGTAAGATTGTTGTTTCAGCCTTGCGACTCCAAATTTCAATCGAATAATGTGGACTCCTCCTATATTCGGTATTCTAGTAGTTTAACATAAAAGTAATAATAATTATTAAAGTATATATACAATAAAAGTTTATTAAATTCCTTCCTTCCGATTAAAAAATACGTTTTTTTAAAGGAAATAAACTGAATTCCTCATTAGAAGTCGTGGATTCAGAATTAAATTTAGGCTCCATTTAGCTAGATGGATTAGGGTGGGATAAATTCTTTATACCATTTTTGGTTCCAAGATTAGCTTAAGTGTTTAATACCGCAACCCAACCCGAGGATTAAACATTATAGACAAGAAAAAATTTGGGAAATTGGATCCTTTCTTGATCATGGGATTACTTTACCAACTTCAAACATTGTTAATGATACAACTGTCATATTATGCAGAGCCAAAGCATGTCCAAATTAAATAGCTGTAACTGATTTGGCAATAAAATAAAAAGAATGCCAAGAGCTTGTACGACCTCATTGGAATCGTACCCGAGTGCCAAAAACGGCAAATTTAAGTTGCAAGAGCTCAAGTATAAATATCTCAAAATCGGGATGTTTGAAAGACTTTTGAATCGACTTTTGACATATATTTATACACGCTCATATCAACATTCAATACATCCGACCAATTTATTACAAATTCATAATTTATTAAAGAGAAACACAGCTTACTCTCGTATATGAACAACCAAGTTCAAATGTGTTGTACAAGAAAAATCCAAAAAATCGTAAGTGTTTATTCAACCCCCTTCTAAATATTTCACCGATTTTAACAAGTGGTATTAGAACAGATCATTTCTATATTTGTATACCTAAACTCTTGTTTCTATAGCATTTTCACATAATTGCATCCCAATGTTTTATAAGGAGGAATACAATGATTGGGATGTGAGAATGCAAGCTCACCTGCTAGCTCATGATAATGACGTGTTGTTTGTCATCATTGAAGGTCCCATGAAGATAATGAAAGTCAACATGGCATATGCTATTACTGAAAGAACATCTCACTATGTTAGAAGACCAGAATGGAATAGACAACAGAGGAAAAAAGAAAAGATATCTTGGACAATGTGGCCATGAAATATTATACAAGACCCTGGACAAAAACATGTCCAGTAAAATCATAAATTGCACCACAGCTAAGGAGATTTGGGAAAAACTTACCCAGTCGTGTGAAGACAACTATCAGACAAAAGAAAACAAACTCGTTGTTGCCCTCCAAAAATTTGAGAACATGAAGATAAAAGCTGGATAAACTCCAAATGAATCTCATTCTTTGCACTGATTAGTATATGTAGATGAGTTCATTGTGAAAAATAAAATGAACAAAAGAATGAGCAATAAGAAAAGATGTAGAGAAAAGCCTTGAAAAAATGAAAACATTCAAATAAGACCCAAAGTGGCCAAGGCTATAAAAAGTTGAAGAGAAGCTCAGTATTGTGCGAAAATTTTGAACTGATTCTATTATACTATCTGCTTTGCATTCATCCTACCTTTTCTTTGGAGCCGACACCAAAAGGCCTAACGCTATAAGCTTTTAAAGACCTTCTGATCCAAGTCTAGGGATTAATTACATTAATAGAGAAGTGCTTGATAGTAAATTTGTAGAGTAATCAGAAGTAATCTTGACTCTGAGTTTTTATGGCACATTTTGATCTTAAAAGATATGTATATAACTCATGTCTGACAATAGCACACACGCACGTTTCGATGTTGCGATGTATTGTTCAGCTTAGGAGAAAATGCTTCCTGTTGAACTTTGAATGACTCTTATTGATGTATAAGTGGGATTGCTGAGTTTTTACATTGAGTTGTAAAGAAGATTCTTTCAAAGTATTAAGTTTGACTCTACTTTTTGAGTTTTTTGCTTGCTCGAGGACGATCAAGTCTAAGTTTGGGGGAGTTGATAGGCTTAGATTTTAAGTGTTTTTAGCTGTAATTTCTTTCCGTTTTTCGTACTTTTTCATGGATGAAATTACGCTTTTTGGTATTTATTTGCTTATTTCAGGAAAATAGGTCGGAAATGGAAGAAATGAGCTAAAATGAAGAAAACGGGTGAAATCGATGCGAAAAAGAGTAAAAAAAATGAAGAATATGATTTTTCAGATTTTCGATCGATCGAGATTTATTCTCGATCGATCGATCCGGGCAGAGACTTCAGCAACGAATTTAGCGAAATGTCGATCGATCGGAAGAAAATCTCGATCGATCGATCGAGGCAGTGAGTTGAAAAGGCTGAAGTGAACAGTGCACCGATCGATCAAAACTTCTTTTCGATCGATCGAGACGCGATATTCTGAAAATCTTATTTTCCATAATTAACGTGATTTTTCGGTGGTTTAAAGGGGGAATCTCTTCCAGATCATATCATATCAGACCAGAGCCGTTTTTCACACGAGAAGAACCCTAGCCGACGCCAAGGAGAAGCCTAGGAGAGCCATACTCTTCCGTTCTTCATCCAAGCTTGAGCATACCATTTCCGGAGTGCAAGGAAGGAGCAAGAGAAGAAACTACGGTGCAACGCACGGATTCGTTCCAGCATTTATCGTATTTCTAAACTCGGATTTATTTGATTTACATTTTCATTTGATGTTTTTCAGGTTGAGAAACAATTTAACATCTTATTGATTTGTTTTGAATTAAGTGAGTTTATTTTATTGAGTTTGAGTAAAATTGTGTTTCATTTATTGATTCGATTGTGTTTGAGTGGATTGATTACTTATTGTTCATGAATTAAATGCTTATTAAGATCAAAGTCTAGCTAACTTTGATTGAATTTTGTGAGTTATAACCGAGATCGAGAGATAACGTTATAATACGCTACATTAATTCATGATGTATGTTAAGATTGAGATCGAGAGATGAAATCACATACGTGAGCACTTTGAATCGAGAGATTTAGAGTAACGATGTTTTGAAGATTTATGCAATATTGAATTAGTAAATAGGTGCACGAGAGTGACTTGTTCTAATTTGATATTATTTTCTTTACAGCTCGAGATAGTGTATTGAATATTATTGAAAACCTTTCACCTTAAGAATCAATTGTTTGGTACATGCCTATTCAAACGAATCTTTGAAGAGAACATAGTTGAACGAAAAGCGAGATAAATTTCTCGAGCGAATTACCTTTGCAAATCCGGAACCCGACATTTTATTTATTCTTGTGTTTTAGTTCTAATTTCCACATTAGTTAGTCTACCCCCGTTTTAATCGTAGGTTAAATATAATTTTACTAGTTTTATTTTGTACTTATGCATTAGTCCCTGTGGATTCGACAACCCTTACTTTCATTTAACTATACTAAAACTTGACAACCGTGCACTTGCGGTAGTATCGCTTCACATTACACTTTGAAATATTGTGTTTAAAAATAAAGCGGTCAAGTTTTTGGCGCCGTTGCCGGGGACTAATTTGTATAATATCATACGAGATTAGTTAATTGTAATTTAGCCAATTTGTATTATTTCGTTTTTATTTTTTCTTTTTCATTTTAGTTAGTTATTCTTGTTTTTGATTTTGTATTTTTGTTGTTGTCTCCTTTTGTCTGATTCAGTACAGGAACCATTTCTCTAGTGCATGCTCAGAAGATAGGAGCCCATTCTCGAGTCATTTGATCCTGAAATAGAGAGGACTTTACTTAGAAGACTACGAGAAGCTCGAGCAATGGCCGACAATAACGAAGCACAGAACCCGAGATCAATTATGGACTTTGCACAACCAACCCTCCATGGATCTTTATCCAGCATCACTAGGCCAACAATCCAGGCGAATAACTTCGAAATCAAGCCTGCAATTATCCAGATGATACAGCACTCTGTAATGTTTGGGGGAGCTGCCACAGACGATCCTAACACTCACATCTCCAATTTTTTGGAGATCTGTGACACGTTTAAACATAATGGCGTCTCCGACGACGCCATCAGGTTAAGGCTCTTCCCTTTTTCATTAAGAGGCAAAGCTAAATCCTGGTTGAATTCATTACCTGAAGGATCGATTACAGCGTGGGAAGGAATGACAAAAGCTTTCTTATCAAAGTACTTTCCTCCCTCCAAGACGGCAAAGATGCAGAACGATATCACGACGTTCAGGCAATTGACCCCGAGAGTTTATATGAAGCGTGGGATCGTTTCAAAGATTTATTGAGGAGATGCCCACATCACGGTCTACCCATCTGGCTGCAGGTACAGACTTTTTACAATGGTTTGTTTTCTGCTAACCAATATATGATAGATGCAGCATCTGGGGGATCAATTATGCGGAAGACACCGGAAGAGGCGTATAACTTATTGGAAGAAATGGCGTCCAATAGCTATCAGTGGCAATCGGAAAGGAACACGCCACAGAAACCAATAGGAGTCCATCAAGTGGATGAGATTACTGCTATTTCGGCTCAGTTGGAAGCAATGAACCTGAAGATAGATAACATGGGTGCAGCAGCGATGCAAGCTCAAGCTATCTTCTGTGATTTATGTGGAGGCGGTCATCCGAGCATTGAGTGCCAGGCATGTAACCAATTTAACCAATCTACTGAAGCTGTGAATTTCGTAGGGAACAGGCAGCAGAACAATCCATATTCGAATTATAACCAACCGTGTAGGAACCACCCAAATCTGAGGTGGTCAAACCAAGAGAATGTGTTGAATCCACAACCACAGCCGGTGTTCACACAAAAATCGAGTATGGAGGAGCTGATGGCGAAATTGATTTCGTCGACTGAGGTGAGGATGCAGAATCAAGATGCATCGATTAAGAACCTGGAAGTGCAGATAGGGCAGCTGGCCACGTTAATTTCTGGAAGGACACAAGGTACGCTCCCGAGTGATTCTGTGAAGAATCCAAAGGAGCAATCAAGTTAACAGACGAGGAGGTGACAGTCCAGCTTGGGACTATAAATTAAGAACTTTCTTTTCCTTCCTCGAATTTTTGTTTTTAGTGTGTTTGTTTTTAATTTGTTTTTAGTTTTTCCGTGAATGAGTCCGTGAAATTTTGTTGCAGATGTAAAAGCAAGAAAGATGTAGGCGAGGCAACCCGAGAGGAAATTTTTTTGAAAAATTCGATTTTTGTCTTCTGGTGCTGGCGATCGATCGAGACAAAATCTCGATCGATCGCCCGGAAATTTTAAAAGGGGAATTTGGTCACTGCCTCGCTCGATCGATCGAAAGAAAATTTCGATCGATCGAGCGAGAGAAAATTTTGAAAAATAAAAGGGCACCGACGCAGCAGTCTGCACAAAACATCAAAAATTTTCCTCTCCTCTTCAGCAAAGAACCAAATCGCCTCATCCAATCTCTCATCCATATTTTCTCCATATTTCAAATTACTTCAAATCTTTGAAGTAAGAATTGTTTTTGATGAGATTTTCTTTGCAGATTTGAAGAACTGCATGCTGAATTGGGTAGAATTTCATCCAAAAGAGAAGTCCACGCCAAGTGCCAAATTCATCAAAGTTCAGATTTTTAATTGGTAATTGGTTTCCAATTTTATATCTTTTCATCTTTTGGTGCAATTATGTTGTTGTAGTTGAATTGGGGTAAGAAGAATCAAAGTTTGGGGGATTTGTTGTTGTATTGCGGGGTGTTGGTATTGCTGTATTTTGGGTGTGGTGTTTGTGTGCAGTTAAGCGAATTAATTGAGAACAACTTAGCAAGACAATGGCTCCAAGAAAGAAGGCAAAGCAGACAGAGGCCTCGCAGAAGCAAAAACAGACGAAGGCCACCACTTCTGAGCCAGAGTATGACAAACAGAAGTTTGAAAATGCTACAGCAGCTGAGTTGTTTTCCAGTTATCACAAGAAACCCCTCAGTCGTGAAAGGGGCATGAGTTTAGACAAGATTGAATGTCCGGTCATAAGGGCAGTTAGGCGACGAGGTTGGTTTCAGTTTATTCAAACACCGATTGATGCTGTGGTTCCACTGGTAAGGGAATTCTACACGAATCTCCGAGTTATCCCACCAGGCCACAGAGCGAATGTTTTTGTCCGAGGGAATGATGTACTTCTCGATCAGACAGCAATCAATAATATCTACCGGATGCCATTCATACATAACTGTGCGTACCAATCCTTCCGAAAGAGTACGATCAATTATGATGAGGTACTTGCAGTTATTGGCATGCCGGGAAAAGATTGGCAGCGGAATGATAAGGGAGAGCCACAGGTGGTTCTCAAGAAGCATTTGACACCAGAGGCCCAAGCATGGTTCTCATTTGTCGCCTCACGGGTCATGCCTTCGACCCACACTTCTGTGGTGACAAAAGACAGAGCGGCCTTGGTATTTGTCATTCTCACAGGATAGGATGTGGATCTGGGTGAGATTATTAGTGATCACATCCATGAGATCGGTAGCAGCCCACCTACCTCCGCACTGCCGTTTCCATCCACCATCACTGCGTTATGTAAGAGATGCGGAGTGCAATGGGGGGAAGACGAGGAGTTACTCCCACCGAAGATCCTGATTGTTGTTGATGGTCCACCGCCCCCTACAGGCCGAAGAAGAGCTGAGCCCCGACCCTCGGACACCGGACATGCGGAGCATCATCATCTTCTGCTGCAGAGCGTACACGCATCACTTTGGACTCCCTTCACAGGGATCTCCAAGACATTCGCCTGGAGCAGCAGAGCATCCATAGCATGCAGAGAGCATTACAGTTGGACCATGAGCAGGTAGCTCAGCGTCAGATGGAGTTCATGCAGTACCAGAGTGCATGGAACACTCCCATGGCCCAGGGCTTCCCAGGATTCCAGTTCCCGCCGGAACCATACTTCCCACCATACCAGCCACATGCACCCCCACCTGCTGATTACCCACCATTTCCACCATACCAGGGTGAGCAGCATCACTACCCAGTCCCCCCTCCGGAGCATGATGAGGACGACGATCAGTGACGATCGTCGTCATGGTATGTGTTTTGCCTTTACGCTTATTTGTCTTGTACATTGAGGGCAATGCACATATTAAGTTTGGGGGGGTTTGTGTATTTGTATATATTTTGTTTTTGCATGTCTGCTACTTGTTTTGTTTCTTTTCCTTGCATGACTGCAGAATCATGAGACTAATTCATCCTTGAGCACTATACACAAAAAAATTTTTAGAAAATGAGTCAATACTTGAGAACTGATGAATTGGATTTGCAATGGTAATTCATGATGAAATTAATCCCCATCTAGATAGGAGTCATGAAAATGTTTAACTTGCTTGTATATATCCTTTGTTGAACTTATGTCAAAATTGAGGAATGGTTTGAGCACATTTTGAGTCATGATTGAGTGAAGTATATATTGAATAAAGTGAAAACTTGTGTTAACTATGATTAGTCTTGAGCATCTTAGAAAACTCTACAATTTATTTGAAAGCACTTTGAGGCGAAATTTTATAATTAGGAACTTGACTTGGAGATGATTTAGGCGATCTTTGGACCGTTTGTGCCTTTCAAGCTTACCTTGTGTACATCATTCCTTAGTGTCCCCTCTTGAGCCTTATTGAAAAAAAAAAAGAATGGTATATGCATTGCATATAACTAGACCCCCATTCGACATTTTTGGGCAACTCATTATACCTACCTTGGATTGAGCCTAAATGAAAAAAATTTATCCGTCCCTAAGGGAGTATAATGAATCTCATTCTTTGCACTGATTAGTATATGTAGATGAGTTCATTGTGAAAAACAAAATGAACAAAAGAATGAGCAATAAGAAAAGATGTAGAGAAAAGCCTTGAAAAAATGAAAACATTCAAATAAGACCCAAAGTGGCCAAGGCTATAAAAAGTTGAAGAGAAGCTCAGTATTGTGCGAAAATTTTGAACTGATTCTATTATACTCTCTTATTTGCATTCATCCTACCTTTTCTTTGGAGCCGACACCAAAAGGCCTAACGCTATAAGCTTTTAAAGACCTTCTGATCCAAGTCTAGGGACTAATTACATTAGTAGAGAAGTTCTGGATAGTAAATTTGTAGAGTAATCAGAAGTAATCTTGACTCTGAGTTTTTATGGCACATTTTGATCTTAAAAGATATGTATATAACTCATGTTTGACAATAGCACACACTCACGTTCCGATGTTGCGATGTATTGTTTAGCTTAGGAGAAAATGCTTCATGTTGAACTTTGAATGACTCTTATTGATGTATAAGTGGGGTTGCTGAGTTTTTACATTGAGTTGTAAAGAAGATTCTTTCAAAGTATTAAGTTTGACTCTACTTTTTGAGATTTTTGCTTGCTCGAGGACGATCAAGTCTAAGTTTGGGGGAGTTGGTAGGCTTAGATTTTAAGTGTTTTTTGCTGTAATTTCTTTCCGTTTTTCGTACTTTTTCCATGATGAAATTACGTTTTTTGGTATTCATTTGCTTATTTCAGGAAAATAGGTCAGAAATTGAACAAATGAGCTAAAATGAAGAAAACAGGTGAAATCGATGCGAAAAAGAGTAAAAAAATGAAGAATATGATTTTTCAGATTTTCGATCGATCGAGATTTATTCTCGATCGATCGATCCGGGCAGAGACTTCAGCAACAAATTTAGCGAAATGTCGATCGATCGGAAGAAAATCTCGATCGATCGAGGCAGTGAGTTGAAAAGGCTGAAGTGAACAGTGCACCGATCAATCGAGACGCGATATTCTGAAAATCTTATTTTCCATAATTAACGTGATTTTTCGGTGGTTTAAAGGGGGAATCTCTTCCAGATCATATCATATCAGATCAGAGCCGTTTTTCACACGAGAAGAACCCTAGCCGCCGCCAAGGATAAGCCTAGGAGAGCCATACTCTTCCGTTCTTCATCCAAGCTTGAGCATACCATTTCCGGAGTGCAAGGAAGGAGCAAGAGAAGAAACTACGGTGCAACGCACGGATTCGTTCCAGCATTTATCGTATTTCTAAACTCGGATTTATTTGATTTACATTTTCATTTGATGTTTTTGAGGTTGAGATACAATTTAACATCTTATTGATTTGTTTTGAATTAAGTGAGTTTATTTTATTGAGTTTGAGTAAAATTGTGTTTCATTTATTGATTCGATTGTGTTTGAGTGGATTGATTACTTATTGTTCATGAATTAAATGCTTATTAAGATCAAAGCCTAGCTAACTTTGATTGAATTTTGTGAGTTATAACCGAGATCGAGAGATAACGTTATAATACGCTACATTAATTCATGATGTATGTTAAGATTGAGATCGAGAGATGAAATCACATACGTGAGCACTTTGAATCGAGAGATTTAGAGTAACGAGGTTTTGAAGATTTATGCAATATTGGATTAGTAAATATGTGTACGAGAGTGACTTGTTCTAATTTGATATTAGTTTCTTTACAGCTCGAGATAGTGTATTGAATATTATTGAAAACATTTCACCTTAAGAATCAATTGTTTGGTACATGCCTATTCAAACGAATCTTTGAAGAGAACATAGTTGAACGAAAAGCGAGATAAATTTCTCGAGCGAATTACCTTTGCATATCCGGAACCCGATTCATTTTATTTATTGTTTTAGTTCTAATTTCCGCATTAGTTAGTCTACCCCCGTTTTAATCGTAGGTTAAATATAATTTTACTAGTTTTATTTGGTACTTATACATTAGTCCCTGTGGATTCGACAACCCTTACTTTCATTTAACTATACTAAAACTTGACAACCGTGCACTTGCGGTAGTATCGCTTCACATTACACTTTGAAATATTGTGTTTAAAAATAAAGCGGTCAAGTTTTTGGCGCCGTTGCCGGGGACTAATCTGTATAATATCATATGAGATTAGTTAATTGTAATTTAGCCAATTTGTATTATTTCGTTTTTATTTTTTCTTTTTCATTTTAGTTAGTTATTCTTGTTTTTGATTTTGTATTTTTGTTGTTGTCTCCTTTTGTCTGATTCAGTACAGGAACCATTTCTCTAGTGCATGCTCAGAAGAGATGAGCCCATTCTCGAGCCATTTGATCCTGAAATAGAGAGGACTTTACTTAGAAGACTACGAGAAGCTCGAGCAATGGCCGACAATAACGAAGCACAGAACCCGAGATCAATGATGGACTTTGCACAACCAACACTCCATGGATCTTTATCCAGCATCACTAGGCCAACAATCCAGGCGAATAACTTCGAAATCAAGCCTGCAATTATCCATATGATACAACACTCTGTAATGTTTGGGGGAGCTGCCACAGACGATCCTAACACTCACATCTCCAATTTCTTGGAGATCTGTTGTGATGAACAGGGATTAGAGATGTTAATCCCGGAGTGTTAATAACCTCTAAAGTTGTTTTACGTGGCAATTGGAGTTTAATCGAGGTGTTGGGTCTTCTGGGCTCATTTATTTGGGTAGTTGGGATTGTTGGATCCCGAGGTTGAGATTGTATTCTCATTACGGTGTAAAACATAAGAGTTGGGTTGTTGAAGTGTCTCGGAATCTCGGGTGCTTTGTGTGGGCACCGGTAGGGGGTTTTGGAGTTAGAGAGAGAGTTTTTGAAAACAGATGATTTTTAATGAATCATGATGTATTTGTGGGGCTATTAGTATTTCGGGGTATTTTTGCTATAAATACCAGTTGAACCCGAGATTTTAATTATTGGAACCATTTTTCCCACCTTTCCTGTTTTCTCTCTCCCCACACCCGCGCGATTTCCCGATCCCCTTTGACCCCCGCGACTTCAAACACCGCGCCCGCCGCCGTCTGGCCGCCGTCCGGCGCGTCCGACCCGCCGCCGGCTTCGTCTCGTCCAGGCGCAGCTTCCCCCACCATCAATTCGAAGTTTGGTCGCGATTTGAGTTCAGATTTCTGCAGAAAGCGCTAGGGTTCGAAACTGGAATCTGTCCGATTTGGGGCTCGATTTTTGGTACGATTTTGGGGCTTTCTTTCAGGTGTTTTTGGGGCGTTTTGGTGCTTAGTTTGGGTCGAAAATTTCTTACTTTGTAGTTCAACAAAAATTGTTGCTTAATGGTTCGAATTTCATGCTGTTTGAATGAGTTAGGGTTCGAATTTTTGGGGGTTTTGGCTTGGGGATGATGATTCTTGTTGTTAATCGATTAATTCATGTTTAGATGAATTATGGTGTTTAATTGGGTTCGATTTGTGTTGTGAGGGTTCGAAAATTTGTTGGGAATTCTTGAGCAATTTTCGATATTGTCTCCTTCGATTTCCCTCCCTGTTTATGCCCTGCCCCGGGTCTTTTAAATGGTAAATTGTCGTGGGTTGACAATAATTTTCTATATAAGGGTTATGGGTGTGCTTGAGCATGGGTTGCATGTTCGTAAATAATTGTGAATTATTTATCGTGTTAGCACATCGTTCCTCGGGGCATGGGACTCGAGCAAGGTTTGGCTCGGACTTCGGAGATTTAAGGTACGTGCGACGTACGAGCATTACTATATATTAGAGCATTTGTGAAATGCATAATGTATTTTGATTGCATTGAATAATTGTGCATGAGGTTATATATGTATGTGTTGAAAAGCTATGAGGTGACCCAATCTTGACATCGCCGCCACAAGCGTGCGTGATACTAGAGTAGCATGACCTTATAAGATATATGGGGGTACTGGGTTTATATGACTATTGTAGGGCATTTGAGATGCCTGAGAATGATCGTGGAATCATGTATTCATTATAAGACATGTGAGATGTCTAAGTATAATGGCGAATTGGTAAGATAAATGCTAGGCATTTGAGCTATCTGTGATTGGTAGCAAAGTTGAAAATCAGTATTAGATATTGAGATATCTATATTCGTATGTGTAATGAATTTGGAATCATTAATTATTGATATTTGAGAATCAGGCATGCGATGAGTTAAATCAATGTGTTGATTTACTGATTTTTGAAATTTGATGAGTTTGATGATTGTGAGAACAGGGACAGTACACGGGATCCCGGATGAGGACGTTGCCATCCAGGGAGTATCATTTAAAATTCATTAGTATTTACTTTTGTTGTAAATTATGAATTTCATTATTGTGATTATGGGATTTTGTGTATTGGTATGCTCACCCCGTTGGGGGCTGTCTCTGTTGGGGCAGGTGAACAGGTACATCGATGGCTTTGGAGTTGACCTCGAGCTGTTGATTGGATGTACTCCCAGGATCGTGGTACCAGGGCTTGATGGAGCACGGTATCGTATAGAGTACTTATATACACCCGAGGGTTATATACACATTTATGATGCTCGCATGTGAGCACGGTTATACTTGTATATGGGTTGTATATAAAGGCATGAGCCTTTCTCTCTTTCATTATATGTTGCATGCAATTAAGGATAGAATTGCTAATGATATGAGAGTCGTTGGTGTATTATGTGGGTGTTGAAACCCACTTTTGTTGTCATATGTGTGGTGTCTTCCCTGGCTGGGAATTTACTTTGTGTTCTATCTTCGGTTGAGTATTGTGTATTCCCTGGCCGGGAATTATATTATGTGATGTGCTTTTGTTTCGGGATAGCCCAATTTATGGGGAGACTCTGCCCAAATTTTTATAAAAGTCCACAATATAAAAAGTGGTGTAAAGGGGATGGTAATGGGCGAACTCTATGAGTCTATTTGTTGTTAGGATGATGATCTTATAACATGGCATATTAAAGAAAATTTTGTGATTGCCATTCAATGGTAAATCATCATCTGAGTTTCCCGATTGATTTTTTATTGAAAGCATGTGCCACACATAGTGGTTAATACACTAATCAAGGGTTAAGGGCTTGGGGTCCTTACATCTGTGACACGTTTAAACATAATGGCGTCTCCGACGACGCCATCAGGTTAATGCTCTTCCCTTTTTCATTAAGAGACAAAGCTAAATCCTGGTTGAATTCATTACCTGAAGGATCGATTACAACGTGGGAAGGAATGATAAAAGCTTTCTTATCAAAGTACTTTCCTCCCTCCAAGACGGCAAAGATGCGGAACGATATCACGACGTTCGGGCAATTCGACCCCGAGAGTTTATATGAAGCGTGGGATCGTTTCAAAGATTTATTGAGGAGATGCCCACATCACGGTCTACCCATATAAGTTAATTTGCGGTACTATATATATTGATTTGTGTTACTAAATAACATATTTTTTTGTAAGGCCCCGTTGCTAATTAACCCGGATTAATAACGATTAAGCAAACCCGATTGATTAATTAATTAAGATTTCGAATAATTTATTTGGTATTATGGTAAATAAAAAGTTAGTGAAATTTGGAGAAACCCGGATAATTAAAATTATAGACTATGAATTAAGGTGTTCCAGATCACAACTAACTAAGATGTGTGTATATATACACACACACACCCATACATTCGGTCTACATATATACTCATATTACCATGCAAGACATGAAATTACCACGGTAAATTGACCACATGACTTTGGACACTACATGGTGTACACTTGGACTCATTACATGGCATAAGACAAAATAAAACCCCAACCCCTTATTTTATGCCAAGAAATTCATTCTTCCCCTCCAACATTTTCTCTCCTTTTCTCCCCTCATTTTCGAAACTGCCCTCTCAAAATTCCATGAAGAAAGTTAGTTAAAATTTACATGCAATCACACGTTTGAATAGGCATTGAGAAGAGGAGCATGAACCCTCAAGAAATTTTGGGATTGGAGGTTTGGATTTGAGTTGGTGGTGGAGTTATACTAGAATCTTCAAGCTCTTCAAAGGTATAACCCTCTTTTCAAGAATTATTCACTTGAATTTAGGAGTAGGGGTCGAAAATCATGAGTCTTTGCAAGAAAACTTGCTGTCAAATAAATCTGCAGAATTTGATGTTGCATGCAGTAGATGGGTTCGAATTTTTTATTACATAGATTTCGAATCTGACTTTGAGTTCTATATAAAAGTTATAGATTTCTGGGCTGTCTTTCTGTGGCCGAAATTTGAGAAGCTTTTGACTTAAAATAAGTGAGATATGTTCATTTTACTAAATTATGCCAGATTGGCTCTGCATGTACTGTAAATGTACATGAAGTGTAGATTTGCGAACTTTTGACCACTTTTCCTTTCGAATTTGATGTTGGTCTTCAAATAGAAGTTGTGGCTCTTTATGTTTTATCCAAATTAAAAAAACACGGACTCAATTTAGATTTAAAATAAAGGAGTTATGATGTTTTTACTACAAGATGCACAATCTGGAACATGCATGTAGCGGGTTGCACATGCCGTGTGTTCTTGGTAAATCTGGGAAAAATGTGCTACGATTTTGACCTTGGTGTCTGAATGAAAGTTGTAAAATTTTGAGTTAGCTTGCATTAAAAAAATGTCCTCACGTGATTTGGAGTTTATTTGTGTAAAATATGCACTTTTTTCTAGAACTGTTCATTCTGTCAAAACAGAGTGTATAGGCATTTTTAAAACCGGCATATTTTGCCTTGCATGTGCCTCAAGATTAGCGAACTAGCTTCTGGACTTGAAACGTGAACTGTAGTACTTTGAGTTTTCGTGATTTTCCCACTAGCCTTAAGTCATTTGGACGTCATGTGAATTTATTATGATTTTATACGAAAATGGGTCAGGCTGGAATTTGGTGAATTGTTCTGTTTTTTCAGCAGATTGTTCTTGACCATTTTACCTAGGCTAAATAAACGAATTTGAAGATGAGTTGAACTGATGAAATGTTTATTTTTGAGTTAGCTTTTAAACTAAATTGGACCCATGTAATTTATTAAGTATCAGACAAGTTATGAGCCGATCTCTACTGTTGCGCAGGTTGAAATTTAGAGAATTGATTTTGGGTCTAAGTTTGAGTTTTATTTTGATAAGTTTAAGGCTAATATGTGACATAATGCTGTATTTGGAACTGTTATGATCAAGTTTATTAATCCTGAGATCGAGTCAAGGATCACTTGGTATTTAGCTAATGGTTTAAGGTACGTAGAAAATCGGTTCTATCACGATGTCTGGCTAAGACATGTGATGTTCTCGGGGTATGATTTACTTGTCATTACTTGCTACTTATGTGACTATAGGACATGTTGAACTGCAGTATGTGAATTACATGATACATTGAACTGCATGATATAAGATGACATGAGATACTGATATGCATCACATGAGATTATGATATTGCATGATGTATTGACACGCATGGATATTGAGCATGTCATGTTGATCCTATTGATTCTTTCGTTGGTACCTACATCTTTCCGTTGGTATCTGTGATGCGTGTCTAGGGATGATGGACACGCCGATGGCTCCACGGAGAGAGTGAGCTGAGAGATGCCGTAGTGACGAGTGTGCTGATGTTGCCCAGACACGAGGGATGATGGACTGCCGATGGCTCGACTGAGAGAGATGTCATAGCGACGAGCGTGTCGACGCCCTGCTCGAGCTTGTTGATTGATTGATGATCTTTCCTTTGTACTCCTGAGATCTTGATATTGGAGATTTGATACCCCTCATATGCATTTGCATTCATGCACGGTATGCATCGCATGTTACTTTGTCTGTTTCTCGTACTGGGTTCTGACCCCCTTCGCGGGGGGATGTCATGTCTTTGTTGTATGGGCATGATAGGTGGTACAGGTGGACGTACTGTGGATGCTCGAGATGAAGTATCGATGAATACCATAGCTCCTTGAGAGCGAGCTCAGGTATATGTTTTATGTTTTGAGTCCCAGTAGTTGTTAGAGTATATTTGAATACGATTAAATTTACCGGGGTATGCCCCGAGTATCTGTATTTTAAGTAATACTTTATTGAGAAGTTTATACGTGATGTGTAAGGACCCCCGTGCCCTTAACCCGTTATTATTGTATTACTCCATGCCATTAGTGCATACAATCATATTATCATGGGGAAGAAAATCATATGCAAGCATAGCATCATATACCATCTATAAACTTTCTTGCATTAGAACCCCATAATATTCAAATTCCCCAACCAAAACCATTTACATAGTATGCACCCTCATAATACATTAACATGCTCTCAGTTCATTTACCAATTCCGTATTTAATTGCATGCAGACAATAAATGAAGAGAGAAAAACCATGCTCATTCATACATTCCATATACACGTAAAAACGTGCTCACATGAGAGCGCCCAATGAATAAACGTGTATCTAATGTATAAGATACTATACCAAATATCGTTACTGGTGCTTCGATCTTGGAAGCACCTCCCATCCATATCTCGATCTCCACTCTGGATCTACCGTTATGCTTATTCAACCAGTTCTAATACTTCGATCCTGGAAGTACCTTAAATCAACAGCCCGATCTCAATTCCAAAGCTATTGCTGCACCTGTACCACCTGCCCCAACAGAGACAGCCCACACACGGGGTGAGCATACCAGTACCCCAAATCCAATAAGCACAATATTACAATTCATAATTTACACAAGTAAACGCTATGAATATTAAAAGACACTCCCTGGATGGCATCATCCTCATCCGGATCCCCTGTGTTGTTCCTGTTCTCAAAATAATCGAAACCATCAAATTCTCAAATGCCAGTTAATCATTATATTGATTAACTAATCCGTTACCCACATACCGATACCATAATCAAAATATCAAATCATTAAACAATGATTACGGGTATTTCATATATTTCACTTTCTATTCCGTCGCTCGCTCTACAATAGCGACGTCATAATCGATGTTCGCTCAACGGCGACAACATCCAAATCGTTGCTCGCTCAAAAGCGGCACCATATAATTCCCAAAGCATATCTAGTGATTGCAACAACCATATATTATTCATTCACAACAATGGCAATAATATCACGCATGCTCAACAACAGTGGCGTCATAACCGATGTTCACTCAAAGGCGACAACATCCAATCATTGCTCGCTCAAAAGCGGCACCATATAATTCTCAAAGCATATCTAGTGATTGCAACAACCATATATTATTCATTCACAACAATTGCAATAATATCACGCATGCTCAACAGCAGTGGCGTCATAACCGATGTTCGCTCAAAGGCGACAACATCCTAATCATTGCTCGCTCAAAAGCGGCACCACATAATTCCCAATGTCTATACATTTATTGTATTATAATGTACCATGCATTCAACAGTTGCAATTATATAAAAGGGCTATGCTCGTACGTCATACGTACCTTATAGTTCCGTAGTTCGAATCCAACATTGCCTTGGTCCCGTGACCGATGAATTATGTGCTAAACACAATTAGTAATCCACAATTAAAATCAAGCATGCAACAACGTGCTCAAGCACGTTCACAATCCCCAATTATATCGTCATCCATGACGATTAACCATTTTAAAAGACCTCGGGCGAAGCATGCATCGAAAACTCAACATGAAATAATTCCCCAAAAACAGGCACTGGCGATCGATCGCTTCACCCCAGGCGGTCGATCGCCTCTCAAAAATAAACATAGGCGACGATCGCTGCATTCCAGGCGATCGGTCGCCTCTCAGTGTAGTTGGCTACTGCCTCATGGCGATCGATCGCTTCCTTTGAGGCGGTCGATTGCCTCACTGTTCATCTTCCTCAAAATTTCACCAACGTCGCGGCGATCGATCGCCCCGCCCTAGGGATCGATCGCCTCGACCTGTATCAGCCAAAATGGCGTTTTTCTTGCAAAATTTTTCCCAACAACAATCCTCACACCCCATACAACATAAATCCTTAACAAGGGGCTATAAATCAACCCCAAAACACAACCACCCAAAAATCTTTAAAAACCAATTTCTCAAACCCTACTCAAATCCTTCCCAAACACCACAATAATACTATCAAATCGAAGATAAATGCGAGGGATGAATAATACCTTATTATCTTCGAGAAATTCTGCTCCCAAGTCGAGCCTCCATCGACTTTTCATCAAGGGAGAAAAGTGGGAAGGGTTGGGGAAATGGGGGAGCGCTGGTGAGAGTGGGAGAAATGAGATCCAAAATGATCGAACACCGAGTCAACTTGGTATATATAGTACCAAAACTCCAAAATCCCGAGTCCTCTACAAAAACATCATGACTCACTAAAAATCATATGTTTCAATAATTATCTCTCCAACCTCAATTCTCATTACCAGCCCCAGTACAAAGTGCTCCGGACCCCAGATCCCACCAAAGACCAAATTCCAAGGTTATCACCTTGATGAGAATACAATCTCATCCCTTAGATCCAACGACTCCAAATACCGGATTTAAAATCCTCGGAGTCCCAATACCGCAATTAACTCATAATTGCCATAATTAAAATCCATAAAGGATTATTACCACATCGGAATTTACACCAATAATTCTCGGGCATCACACGATGCTTATGCGATGAATATCATGATTAGATGAAAAATTGGAATTATATATTTTCAATATTCTGAAATTCAAAAACAAAATGCGAAAAAATTTTGAGGGTCGCTTTTGAAAGTTTTTAACTAAATCTTCCGCTGTTTACGGTAATATAACAATCGTGTGTTAATTAAACCTCTGATTAGGACCGAGCCCTCACATTTTTGGTACTAGATAACATAATTTGTAGTACTATATTAGCTACTATGTTGTACTAAATGTACTGATTTATGGTACAAAATTATACAATTTGTGGTACTATATAAGCTAATATGTAGTGCTGAATAAACTGATTTATGGTAAATAACATATTTTTTGTACTAAATAACATAATTTGCGGTACTATATAAGCTACTATGTGGTACTAAATATATGAATTTTTGGTACTAAATTATATAATTTGTTGTACTATATAAGCTAATTTTGTGTTATATAATATAATAAGTGCTACTAAGCTAATTTGTTATATTATATGTACTAATTTGTGATATTATATAATCTAATTTATGGTACTAAATAAGCTAATTTGTGGTACTAGATAAGTTAATTTGTGTTACCACATAGGCTTTGGTACTACATAATCTACTTTGTGGTACTTTATTAGTTACATTGTGGTACTAGATAATCTAATTTGTAGTACTATTTAACATGTACCAATCACACTCCAAAAACAATGATATGTCTCACTTTATTCAGTACCACATATGTGATTAACTGGTACCACATTCCAATACATAATTCCTCTGAAATTAGGCTTTATTTTAAAACAGTGAGCAGCTGAGTAGTGCAAGAGCAATCTGATCCTACCATGGCGAAGATTCTTGCATTCGGCGGCTCTCCTAGTAGGCATGCTATACCAGGCCACCGCAAACACCTACACCACCACCATCACATCCACTACCATCAACGATAAGCCAATCCAAGGAAGTCGTAACGGTGCCACCAGCAGCTGCAGGGCCAGCGGTTCAGTTCCTGTCAAAGGTACTTGCAAAAAGGATGCATCTAGTTGTATATCAACTTCCTCTTAGAATTAACTGCTCTTCCAATTGAGAGATTTTGTAACATGTTAATTGTGTACTTATAATAATGACATCGTGATGAAATATAAGACTTGTTTCTAAATTAGGGTAAAGAAACAGTGAGTTGATGAGCTTTAAAAGTTTGAGAATTTTTGAGGTTGGTTGGAATAGATTTG
This sequence comes from Haberlea rhodopensis, assembly GCA_907163345.1. Taxonomy (NCBI): domain Eukaryota; kingdom Viridiplantae; phylum Streptophyta; class Magnoliopsida; order Lamiales; family Gesneriaceae; genus Haberlea; species Haberlea rhodopensis. The sequence continues at coordinate 757,206 of CAJQUN010000136.1, read as the reverse complement.
AGAAAGATGATCCGTATGTTTCCAAATCATATATATATAATATAAAGTGTAAGGTTTACATTTGCAAGAATAATAAAATTAATGAGAAATAAAACATTGAAATAGAGAATTAATATAACTTTTTTAATATAGGGCTGAAATAAATCAAATATCGGACATAGGAATTATTCCCAATTTATTGTATGATATATATTTAAAATTATATACACAAAAATGTATTTTAAAAAAATTATAAACACAATTCTTTTTCATGGAGATTTTAAACTACTTAGAAATCCGAGAGATCAAGTGTATATCCAGCTGGGAATCTGTACCATCTTGGGAAAATAAATACCACAACGACATACAAGGTTTGCTTGATAATGTTCTTAAGGGTAGTGGTCTTATGAACATCATCACCACTTATTTATAATCTTTTTTTAAAAAAACAAAAAAGATTCCAGGTGGATGGTGAATGATATCCTGAGGTAATCTTTTTTTAAAAAGACAAAAAAAATTCGAGGTGGATGGTGAATTATATCCCTGATGACAGTGTCCTTCAGGACAGCAATAATATTTCCGACACACAAATACTGCTGCATCCGACAGCTTTACAATTTTACATGTCCGAATCTCACAGAGAATCCCGATACAGATTTGATATGTGAATTATTATTTTTTTCGAACACACATCATATTTGATATGTGAAATTTTAATAAAGGAAGAAAGTATACAAAAGAAAACCAAAAATATTGCGAGAATTACGGGATTGTTGGTTGGACAAATTTTAATAAATTATTGATTAATTCTTCCATTGTTTTTGTTTTGGGAAAATAAACAAAATATTTTTGCTACAATTTAAACTCAAATCTATCAAAAAATAAGTGAGAGCTCTTACTTAGCCTGGAAGCTCAATTCTTCCACTCCTAGGAAGACCGAGACTTTTAGGAAGACCGAGACTTCCACTTTCCCCACCTACTAAGTAAGTGTGAATGAAATGACTTTATGAATAATGGTGAGTATCAAGATTCCACATACTTTAGGGGTCTGTCTTGGGTGCACCCGGTGTTTGGTGCACCCAAGACACATACATGTGTATCTATATGTATGTATAGATACAAATGTGTCTTGGGTGCACCAAACACCGGGTGCACCCAAGACAAACCCCATACTTCAGTTAATGAATTGTCTCTTTTCTCCAGGTGCGTCAGAGTTTTTACGTAAATTGATGGTCCTATTGCTTTCTCACATGAGAATTATTCTTGTATACATTTCAGGGTGTTCACGGGCCGGATCGAACCGAATTCGAACAGGATCCAACCGATCCCGGACTCGTTTTGTGTGGAACCGGACCAATCCGGTTCCGATCCGGATTGGTCCGGTTCCGGTTCCATGGCAAATGCCATGGAACTGATCCGGTTCGGAACCCCGGATCTGAATTATCGGATTGGTCCGGGGTAAACCGGTTCCAACCGGAACCGGTTTGGCGATCGATCGCCATGTTCGGCGATCGATCGCCAATTGTCTTTTTTTTTTTATCTACTGGGTCTTGGTGATCGATCGCCAAGCCGATTTTTTTTTAATTTTTTTTTTCAACGCAAGTCGTAAAGGAAAAATATCATTTATTGAATATGGAAAACAACATAAAAGATACATCATTTGAAATTTATAATAAAAATACATTACTCATCATAATTTATAAGTATAGTCTTGGCCAATTCTTCTTCTTCTTCGGAACTTTTATTGCGGAACTCGTCGATTCCTCCTTCTCTCTTATTTCTTCTCTCAGCATCGAACCAATCTCTTAGCAACGTAAGCATGCACAATGATTCTGCTTGTAGAGAAACTCTAAAGTCTCCAATGAGCCGAGCACAAGTTGAAAATGCCGACTCTGATGCGACACTGGATGTTTGGACTGCAAATACATCTCTAGCCATTTTGGCTAAGACTGGATATTGTCTTGCGTTTGCTTTCCACCACTCTAGTACGTCAAAATTTTCATCTGTAATGAACATTTGACCCAGGAAGAACTGCAACTCATTTGAAGCGGTAGATGACACTCCGCTTCCTCTCTGCTTCTTTCTTCCAAGGCTCCGCAACAGATTAATCCCTCCGCTTCGTGACTGACTAGCATCTTCTTCTTCTCCTCCTACTACACGCGCCGATGAGCTCTGTCCCTGTTCACTATGGTACAATCCAAACATATTTTGGAGAGAATGCATGATTGACATCTTTTGATCGTCAACATCCGTATCCAAAAACGTACTGTAATATTCAAAGAAAGTATCGAAAGATCCTACATCATGAGGTAATCTTTTTTAAAAAAGACAAAAAAGATTCCAGGTGGATGGTGAATTATATCCCTGAGGACAGTGTCCTTCAGGACAGCAATAATGTTTCCGACACACAAATACTGCTGCATCCGACAGCTTTACAATTTTCATGTCCGAATCTCACAGAGAATCCCGATACAGATTTGATATGTGAATTATTATTTGTTTCGAACACACATCATATTTGATATGTGAAATTTTAATAAAGGAAGAAAGTATACAAAAGAAAACCAAAAATATTGCGAGAATTACGGGATTGTAGGTTGGACAAATTTTAATAAATTATTGATTAATTCTTCCAATTTTTTTTTTTGGGAAAATAAACAAAATATTTTTGCTACAATTTAAACTCAAATCTATCAAAAAATAAGCGAGAGCTCTTACTTAGCCTGGAAGCTCAATTCTTCCACTCCTAGGAAGACCGAGACTTTTAGGAAGACCGAGACTTCCACTTTCCCCACCTCCTAAGTAAGTGTGAATGAAATGACTTTATGAATAATGGTGAGTATCAAGATTCCACATACTTTAGTTAATGAATTGTCTCTTTTCTCCACTTATGCCAGAGTTTTTACGTAAATTGATGGTCCTATTGCTTTCTCACATGAGGATTATTCTTGTTTACATTGAATCATGTAAATATATATATATATATATTTCTTATGTATTGATATATGGTAGGATAGAGTGTATGAGAAAATTCTTTCAATGCACAAATCCTGCTATATATTAACATACATAAATATATATCCATGTATATCTATATATTTGTATATATCTTGGTATTTGCAGGACTTGGTTCAGATATTTTATTGAATTTAAAAAAATAGTTATTGTATAATATATGGATGTTTTTGAACTTGTTATCATAAAACTTGCATATAATTTTCCTATATATTTAATAAGAAATATGGGGTTTTTATGCAATTTACCGGGGTTTTTATGCAATTTACGTTAATAGAATGAGTAAGAGAGAAAATAATTTATATACAGACGAAAAAAATGAACATCCAGAAAATAATTTTTTGAACATTCAATAAAAAAGAAAAGTAAGTGTGAACAGAACGACTTTGTGAGATGGCTTTACGAATAAAGGCACGTATCAACTATCAAGATTCCACATACTAATGAATTGTCTCTTCTATGGCTGTGTTGTTGTATGATAGGATCAGATAAATAATTTAATTTTCTGGTCAGAGAGTGTTTCTATGCACCAATCATGGCATGCATCAATATATATATATATATAGGTTTATATAAATCTTGATGTTTGCAAAACCAGATACATACAAGAATAATTTTATTAAAACCATATGGAATCTTGATACGAGCGATTATTCACAAAGGGTGATGTGTTTTGTTGAATAAAAATTGAGATTTAGAATTGGATTTCAAAGGATTTGACGTTTCATTTAGTGTTTGATAAAATTTAAAATATTAGTTGAGAATTGAATTTTACACTTAAAAATAATATTATTTAATATTAAAAGCTTACTTATTTTCTAAATACAATATCTATGTAACTATATTTTTTTTTTTTTTTTTTATAGTGGGGAACGGCTAAATTTTCTGCACATCGTGGAATTTGAGCTAGGGTTTTCTCCAAAAAAAAAATGAACTTTTATCATATCTACCAAAATGAGCTTTTACCATATAAAGGAGGCCGGAAACTCGTTCTTCCACTTTTAGGAAGACCGTGTCTTCCATTTTCCCCACCTCCTAAATGTCAATAGAATGACTTTGTGAGATGGCTTTACAAATAAAGGCACATATTTTAATTAATGAATTCTCTTTTCTTCAGTGTCTTGAAAATCGATCCAAACCGGCCAATTCAACCTTAATCGATGCTTTGTACATTTCAGTTGACCCTTCAAAACCACCATACTAAAAAATCAGTGAGAACCAGATTAAACCGATAAAAAACAAGTTCAACCAGTGAATCGATTGACTGGTTAAACCAGTAGGTTCCATCATTTTTAAAAAAAATAATTTTTTTTTTAAAATTATAAATCAAATATTTAGAACAAAATATATTTATATAATGTATTGTTATTGAAATGATTACAAAATAATATTTTATGTATATTTTTATAAAATTTTTCATATAATTCAATAAATGTGTCTTGTATATTATATAAAAAACATATTTAGTTTCTCGTAAATTATAATATATGTGAAAAAATTCATGATATTTTAAATATTTTATTATAATTTTGGGTATTGTTCTTTTTGGGCATTATTTTTTATTTTTTGAGATGTTTTATCATTATTTTTTTTATGTTGGACATTTGATTTTATCAGATTTTTGAAGTTTGACATATTATGTTGATTTGAAGTTTGACATGTTATGTTGGTGTAATGATATTTTTTTATTGTGAACAACTTGAAACTATAACTAATACATGGTATATATATTTTACAAAACTTAAAATAGATATTACATAATGATGACATCATCACCGGTTGAATCAATAGTTCAACCGGTCGAACCGATCGAACTTGTAACCAGTAAGGACATCGATTTCATGTCCGGTCAGGTTTTGAAAACACTGTTTTTCTCCATGTGTTGTTGCATGGTAGGATCGGATGCATAATTTAATTTTCTGGCCGGAGAGTGTTAAAACGAAAAAAACTCTTCTATGCATCTAATCTTATCATCTACAAACACACATAAATATATATTTATATATATATTTGTATGTATCTTGGTGTTTGTAGGATCCGATCTATATAAAATAACTTTATTAAAAGCATAAGGAATCTTGATACGAGCGATTATTTGCATAGGGTTGGCGTGTTTTGTTGAATAAACAATGAGATTTAAAATTGGAAGCCAAATTGGAATTGGATTTCAAAAGTTTTGGAGTTCCATTTAATGTTTGATAAAATTTAAAATATTAGTTAAAAGAATTGAATTGGACACTTAAACATAATTTATTTGATATTAAGAAGTTACTTATTTTCTAAATACAATATTTATTAATAATATTTCTGTAAATACATTAAGATATAGTAGAAAAAAATAATTACACACACCTCTCTTGTAGAATAACTATTTACAAATTCCTTTTAGTTTAAACAATTACATTTATCTCGCAGTATTACAATAACATGCCCTCTAATTTGTAAATAAACAAGAAAAATTACAAGTACCTCCCCTGTTATTTGACATAAATACATTATAGATGATGTAAATATTATTAATCAAACTAAAGAGCTAAAACAATAATTATGAAAACAAAAGGAGGTCTATACGAAGTTCATCCATAAAATAATGAATGTTGTTAAGTTGAAATTATAATTCGTAAAGTTTTAAATATAAAATATATTTTATTTATTTAAAATAAATCAATGCATAAGTTAGTTTTTTAATAACATAAATTTTTAGGAAAATTTTCATGATATTTAATTAAATTTAAAAATAGACTGCAAACTTCGTTAGTAAGTTATATAAATTTGATATTAAAATTATTTTTTATCTTTTTACACTTATATATATATATATGTATATATATACTCTAATGGGTCGGTTGTTTTAATCGTAGCATATCATTCTTCTCATTTGCAATCATGTCCGATGCTCGCATAGTTTGTTCAAAGATTTCTTCTTCGGCAAATGAAACTGTGCAGAGGATGAGCTCGCTTAACATCACTCAAGAAAATGAAACTGTTAATGCCCCTTTCGTTTCTTGTTATAATGATCGAATTCGGTTTAACATCACTCAAGAAAATGTAACTGTTGATGCCCCTTTCGTTTCTTGTTATAATGAACGAATTCGGCCTCTCCTCGATGCTATTGACAGGCTACGCCACTTGAAAATCATGCAAGAAGGCATCCAACTGCCGACTATTGTGGTGGTTGGCGACCAATCTTCTGGCAAGTCAAGTGTACTGGAGTCGCTTGCAGGCATCAGCCTCCCGAGAGGGCAAGGAATTTGTACAAGGGTTCCGCTTATAATGAGGCTGGAGAATAATCCCAGTCCTCAGCCCGAGATTTTCTTGGAGTTTGACGGAAAAGTGGTTCCCACTGATGAAGAACACATATCTGATGCGATAACTGCTGCCACAGACGAGATTGCTGGGCATGGGAAAGGGATTTCTAACAATACATTGACTTTGATAGTCAAGAAGAAGGGGGGTCCCGGATCTGACGATGGTAGATCTGCCTGGGATAACTCGTGTACCCGTTCATGGGCAACCCGAAGACATTTATGAGCAGATTTCAAAGATAATTATGGAGTTCATAACACCAGAGGAGAGTGTAATATTGAATGTATTGTCTGCTGGTGTTGATTTCACGACCTGTGAGTCCATCAGAATGTCCCAGAAAGTAGACAAGAATGGGCAGAGGACTCTGGCTGTTGTCACCAAAGCTGACAAAGCCCCGGAAGGCTTGCTGGAGAAGGTAACTGCTGACGATGTCAACATAGGACTCGGTTATGTTTGCGTGAGGAATCGTATTGGTGACGAGTCCTATGATGAAGCACGAGCCGTAGAAGCCAAGCTTTTCGAGACACACCCGCTTCTCTCCAATATAAGCAAGGCCATGGTTGGAGTCCCAGTCTTGGCGCAAAAACTGGTTCAAATTCAGGCATCCATCATTATAAAATGTTTGCCAGATATTGTTCGGAAGATCAACGATAAGCTCTCCACCAACATGGAGGAAATGAGGAAGTTGCCGAAAAATCTTGACTCTGTTGCTGAAGCCATGACAGCCTTCATGCATGTCCTTGGCTGTGTGAAAGAATCTCTTCGGAAGATTTTAGTAAGAGGTGAGTTTGACGAATTTCCTGATGTATTGGAGTTTCATTGTACCGCTCGACTTGCTGAAATGTTGAACCAGTACTCTGAACAGCTACAATCCAACAGTAAAGAAAATGATCCTAAATACAATTTTTTGCGAGATGAGATTAAGGTATTGGAGGAAACCAAAGCTATCGGGCTTCCAAATTTCCTCCCTAGATCTGCATTCCTTACTCAGCTCCAGAATAAGGTTAAGGGGATATATTCGACACCCTTTGAATTTGTTGACAAGATCTGGAACTATATAGAGAATATGGTGGTCAGAATCTTGATGCACCATTCTGATAATTACCCCCAACTACAGTCATCTATGAGAAGAGCAGCCCAAAATGTTGTTGCAAAGAAGAAGGAACAATCCGTTGGCTGGGTAACCAGTATTGTCGACATGGAGAAGCTAACCGACTATACCTGTAATCCAGAGTATATCACCACATGGAATCACCTAATGTCACATCAAGAGTCTCTGATGGAAATCGTGAGAAATCACTCCGAGTACCCAGAAATGCAGATTGATGGATTAGGGGAGGTGAATGTTGCTCACCTGCGAAGCAATGTGGATATTGTGCAAGAAGCATTTGACTTGAAAATGCGGATGACAGCATACTGGAAGATCGTTTTAACGAGAATGGTTGATTGTATGGCTCTTCATTTATTGTTTAGCCTACACAATCTTGTGAACAAGGATATGGAAACAGAGATCATTCATGAGCTATTGGGGACACAAGGAAATGGACTGCAGAGAATGTTGGAGGAGTCGCCAGCGGTGACGGACAAGCGTTCGAGGTTGAAGAGCAGCATCAAGTTACTCAAGGAGTCGAAGGATGTTGTTGCAAATCTCATGGATCGATTCTCTTATAATTAAGATTAGACTTGGTCGGTGAAAATGGTTTTGATCCGTTTACATGCAACGTAGTAGTAGTCCATTGGGAATTGGTTAACCTTGATGTTATCTTGAAGTTGATGTTTTCTCTGTTATGCTGTATGTAATTCGTGCACTGCTATATATATATATAATTACCCTTTATAATAAGAGTATATTTTACCCTTTATAATAAGAGAGCAGCGGGTACTGTATATATAAACAGTGTAACATTGCTCTTTTTCCTTGGGCCTCTTGGTTCTGGGCATGCAAATTTATTTTGGCACTCTTGCTTTTTTTTTTTCGGGCCCCTTTGTTTTTTTGGCCAACTTTTTATTTGATTTTTGTACGTCCAATCTTTGTTTTATTTCTTGGCAAAGTTCATGCCGGTATCTTATAATATAACTTTATTCATCATAGTTCAAGAAAAAAAACCTATAATCATTTAAGTCCGCTTTATGTTAAAATCACAAAAATGCCATTAATATGAAAATGCGGCAATATCAGAAATTTTTAGTCTCTTCATTTCAGCACTTCGTTCGAGTTTTTCCCTTCATCACTGCGATTCAAATCTTCTCGTAAATCTCTCTTGCCAGTTACGATTTCTTACAGTTGGTTTTTCTCTCAATCTCTCGATTTTCTGTTACATCATTTCGTTCCAGATTTTTTCCCAATTCTGGTATGTGTGCGTGTTTGTGTGTAAGTGTGTATATATACTGTTTGTTACATTTTGAGGTTTTTTAGTTATGATTCATTGATGTACGTGCTTCTTTGCCCATTCTCAGAATTTACAGCTTGAAACTTGCAACGAAAAAGATGACCCAGAGAAAAATTAATTGGTGCACGAAAATTATAAAAAGTAACTGGTGCATGAAAATTATAAAAAATAACTTGTGCACGAAAATTATGAACAGTAACTGTTGCATGAAAGATTGAAAATCTTTAACTGATGCATGAAAATTAAAATCAGTAACTTATACACGAAAAATGAAAATCAGTAATTGATGCATGGAAATTAAAATCAGTCACAGATGCACGAAACATAGAAAAATATGTGATGCACGAACCATACAATTAAGTAAGTGATGCATGAACCATTTAATTTCGTGCACCAGTTATTTTATTTCGTGCACCAGTTTCTTTTTTGTAAATTTTGTGCATCAGTTAATAAACACAAAGTTCGTGCACCAGTGTTGTATTTCGTGCATTGGTGTTATATTTTTGTTCACCAAGGTTATATTTTCGTGCACCAATTACTTTTTATAAATTTTCGTGCACAAATGTTATATTTTCGTGCACCAAAGATTATATTTTCGTGCACCAATGTTATATTTTCATGCACCAGTTATCTTTTATCATTTTCGTACACCAATGTTATATTTTCGTGCACCAGTTACTTTTTTATAATTTCGTGCACCAATTACTTTTATCGTTTTCGTGCAGCAGTTACTTTTTATGATTTTCGTGCACCAGTTACTTTTTATAACTTTTGTGCACCAGTTACTTTTTCTCTAGGCCATCTTCTTCGTTGCAATATCTTGCTGTCAGGCTGTAAATTTTGGAAATGAGCAAACAAGCACGGACGCTAATGCATACCTTACTTATTCATACATATGCATCAGTCAAAGCCATGAGAGATTTTTTTTTAAAAAAAAACATACCAACAGACTTTCGCTATTTATAATTAAGCATCGGAATTCGAATTTATAATTCACATGCACACACAGTATACACACACAAACGAAGGAATGTGCAGAGCAGATCCGAAAATTATATATGCAGAGTAGTCCGAGATCTTCTTCGATTCAAAAAGATTCCAAATGCTACGAAAATTTAGATGCTTCGATTCAAACATATTTAATGTACAGAACATTTTAGCAAATAATTTTTAGGGATGAGGCGACGAGATTATGAAGAAAATAATGATATGAGAATCACCGGAAAATTTTAGCAGAAAATTTAAGGTGTGGGGCGACGGGATGAAGAAGAAAAGAAAGATGTGAAATTAGGTTTATGGTATTTCAACCGAAGGGTATTTTGGTAATTAAAAAATACATTTTCAAACCAATAGTTAAAAAATTGAACTGATGTTAATAAAAATTTCTCCTAAGTGTATTATTGATAAAAAGTTTTGTTTACAGATTTATATATAATAAATTTATGTAAACAACACCTATTTGCAATTTTTTATTTATTTATTGCCTTTTACCGGAAGACACGGTCGTCATTTTTGGTGTGCCAATACGATTGTATTCATTTCACTGCTACTCTGCTCTCGTGAGGAGGCGGTGTGTTAGGTGTTGTATCACAACATGGTTCTCTTTGTTCCTTCCGATGAACCCTATACACGTACGAGAGCATTAATTCCAACTACTGTTCCTATGTGATTTCGTGTTTTGATTTTCCGTCTGCAGGAAATACCGTGGATTACCATTTGCTATCTTATTATAGAGGGTAAATATGAGCTTATTTTGTTTGGTGCTTTGCTTTTATTACTTATTTATGGGAAAACACGTCCAAAAATTTCACAGACTCCATTTCCTTTCTTCCGAGAACTTTTGTTTTGAGGCGGGTTTGTTTTTTGTTTTTTTTTTTTTGCTTTTATCATATGATATCATTTTTTAAACATGTCAATCTTTTCTTTGTTTGAGCAAATAGAAACTCATCAATCTCTCAGAGTATATCGAGCAAAACTAAATCATTAAGAAAAAATGAGTGTTTGATTTAAGAAGTGTAAGGTGTTTGTTCCGCCTTGAACGTCGATTGATAACCTGCAATCACAAGAAACCAATCACAATATACAATTCATAATGAACTATAAAACTGAAATTCGAACAAGAGTAAGGGAATTGGGCTCAGGTCGAGCAGGGTATCCTTCCAACGTCGTCACCGGGGAACCAAGGTATCGTAGCCAAATGTGGGAGACACACACTGCCCGAACAGTACTCACGGCAGCCACCACTCACGCACGGCACACACAGCACCACACGGCTGCACCAAGCACTGCCCGAGATTCCAGTAGGCTTGGACGAACAGAACCAGCAAGGGAATCACACAGGGGATACACCGAGGAAGGGGATAGGGGCAACACAGAGCATAAACCAGCCAAGCACAGTTAGCACCACCAAGGCTAACCGCAGGGCAACGCTCAAGCCACAAATCCGAACCACACACGAAAAAGGGGGAAGCAGAATACTCAAGAGATTATCAGTGTATCGACCTTACCTCATCATGGAACAAGATCATGATTAATAGTAACGAGGAAGACGAAAGGGAAGGGGAGCAAGTCCCAAGGAGACGCGGTCAAGCAAGCCAGCCGAAGAGACACGATGAAGGTTCTGGAATGGGTAAGTGAAGAGACAATCGGATAACACAACTAAAGGGCTTGGGAAACATTAGAAGCAAAAAGAAAAGCCAAGGCCCAACAAAAGGTAATGGGCCAAAACCCAACAAATCTCTACCTTGGCACAATACCGGTTCCACCTCAACGTAAGGAAAACACATAGATGACTCATCATCGCCCAAAGGGTCCCCACAACACACACATCATTGTATGGACCAAATTCCTGTCATAGCACAAAGCATAGACAAAGAACACAGACAATAACCAACACAAAGAGGTTAAAGTCAATAACCGGGGTAACAATTCTATAACACGCACAAAGCAATTATAGACTACCAACACAGTCAGCAACACTAATCAATCACCTGTATCAAAATTCAAATTTTTTAGACATGATTGCAATTTAGAAATAGGTAAACACTTAGTTCCCATATCAGCAGGATTATATTCAGAAGGAATTTTTTCAAGATTAACTAACCCTTTAGTCACTACATCCCTAATGTAATGAAATCTAACATCAATATGCTTAGTGCGATCATGAAAAACAGGATTCGTACACAGTTGAATGCCGGACTGAGAATCAGAAAATACCTCTACCTTACCTTCGAGCAAGTTAAGTTCAGAGATCAAACCTTTCAGCCAGACAGCTTCCTTCAAAGCTTCTGTTACAGCAACATATTCTGATTCCGTTGTCGACAAGGCAACGATATGCTGCAGCTGCGATTTCCAACTTATACATGCTCCACACAAAGTAAAAACATATGAAGTAGTAGATTTTCTATTCTCCTTATCATTAGCATAATTAGAATCAACATAACCTTTCAACTTGACACCATCAGCATATTTAGAAAAAACATAAGCCATAATGGATAGAGTTTTTCAAATATCGTAACAACCATTTAACAGCATTCCAATGTACCACACCAGGATTAGACATATATCTACTTAAGCAGCTAACATCATAAGCAATGTCAGGTCTAGTGCTAACCATCAAATACATTATAGAACCAATTGCATTTGAATACGGTACATTTTTCATGGCATCAAAATCACCATCAGTTTTGGGACTTTGATCTTTACTTAGCACAAAATGAGCAGCTAAGGCACGTTAACAGGTTTTGCATCAAACATGGAAAATTTCTTTAAAATTTTCTCTACATAATAAGTTTGCTTTAACCAGAGAGTAGATTCCTTTCTATCTCTAACAATGTCCATGCCTAGGATTCTACTAGCATCACCTAAGAACTTCATATCAAATTTATCACTTAAACAGTTCTTAACATGCTCAATGGATTTTAGACAAGGACTAGCAATCAATATGTCATCCACGTAAATCAACAAGAAGACAGGCACTGGCATTTTATCCTTAAAATACAAGCAATGATCAAAAGAGCTTCTTTTAAATTTTAAGGTAAGCATGCATTCATCAAACTTCTTATTCCATTGCCTAGGTGACTGCTTTAGGCCATACAAAGATTTATTAAGCAAACAAACGTGATTAGGGTTCTTTGAGTCAACAAAACCATCAGGTTGTTTCATGTAAATCTTTTCATCTAAGTCACCATGCAAAAAAGCGGTTTTAACATCCATCTGTTTAAGTTCCCAATTAAAGTGAGCAACAAGTGATAATAAAATTCTCACAGTAGTAAACTTAACAACATGAGCAAAGATTTCAGTATAGTCAATACCCTATCTTTGAGTAAAACCTTTTGCAACTAGCCTAGCTTTATATCTAACAGAATCAGCTTCATTCTTTACCTTAAATAACCATTTGCAATCTACCAAAGAGCAATTAACAGGTTTAGGTACAAGAGTCCATGTATGATTCACAACTAAAGAATGCATTTCATCTTTCATGGCACTAAGCCAATACACAACGTTTTTAGATTTCAAAGCTTCATTATAGGTCTTAGGCTCACAATTATCAATTGACTCAAACATATTGAAAACATGCGATGTGAGGTGAAAATCATTAAACCTAGCAGGTTGTTTCACATTTCTTTTAACCCTATCCCTAGTCAACATATAATCATGCAGATCTTCATGTTCATTAGCAACCAATTCATTATGCACATGTTCGTCAACATTTTCATGCAAATTCGGTTCATAAACAGGCAAGTTATCATGACCCATATCAGGGAGCACATTGTTTTCAATAACTGGGGTAACAACAGGCAAAGACTCCACCTTGCTCGGTGTAGTCTCAGACTCACAGTCAGATTCAGGCAAAGATGGAAGCAAGCAGGGCATTTCAGATTTATTAAAAATGACATCCCTACTTATAATAGTTTTGAAACCAGGTTCACATCTTAACCAAAGCCTATATCCTTTCACACCCTCAGGATAACCAAGAAAGACGCACTTAACTGACCTAGGTTCAAGTTTGTCTACTTTCCTATGCACAAAAGCAGAACAACCAAACACTTTAAGATTTGAAAAATCTAATTTCTTACCAGAAAAAACACTTTCGGGACACTTACCATTCAAAGGCACGGAAGGGGATCTATTTATCAAATAAGAAGCTGTCACGACAGCTTCGCCCCAGAACTTCTTTGAGAGTCCAGAAGATGCAAGCATACTTCTAACTCTCTCGAGTAAAGTTCTGTTCATCCTCTCAGCAACACCATTCTGCTGGGGAGTATAGGACACAGTCTTGTGTCTCAGAATCCCTGATTCACTGCACAAGTCATCAAACAAGATATTGCAGAATTCCATTCCATTATCTGTCCTAAGTCGTTTAATTCTTTTTCCAGTTTTGTTTTCAATCAAAATCTTCCAGTTTTTAAATTTATCAAAAACATCAGATTTATTTTTCATTAGAAAAATCCATACTTTTCTAGAGTAATCATCAATGATAGACAAAAAATACCTATTACCTCCTTGAGTTGGGACGGGTAAAGGTCCCCAAACATCAGCATGCAGGTATTCAAGTATATCAGAACATTTAGTCACATTTGGGGAAGGGGAGATAGGAAATTTAACTCTTTGCTGTTTGCCTAAAACACAGGAATCACAAAAAGTCATGCAAGATAATTTATCCCTACCAAAACAACCATCTTTATGTAAAATCTCTAATCCTTTAGAACTCATACGACCTAACCTTTTATGCCATAAATCAGTTAATTATCTGACAAAGAATTAGCACAGATTTTACCATAATCAGAGACTGTTTTGCAAACATACAAATTCCTTCTTTTCTCAGCCTTAAAAGCTACCAAAGACCCCCGCATAATTTTCATGCAACCATTTCCCCATTTACCCTCATAACCACCAGACTCTAAAGCTGCACAAGACATCAAGTTATTGCACAAATCAGGAACATGTCTTACATCTTTCAAAGTCACAGAATAACCAGATTCAAATTTCAGACAAATATTACCAATACCAGAAACTTTACACAATTTCTCATTGACCATAGAAACAGAAGCATGCTCAATTTCTCTGTAGCTAGAAAATAAATTTTTAAGTGGTGTCATGTGATAAGTGCAACCTGAGTCAATAAGCCATTCATTTTCACACACAGGTAATGAAAGCACAGAGTTCACAGAGTCACATAATTCAGTCACCATAAAAATATCCCCTATGTTTCCCCAGAGGTAGAAGCATTATTCGCTTGTTCATTTGTCTGATTTCCATTTCTATTCTGATTCTTCTTTTTAGGGCAATCTTTTATGAAATGATTTGGGTCCCCACAATTGTAACATTTCTTTTTACTAGGCCTAGATTTCGATCTAGTCCTACTTTTTCCTCTTTTATCACTTTTCTGATATTGGTTATTGTTATTATGCCTATGTTGTGATCTACCACGAACGTGCATAACTTCACCAGAGGATTGTCTATTACCTTTGTTAACTTTTAGATCTAATTCCCTGCTTTTTAGGCCGTTCATTACAGTATCCAATGTAATAGAATCTCTACCGTACTTAATGGCGGATTTTACATCACTATAATTTTCAGGAATAGCATTTAAAAGAACAATAGGTGAATAGTCGTCAATGTTCTTATCTCCTGTCAATTTAATATCTTGAATTAACTTAGTAAACACATCCAAATTTTCATCTACGTCTTTGTTCAAGTCTAGCTTGAATCTGAAAAATTTTTCTAACAAGAAAAGTTTACTTGGCAAAGATTTTTCAGTAAACATTTCTTCCAATTTTTCCCAAAGTTATCTTGCAGATGATAGTTTACCACATTTCCTGAGCACATAGTCAGATAAGTTCAAGATAATAGAAGAGTAAGCATATTCGTCATCTTCAAGTTTCTTAGCAGATGTAATGTTTTCAGCCCAATTACCGTCAACAGCTTTAAATACTTTTTGATGTATTAAGATTCATTTCATCTTTTGTTGCCATATCGAAAAATCAAATTTTCCATTAAAGGGTTCAAGGTTATATCCAGAAATTGAAGCCATCACAAATACGCAAGGAGACACACACAATTTCAACAACCAGTCAGCAGAAGCAAGGACCACAAGGCACAAACAAACTATGAAAGAATCAGTCAAGCTAAGGGGAGGAGAAATCGCTATCACCAACAAGATCACAATACACTAGGGGTGCTTATTGACTTGACCCGGTCCGGTCCGGACCTGAACCGGCCGGTTCCGGGTCCGTTAAGGACGGAACCGGTCCTATCCGGTAAGGAACCGGATCGGGTCCGGTTCCAACCCGGAACCGGTATTTTAGAATTTTAAATTTTTTTTTTCGAAAAATTAAGGTATAACTTGTTGTGTGGAGGATTCGAACACGCAACCATCACCTTCTACTCTATAACTCTAACCAATTGAGCTAATGTGCCTTTGTGTTTGTAAACTAACATCAAATATATTTATCTATATTTAAAAAAATTATTTTTTTTAAAATTTACTGAACCGGTTCAACCAGGAAACGGATCTGTTTAATCCGAAACCGGTAAGATACCTGTTCCGGAACGGTAGAACCGATCCGGACCGGTATTTTACCTGTTCCGGACCGGTTCGGAACCGGTTAGTCCGATTCCAATTTCGGACCGGACTAACCGGTCCGGTTTCGGACCGGGTCCGGATCGACCCGGTCCGATAAGCTCCCCTACAATACACTCAAAGGTGTACGAGCATGGGGCTTCAGATAGAGATTTTCCTGCGGGTAAGGGACACAATTACTTAGAAACAACGTAGTAAAAAGATTACGAGTCAAGATAATCACTTACTACCCAGAGACAAAACTCTGGGGTGACGAAACCACCGAAGATCCGTACACAGCCTGAATACACTCAGCCTGAGTACACTGCCCGAGATCTGGACACTGCCCGAACACCAAAGTGCTCTCCCCGAGATCTGCCCGAGATTCCAGCCGCTGCCCGAGCACTCCAGCCGCTGTCCGAACACTCCACCAGGCACGGAACGCTCTGATACCACTGTAAGGTGTTTGTTCCGCCTTGAACGTCGATTGATAATCTGTAATCACAACAAGAAACCAATCACAGTATACAATTCACAATGAACTATAAAACTGAAATTCGAACAAGTGTAAGGGAATTGGGCTCAGGTCGAGCAGGGTATCCTTCCAACGTCGTCACCGGGGAACCAAGGTATCGTAGCCAAATGTGGGAGACACACACTGCCCGAATAGTACTCACGGCAGCCACCACTCACGCACGGCGCACACAGCACCACACGGCTGCACCAAGCACTACCCGAGATTCCAGTAGGCTTGGACGAGCAGAACCAGCAAGGGAATCACACAGGGGATACACCGAGGAAGGGGATAGGGGCAACACAGAGCATAAACCAGCCAAGCACAGTTAGCACCACCAAGGCTAACCGCAGGGCAACGCTCAAGCCACAAATCCGAACCACACGAGAACAGGGACGAAAAAGGGGGAAGCAGAATACTCAAGAGATTATCAGTGTATCGACCTTACCTCATCATGGAACAAGACCATGATTAATAGCAACGAGGAAGACGAAAGGGAAGGGGAGCAAGTCCCAAGGAGACGCGGTCAAGCAAGCCAGCCGAAGAGACACGATGAAGGTTCTGGAATGGGTAAGTGAAGAGACAATCGGATAACACAACTAAAGGGCTTGGGAAACATTAGAAGCAAAAAGAAAAGCCAAGGCCCAACAAAAGGTAATGGGCCAAAACCCAACAAGAAGCTTGACATAAAAATAAATAAGTGAAGGTTCATACTCAATTCACACAAAAATAACTGAGAAATGTTTTCACCCCTCCTTGCTATTATTATAATTTTTGCTTGAAGAAGTTGTCGATTTTGTAATTCTTATGAATTTGCTTCCTGTGTTGGCTATGAAATATGAAGCAATTTATGTTACCATCTCTGACTTTTACAGATTTAAACTTTTGCATAGCCAGAGTAAAGGTCGAGGAGGTTGAAAACTAAAGTGAGTGAACCTCAAGAACTTCCGATGGTAACATGCTATGACGCTAATCCTCCTTGTTTCACATTTTCAATGTGTATTTGCATTTTACTAATCTGCATTTCATTTCCTATAGTGCTGGTGAAGAAGATGAGATTGTATTAAACGTGGATTGCCATTATTCACAGGCCATAGTTGGTTGCACTATTCTTTATATAGGAGATTGTGTATATGTAAAGGTAATTTACTTAACTACTCGTCTTGTAATATGATCCAAACTTCATGCTTCTTACTACTCATTTTTATCCATTTTTTTATTTTCTTGAATTGTCTGAATATCTGAGACTAGAGTTGTATTTTATCGGAAGCCTCATAGTTGGTTGTAACCATTGTTAATTTTTGGTAGTTGTTACGAGTCCTATGAGTCCCAGCTTTAGATATTAGTTGACAGTGGAAATTAGTTAGTCATTTATGCTATTAAATTATGATGTAAATTAGGTTGTTAATATTCTTACCATACATATGTTGTACTTTCCTTACATATGTTATAATTGTATTCCTATATAATGCACCATTCAGAAAGAAAGTCTCTCTAACATGGTATCATATCCAATTCCAATCTTGAGTCTTTTCTTTCTCTGATTTTGATCGCGCATCGTTACTATTCATCGTGCATTGTTACTGTTCATCATGTGAATTTTTTTTCACGATCGATTGTTTTTATCGTGACATCCCAGAAACTAATATTGGGATTTGTTCGATCTGCTTTATCGCATCAGTGTTAGCCTTTGTTTCTCATCAATTGCTAATATTGTGCGACGTTAGTACTGAAATACTGTCAAATATTCTTTCATACTAGCGTAATTTTGAATCTTTCGGTATCAAATTCACGGGTAAAAATTATTCGGCTTGGGAATTCCAATTTCGTCTGTTTGTGACGGAAAAGGAATTATGGGAACAAGTTGATGGGAGTACTTCCATCCCTATACAACGTCCCTAACCAAATGGAAGATACATATGCTCGCATCATGTCATGGATGTTAGAATCTGTCGATCCACTCATCGTACTAAATCTTCGCCAGTAAAAAATCGCCAAAGCGATGTGGGACTACTTACAACAAGTCTATTGTCAAAATAATGTGGCTAGGCGATTTCAACTTGAGTACGAGATTGCCAATTATACTCGGGGTAATCTCTCTATCCAGGAATATTTCACAGGCTTTCAAATTATGTGGATAGATTTCGCTGATATCATTTATACTAAGGTTCCGGTTGGCTCCCTTCCTGATGTTGCGCCCTGAATTCGAGACTGCTCGATCTACGTTAATGAACCGTGACCCATCTCCATCATTAGATGTTTGTCTCGGGGAATTACTACGTGAAGAGCAGCGCCTTGCAACGAAGGGGATTTCCAACAACATTCAGGATTTTCTAATTATGTGGCATATGTCTCTCATGTCAAAGGGAAAGAAAAGGACATACGTCAAGTCCAATATTACACTTGAAGGAATTTGGGCATATTGTAAAGCATTGCACCACTAAAGAATGCAATTATTGCAAGAAGCCCGGCCACCTTCTACCCACTGTCCACTCGTCTACCAAAACGCCATACCACAGGATATCAAGCTGCAGTTGGTTCTTTTTCCATTCCCACGGATGCGCTGTAAAGACCCGGATTTTTAGTTATGGGATAACTAAAAAGAGTTGGAAACTTCCTAAACTCTAGCCAAGAGTTACATAGCAACCAAGGAGTCCTAAACAAATCAAACTCCCCCTTTATTCATCTCGAATTCAGCTTTGAAATTCAGTTTTGGAATCAAACCAAAATTCCGTTTTTCAATCAAAAATCTGATCGGTTTTAGTCCATGAATTTCGAGGCGTTTGCATCCTCTTAAACTCCTCCAAATTTTAACAGCTTGGTTCGACTTTATCTACCCAACACCATCCTTTAAGATCGAGCAGAATCCTTCATCCACCACAACAAATCGGTGCAAATTTCTATACTTTACTTCCCGATTTTCAGCACCTGGATTCGCTTGGCTTCGGATCAATGCCTATCTGATGTGTTCCCTAGAAACCGAGAGATCCAAGCCATATTAAAACACTCCAATTATTCAACCAGAATCCAGCCCCACCTCTCCTCAATCTGTACAGATTTATACTCACCAAAGTCTTAGAAAGACTCCACCCGAAACACAGCTAGCAAGATCGAAACAGAATCAGTCATCCACCTCAGAAATTAAAGATTTCGGATTCCTTCTTCTCAAGTTTGAATCATACTCAAACTCTTAGACTTAGCCTCCACTTTTATCTATAAATAGGGACCAAACCAGTAGTTATTATTCACTCCAAGCCATCTCCTTCCAGCCACATAAAGCGAGAAGAAATTCCTTCAACCAAAAGCCGAAGCTTCTGCACGTTTTTGTCCAGAAGAATTCATCTAGGTTTTTCGAAATCTTCCAGCAAGTTGTCCAGCAACGTATACTCGTTTGTTTCAACTCTGAACCTTCGAAAATTACCTGCAGCATCTCGTTCGAAAGTCTAGCAGAAAGTGAGTGATAACCTTAAGCCAAAAAGCCATCGAGAATTCTGTCAAATTTCCAAACCATAAGCCAACCAAGTTATGTCTTCTTTTCCAGATTTCTCCAGAACTCGTTCATCGATTTGTTTCCAGAAGCTGTTCAATTGACAGCAACTATAACCGAGCCAAGTTTCAACACTTTGTTCCATCGAAGTGCAACCAAGATTTTGTTGGAATTCGTTTGAGAATTCTGTTCGAAGGGTTCCAGAACCTGGTACAAGTTTTGGACGTTCTTCTCGTGTTGTTCGAAAGCCAAGGAGATAAGAATTCATTTGTTTCATACCTTTGATCAATCAAGCACGATACCAAGCACTGTAAGTGGGCTGTTGTTATATATTCGTTTCGTTTTCTAAAAATCATATAGTATGTTTTGAAATCCCGATCGATATGGACTATGTTGAAATTATGAAAGTATATTTTGTAAGCACCTTAAACTCGAAATCTAATTGGATTGGAATTCCCCATGACCCTGATGCGGTGGGGTGTAACCGCTAAAAGAACCTTATACGGTGGTAATCCGTTGTTTCTGGAGTATCCAGACCCTTTATTCGTGGGTAAGCCGATGTCATGACCTCATCTCTAGGAGGGATAAGTCTAGAGACTGATATCAGTACCAAGAGGAGATTAGATGCTTTACTGTGCTTAAGTAAATGAAAATTATGAAACGATATGTTATGTCATGGCTCGTAGGGGCAAATCAAGTATGTTAAGATACATTCATATCGGTTTATGCAAGTTTTATGATCCAAGTTTATGAAAATTATGTATATGTTATGATATCGATTGTCCCCCACTTGCTGAGTGTTTTCCAAAGCACTCAACCCCTTACTCTACATCCCCAGATAAAGTTGAAGAGGAGGTTGAAACTGAAGAAGAACACCAATTCTGGGGTTGGTGATTTAGTCCGCTACGTATCTGAAGATTTAGATTTATATAAGTACAATTTTATTTATTCAGTTGTTAAGTTTTTAATTCCGCATTTATTTATTCATTGTAAAGACAATGGTTTTTATTTTTATGGAAAAAGACTGGCTTTTCAGTTGTTATGATATTATGAAGCTTATTGATTTCAAGTTGTTTATGGAAATCAATGCCGGTGTTAGTGACCCTGATCTCGGGGCGTGACATGCGCCTTCCATTCTCACCCCTGAAACAGTGCAACAGAGGATTATCTCTGCTTTGTCTGCATTGGGTCTTCAAGGTAGTAACTCCGCTTCCGTTGCCTCTTGGCTGATTGACTCAGGGGTCGCTAATCACATGATCAAGTCTGCCATCAATCTTCATAATGTTCGTCCATATTCGGTACCGTTACAGATTACCGTTGCTGATGGTAATCAATTAATGATCCATGCAACTGCTGATGTGAATTCTACTTTTTGGGATGTTTTTGTATCTCCTGCACTCAGTACTAGTCTTATTTATGTTGGACAATTGGTTGATGACGATTATAATGTTTATTTTTCTCGTTCGGGTTGTCTTGTGCAGGATCAGGTGTCAGGATCAGGTGTTAGGGAAGATTCTCGCAAAGTCAATTTGTCTAACGTTAGTGTCCTATGACAATCCTAAATGCGCAATGCTTAACATTGCAAAGATGTCACAACTTCTTCAGGGTGAGGGAGAAAGGAAACATGGCGGCAGGATCTTGGAATTTTTTCAAAATGATAATCTATATCCCTATAAAAGTATGAATAAAATGCAAAGTTTTCAAATTGTGATTTCACTGTTTAGCCTGGATGGAAAATGGTTCAGAAAATTAGGGACAAAGATGGAATATGAAATTTTTGGATTGTATATTGATCGGTTAATATATTACTGCTTTGGTTCGTGTGCTCATTTATTACTATATATGCATTGAATTGAAATAATTTTGTACATAATAAAATGAAAAGCATATAACAGGGCAAGGGATGGAGTGCAGATTTTTTTGTTTCTTCGTGCTCATCTCTGTTATTTACCCATGTTATTATCATCAATTCTTATCCTTTGCTTTTTTATGAAGGGTGTAAGAATATGGTTTCTGTGCATTTCTATATATGTATTTTTATTCAATCGGAGTAGTGATACATACTTGACTTTTGAAGATACTCGTGATTTTTTTATTTAATATTATGTGGTTTGGTGATCGAATATATTCAGGAGGATTTGAAGGAGAGGGGTGAGGATGCAAAGGGATTCAGCTTATTTGATAGTAGGTGTTTTAAGATTTAAAAATGATTTTGCAAGGATTTGGCTCACTGTTAAGATGTGGCATATTGTAAGAGTAAATTCCTTCTTAATTACATGCTGCTACCTTTCTACTGAATTGATGCATATGTGAAACCTGAGACAGTCATTCCACTTCTGTCATGTTGGTGTAAATTTTCTATCTATTTACCATGTCTTAAATCTGCTGATGCCTCTGAATAACAGTTAAATCAGAACTATAAAAGATGGAGAGGTTGCTGAAAAGCTATCGTTTACCAACATGCAAACAAGGAGGTAAGGACGTCAAAATCTGGTGATGAAGTGTCGGCTTTCTATTTCGTTGAGAACTTCTGTCGTGTGGCTTTGCTTCATGTTGATTGCAATCATTTGTAACAATCAGCATTGTCTCAAAGTCCCATAGAGCCCAGCTATTATGTTTGGTTGAAGAAACGAAGAACTAAAGGTAATGTCCATATTGATTGGTCAGGGAAGACAGACGTTGGATTTTGAATTTTAGTGGACTATTTTGGTGGGACTAAAAATGGTATCCACCTGATTTTGACATAGTAAACTGTATGCTTTCTGAATCCATGTGGACTGGCTCGTGCACAACTGTCTGAATTGTGTATTATTTTACACTCTCTGTAATAGCGTCTTATGTCGTGAATCTATATAACTATTTGCAGGTCGTACTTTAAACTTATTTCAGGGTGCTATGGAAGAACTACAGAATGATTTGGTGAGGGCAAAGAAAGGGAAGAACCCTGGAGAATGCTGATAGTAATTGCCCCATAGATTATATATCTATCTGAAGAGAGAGTTGGGAGAATTAAGGATTCTCTTATTTCTGAATAATAAAATAAAGAGATACAAATAAACCTTAAATAGACTCCTAAACCTAAGATAAGATAAAAGATTTAAAAATACAAATATAAATCTGAATCTACTAGATAGATAATAATCTTATCAGTATCTATTATCCAACACTCCCCCTCAAGCTGTGTCGTATATGTCTATCATGCCTAGCTTGGAACTTAGGTCTTCAAACTGTGGATGGTGAAGTGCATTAGTTAAGATGTCTGCAAGTTGACTGTGAGTGGAGATATAATTGAGGTCAATGATTTTCTCCTCAATCTTCTCACTAATGAAATGTCGATCCAACTCAATGTGCTTTGTTCGATCATGATGCACTGGATTCTTGGCTATGCTTATGGTTGCTTGATTGTCACACATCATTTCCACTGGTTGAGCATTGTCCAACTTTAATTCAGTTAGCAACCTTTTCAGTCACATTCCTTAAATATGCCTTGGGCTAATGCACGATACTCAGCTTCAGCACTGCTACGAGCAACTACAGACTGCTTTTTACTTCTCCAAGTGACCAAATTTCCCCATACAAATGCACAGTAGGCAGAAGTGGATCTTCGATCTGTGAGAGCCAGCCCAGTCTGCATCACTGTACACTTTGATGTTCCTGATAGATGATTTCTTGAAAAGTAGTCTTTTCCTGGGTTTCTTTTGAGGTATCGCAATATGCGGTGCACGACATCCATGTGATCTTTGGTTGGGTTGTTCATGAATCTACTAACCACACCAACTACAAAGCTGATATATGGGCGTGTGTGTGAAAGATAGATTAGTTTCCCAACTAATCGTTGATAGCTTCCTTTGTCAACTAACGGGCAATTGCCCCTTTCCTCAAGTTTTACCCTTGTATCCATAGGCGTATCCACAGGTTTGCATCCCAACATCCCAGTTTCTTTCAGGAGATCCAACACGTATTTTCTTTGGGAGATATAAACTCCAAGAGATGATCTTGCGACTTCCATTCCCAAGAAATATTTCAGGGTCCAAGATCTTTCATTTCAAATTCCTTTGAGAGCAGAGCTTTTACAAGTGTCATCTCTGAAGTATGATTTCCTGTGAGTACTATATCATCGACATACACTATGAGGATGGTGATTTTTCCTTCCTCGGAGTGTTTGACAAACAGGGTGTGATCTGACTGACACTGTATGTATCCATTCCCCTTTAGAACAGTGGAAAATCTATGAAACCATGCCCTGAGAGATTGCTTTAACCCATAAAGTGATTTCTTCAGTTTGCACACTTTATCGGCAGTTGATGTAGTTCCGAACCCTGGGGGAATATCCATATAAATTTCTTCATCAAGATCTCCATTTAGGAAGACATTCTTGACATCCAGCTGATACAAGAGCCATTCCATATTAGCAGCAACAGATAAGAGAACTCGGATGGTGTTTAATCTAGCCACTGGAGCGAATGTCTCTTGATAATCAATGCCATAAGACTGTGTGTACCCTTTCGCAACTAATCTTGCTTTATATCGCTCTATGCTTCCATCAGCTTTATGTTTTACTGAAAAAATCCATCTACAGCCAACTGTCCTTTTCTCTTGTGGCAATTCAGTAATGAGCCATGTATTGTTCTTCTCGAGTGCCTGAATTTCTTCAAGGGCTGCAGATTTCCAATCAGGATGTTGTAAAGCAGTTTCAATAGTGGACGGTACCTAGACCTGATCTAAGTTGGACACAAAGGCACGATATGATGGTGATAAATGTTCAACTGAGACAAATTTGCATATAGGGTGCTGTGTGCAAGATCTGACGCATTTTCTTACTGCAATAGGCCTATTATCTGAATCAGTATTATTTTCAGAAGGAACAGAAGTACCTTGTGATAGTTCAGATGATTCAAGCTTCAAGGTGGAGTCTTGGCAAGGCTGACTCTGTGCAGGTTGCTGATTCCTCCTAGAGTACACCAATAATGGTTTAGTGATAATGGTAAAGGGATTTTTGAGTGTAGTGGGCTCCGTAGGTAATGTGATGTTTTCACTCGGTTCTAGACTGGGAAAGGCTGGGTCGAGTGATTCTTTATTTTGAGATTCGTCTTGATTGTGCTCCCTTTGAATCAAGCAACTGGGATAAAACGGCTCATGTTCAAAAAAGGTGACGTCCACAGAATGGAAATATCGTTTGAGAGAAGGGGAATAGCATTTGTAGCCTTTTTGATTGGGAGAGTAGCCAAGGAAAATGCACTTGATTGCACGTGGGTCAAGTTTACCACGGTTATGCTGGTGTATATGGACAAATGTCGTGCAACCAAAGACCTTTAATGGAATAGTAGGAATCAGGTGAGATGAAGGGTAAGAGTGAAGAAGTGTTTGGATCGGTGTATCAAACTTTAGGATACGAGAGGGCATCCGATTGATGAGGTATGCTGCAGTCAGAACCGCATCGCCCTAGAATGATTGTGGTACATTATGGGAAAAAATTAAGGATCGAGCTACCTCCAGTAAATGACGATTCTTGCGTTCTGAGATCCCATTTTGTTGGGGTGTGTCAACACAAGAATTTTGGTGGACAATCCCTTGGCTATGAAGGTATGGACCAAGGGCGGAGTTAAAGAAATCACGAGCGCGGTCTGTCTTGAATACCTGGATACGGGTTGAAAATTGTGTCTGAATCATCTTGTTAAATTGTTGAAAAAGCTGAAATGTTTCAGATTTTTCTTTCATTAAAAAAACTCATGAGAGTCGAGTATGATCATCAACAAATAATAAGAACCATCGGGAACCCGTAGTATTCTTAACCCTGGAAGGACCCCAGATATCACTATGAATTAGTGAAAAGGGGTGTGAAGGCTTATAAGGAAGTGGCTTGTATGTATGACGAGTATGTTTAGCGAATTGACAAGCATCACAAGTAAAAACTTTCAAGCATTTATTTTTGAATAAAGAAGGAAAAAGTTTTACCAGATACATAAAACTCGGATGCCCTAAACGATAATGTAAAAACAAAATTTCATTGTCTGTACGTGAAGAAATATGAGAAAACAAAGAACTGAAGGAGCTGGCACACGGAGGTGAAGGGTTAACTGATGCGCGGAGAAAGTAGAGGCCCGCACAGTTGTCAGCATTGCCAATCGTCCGCCCCGAAGCCAAGTCCTGAAATACACAAGATTTGGCCAAAAACTTAGTCACACAATTGAGATCCAAACTGAGTCGACTAACTGATAAGAGGTTACAATCAAGAGCAGGAACAAATAATACAGAATTCAAAACCAAATTGTTTGTCAGGTGGGCTGTTCCGGTCCCTAGAACCTGTACGCAGGAGCCATTGGCAATTCTAACCGAGCAAGGTGTTGTGCACGGACGATAGGAGCTTAATAGGTGGAGTGTGCCCGTCATGTGCTCTGACGCACCAGAGTCTATAATCCAATAATTGGATAAAACCTATTGTGAGAGCAACGCAGCGGAAGTAATACCTGTATGTGCAGAGGTACCATCAGCGATAGGTGGAGGCTTGGCAGTGGGTAAAGCTTTACTTAATAGCTGTTGTAGGACATCAATCTGCTCCTTGCTAAAAGGTTGGTATTCCGGTAAAGGACCCTCTGTTTGCACAAGATTGGCACGACGCTGACGGTTTGATTTCCAATTGGCTGGTTTCCCATGAATCCGCCAACATGTGTCAATGGTGTGACTGGGTTTGTTACACTTTTCACACCAAGGACGTCCATTCCGCATATGACCCGAGGAATGTGGTGCACCGTTGCTGGAAGGTGTGTGGACACTATCAGCCGATGATGGCATATTGACAAATGAGCGTGGGGCGGCCAAGGATGAACCGTCAATGAGTTGGCTACTGATTTGAGGACCCATCATCAACTTGCGGCGGCTTTCTTCATGTCGAATAGCAGAGAAAACTTCACGCAATCGAGGCAGAGGTTTTATGGCCAGAACACGGGCGCGGACGTCATCCAGATCGGCGCTGAGTCCCACTAAAAATTGGAATATGTGCTTGGTTTCCACAATTGATCGGTAAAGGGTTTCATCGTCCGGACACGTCCACTTATAATTCTAAAAAAGATCCAGTTGTTGCCAGTAGCGAGTAAGGCCTGTGAAATATTGGGTGACGGTGGAATCGTCTTGTTTCAAGGCGAGAAGATTACTCTCAATTTCAAAGAGTTCAGCCATGTTTTCTTTGCTGGAAAACGTATCTCGGGCCGTGATAGGCTTAGATTTTGAGTGTTTTTAACTGTAAATTCTTCCTACTTTCCGTTCTTTTTCCTGGATGATATTATGCTTTTCGGTGTTTATTCGTTTGTTTCAGGAAAATAGATCGGAAGTGGAAGAAATGAGCCAATATGAAGATAACGGGCGAAATCGAGGCGAAAAAGAACTGAAATTTAGGAAATGAAATTTTCGGAATCTCGATCGATCGAGATTTACTCTCGATCGATCGAGCCAGGCAGAAAGTGAGAATCAGAATTTTTGAAGGCTCGATCGATCAGTGGAAATCTCGATCGATCGAGCGAGGCAGTAACTTTGGAGCTGATTTTTTCAAATTCTCGATCGATCGGTGGAAATTCTCGATCGATCGAGCGAGACAGTGAGTTTCAAAAGCTGGCATGAACAGTGCACCGATCGATCGGTAGCAATTCTCGATCGATCGAGACGCGAAATCCTGAAGATTTTATTTTCCTTTTTTATTGTGATTTTGGAGGGCTTTTAAGAGGGGATCTCTTCCACAGACCAAAACAGACCATATCAGACCATTTCAGACGAATTTTAGGTCAAGGAGAGCCGCCCGAGCCACCGCCCAACGCCGGAAAAGGAGATCCAATCCCCGTTCTTCGTCCAAGGTCGAGCCAATCTATTCCGGAGTGCAAGGAAGGAACAAGAGAAGAAATCACGGTGCAACGCACGGATTCATCCATCGTTTATCGTATTTCTGAACTTTAATTTATTTGATTTTCAATTTCATTTGATGTTTTAGAGGCCGAGAGACAATAAAACTCTTATGTATTTGATTTGAATTAAATTTAGTTTATATTATTGAGTTTTAGTTTCGTTGTGTTTGATTATTGATTCATTGGTATTTGAGTGCATTGATTGTTATTGTTCATAAATTAATTGCATGTGTAAATCAAAGTCTAGCTAGCTTTGATTGAATTTGAGGGTTACAGCCGAGATCGAGAGATAACGTTGTAACACGCTCCATTAATTTATGATGTATGCCACGATTGAGATCGAGAGATGATATCGCATATGTGAGAACTTGGAATCGAGAGATTTAGAGTTATAAGGTTTTGATAATTTATGCAACTTTGAATTAGTAAATAGGTGCACGAGAGTGACTTGTTCTAATTTATTGTTAGTTTCGTTACAGCTCGAGAGAGTGTATCGAATAATATCGAAAACCGTTCACCCTTAAAATCAATTGGTTGATAATTTGAGAATTCCATTGAATCATTAGAGATAACATAATTGAACGACGAGCTCGGTAATTTTCTCGAGTAACTTACCTTGGCATTTCCGGAACCATTCTTTTCATTATTTCTAGTTTAATCTTTATTCTTTAGTTTAATTTAGCTTTAGTTAATCAAACTCCTTTTATCGTAGGCTAAATATAATTTTATTAATCTTATTTGGTACTTATACGTTAGTCCCTGTGGATTCGACAACCTATACTTAATTTTCACTATACTAAAACTTGACAACCGTGCACTTGCGGTAGAATCGCTTCACACTAATCTTTGAAATATCTTTTGTTTAAAAATAAAGCGGTCAATTTTTTGGCGCCGCTGCCGGGGACTAATCTGTATAATATCATACGAGATTAGTTAATTGTAATTTAGCCAATTCTTTTATTATTGCGTTTTTGTTTTTATTTTCTTTGTTTTCTTTTGTTGATCTTTGTTAATAGCTTTGTGTATTTGGTTGTCTCCTTTTGTCTATTTTGTACAGGAACCGTTTCTCTAGTGCATGCTCAGAAGAGAGGAGCCCATTCTCGAGCCTTTCGATCCAGAGATAGAAAGAACTTTACTTAGACGATTACGAGAAGCTCGAGCAATGGCTGATAATAACGAAGCACAGCACCCTAGATCAATGATGGACTTTGCGCAACCAGCATTTCATGGATCGTTGTCGAGTATTACAAGGCCGACGATTCAAGCAAACAATTTTGAGATCAAGCCGGCAATCATACAAATGATTCAGCACTCGGTTATGTTCGGGGGAGCAGCTACGGATGATCCGAATAATCACATCTCCAACTTTTTGGAGATTTGTGACACATTCAAACACAATGGCGTCTCTGACGACGCCATCAGGTTAAGACTTTTCCCCTTTTCATTACGAGACAAAGCTAAGGCATGGTTAAATTCACTACCTGCAGGTTCTATAACAACATGGGAGGGGATGACAAAGGCGTTTTTGTCAAAGTACTTTCCCCCTTCCAAGACGGCGAAGATGCGGAACGATATCACGACTTTTGGGCAGTTTGACCCCGAGACTTTATATGAAGCGTGGGATCGTTTTAAGGAGTTGTTGAGGAGATGCCCATACCATGGTCTACCCATATGGCTGCAGGTACAAACGTTCTATAACGGTTTATTTTCTTCTAACCGTTCCATGATTGATGCAGCATCTGGGGGATCCATAATGAGGAAGACGCCGGAAGAAGCATATAGCTTGTTGGAGGAAATGGCGTGCAACAGCTACCAATGGCAATCCGAGAGGAGCACGCCACAGAAACCAATGGGAGTCCATCAAGTGGACGAGATCACTGCTCTTTCGGCTCAATTAGAAGACATGAACCGGAAGATAGACAGCATGGGAGCAGCAGCAATGCAAGCTCAAACTATCTTCTGTGAGCTATGTGGAGGCGGTCATCCTAGCATCGAGTGCCAGGCAGGTAACCCATTCTTGCAAACTAATGAAGTGGTGAATTTTGTAGGTAACAGGCCACCCAACAGTCCGTACTCAAACTCATACAACCCGGGGTGGAGAAATCATAACAATTTTAGGTGGTCCAACAAAGAGAAAGTGTTAACTCCACAGCTATAACCGGGAGGATCGAATAAGCTGAGTATGGAAGAGTTAATAGCCAAGTTCATAGCATCAACTGAATCCAGGATGACAACCCAGGATGCAGCAATAAAGAACTTGGAAGTGCAAGTGGGTAAGCTAGCATCATTAATTTCAGGAAAAACGTAGGGCACAATCTCAAATGGAACAGTGAAGAATCAAAATGAGCAAGCAAAGGCCATTGAGTTAAGAAGTGGAAAAGAGTTAAGACCACAAGCTGAAGCTGAAGAGAGTCATGGAGAGACATCTGAAGGCAAGGATATGACTGAGAAAAAGGCAACAGAAAAGGTAAGAATTCTAACACTACACCGATCACACACATTGATAGGATAGTAATTCGTCCCCCATTTCCCGCAGCATTGAAAAAAGCTAAGATGGAAGCAGAATTTGGTAAATTTCTTGAAGTTTTTAAGAACTACATATTAATATTCCATTTGCTGATGCTTTACTTCAAATGCCTAGTTATGCTAAGTTTTTGAAGGAAATCTTGTCGAATAAGCGAAAGTTGGGCGAATATGAGACGGTAAGTTTGACGGAGGAGTGCTCAGCAATTGTGCAAAATAAAATGCCTCCAAAGTTAAAAGACCCAGGGAGTTTTACTATACCGTGCACTATAGGATCAGTATCTTTTACAAAGTCATTGTGTGATTTGGGTGCTAGCATAAATTTAATGCCATGTTCTATTTTCAGGAAGTTGGGGCTAGGAGAGCCAAAACCTACTAAGGTTTCACTACAATTAGCAGATCGATCCATCACATACCCCAGGGGTATCATCGAAGACGTTTTGGTCAAAGTGGATAAATTCATCTTTCCCGTTGATTTTCTGGTACTTGATATGGAAGCAGATTCAGAGACACCATTGATTTTGGGTCGACCATTCTTAGCAACGGGAAAAGCAATAATCGATGTACAACAAGGGAAGTTGGTCCTCCGAGTAGGGGAGGATCAAGTTACTTTTAATGTTTTCAAAGCACTTAAACATCCACACGACGAAAACATGTGTTTCAGTATAGATATTATTGATATTCTGACAGATGATTTGCTGCAAGATACATTCAAGGATAACATGGAAGCATGTCTAGTGGAAGCTGATGAGCAACATTGCAAAGAAGACATTGAGAGTATAGCTTTTATGAACAACACCAGCCCATACATGAAGCGAGCCACTGAGAATCTTGGAGAGTTGGGAAAAAGAGATATTAAACCTCAAAAGCCATCAATTGAAGAGTCACCTAATCTTGAACTCAAACCTCTTCCATCACATCTTAAGTATATTTTCTTAGATGCTGAAAAATCTTTACCAATCATTATTTCTTCGTCTTTGACAGGTGATAATGAGGAAAAGCTTCTGAAAGTCCTTCAGGAGCACAAGAAAGCATTTGGATGGAAGATATCAGATATCAAAGGAATTAGCCCATCGGTATGCATGCATAAAATTCTTATGGAGGACACATTCAAGGCAGTGGTTCAACCTCAACGTCGTCTTAATCCAAAAATGCAAGAGGTAGTCAAAGCTGAGGTGATTAAGCTTATGGACGCAGGTCTTATCTATCCTATTTCTGATAGCTCATGGGTAAGTCCTATTCAATGTGTACCAAAGAAGGGAGGTATTACTGTTGTCCCTAATGAGAATAATGAGTTAATACCAACAAGAACAGTCACAGGGTGGAGAGTGTGTATTGATTATAGGAGGTTAAATGATTCCACTCGTAAAGACCATTTCCCCCTTCCCTTCATTGATCAGATGGTAGAAAGGTTAGCAGGGTATGATTTTTATTGCTTTCTAGATGGATATTCGGGATATAACCAAATTGCTATTACGCTTGAGGATCAAGAGAAGACCACCTTCACTTGTCCTTATGGCACATTTGCATTCCGACGAATGCCATTTGGATTATGTAATGCACCTGCTACCTTTCAAAGATGTATGGTGGCTATATTTCATGACATGATAGAGAAGTTCCTAGAAGTATTCATGGATGATTTTTCTGTGTTTGGTTCTTCTTTTGATATATGCTTAGCTAACTTGACTTTGGTATTGGCAAGGTGTGAAGAAACAAATCTTGTACTAAATTGGGAGAAGTGTCACTTTATGGTCCAAGAAGGAATAGTCTTGGGACACAAGATATCTGAAAAGGGTATTGAAGTGGATCGGGCTAAAATTCAAGTGATACAACAATTACCACCGCCGACAACAGTGAAAGGAATCCGAAGTTTTTTTGGACATGCAGGATTTTATCGACATTTCATTAAGGACTTTTCAAAAATTTCTAAACCTTTTGTCTCATTTGTTAACTAAAGATGCATCTTATGAATTCGATTCTGATTGTATGCAGGCGTTCGAGGCACTCAAAGCGAAATTGGTAACTGCTCCAGTATTGGTCGCACCTGATTGGGAGTTACCTTTTGAACTAATGTGTGACGCCAGTGACACTGCGGTAGGAGCAGTCTTAGGTCAAAGGAGGAACAAGGTATTTCATACAATTTACTATGCTAGTCGCACTTTGAATGAAGCACAACTTAACTATGCCACCACTGAAAAGAGCTTCTAGCCATAGTTTTTGCTTTTGATAAGTTTCACTCCTACCTATGTCTTGCTAAAGTTATTGTGTACACTGGCCACGCTGCACTTAAGTACTTACTTGCAAAGAAAGATGCCAAACCACGCTTGATTAGGTGGATTTTATTATTGCAAGAATTTGACTTAGAGATAAGAGATAAGAAAGGTGTTGAAAATGTGGTTGCAGATCATTTATCGCGAATTGAGAACATGACTGATACAAGTGACAATGAGGTAGTTGAGATTAATGAAAATTTCCCTGATGAGCAATTATTTAGTGCTGAATTGTTACCTTGGTATGCACAGTATGCAAACTATATTGTTAGTGGTATCCTCCCACAAAATCTGACTTTTTATCAAAAGAAAAAATTCTTTTCTGAGGTTAAACATCTGTTGTGGGAGGAACCATACTTGTTTAAAGTCTGTGCAGACAACATCATAAGGCGTTGTGTCCCCAAGGAGGAGATACAGGATATTTTGCAGAAATGTCATGATGGGGATGCTGGTGGACATTTTGGAGCTACTAAAACAGCGGCTAAGGTACTTGCTTCTGGATTTTATTGGCCAACGCTGTATAAGGATACATTCAGGTATGTCTCTTCATGTGATAGATGTCAGAGGGTCGGGAATATTTCTAGGAGGAATGAATTACCATTGATCAATATGCTTGAATGTGAAATTTTTGATGTGTGGGGAATAGATTTCATGGGACCTTTCCCAAGCTCTTGTTCAAATAAATACATACTTGTTGCAGTAGATTATGTGTCAAAGTGGGTAGAGGCGGAAGCTTTGCGCACTAATGATGCTCGAGTGGTAGTACAATTTTTGAAAAGAAAATTTTTTACTCGTTTTGGCACTCCTCGAGCAATCATTAGTGATGGTGGCACCCATTTTCGTAACAAACAATTTGAAAAACTTTTGAGTAAATATGGTGTCACCCACAAAGTGTCTTCACCTTATCATCCACAAACCAGTGGGCAAGTAGAGGTTTCAATCGAGAGTTGAAGAGGATCTTAGAAAAGACAGTGACTCTAAGCCGAAAGGATTGGTCCTTACGCTTAGATGATGCACTATGGCATATAGAACTGCTTTTAAGACACCCATTGGCACATCACCTTATAAGTTGGTATTTGGTAAGGCATGTCACCTCCCTGTTGAACTTGAACATAAAGCATATTGGGCTATTAAATGGTTGAACTTTGACTGTCAGGCTGTAGGTGAGAAGCGTCTTCTACAATTGAATGAGATGGAAGAATTCAGGAATCAAGCATATGAGAATGCCAAGATTTACAAAGAGAAAACTAAAAAGTGGCATGATTCGCGTATACAACAAAGGGAATTCAAGGTAGGAGATGTTGTACTCTTGTTCAACTCCAGATTGCGACTCTTCCCAGGCAAACTACGCTCTCGTTGGTCCGGACCATTCACCATTGCAAAAATCTATCCCTCTGGTGCAATTGAAGTTACTGATCCTGGCAGGGGAACATTTACAGTGAATGGGCAGCGCTTAAAGCATTATCACATGAGCAATGAAGTCCAAACGGTTACCTCTACAGTCTATCTTGACGACTAAGAAAGAGGAGATGACAGTCCAGCTTGGGACTATAAATCAAGAACTCTTTTTTATTCCCTTTGTTTCTTTTTCTTTTCTTTAGTTTAGTTTTATTGATTTTGTTATTTTGTTCACTTTTGTTTTGCAGTATGAATCCATGTGTGTCGAGGAGCACCACTACCCAGTCCCCCCTCCGGAGCATGATGAGGACGACAATCAGTGACGATCGTCGTCATGGTATGTGTCTTTGCCTTTGCATTTATTTTTCTTGTTCATTGAGGGCAATTCACATGCTAAGTTTGGGGGGGGTTTTTGAGTATTTGTATATATCTTGCTTTTGCACATATTGCTGCTTGTCTTGTTTCTTTTCCTAGCATGACTGCATGATGTTGAGAATAATTCGTCCTTGAGCATTACCAACAAAAACTTTTTTTTATTGATTGAGTTATTCTTGAGAATTGATGAGTTGGAATTGCAACGGTAATACATGATGAAATTAATCCTCATCTAGATAGGAGTCATGGAAATGCTTAACTTGTTTGTATATATCCTTTGTTAACTACATGTCAAAACTGAGGAATAATTTGAGCACTTATTGAGTCATGATTGAGTGAAGTATGTATTGATTAAATTGAAAACTTGTGTTAACTATGATGAGTCTTGAGTATCTTAGATAACTCTACAGTTTAGTGAAAGCACTTTGAGGCGAAATTTATAATTAGGAACTAGACTTGGAGATGATTTAGGCAATCTTTGGACCGTTTGTGCCTTTCAAGCCTACCTTGTATACATTATTCCTTAGTGTCCCCTTTTGAGCCTTATTGAAAAAGAATGGTATATGCATTGCATATGATTAGACCCCCATTCGGCATTCTTGGCAAACTCATTATACCCACCTTGGTTTGAGCCTAAAAGAACAATTTCATCCATCCCTAGGAGAGTATAATGAATCTCATTCATTGCATTAAATTGTTATATGCTGAGAAGTTCATTGTGAAATAGATGAAATGAACAAAAGAATGAGCAAAGAAAAAGAAAAGATGTAGAGAAAAAAAAAGCCTTGAAAAGAAAAGTTAAATAAGACACAAAGTGGCCAAGGCTAGAAAATGTGAAGAGAAGCTCAATGTTTATGTGAGAAGATTTTGAACTGATTCTGTTATACTCTCTTCTTTGCTTCTATCCTACCTTTTCTTTGGAGCCGACACCAAAAGGCCTAACGTTAAAAGCTTTTAAAGTCCTGTTGATCCAAGTCTAGGGAATAATTACATTAGTGGAGAAGTGCTGGATAGTAAATTTGTAGAGTAGTTCAAAGTAATCTTGACTAGGAGTTGATATGGCACATGTTGATCTTAAAGATATGTATGTAACTCATGTTTGACAATAGCACACACGCACGTTCCGATGTTGCGATGTATTGTTTAACTTAGGAGAAATTGCTTCTTGTTAAGTGTTGAAGGACTTCTATTGATGTGTAAGTATGATTTCTGAGATTTTACGTATGTTGTAAAGATGATTCATGCTTAGTATCGAGCCTAACTTTTCTTTTTGAGCTTATTGCTTGCTCGAGGACGATCAAGTCTAAGTTTGGGGGAGTTGATAGGCTTAGATTTTGAGTGTTTTTAACTGTAAATTCTTCCTACTTTCCGTTCTTTTTCCTGGATGATATTATGCTTTTCGGTGTTTATTCGTTTGTTTCAGGAAAATTGTGATATCCCTGAAATGATTAATTGCAATCTGGTGCATTAATTAAGTTTATATGATTAATTATGATGGTAATTAATTATGTGTTGGAATTATTATGTGGAAATGCTTAGTCACGTGTTAGAGTGACCCGGGATAGCATTTCAGGGTGCATGTTGGGTATGTTGGGAATTATGGTTGGAAGCATGATTTATTTGCCTTGGTTAGCAAGTAATTAGAAATCATGTGTTTAATTGATATTTTGGTGCATTTGGTTTAATGCTTTGGAAAATATCATGTTGGGGTGTTTTATACACCATGATTTGTGGATTGCATTTTAATTAAACTCAACACTTTTATTCCCCAACCCCACCCCATCCACTCTCACTTTACCTTTACCAAACAACACCCAAACCCTTCCCCTTTCTCTCCATTTTCGAGTTCAAGCTTTGGGGTGAAGAGAAACCTTTCAAAAATCTGGATTTGTGGAGTTAATTGGGTGATTTGAGGTCCCCAAGAGGTATGGATACCTCATGGTTAATTTTGTTGTGTTTTGTTTAAGTTTGGTATGATTTTGAAGGGTTTTGAAATGGGTTTGTGTTGGGTTGTTGTGGGTTTGGTTATATGTTGGATTTATACTTGTTTTGAAGTATATTTTGGTGGTTTATGTTGCATTTGATGTTGTTGGTTTGTTGGGTTAAGTGTTGGTATGGATTGGAAGGTTTTTTTGGGAGCAAAAATGGTGAAAATCGCATGTCTGTGCGAGGCGATCGATCGCCTGAAAGAGGCGACCGATCGCCAAGGGACAGTAGCATTTTTGCGGGTTAGGCGATCGATCGCCGAGAGGCAGTAGCCAAATTAAGGGCTAGGCGATCGATCGCCATGTTTGGCGCGATCGATCGCCGCGATGAAAATTTTGAGGCGACCGATCGCCTGAGGGAAGCGATCGATCGCCGCCAGTGGATTTTTGAGAAATGATTTCTTTTGTCAATTTTTTGGTATTTGGCTATTATTTGGCTTCTAATATGGGGTTGTGTGATTGTGTAGAACCATCCCAGGTAGCAACGCAACCGAGGAACTGAAGCCATATCAAATCCACTTTTGGAAAGGTACGTAGTGGACGTACGGGCACCCAACGGTACATGTATCTTATATACTCATTGTTTATGCATTGTGGATGCGAGTATATATGTGGTATTGCATTGTGGATGCAAATACATGTTATGCATGATGTTTATAGATGCATATGATTATTGGTGCACATCCCATGAGTCGTGGTCATCCCTTGATGATTTTAATGCTTGCCGCTATTTGTTTTGGTTTCGCTAAATGTGAAGCGAGGGGTGGGAGCGCCGCATGTCATATTTGAGCGTGGTTATCATATAGGGCGAGGAAAGGGTATTTGCCGCTCAATGTGAGGCGAGGGGTGGGAGTCCCGCATGTCCATTGAAGCGAGGTTATCCTATGCCGCCTATATGTAAATAAGCGAGGGGCATTAAAATACATTGTGATGGACAGACTAGGGATTGGTGATCAGTATTTGGTATTGATGAGATGGCATATGTCATGACATGTTTAGACCATTAAAAATAATCTATTGATTATACTCATGAGTTATGGTACAGGGACAACCAAACGGGAAACGTTTGAAATGCATGGGGAAAACAGGAAGTGTTTTATTATAATTATGCATTTACGATTTATCTTCATATTGTGTTGAATATGAATGATTATTATTGCTCATGTTTGGGGGTTGTCCTTGTAGGTACACGTTTGGCATGATAGAAGGGCTAGACGGGTTGAGATTGTGAGCTTGTTGAGGATGCTTTTGGGACTGGAAGGACAGGATTATTTTGGATAGTATCTACTCTAGGAGTGGTATAAAACTATAATTGAACACATTCATTGATTGGAATGTAATTAATCCATTTGGTAGTCCTTATTTTTGGCATGTAATGCTTAAGCTCATAGACTCAACACGTTCTTTTACACTCTGATCTTTTATATTAGCTCTATTATGCCTTGATTTCGCACTTAAGGATTAGGGTCCTTACATTAGTGGTATCAGAGCAGTGGTTAGAGAACCCGGGAACGAGTGAAGGGTAGCCTTAGCATGATTGGTTAGGTGCTTACATTTGAAGCATGTTTATGCATGTGGTGCATATTAATGTATATCCTGTTATACTAACGTGCTTATTCTCATTCCTGTTATCTAACGGCATAACATATATATTGCTTTGGAATTGTTGTTAACATTTGTGTTACAGCATGGCTGCTAATGAGGAGGTTGGAGATGTTGGTAGTGTGAACGCAAGTATTGGACAAGTGAGCCCTCTACCTCCACCAGCAGTAGGCTTGGAACCAGTAGCTCAGTTATTGCTACCCGGTGAGATTAACTTGACGCAATTTCTGTCTTACCATCCGCCCCGGTTTGAGGGGACAGAGTCCGGAGAAGAGGCTGAAGAGTGGTTGGAAAGACTTGAACAAATCTTTGTATCGGCTCCTTGTGCTGTTACAGCTTGGCTGAGGCTGGCGGAGTTTCAGTTAGCAAAGAAACCTCTCATGTGGTGGAGGAGCTTGGCGATGGAGCTAAGAGCACTAGGTGATGTGATTGATTGGACACTCTTCAGGACTAGGTTTCTGAACCGGTACTTCTCCGCAGCGGCGAGACAGACGAAGGAGGACGAGTTTACAAGTTTGAAACAGGGGAACATGACAGTGTCCGGCTATGCCACGCGGTACTCTTCGTTGCTGAGGTATGTTCCCTATATTGCCACCAATGGGCACGCAAAGATGAGGAACTTTATGAAGGGATTACGACCGGAGCTCTATGACCGGGTTATCACCAATAACCCAACTTCTTTTGATGATGCTCTCACAAGGGCGGAGCTTGCCGAGCTTGGGGTGGGAGCTTATTCTAGTGCTATGCCACCACCAGTACTGCATCAGAGGCAAACTAATGACAGCTTGAGGCCCCGGGGAGAGCCATTTAAACCTCGTGGTGCCTCTTCATCTTCACGGTTTGGTGGAAAGAAGTACTTTGGTCAGAATCAGGATAACAAGAAGAATTGGTCGGCCAATCGAGGGTCTTCACAAGGGAATAGGCCGGGAGAGCCGAGGTGCGACAATTGTGGAGGACCACATTCTTCAAGCAAGTGCCCTGCCTATTATAGCTGTGGCAAGATGGGCTACGTCGCTCGGTATTGCCCCACCCGGGGAGGACAGCCAGAGTTTCAGGGCAACAGGCCGAGGTTTGATGATAGGACTGTGCAGCAGAGGTAGCAGTTTGGGCCTCGACCATCGGGAGGTCAGACGGTAGGACCACCCCAGGGGCAGGTGTATGCGCTGACTAGAGAGCAGGCCCAGGCAGCCCCAGATGAGGTGATCGCCGGTACGTGTCATTTGTTTACGTACCCTGCTTTTATTTTGATCGATACAGGTGCCTCCCACTCTTTTGTATCGGTGGGTTTTGTGGAAAGACACCATATGCGCACGTCTTCTTTACCCACGCCTCTTTTGGTCTCGACACCCACTGGAAGAAATGTCGTTGCTGATCAGTTTATGGCAGACTGCCTCATTTATTTTGAGAGCAACGAATTGAGGTCAGACTTGATTGTGTTGGGCATGTCAGACTTCGACTGCATCTTGGGTATTGATGTTCTGAACAGATATCAGGCAGTGGTAGATTGCCGGCAGAGGACAGTGAAGTTCAGACCTGAGTTGGGCAGTCAGTGGACCTTCTATGGCAACGGTTCTCGTGCGAAGATTCCGTTGATTTCAGCGATCAAGATGACTCAGCTGTTGGAATGTGGTCACACGGGCTATCTCATCTATGCCGTGGACACGTCTGGGAAGAATAAGGAATTGAGAGTTGAGGATGTGCCAGTAGTGGCAGAGTTCGCTGATGTATTCCCAGAAGAGATCCCAGGATTTCCACCGGCTAGGAAGTTGAGTTTGGGGTCGAGCTGTTGCCAGGGACATCCGCTATCTCTCGTGCACCTTATAGGATGGCACTGGCTGAGTTGAGAGAGTTGAAAGAACAGTTGCAGGATCTCCTTGACAAGGGATATATACGCCCGAGCGTGTCGCCATGGGGCGCACCAGTTCTCTTTGTGAAGAAGAAGGACGGTTCGATGCGGTTGTGCATCGATTACCGGCAACTGAATAAGGCTACAGTGAAGAACAAGTATCCTCTCCCAAGGATAGATGACTTGTTTGATCAGTTGCAAGGCACCAGGTTGTATAGTAAGATTGATTTGAGATCCGGATATCATCAGATTCGAGTCAGAGAGGAAGATGTGTAGAAGACAGCATTCCGGACCCGATATGGACATTATGAGTTCCTAGTGATGCCGTTCGGCGTGACGAATGCTCCAACAGTCTTTATGAGTCTGATGAACAGAGTGTTTCAGCCGTATCTTGATCAGTTCGTCATTGTGTTTATTGACGACATTCTCATCTACTCCCGGAGTGAGGAAGAACATGTGAAACACTTGAGGACAGTGCTTCAGATCCTCAGAGGTCACCAATTGTATGCCAAGCTCAGTAAGTGTGAGTTTTGGTTGAGCAGTGTAGTATTTCTGGGCCATGTCATATCGAGCAGCGGAATATCAGTGGATCCCAGGAAGATCGAAGCTGTGATGGAGTGGGCTGCCCCCACTTCTGTGCCGGAGATACGGAGTTTTCTGGGTTTGGCCGGGTATTATCGACGCTTTGTCGAGGGCTTTTCGAAGATTGCCAAGCCGTTGACACAGTTGACCCAGAAAGGAGTACCTTTCTTTTGGTCAGAAGCTTGTGAGGAGAGCTTCCAGGAGTTAAAGCACCGGTTGATGACGGCGCCAGTGTTAGTGATCCCTACGGAGAACTCCAGATTTGTTCTGTATACTGACGCATCACTGCAGGGCCTTGGGTGTGTTCTGATGCAAGATAAGCATGTCGTAGCTTATGCATCGAGGCTGTTGAAACCGCATGAGACCAGATATCCAGTTCATGACTTGGAATTGGCGGCTATCATCTTCGCCCTGAAGATTTGGAGACATTACTTGTATGGTACTTCATTTACCATTTACACGGATCATAAAAGCCTCAAGTTTTTATTCACTCAGGCAGAGCTGAACATGAGGCAGAGGAGATGGATGGACCTACTCAAGGACTATGATTGCGAGATAGAGTACCATCCGGGGAAAGCCAATTTGACAGCAGACGCTTTGAGCCGGAAAGTGAGGAGTTCTGCTGAGGACGTCATCCATTTGTCGGCTATGATGACCTCCTATTGCCATCTGGGCTATGATTTTGACATTGATACATCACCTGTGTATGTATCGACCTTGTTAGCTGAGCCAGATATCTATGAGAACATCAGGAGAGCTCAGAGGTCAAACGATGAGGTTCAGAGATGGTTATCTTTAGTACATCTTGGTCAGCCAACGAAGTTCAGAGTGGCCGACGACGGATCTTTGAGATTGGGTAACCGCTGGGTAGTTCCGAGTACGCCGGAGTTGCGTAAAGGAATCTTGGAGCGAGCTCATAGTGCAGACTTAGCATCCACCCAGGCGGGAAGAAAATGTACAGAGATCTGCGTGGTCAGTTTTGGTGGAAGAGAATGAAATCTGATGTCGTCGCTTTTGTCAAGAGGTGTTTGATCTGCCAGCAGGTTAAGGCAGAGAGACAGAGACCTGGCGGCGAATTGAGAAGCTTGGAGATACCGAAGTTGAAGTGGGAACACATTTACATGGACTTCGTGACTCATTTGCCGAGGAGTGCTTCAGGCTTCGATGCTCTTTGGGTGATTGTGGATCGATTGACCAAGGTAGCTCATTTTATCCCCTATAGCATGACTTTCACCTTTTTAAGGATGGCGCAGTTGTATATTAGAGATGTGGTGAGATTGCATGGGATCCCCATTTCCATAGTGTCGGATCGAGATCCGCGATTCACATCTCATTTCTGGGAAGGTCTTCAGTCAGCCTTGGGAACTGAAGTCAGATTGAGCACTGCTTATCATCCTCAGACGGATGGCCAGACCGAGCGCACTATTCAGACGCTCGAGGACATGTTGAGAGCTTGTGTTTTGGAGTTCGATGCCTCTTGGCAGGATTCAGTGCCTTTGGTAGAGTTTTCTTATAACAATAGCTACCAGGCGAGTATTCAGATGGCTCCGTTTGAAGCTCTTTATGGCAGACGGTGTAGATCACCCTTGTGTTGGGATGATTTGGACCGTAAATTGGTCGGAGGACCGGAGTTGATTCGGGAGATGGAAGAGAAGATAAAGACGATAAGGCAGAAAATGAAAGCGGCCCAGGACAGACAGACAGCTTATGCAAATAAACGGCGGAGACCGTTGGGAGATAAGGTCTTTTTGAAGATCTCGCCTTTCAGAGGCGTTGTGCGACTTGGGATGCGCGGGAAACTGTCTCCGAGGTATGTTGGACCGTACGATATTTTGCAGCGCAATGGCACCTTAGCTTACCGACTAGCTTTGCCGCCTTCTTTATCTGGTATACATGATGTGTTTCATGTATCAATGCTGCGGAAGTATGAGCCGGATCCGTCGCATGTTTTACAGCCTTCCGAAGTTCAGTTAGAGTCCGACGTGTCTTATGTGGAACGGCCTGTTAGAATTCTGGATCGAGCAGACCGCAGACTTCGGAATAAAGTGATACCTATGATCAAGGTTCAGTGGATTGCAGGGGTGTCGAGGAGGCTACGTGGGAGACGGAGCGGCATATGGTGCAGCACTACCCGGAACTATTCTCTGGTATGTGTTTATGTTTAGTTTCCTTTGGGGTAAGTGCATGTGATTTCGAGGACGAAATCTTATAAGTAGGGGAGTATTGTGATATCCCTGAAATGATTAATTGCAATCTGGTGCATTAATTAAGTTTATATGATTAATTATGATGGTAATTAATTATGTGTTGGAATTATTATGTGGAAATGCTTAGTCACGTGTTAGAGTGACCCGGGATAGCATTTCAGGGTGCATGTTGGGTATGTTGGGAATTATGGTTGGAAGCATGATTTATTTGCCTTGGTTAGCAAGTAATTAGAAATCATGTGTTTAATTGATATTTTGGTGCATTTGGTTTAATGCTTTGGAAAATATCATGTTGGGGTGTTTTATACACCATGATTTGTGGATTGCATTTTAATTAAACTCAACACTTTTATTCCCCAACCCCACCCCATCCACTCTCACTTTACCTTTACCAAACAACACCCAAACCCTTCCCCTTTCTCTCCATTTTCGAGTTCAAGCTTTGGGGTGAAGAGAAACCTTTCAAAAATCTGGATTTGTGGAGTTAATTGGGTGATTTGAGGTCCCCAAGAGGTATGGATACCTCATGGTTAATTTTGTTGTGTTTTGTTTAAGTTTGGTATGATTTTGAAGGGTTTTGAAATGGGTTTGTGTTGGGTTGTTGTGGGTTTGGTTATATGTTGGATTTATACTTGTTTTGAAGTATATTTTGGTGGTTTATGTTGCATTTGATGTTGTTGGTTTGTTGGGTTAAGTGTTGGTATGGATTGGAAGGTTTTTTTGGGAGCAAAAATGGTGAAAATCGCATGTCTGTGCGAGGCGATCGATCGCCTAAAAAGAGGCGACCGATCGCCAAGGGACAGTAGCATTTTTGCGGGTTAGGCGATCGATCGCCGAGAGGCAGTAGCCAAATTAAGGGCTAGGCGATCGATCGCCATGTTTGGCGCGATCGATCGCCGCGATGAAAATTTTGAGGCGACCGATCGCCTGAGGGAAGCGATCGATCGCCGCCAGTGGATTTTTGAGAAATGATTTCTTTTGTCAAAGTTTTGGTATTTGGCTATTATTTGGCTTCTAATATGGGGTTGTGTGATTGTGTAGAACCATCCCAGGTAGCAACGCAACCGAGGAACTGAAGCCATATCAAATCCACTTTTGGAAAGGTACGTAGTGGACGTACGGGCACCCAACGGTACATGTATCTTATATACTCATTGTTTATGCATTGTGGATGCGAGTATATATGTGGTATTGCATTGTGGATGCAAATACATGTTATGCATGATGTTTATAGATGCATATGATTATTGGTGCACATCCCATGAGTCGTGGTCATCCCTTGATGATTTTAATGCTTGCCGCTATTTGTTTTGGTTCCGCTAAATGTGAAGCGAGGGGTGGGAGCGCCGCATGTCACATTTGAGCGTGGTTATCATATAGGGCGAGGAAAGGGTATTTGCCGCTCAATGTGAGGCGAGGGGTGGGAGTCCCGCATGTCCATTGAAGCGAGGTTATCCTATGCCGCCTATATGTAAATAAGCGAGGGGCATTAAAATACATTGTGATGGACAAACTAGGGATTGGTGATCAGTATTTGGTATTGATGAGATGGCATATGTCATGACATGTTTAGACCATTAAAAATAATCTATTGATTATACTCATGAGTTATGGTACAGGGACAACCAAACGGGAAGCGTTTGAAATGCATGGGGAAAACAGGAAGTGTTTTATTATAA
Source organism: Haberlea rhodopensis (assembly GCA_907163345.1). Lineage (NCBI taxonomy): Eukaryota > Viridiplantae > Streptophyta > Magnoliopsida > Lamiales > Gesneriaceae > Haberlea > Haberlea rhodopensis. Next base: position 712,592 of record CAJQUN010000136.1, on the reverse strand, counting down.
TTATGCATTTACGCTTTATCTTCATATTGTGTTGAATATGAATGATTATTATTGCTCATGTTTGGGGGTTGTCCTTGTAGGTACACGTTTGGCATGATAGAAGGGCTAGACGGGTTGAGATGGTGAGCTTGTTGAGGATGCTTTTGGGACTGGAAGGACAGGATTATTTTGGATAGTATCTACTCTAGGAGTGGTATAAAACTATAATTGAACACATTCATTGATTGGAATGTAATTAATCCATTTGGTAGTCCTTATTTTTGGCATGTAATGCTTAAGCTCATAGACTCAACACGTTCTTTTACACTCTGATCTTTTATATTAGCTCTATTATGCCTTGATTCCGCACTTAAGGATTAGGGTCCTTACAAAAATAGATCGGAAGTGGAAGAAATGAGCCAATATGAAGATAACGGGCGAAATCGAGGCGAAAAAGAACTGAAATTTAGGAAATGAAATTTTCGGAATCTCGATCGATCGAGATTTACTCTCGATCGATCGAGCCAGGCAGAAAGTGAGAATCAGAATTTTTGAAGGCTCGATCGATCGGTGGAAATCTCGATCGATCGAGCGAGGCAGTAACTTCGGAGCTGATTTTTTCAAATTCTCGATCGATCGGTGGAAATTCTCGATCGATCGAGCGAGACAGTGAGTTTCAAAAGCTGGCATGAACAGTGCACCGATCGATCGGTAGCAATTCTCGATCGATCGAGATGCGAAATCCTGAAGATTTTATTTTCCTTTTTTATCGTGATTTTGGAGGGCTTTTAATAGGGGATCTCTTCAACAGACCAAAACAGACCATATCAGACCATTTCAGACGAATTTTAGGTCAAGGAGAGCCTCCCGAGCCGCCGCCCAACGCCGGAAAAGGAGATCCAATCCCCGTTCTTCGTCCAAGGTCGAGCCAATCTATTCCGGAGTGCAAGGAAGGAACAAGAGAAGAAATCACGGTGCAACGCATGGATTCATCCATCGTTTATTGTATTTCTGAACTTTAATTTATTTGATTTTCAATTTCATTTGATGTTTTAGAGGTCGAGAGACAATAAAACTCTTATGTATTTGATTTGAATAAATTTAGTTTATATTATTGAGTTTTAGTTTCGTTGTGTTTGATTATTGATTCATTGGTATTTGAGTGCATTGATTGTTATTGTTCATAAATTAATTGCATGTGTAAATCAAAGTCTAGCTAGCTTTGATTGAATTTGAGGGTTACAGCCGAGATCGAGAGATAACGTTGTAACACGCTCCATTAATTTATGATGTATGTCACGATTGAGATCGAGAGATGATATCGCATATGTGAGAACTTGGAATCGAGAGATTTAGAGTTATAAGGTTTTGATAATTTATGCAACTTTGAATTAGTAAATAGGTGCACGAGAGTGACTTGTTCTAATTTATTGTTAGTTTCGTTACAGCTCGAGAGAGTGTATCGAATAATATCGAAAACCGTTCACCCTTAAAATCAATTGGTTGATAATTTGAGAATTCCATTGAATCATTAGAGATAACATAATTGAACGACGAGCTCGGTAATTTTCTCGAGTAACTTACCTTGGCATTTCCGGAACCATTCTTTTCATTATTTCTAGTTTAATCTTTATTCTTTAGTTTAATTTAGCTTTAGTTAATCAAACTCCTTTTATCGTAGGCTAAATATAATTTTATTAATCTTATTTGGTACTTATACGTTAGTCCCTGTGGATTCGACAACCTGTACTTAATTTTCACTATACTAAAACTTGACAACCGTGCACTTGCGGTAGAATCGCTTCACACTAATCTTTGAAATATCTTTTGTTTAAAAATAAAGCGGTCAGGCCGCCTCCCAAACCTCGTTCATCGTGGAATATAACAAAAAAATTCGCCAATCTCGGGAGTCATGGAATTGATGAGCCAGGACATGACCATATTGTTTTCAGTGGTCCATGATTTAAAGGTTGTTGCATCAGATTTGTCTGGGCACCCGGGATCATCCCTCCCCTTCCCACGAATGAACATCCGAACGGATTGAGACCATTGAAGGTAATTTTTACCGTTTAACCAATGGTTAGTGATAGGAATGGTCGTGTTGTCGGAAAACGTGTGGTGAAGCGGGGCGGAGGAGTTATTATTGACGGCGGAGGATGAGGAATCGCTGCTGGAGGCGCCGGCCATGTCGTCGCTTATGGTAGAAAAATTTCCAGTATTGGCTGTGATACCATGAAGAGAGAGTTGGGAGAATTAAGGATTCTCTTATTTCTGAATAATAAAATAAAGAGATACAAATAAACCTTAAATAGACTCCTAAACCTAAGATAAAATAAAAGATTTAAAAATACAAATATAAATATGAATCTACTAGATAGATAACAATCTTATCAGTATCTATTATCCAACACTATCTATACGAAGAACGAAGGAGATACCCATGGGTACTATATTGGATTTGAATCAAATTTTGGGTCAATCTATATTGATTTAACTATCGGATAGGGAGAAGGAATGTTGAATGCCAACATACATCTATTATTTAATTGACCCGATGATACCCATTTTTGGAACGATCAGTGCCAAAATAAGTAACCTCAAGTACATACATGGTATCTAGAATTTTTTTAGCCTGGGAAACAATTTTGAAAACAAAATTGTGTTAGAATGCTGACTTGAACAGGTGTAGGGAAAAAAATAGAATATTGTGGTATCAAACATTGAACAAACTCCAAGTGAAATGATTTGTTTTGAATAATAAACTAACCAAATGTTAAGAATTTAAATTAGATCATTGGAGCTAAAGAGGATATTGTATTCCAACTCTGATAGTGTCTTGCAATGAGTTTCACAGAAACAAAAAGAGCTGCAAAAGGACTTAAAATAAACATTTCCTTTACCAAATCCGTTCTCGAATAATTCTTCAATCTTTTCCTTGAAAAACCTTCAGAAAAGTTTATTCATGGCGCTCCTCTTCATCGGTAATGGATATCTACAACGTGATTAGATATGGGGGATAGCCAGTCTACTCAATTGAGTCCAGCCAAGTTGAGCTGCAATATGTCTGGTCCTTAAAGTGAATGTAACAAGAGATTAAATCGAGTTTGTTTTATGAAACAAGCTAATATCATTTAAACAAATATGCAAGTAAAACAGTACAAAAGTGAACCATATACTTGTTTATATAAGTTCGAAGGTGGTGTAAGTCTCTCGTTCTTCTATTAGGTGGCATGATGCATTACAAGACTTTGATCTTACCTAATCCAGTCAAGATCACGCTTACATTGAAGCTCTTAGTAACACTCTCAACCAGTTGAGGTCATACTTATAGCTGAGAACTATATATCTTTATGTACAACAAAGATCGACAATGAAAAAAACCTAGTTCTCTAGTACCATGTTAAAAGAGAGAAATGGAATGGATCATTCCTCAAAACCGAGTTATGCTACATAGAAGAACAAGTATATACGCATGCCTACAACTAATTATTAACGGTACAAACACGGCTTTATAAAAAATAAATTTTACCACTAGTTTATTTTATTAATATTTTTAAATATTTCACTAGACTAAATTTTCTTATGGTAATATACTGAAAATTCATATAAATTTATTCAATTGTATGAATTTTGGTATTAAAATTTGATCAAATTAATCAATTAATTGCATCAATATAATATTAAATTTGAGACCAAGTATATTTTATTACGTACTTGTCGAACCAAGCATGGTGTCATCCGCTTACGGCATCTTATATAATATGGTGTCGGTGTTCTTCATTTGTTAATAATTATTAATTTCGTATAAACAAGAAATATAATTCATATAATATATGATAATCTAACGATAATTATTATTATTAGTTAAATAAGCTCCCAAAATTATCCAATGTAACATATACGTTATTATATCTACTAGATAGCTAGCCCACCATACGACCCAAACTTTCTAAAGTCTCCCAACTAACACTATTTTACTATCAAATTATATATATTTATACACCATGAATTCCCAAAAACATGAACACAAGATCAAGAAAACTATGAATTCTGGCAAATTCAAGAATCTACAAAAATTTATACAAATCCTACTCTCCGTCTCAGTCTTCTCTTTCTTGTTTTCTCAGTCTTCGTTAGTCCCTGTCTTCCTTCACTATTTTGATCAATTTGACCCGAATTTCCCCCTCAAATTCTTCACCTACAAATCCGAAAGGAACTACATATTCCTTCTGTGTAATGGAATCTTAGTCTTGATCATAAGTACTTCTGGTTTGATCAGAAAATCTCCCTCGAAAAGTTCTGTTTCAAAGGTTGATATTAATGTTAATCAGCAGAAGAAAACTTATGCTTACGAGGAGCCCAGATTGCAGGAGATTACTGAGATAAAGGAGAATCATGCAGAAAAAGCAAGCAAAAAAGGAGGTTTTGTTGCAGAAATTGGTGACAAAAAGAAAGATTTGCAGGGTTATGATCAGATTGAAGAATTGGCTCAAGGAGGAGGAGGAGAAGAAGAGATTGAGGTGTTGAGTGCAGATGATTTGAACAAGAAATGTGAGGAATTCATCAAGAAAGTGAAACAAGAAATTCAGAATGATTTCCTACATTTAGCAACAAGAGGTTGATCGATGTTATTGGTCTTTAATTACTCAAAATTGGTCTTAGTGTACAATATAAAATTACTTTGTTTTGCAATTTAGTTCTCTTTCATCGGAGTACTGACATTATGCCAAATATGCACAAAACTAATTAAATTATTAAAATTCAATATAAACCAAGTGCAAGATGATTTTTGAAATTTTCGCAATGTTCATAAGTAAAAATAATCTAATGTACACTTGTTACTAAATATATCTTTCAATTGGTTTAATGGAAATATTTGATTTGTTTTTCTTTTAATTAAGTACTTAAGTTATTTCTTTCTCCCAAAATCTTGAATTTTTTTAATTTTAAGAAATTTAATCAAAATATTTGATAGTATGTAATAATGTACTTGTAAAATACTTGTTTTCGAGCTTTTGGCGTAACCCAGCTGATAAAAATTCACATTCATTTTGGAGAGACTCGATTGGAGTCTCACATAAAAAAAAATTTAAATTACTTGTTTTCCACCAAATTTGGTTTTTTTTTTAATAATCATGATCTATTATTGATATTTCATATAGTGCAAGTGTTCTGTCAAGTCTACACATGATCAAACATTATGTAAACTAATTAAGCGACGGGAAATTCAAGGGTTGGGACCGACTTATATTGCACTCTGTTTTATTATAAAAACTCATGTAGGAGGGGAGGGGGGGGCCTTCACAAGTTTTTCTTATTTTTTCCCGAAATTAATTTATATGGGGACAGTTCTAAATTTAATTTAATTTAATTTTTTTTTTAAATTTGATTGATAGAGATTGATGGGTGTGATTTACTTGAAGTCAAGTTCACATAGGCACAAAAGTCCACCATAAATTATAAGAAATTAAAGTTGTACTCTTCAATGAAGTTTCTTGGAATTTATACAATAGCTAATCGTCCGACTACCCCCACCAACTTTCTAAAACTGAAGTCTTGATGGGCTCATGGAATGTCCTCAAAATTTGTGTTGAGAGAATCTGAAAACAATTTGTAAAGATAGAAATTGGTTTTCTCTAGAAAGTTGTGTTCATTGTTTTTAAAATATTTTGATCTTACCCAAAGGATATAGTTGTTTTGATGATTGGTATTGCTGATATGTATTAATCAAATATCGATATGACAGAAAAAACGATGTCCACTATGATGATAGAATCAGTTAGTCAAGATAAGAGTTTTGAATTGAACAAGATGTGGTATCGAAGATTGGATTCAAAGATAGAAGATTTAATATTTAAATTTCAGATTGTGATAATATTCGTCCTAATATCTAAATGATACTTTAGATCTATTATAATATATATAAATACATGTATTTGGTTGTTACTAAAGTGAAGAAGATTTTCTCAACTTCATATGAAGCTTTTAAGCTTATTATGTTAAAGGAAAATGACCAAATTCCTCATCTAAGCTAGCCAATTTTGAGTTTTGCTCATTTGTACAGTGAAAGTGGGGTTTTAGTTAATTTTGATCTTTTTTGGTTTCTAGCCATATTCCGTCCGAGTAACACGATATGCCAGAAATGTTGAAATGACACTAGAAATCACCGACATCGGTTATCAATGTGTACGGCACCACGCCATCACTAAGATGAAATATGACTAAAAACAAAGTTAATGTATCAAGACACAACTTTAACAAGTGAGAGGATAAACACTTAAAATAGGACAATTTAGTCTGAGGAGTAAATCAGTTGTTTTTCTACAGATTAATGGTAGTTTAGCAAACCACTTTGCAACGGTATTATATATGCATCATTTATGAAAAAACCCGAGTTTGGCAAAGTTGATAGTGCTGCCAAGCTAATAGAACTCTCTTAGGAGATTAATTGAAGAGTCTACTGATCAACATATTAGATGGTTGAGCTTATTCTATTAGTTTTAGTGAAATCTTAGCATATATGCTTACCGTTTGATACAGTGATAAATGTTGGATGAACCATGATTTTTAATTATTTATCCTTCACTTATCACATCTCATTTATTATACCAAACGGGGTCTTAGTGTTCAATGGATCGTAAGGCTATTCAATACTAGAAACTATTGAATTAGAGATTGATGGTTGTGAGTTACTTGAAGTCAAGTTCACATAGTCACAAAAGTCCACCATAAATTACAAGAATTATTGCTGTACTCTTCAATGAAGTTTCTTGGAATTTATACAACAGCTACTCGTCCGATTATCCCCACCAACTTTCTAAAACTGAAGTCTTGATGGGCTCATGGAATCAACGCTGCCTCCTCAATTTGTTGACAGAATCTGAAAACAATTTGCAAAGGTAGATATTGGTTTTATCTAGAAAGTTGTGTTAACTGTTTTTAAAATATTTTGAGGTTACCAAAAGGGATATAGTTGTTTTCGTGATACCGAATTCGTCGTCTTAGCCAATTTTGAGTATTGGTCATTTGTGTAGTCAAGTTGATGTTGTATAAAATTTCTCTCAAAGTGTATCTCATGAATCAAAATAACAATGGCTTCAAAATAAGTTTTATGTCGATGCGAGATTTATAATCTCCGTTCTTAAGATAATATTGTCTCGCTATGGTGCTAACGGTTTGCTATGACAATTTGTCTCCCAAGATACAACGACTATGACTCGTGATAGGAGCACTCCAAATCACAAGTCCTCAAACAACAAATGTTCAAAGCACTCAATTTGATGAACAACAAATGCTCTCAAATTTCACTAAAAATATGATGTTGATTTCGATAATCTCTCTTAAAACAAGTGGGGATATGTTATATATATAGTGAACCAAAATCAAGTCCAAATGACACCATTTGGAGGCAATATTTGGCCAAAAATCGCACCCCAAATGTGAATGGACATACCATTTCACAAAACTATACAGTGCTCGATCGATCGAGTAAGATTCTCGATCAATCGAGCTACTGTTCACAATATCAAAAAATTTTCTGGTCCGCTCGATCGATCGAGCATGTTAAAAAAAACTTTTCATTTTAATTCAATTTTCAACAATTGATTCTTAGTTAACTTTGATTTTTTTTAGTCATATTGGCCCGAGTTCTGCGATGCACCAGAAATTATTGAAATGACGTTAGAAATCACTGATGTGGTACCATATATTATTAATATGTATATCACAAGGTAAGCACTTAGATCACTATGACTATAAAAAGTTTAACGAATTAAAGCCTAAACTTAGTAAGTCTTTAGAATGAAAATTCAAAATAAAATAATTTAGAGGACTGATTAGCTATTTTTCCTAACGATTAATTGTAATTTAGCAAACGGCTTGCAATGATATTATATATGCATCATTTATGGAAAAAACCCGAGTTTGGTAATATTGAAAGTGCTGCCAAGCTAATAGAACTTCTCCTAGGTGATTAAAAAAACAACACATTAATAGAGCATCTTTAGAGCTCGGTAAAGAATCAATCGGTTTAACCGAACTAACCGACTGAATTATTTCGAAAGTTCGGTTATATATATATATATATATATATATATATATATATATATATATATATATATATATATATATTGCAGTATGCACTTTGATACATTGATGTACTTTTCGATCAAAATTTTAAAAAAAATATTTAAAAAAAAAAAACAAGTAAAGAGATTCTTTTTGAATTGGAGTGGCTTCTATATTTTTGTATAATATTAGTTTGATTCTCTCTAATAGAGCATTATTATTGAACGCTTTGTTTTTTTTTTTTTTTTTATATATATAACTAATCTATTGTGTTTGTGTAGTATTATATGTAAAAGTGTTAAATAAAGACAAAAATGTTAGGGAGCAACTCCATTAAATAACAGAAAAATATTATGTATATGTTTCAAAACAAATATACTAATGCAACAAGCCTATTGGCCTAGTCAAATCTTATACCCTTATTTGAATGATACATCTCGAGTTCGAAATTTTATTGTAACAATCCACTCCCTATATATCAAAAAAGTAAAACTAAAAACCATTGTACTAATTATTATAATTTAATATTTTATGTGGATACTGTTGAAAAATGCTTAATGAATTAGAAATTAAGCATCAAGAACCATCGATGACCAAATGAAGTATACTGGAGGCCGTGATAGATCGCCATGTGTTGGCCCGATCGATGCACGTTTGGAAAAAAAAGAGGTGCAAAAAATCTGGCGAAAGGTAAAGGGCGTGATTGATCGCGCCGTGTTCAACATTGTTGGTTGGGTGCGTCCCTTCACGTAAAAATGTGTTGTTCCTGAATAAATGTGTTTTTTCCTGAATCATTGCCTCCAATTGGTGTCCTTAGGTGGCATTATTTGGTCTAGTATATATAGAACAACTCTTGTATGTTTTAATAATCTGATTTTCGAAAACACACTTGACTTTCAAGAGCAAAATCTTGGGCATCTTGTTCATCCCATTCTTTATTCAAATTTGAGTGCTTTCAAACATTTGTGGTTTGAGAACTTGAGATTTGGAGTGCTCCTATCACAAGTCATAGTCGTTGTATCTTGGGAGACAAATTGCCAAAGCAAACCGTTAGCACCAAGACATGACAATAATATCTTAAGGACGGAGATTACAAATCTCGCCTAGACGTTCTTCGTGATAATCCATTTCGTTTCTCACTTACCTTTCATATACCCGAAATATTTCGAACAACAATCTTAGATAATATCAAGATTTAAATGGATTCTTCGATTACAACGACGACTCGAATTCATCATGGTGAAAGATCGGATAAATTCAATGACAACAACTTCAAGCGGTGGCAACAAAAGATGCAGTTTTACTTGACAACCCTTGGGTTGGCAAGGTTCCTCAATGAGGATGTTTCTACCATTGCGGAGGAAGAAACCGACAACCAAAAGAGGGTTGCGATTGATGCATGGAATCAAAGAGATTTCTTGTGTAAGAACTACATACTTAATGGACTGGACAACACATTATATAATGTGTATTGTCTAGTGAAGACGGCCAAAGAACTGTGGAATCCTTTGGAGAAAAAGTATCGATCCGAGGATGCCGGCATGAATAAATTCATCTTTGGACGATTCCTAGACTTCAAGATGGTCAATACTAAGCCCGTAACAACGCAAGTACAAGAACTGCAAATGATTATGCACGACATCCATGCGGAAGAAATGAATCTAAGTGATTCATTCCAAGTTGGCGTAATGATTGAAAAATTATCTCCTAGTTGGAAGGACTTCAAGAACTACATAAAGCACAAGCGAAAAGAAATTCCTCTTGAATATATTGTGGTCCGTTTAAGAATTGAGGAGGACAATAGAAATTCCGAGAGGAAGGCGAGTAGGTTCCAAATGGAACCAGGGGCTAACCTTGTTGAACCAAGAATAATATCAAAACATAAGTTTTACGGTACGGCCTCCAACAATGGCAAGTCAAAAAAGTTCAAAGGGAAATGCTATAAATGTGGAAAGCCCAATCACATGGCAAAAGATTGTCATGGTAATGACAATCGTAGGAAAGTAAAAGATCAAGTCAATATGATCGAAGATCGAATATCAAACAACTTGAATGATCTAATGCTAACCTCGGTAATGTTTGAAGCGAATTTGGTTGACAATCCTGTGGAATGGTTCGTCGATTCCGGTATAACCCGACATGTGTGTTCAAACAAAGCCATGTTCTCCACATACACTCCAATAAGCGGGCGCCAACTCTACATGGGAAACTCCACTACATCTTCGATAGTTGGATTGGGAAGGTGGTTCTAAAGATGACTTCGGGAAAGGAGTTAACTCTGGTCGATGCCCTACATGTTCCTGACATCCGAAAGAACCTGATATCCTGATCGGCACTAGTCAATGCGGGCTTTAGACAAGTTTTAGAATCTGGTAAAATTGTACTCTAAAAAAATGGAGTGTTTGTAGGAAAATGCTATAACGAGAAAAGCCTATTCAAAATGAATGTAATGACGGTTATATGTCAATTTGAAGGCAATAAAACGAATGATTCTACTTATTTGATTGAGTCTTGTAATTTATGGCATGATTGTTTGAGTCATGTAAATTATGGTTCACTTAACAAATTAGTGAAGTTAAACTTATTGCCTCAAATGAATGTTAACTTGAAACATAAATGTGAGACTTGTGTTGATGCCAAGTTAACGAAACTGCCATTATATTCAATTGAAAGAACTACGATACCTCTTGAATTAATTCATATGGATCTACGGTGATCTAAAGTTTGTGGAAACTATAGGTGGGAAAAAATACTTCATTACCTTCATTGATGATTGTACAAGATATTGTTACGTCTATTTGCTAAGAAGCAAAGAAGAGGCCATGGTCGTGTTTAAATACTACAAGAATGGAGCTGGAAATCAAATTAACAAAAGATAAAGAATGTTCAAAGTGATAGAGGTGGAGAATATGGAGCACCGTTTGAAGAATTTTGCACTGAGTATGACATTATTCACCAAACAACTGCCCCTTATTCACCACAATCAAATGATATTTCCGAACGTAAGAATCGTACTCTAAAAGATATGATGAATGCTATGTTGATAAGTTCTGGATTACCCCAAAACTTGTGGGGAGAAGCAATCCTGTCGGCCAACTCCATCTTAAACAAAATATCACACAACCTTATGAGTTATGGAAAGATCACAAGCCTTCCTATAAACACTTGAAAGTGTGAGTGTGCTTGACTAAGGTAGAAGTACCCAAGCCAAATCAAGTAAAAATAGGGCCGAAAACAATAGATTGCATCTTCATTGGATATGCGCATAATAATAGTGTATATCGATTACTGGTTCACAAATCAAAAATAGATGATGTGCACAAAGGTACAATTATTGAGTCAAGAATTGTGGTATTCTTTAAAGATAGGTTTCATTGTAAAGAAAACAAGGAAACAAGCCCTATGAAAAGGGTGTATGAAGACGCAAACCATAAGACGCTAACCATGACTCTATTGAGGAAGTAGAGCCACGACGTAGCAAGAGAACCAAAGTGGCTAAGACTTATGGTCCTGACTTCACATATGTATTAGAAAATGAATCAAGATCGCTTAGCGATGCCTTGTCTGGCCCCGAGACTCCTATGTGGAAAGAGGCCATCAATGGCGAGATAGAATCCATACTGCAAAATCACACGTGAGAATTGGTAGACCTTCCAACTCGAAGTAAACCATTGTAATGCAAATGAATTCTTAAAAGGAAATATAAGTCTGATGGTTCAATTGATAAGTACAAGGAGAGACTTGTGGCGAAAGGATATAGACAAAAGAAATGCATTTGATTACTTTGACACATATTCGCCAGTCGCTAGAATTACATCCATAAGAGTGATCATCGATATCGATGTTCTAAACAATTTAGAGATACATCAAATAGACGTAAAAACGACATTCCTCAGTGGGGAACTTGGGGAATAAATTTATATGAAACAACCCGAGGGGTTTGTGGTTCCCGGACAAGAAAAAAAGGCGTGTAGACTCGTTAAATCATTATATGGGCTTAAGCAAGCTCCGAAACAAAGACATTAAAAGTTTGACAAAACAATGTTGTCAAATGGTTTCAAAATTAACGAGTGCGACAAATGTATATATATGAAAAACACACCTAAAGCATATGTTGTACGTTGATCATATGCTCATAGTGGGAAGCAATTTAGAAATCACCAACGCGACAAAGAAAATTTTAATAAATATTTTGAAATGAAAGATATGGGTGAAGCTGATGTGATACATGAAATTAATTTCTCCAATATATCCGAAGGACGAGTGTTTTCGCAGTCTCATTATGTTGAGAAAATACTCTAGAAATTTCTCGCGAATGTCACGTCATCTGTAAAGACACCATATGACCTGAATCTACATTTGGTTAAAAACAAAGGAGACCCTGTCGTGCAATTAGAATACTCAAGGATAATTGACAGTCTCATGTATCTCATGAACTACACGTCTTGATATTGCATATGCGGTTGGTAAACTATGTAGATTCATGAGCAATCCAAACAATGACCATTGGAAGGCATTGACGAGGGTACTTAAATATTTAAGATACACCCTGAATTATGGATTGCATTATATAACATATCCTGTTGTATTGGAAGGATACAGTGATGCAAATTGGATATCGGACACGCAAGACTCCAAGTCGACAAGTTGTTATGTGTTTACCATCGGAGGGGCTGCAGTGTCATGGAAATCTACCAAGCAAACTTGTATTTCTAGATCCACCATGGAATCTGAATTCATAGCCTTGGATAAAGCGGGATAAGAAGCTGAATGTCTTAGAAGTTTCTTGGAAGAAATTCCTTGTTGGGAAAAACATGTGCCTGCAATTAAAATACATTGTGATAGTCAATCGGCTATAGGAAGAGCACATAGTAACATGTATAATGGCAAGTCTAGACTTAGACGTCGTATAAATAATATCATTAAACAGTTGATCTCTAATGACGTTATTTCCATTGACTAGGTGAAGTCAAAGGGAATTATACCATGGAAAGTACTTATGAAACCAAGCGTGGTCCATGGCCGAAATGGACACAACCGTAATAAACCAATACGAAGTTTAGAGTTGTTATGGTGTGGGTTCAATTGTCTTGGTTTACATCAACGACTAAATAGTTCAAGACTATACGTTCACTATTAAGTCAAGTAAATCCGATTGAATACTACTATGGAATATTCAAAGCCGCAAGCTATCGCTCCAGATGCCATAATTTCATTGAAAGCACTCAATTGCATTAATTTAATTCATGTGAGGGATTGTTGGAAAAATCCTTAATGAATTAGAAATTAAGCATCGAGGACCATCGAGGACGAAATGAAGTATAGTAGAGGCCGCAATTGATCGACATGTGTTGGCCCGATCGATTGCGCTTGGCAGTAGGCGAAAGGTAAAGGGAACGATCGATCGCGCCCTGTTCTGCATTGTTGGTTGGGTGCGTCCCTTCACGTAAAAATGTGTTTTTTCCTGAATCATTGCCTCCAATCGGTGTCCTTAGGTGACATTATTGGTCTAGTATATATAGAACAACTTTCGTATGTTTTAGTAATCAGATTTTTTGAAAATACACTCGACATCCAAGAGTAAAATCTTGTGCATCTTGTTCATGCCATTCTTTATTCAAGTTTGAGTGCTTTCAAACCTTTGTGGTTTGAGAACTTGTGATTTTGAGTGCTCCACAAGTCATAGTCGTTGTATCTTGGGAGACAAATTGCCAAAGCAAACTATTAGCACCAAGGCGAGGCATTATTATCTTAAGGACGGAGATTATAAACCTCGCATCGACGTTCTTCGTGATAATCCATTTCATTTCTCACTTGCCTTTCATATACCCAAAATATTTCGAACAACAGATACTCGATCGGTAAGAAAAAATCCTACCCAATGTAGACCCAACATCTATGATGCACAAATACTCCTAAAATTTTCACGGTCACGTATCCAATACTTTTTGGATACCGATACTCACGGATACTTGCCCGATACGTATCCGATACGCCACGTGGCGTATCGGATTAAAAATTAATTTTTTATTTTGGATACTTGGATACTTCAAGATACTTCTGATTCCGACGTATCAGATACCCCATATGGTGTATCCAAATTAAATAATTAGTTTTTAAATTTCAGAATGTTATATGAATATGGGTAAGATAAGTATTGGATATGATTTTGCCGATGAAGATTCTATACGTGATAGATGGGTGATAAATCTACTACAATGGTAGATAATTCATGGCTCAGGAGTTCCTAATCTTCAATCATTTTGCATGAAGGTACTTTATCAAGTTTCTTCTTCTTGTTGTGAGAGAAATCGGAGTATTTATGCATTTATTCATTTAACAAAGAGGAACCAACTAACACCATAACGTATTGTGAATCTCTCACTTGATGAACCAGAGTTTGAATCTATCATATTGTAGATGATGTTAATGAAGAATCAATATATCGAGATAGGGCAGCAGGTTAAATGATTAGACAATATTTTTATGTAACTTTCTTGATTTAAGTAGCAATTGGTGTTTAAAACTCTACTATTTGTTGTGGAATTGATAAAGTTTAAACTTTGTTATTTTGATTTTATGTGTTTAATGTTGACTACATATTTGAAACTTTATTTCTTATAAATACTATTGGTGTATATATATATATATGTATTTAAAAATAAAAAAATTACCGTCCAGATATATCGTATCCTAGAAATTTCAAAATTCCCGTACAACCGTAACCGTATCCGCTTATTCACATATCGGTATATCCGTGTCGTGCAACATAGCCCAACATGTATATAATGGGGGTCGGATACTAGCTGAACCCGAAAAAAATAACCTGACCCAATCAGGTATGATTCTATTGGATTGGGTTGGGTTGGGTATCAGGCATTGTGCACGAAACCCATGACTAGATATAATAGAATAGAAAATGGATCTGGGTTTTAACCCATACCATTTAAAACCTGGATTTATGCTTTCGTGGTTATTGAATGTAATATTGGGACAGTGGTCGTATGCAAGCCACATATCTCTGTCCACTGCAAGATATACAAATTAGGAAAAATCTTGGCCTCATATAAAGGATTAGAATTTGAAAGTGCAGTACCATTCATTCAAGTCAAGAATTTAACATATTATAGCAAAAATATCATGATTTTCTAGTGCAAAGTCCCAACTTTTCATCTTCTCGTGTATGATTAGATTCAAAATGATGCAAGCATCGATCTAACAAATTCAAGCACACATCAGCCAATCGAAGAACGTCTATTTCCTTTTCTTTTTCTTTTTTTCTTTTTAATCCTCAAAAAAGTGCATGGCTACTAAGCTGTTGAATCCCTGTTCGCATTCATCTTCAATCACGTTTTCTTCCGTTAGCGACAATTTATATTTGTTCAAAAACCTCACAGTTTCACAAAGAACAAGTAATTTCTCAAGATGGGTTCCCAAGAAATTCTCCGGACTTCAGCGAAGAAATCATTTCCAGCTCAGGTCCTTTAATGGCTACCCTCTTAATGCAGTCTCTTTGCAAGATGGTAGGATTTTTCAACCAGTACTAATAATGTTTTTATGGTTTGATTTTGCTGTTTTGTTCTGCCTCTTTATTTTCTTCATCTGAAGTAATCTGCTTTTCTG
Source organism: Haberlea rhodopensis (assembly GCA_907163345.1). Lineage (NCBI taxonomy): Eukaryota > Viridiplantae > Streptophyta > Magnoliopsida > Lamiales > Gesneriaceae > Haberlea > Haberlea rhodopensis. The sequence continues at coordinate 696,923 of CAJQUN010000136.1, read as the reverse complement.
ACCGCAAAGAAACCTGCCTATAGGAATTTGCATTCCAGTAACATGTAATCTTTTGAAGGTTTGTACTCATTTTGGATAAACTGAAATTTTCACGGCCTTTTCTTGTTATTAGAACACCGTGGTTGTGTTTATAGAGCTGTAAGTTTGCACGCTTTGATTCACTTGAAAACCTCTCGGGCAGGTGTTGCAAACTATGTATTATGGAGGTTGATGATTTGATTATCTATGATCCCCTGTCTTTAGTACTTGTGCTTAGTTTGTTCCACAAATGGCGTCTCTTTTAGCAATAAAGTTACTGGGATATTGCACTCTTTGACTGCTCAATGCACATGCAGAAGGTTCAGCTGCAAATCCTCTGGCAGAAGAAACACATTTTTCTGAATTTGGAGGAAAGGATTCTACTCTTAGCATTGTTGTGGTTGGTGCATCGGGGGATCTTGCAAAAAAGAAGATTTTTCCGGCTCTTTTTGCTCTTTATTATGAGGATTGGCTACCCGAGGTTCTTTCTTTATCTCCTCTATATTTCTTTCCTTGGTTTTGAAAATGATTTGACATGAAATAAAGTCGTAGAAGGATTGTTTCTAAATGGGATTCAATATGCTGCTGAAATATCTTTATATCCGTGCAGAATTTTTTTGTTTTTGGTTTTTCTCGGACTAAGATGAACGACGAGGAGCTAAGAAATATGATTAGTGCAACCTTAACTTGCAGAATTGATAGGAGGTATATATTCGACTAATCATGTTATGTAAAATAAACAATGTATATGTATTACTCTTTGGAGGCGTTTGATTGAATATTGGTTTGCAGAGAAAATTGTGATGAGAAAATGGAGCAGTTTCTAAGGAGATGCTTTTACCATTCAGGTCAATACAATTCAGAGGAAGATTTTTCAGAGTTAAATCACAAACTTAGCACAAAAGAGGTACTGAATGAATCTCTGTATTAATCGTATGGTCGTATGCATAAAGTTTCAATCATAACCTGCTTAATTTATTAAAGTAGCTCTATATTCGTTGAATCTTGTTGCAAGTTGATGTTCCATACTATCAGATTGGGTCCATAACCATGGGTTCCAAGAGTTGTAATTTCGATGTTTGCCGGTAATTCTTCATGTGTCAAATACCGTAGATGTTTTTGGTATCAGAACTAAACTCAAGCACCACACTCACATCCCACGTTCGAAACTTTAAAAGGAAATGGAACTTAAAATATTTCCACTCTTGAGTTTTTGGTATCAGAACTAAACTCAAGCACCATACTATCAGAGCTTGGAAGTCATTCTGTAAACCTAACTCACCTGTGTTATCAACGTTTTGACTGTAGTTCTATTAAAACAATTAGCAGCAGCTAGCTAGTGATTAAAGCTGCAGATAGCTCTAAAAACTTGCCATTGAGTCATTGACGATTACAATGCTAACCTGAAACAAGTTATTATTGGCATTTGGGTCGCAGCATCTTATTTTCTGCAACATATGACTTGTTTAAATTGAGCACATTCTTACATTATGGAGTTCCCAATGTCTGGCAGTCATATCCTACATTAAAGACATATTATTTTGTAAAAAGTTTGACATAGTCTTCCTATAAATTGGACTTCCCAACTGATGAAGCTTTGCTCTGCTAGTTTAGACTAATTAAATTTTCAGTGCATTAAATAAATTCTTGCTTTAAACTGTGTGAATAAATATTTTTTTATGATCCAGGATATCTTTACCTTTCCTTCATCTTTGTGGACATGTCGAACCTTCAACTCTGAACAAGGAAACTTGTGACCCTTGCTGGGTGTTTACTTGTGTTTTCTTTTAACATTTTTATGTTGTTTCTTATCATATATATCATAGATTGAAAAAATCGGTGTTAAATTTCAACCTGGTCATGACCTAGGAAATTAGGTGGGTGCGAGTTGGGATGAGGGGCCATATAATGCTTTTGGGAGAGGACAACATTTGCATTTTCAGAAAATCATACATAAAATTTTAAAAAAAAATTCATGATGATTTCATTCACACTTATGCTTGTGATTCTTGTTTTATAGAACACAACTTCCTCCAAAATCTTGTTCGTATGCTGTTTGATTGCTGATACTTAAAAACATTTTATGTTGAAGATTATGATGCTTAGATTAATCTTTTCAGGGTTGTAAACCATCAAAAAGGTTATTTTATTTATCCATACCTCCAAACATATTCGTGGATGCGGTGCGATGTGCTAGTACTAAGTCATCTTCAACGACTGGATGGACAAGGGTCATTGTTGAAAAGCCATTTGGTCGTGACTCAGAGTCGTCGAGGGAGCTGACACAATGTCTAAAGCAGTATTTGGATGAGGATCAAATATTCCGGTATGCATGAGTGTCTTTGTTTTACTTTATGAGAACCTTATTTGATCGAGAAGGTGGTTGGCTCAACTTTTACTCAGAATTGATCATTATTTGGGCAAGGAGTTGGTTGAAAATCTATCCGTGCTGCGTTTTTCAAATCTCATTTTTGAGCCTCTTTGGTCAAGAAACTACATCCGCAATGTTCAGTTTATATTTTCTGAAGATTTTGGAACCGAGGGACGAGGAGGGTGAGACTTATCTACAGACATCTAATATTTTGATTATGATGGTTTCTTCTCAAATTCTTATTATAAATCGTCGTTTATTTGTCCCAGATACTTCGACCATTATGGTATCATTCGCGATATAATGCAAAATCATCTACTGCAAATATTAGCATTATTTGCAATGGAGACGCCTGTCAGCTTGGATGCTGAAGATGTTAGAAATGAGAAGGTAATAACAATTTATTTTCATATCTTTGAAACTAGCTCTGCATTTCTTAGTATTTTCAAGAAATTTTGGCACGGATGCTCATGTTACAGTTTAAATGCACTTAAACAGGTCAAGGTTTTGCGTTCAATGAGGCCATTGCAGCTCGAAGATGTGATTATTGGTCAATACAAGGGATACACCAAGGGTAATAAGTTATATCTTGGATATACAGATGACCCTATGGTGCCAAAAGACAGCATTACTCCAACTTTCGCGGCTGCAGCACTTTTCATTAATAATGCTCGTTGGGATGGTGTCCCGTTTCTAATGAAAGCAGGAAAAGCTCTCCACACCAAGCGGTAGTTAGATATTCTATGTCGTACTTGGGAAATCATTATTCTGCTATTTCTGTTGTATTTTGTTGCATGTTATACTAATATTTTCTAACAAAAACCAGAGGGGAGATTAGAGTTCAGTTCAGACATGTTCCTGGTAACCTATATAAAGGGAACATTGGGACGGATATGGATAAGGCCACGAATGAGCTAGTGCTTCGTGTACAGCCAGATGAAGCCATATATGTGAAAATTAACAACAAGGTCCCTGGTCTTGGAATGAGACTAGACCGCAGTGATCTCAACCTGCTTTACAAAGCCAGGTATGTATAAAGTCTCGTCTTATTACATTTAGCTTATTGATATTAATTTCAATGCCTGTTGAAGTCATTGTTCCAAAACTTCGAGCTAAATATGATGAAACTATAGTTTTATATTTGAACACGTGTCATTTTAGATACCATTTGTCTCAAAATTTGGAAGCATCCCTTTGAAATAGATTGAATGATTATTTGGTTATGAAATGGACTCTGGATCCTTGCCTTGCGCGATGGTCCTATCTATACTTCAACTCGAATATTTACCATTTGAGTTCATTCTAAAGGTACCCGAGGGAAATACCAGATGCTTATGAGAGACTCCTGCTAGATGCTATAGCAGGAGAGCGAAGATTATTCATCAGAAGTGATGAGCTCGATGCTGCGTGGTCTCTCTTCACTCCAGTGCTTAAGGAATTGGAACAACGGAAAATTTCACCCGAACTGTACCCTTATGGAAGCAGAGGACCTGTGGGGGCACACTATCTTGCTGCGAAACACAACGTTCGATGGGGAGATCTTAGTGGTGAGGATTAAGGATTGAGTATTTCTCCTGCCCTTCAGATGAGTATGTTTTAGTCTTTTTGGTACTTGATCAGTGTATATGGAATTGTTACTTTCCCTTTACGAGTCTGTACATGATACAAGAATTTGGTGCATGCATCATCACAATATCTCAGGCTTTCAAAAAGTGAAATCCATGAAGAGATTCGAAATAAAGTATGTACAACAACAATTACTAAGCCTTTAATCCTAATGGATTGTGGTAGGCTAAAGTAAAGCATGTAACTCTTCGATAATTGGGTCACACTAATTTTTTTCCTAAATATCCATGCTAAATTTATTGTTATATTATACAATGAGAACACCATTGAGAACTACTTTAATCTATTTGTGTGTTTATGTGTTCGTCCTAAAATACTCATATATCAATAATCACCTATTTTGATTTTTTAAAACATTTTTTTCGTCTATTTAATATATCATATTATATAATAATTATATATATTTACATATTGTTTTATTATGAAAAAAATAAAAAAATTACACCAACACAATATACTCTAAAAAAATATAATTTATATAAAATTATATTTTTTATTAAATTTAATATACATATATGCATTTTGTGTCAATAATAGCTAGTAATATATTATTTTTTAAATAGTATTATTACTGTACCGTCATTTTACCAATATTTTTGTCAAAGCGGAATGGAAAATAATCAGCCAACTTTAACATCTCTGTTATAAAAGTTGTCGAGTGGATATATTGCGTACTTTTTACATAAAAAACGAAGTTATAAAAACCATGTTAGACCATAGTAAGCACGCTTAAAAAGCAAAAGAAGCATATGTTACTTTAGTTTCAAATTTAATTTGTTCTAAAATTCTTTCATGAGAATTGAGAAACAATGAGTTCATTTATGTTTTCCAATATGAAAAGTATGTACATTATTTTATCTATCTACAAATACAACAACAACAACAATAAAAAATCAAGTCGGGTCGCGCACATGCGTCAGTCTTCTCAAGTGCTTATATCGGTCAGAATATCCTCGTTGATCCATTTCGACTCCAAATCTTTGTACATAACTTCGAGCAATGTCTTCTTCGACATGAAAGTCACGATCAATCGGCGTGTGTTACCCGTTCGATCGCGACAGTACAAATGAAAAAACTAATTTCTGCAACGAGCGATCGATCACGCCTCAATGAGCGATCAATCGCCCGAGACAAAAAATTGAAGAAAGAAGGTGCGATCGATCGCGCACTGAGCTTGATCGATCACGCCCTGCACATGGTTGCGAGCTTTCGAGTTTGATTGCGTTTTTTCATGACGAATGCTTCCAAATAATGTATTTTGATGACACTACTTGATCTAGTAAGGAACAACCCCTGAATGAATTAAGAGAGGTTTTTTCGAAAATCAAACACAAGATTATATCAAAATTCTTGCTAAATTTCTGCGCAATCATCTTGTTTATCCTTCCTTTTGTTGAGCACTTTTAAAACCTTTGTTGTTTAAAGGATTTGTGAATTGAAGTGCTTCTTTCACAAATCGTAAATTGTATCTTGGGAGATAAATTGCTATTGAAATCGTTAGCACCAAGGCGGAGCAATATTATCTTAAGGACGGAGATTACAAATCTCGCCTCGACGTTCTTCGTGATGTTCCATTTTCATTTCTCACTTGCTTTTCATACACATACCCGAAATTTTGTACAACAATCTTAAGACAATATCAAGCATCAAATGGCTTCATCGAGTGCAACAACGACTCCCATTAATCATGGTGAAAGGCCAGAGAAATTCAATGGCAACGACTTCAAGCGGTGGCAAAAAAAATGTTGTTTTACTTGACAACTCTTGGGTTGGCAAGGTTCATCGATGAGGATGTTCATATCATTGTGGAGGAAGAAACCGACAACCAAAAGAGGGACGCGGTTGACGCATGGAATCAAAGTGATTTCTTGTGTAAGAACTACATACTTAATGAATTGGACAACACATTATACAATATGTATTGTCTAGTGAAGACAACCAAAGAACTGTGGAATTCTTTGGAGAAGAGGTATCGATCCGAGGATGCCGGCATGAAGAAATTCATCATTGGACGATTCCTAGACTTCAAGATGGTCGATACTAAGCCCGTGACAGCACAAGTACAAGAACTACAAGTGATTATGCACGAAATCCATGCTGAAGGAATGAGTTCAGTGATTCATTCCAAGTTGGCGTAATTATTGAAAAATTACCTCCTAGTTGTAAGGACTTCAAGAATTACTTAAAGCACAAGTGGAAAGAAATGACTCTTGAAGACCTGGTGGTTCGTTTGAGAATCGAGGAGGATAATAGAAATTCCGAGAGGAAGGCGAGTAGGTTCCAAATGGAACCAATGGCTAACCTTGTTGAACCAAGAACCAGGTCAAGCGTAAGTTTGACGCTACGGCCTCCAACACTAGCAAGGTTAAAAAGCTCAAAGGAAAATGCTATAAGTGTGGAAAGCCCAATCACATGGCAAATGATTGTCATAGTAAGGATAATCGCGGGAAATCAAAATATCAAGTTAATGTGACTGAAGATCATATATCAAACGACTTGAATGATCTAATGCTAACCGTGGTAATCTTTGAAGCGAATTTGATTGACAATCCTATGGAATGGTTCGTCGATTCCGGTGCAACCTGACATGTGTGTTCGAACAAAGCCATGTTCTCCAAATACACTCCAATTAGTGGGCGCCAACTCTACATGGGAAACTCCACTACATCTCCGATAGTTGGATTAGGTAAGGTGGTTCTAAAGATGACTTCGGGAAAAGAGTTGACTATGATTGATGTCCTACATGTTCCTGACATCCAAAAGGACCTGATATCCGGATCAACACGAATCAAGGCGGGCTTTAGACTAGTTTTAGAATATGGTAAAATTGTACTATCCAAAAATGGAGTTTTTGTAGGGAAAGGCTATACGGAGAAAAGCCTGTTGTAATGACAAATGATTCTAATTATTTGATTGAGTCTTGTAATTTATGGCATGATCGTTTGCGTCATGTAAATTATGGTTCTCTTAACAAATTAGTGAAGTTAAACTTATTGCCTCAAATGAATGTTAACTTGAAACATAAGTGTGAGATTTGTGTTGAGGCATAGTTAACGAAGCCGCCATTCCATTCAACTGAAAGAACTATAACCTCTTGAATTAATTCATACTGATCTATGTGATCTAAAATTTGTGGAAACTAGAGGTGGGAAAAAGTACTTCATTACCTTCATTGAAGATTGCACGAGATATTGTTACGTCTATTTGCTAATAAGAAAAGACGAGGTCTTGTTAGTGTTTAAACACTACAAGAATGAAGTTGAAAATCAACTTAGCAAAATATAAAGAATGTTTGAAGCGATAGAGGTGGAGAATATGGAGCATCGTTTGAAGAATTTTGCACTGAGTATGACATTATTCACCAAACCACTGCCCTTATTCACCACAATCAAATGGCATTGCTGAACGAAAGAATCGTACTCCAACAGAGATGATGAATGCTATGTTGATAAGTTCTGGATTACCCCAAAACTTGTGGGGGAAAACAATCATGTCCGCCAACTTCATCTTAAACAAAATACACACAAAAGTAAGGATGAAACTTCTTATGAGTTATGGAAAGATCACAAGCCTTCCTACAAATACTTGAAAGTGTGGGATGCTTGGCTAAGGTAAAAGTACCAAAGCCAAAGCAAGTAAAAATAGGACCGAAAATAATATATTGCATTCTCATTGGATATGTACATAATAATAGTGCATATCGATTCCTGGTTCACAAGTTGGAAATCGATGATGTGCACAAAGGTACAATTATTGAATCAAGGAATGTGGTATTTTTTTAAGATATGTTTCCTTGTAAAGAAAACAAGGAAACAAACCCTATGAAAAGGATGTATGAAGACGCTAACCATGACTCTGTTGAGGAAGTAGAGCCTCGACGTAGCAAGAGAACCAAAGTGGATAAGACTTATGATCATGATTTCATAACATATATGCTGGATGATGAACCAAGATCGGTTAGTGACGCATTATCTAACCCTGATGCTCTTATGTGGAAAGAGGCTATTAATGGCGAGATAGAATCCATAATACAAAAGCACACATGAGAATTGGTAGACCTTCCAACTGGAAGTAAACCATTAGAATACAAATGGATTCTTAAAAAGAAATATAAGTCCGATGGTTTAATTGATAAGTACAAGGAGAGACTCGTGGCAAAGGGATATAGACAAAAAGAAGCCCTTGATTACTTTGACACATATTCACCAGTCACGAGAATACATCCATTAGAGTGATCTTCGCTATCGCTGCTCTAAACAATTTAGAGATACATCAAATGGATGTGAAAACAACATTCCTCAATGGGGAACTTGAGGAAGAAATTTATATGAAATAACCGAGGAGTTTGTAGTTCCTGGACAAGAGAAAAAGATGTGTAGACTCGTTAAGTCTTTATATGAGCTTAAGCAAGCGCCAAAACAATGGCATGAAAAATTTGACAAAACAATGTTGTCAAATGGTTTTAAAATTAACAAGTATGACAAATGTGTATGTATGAAAAACACGCCTAAAACATATGTAATAGTATGCTTGTACGTTGATATGCTCATAATGGGAAGCAACTTAGAAATCATCAACGCGACGAATAAAATGTTAATAAAATATTTTGAAATGAAAGATATGGGTGGAGCACATGTGATACTTGGAATTAAGATATCCAAGACATCCGACGGACGAATGTTATCGCAATCTCATTATGTTGAGAAAATACTCGAGAAATTTCTCACAAATTACACGTCGCCTATGACCCGAATCCACATTTGGTTAAAAACAAAGAGACCCTGTTATGCAATTAGAATACTCAAGGATAATTGGCAGTCTCATGTATCTCATGAACTGTACACGTCGTAAGGTTTTGCATATGAGGTTGGCAAACTAAGTAGATTCACGAGCAATCCAAATAATGATCATTGGATGGCATTGGCGGGGGTACTTAAATATTTAAGATACACACTGGATTATGGATTGCATTATACAAAATATCTTGTTGTATTGGAATGACGCATGGATGAAAATTGGATATCGGACACGCAAGACTCCAAGTCGACAAGTGGTTATGTGTTTACCATTGGAGGGGCTGCAGTGTCATGGAAATTGGTCGCATTTATCGTGCACATCCAAATTAACCCTTCTTAGTTAACAACAAAATAATGTAGCAGTGTAAGTAAGGATCGATCCCACAGAGAAGTGAGCATCTTTGTGCTAACAAGTATCGAAATATGGGGGCTTGAGAATAGTGATTATCTAAATGCAAGATTAAAATAAACTAAGTATAAATCAATTAAAGAGATATCTTGGCTTCGTTGACTCTACCATTGGAATTCGCTTATTCATTCATCGATTTTCTCACGGGTGTAATTTTTATGCATGAATATTCACTGTTGAAGATTTAGCTCATATCTCATCTTAAGTTTAGTTAAATCGAAAACAACATTCAAATCTAACCCTTATATTGAGTCAACCTTAACAACAGTAGTTAAGATATAAACCAATGATAACATATGAACAAGTAAGATTGGTGAAGCTAAACAACATAAACAACAACAGTTATGTTTAATCTATTCAAAAGTTTCCCATAGGAATTTAATAACCTCAACAACAGAGAATTATCAATCCTAGTTGCTTTGCAAACTCAATTAATCAAACAATTACGAATTTGATATCAAACTTAGCAATTAGATTGTATGAAAAATCATTAGGTAGCTAATCTAACAACCAAACAACACAATCATGGTAAGAATAAAAGAAAAACCTATGATAATCAATAAAAATCACCAATTCAAAACAACAATCTCTTGAAAAAATTAAACTCCAATGGTTATGTCTTCCTCAACCACGAAGATGAGTTTAGCTACTCATAATCAATGCAAAACAAACAAAATAATGCATGAAAAACATAAATAAAAACTAAGACACACTATAAGATTCGCCCCGCTTTGAAGTTGCAATCCCGCATTTGTGTCGAATCTTCAATCCGTCTTCAAAACTTCAAAGTGAATTTTTGTTCTAAGTATAAAACTATGATTAAAAGTCTGAATAATAAATTAGGGAGGCTAATATTCGAGTTTATAGAGGTGGGGAGGCTTGGTAAATATGTTCGAGTTTCCCAAGATGGTAAAAATCTAACTTTCCTTAATTTCTCGGACTCTGCAGGCGATCGATCGGTGACGGCTGACGATCGATCGCCAGCCTTTATTTTTCAGCCGGAAACTTCCCGCGATCGATCATGGATATGTGCCGATCGATCGGTGACTTTCAACACATTGTGGCGATCGATCGCCACTTTTGCCGATCGATCGCGGATATATTATGTTTTCAGGGTCTTTTCCAGTGTTTTTTGGCGATCGATCGCGGATAAATGCCGATCGATCGCCGAGTCTTTATCTTTGTTGACTCTTTTCATGCATTTTTCTTGGTGTATTTTTATCCTTATCAACTCCAATGCATTCCTTGATCCTTATTCTCCATTGTTATCTTGATTTCTTCGATTCCACTTACATTTACACAAATATACTATTAGGTAGCATATGCATAAATTTATCCATTAAAATATACAAAATCGTAGACAATTAAGCGCAATCGATTTGTCTATTTCTAGTCACATCAGAAATCTACCAAGCAAACTTGTAATGATAGATCCACTATGGAATCTGAATTCATAGCCTTTGATAAAGCAGGCGAAGAAGCCGAATGACTTAGAAGTTTCTTGGAAGAAATTCCTTGTTAGGAAAAACATGTACCTGCAATTAAAATTATTGTGATAACCAATCGGCTATAGGAAGGGCACAAAGTAGCATGTATAATGACAAGTCTAGATACATACGTCGTAGACATAATACCATTAAACATTTGATCTCTGATGGTGTTATTTCCATTGACTACGTAAAGTCAAAGGAGAATATTGTGGATCCTCTTACAAAGGCTTGCCTAGAGATCAAGTATATAGTTTATAGAGGAAAATGGGGTTAATACCCTATAATCAAAATCTCATAGTGGATACCCAACCTTGTTAACTGGAGATCCCAAGATCTAGGTTCAAAAGGGACAACTAAATTATGAGATTGTATAAAACCTTGGAGATCAATCTCCAACGATCTCCAAACACATTCATATGGTAAGGGGTGTAGCCTGCAAAAAGGTATGAGGATAGACAAAAAGGCCTTTAATGATTCCTAAGACATATCAGGATATGTTGGAGTATAACGGGTTACTCTTTTAGGAGATCACCTATGTAAGTGCGAAGTTTGGCCGCTTCAAGGAATGGAAAGCATTGATAAAACCAAGAGTATCCATGGCCAAAACGGACACAACCGTAATAAACCAATACGAATGTTAGAGTTGTTATTGTGTGGGTTCAATTGTATAGGTTTACACCAATGACTAAATAGTTCAAGACTGTAAGTTCACTATTAAGTCAAGTTAATCCGATTGAATTCTACTACGGAAGGTTCAATGCCGCAAGCTACCTATCCAGATGCTATAACAATTCGTTAAAGGTGCTCAAACTGCATACATGCATTAATTTAATTCATGTGGGGTATTGTCGAAAATTCTGTGTGAATTATATTAAAACGTAACCAAAGAAAAATGAATTTTGGATTTATGAGTGTCGCGATCGATCGGCGTGTGTTGTCCGATCGATCGCGATAGTACAAATGAAAAAAACTAATTTCTGCAACGAGCGATCGATATCGCCTAAGTGGGCGATCAATCACCCGAGGCAGAAAATTGAAGAAAGAAGGCGTGATCGATCATGCACTGAGCTCGATCGATCACGCACTGCACAGGGTTGCGAGTTTTCGAGTTTTGTTGCATTTTTTCATGATGGGATGCTTCCAAATGATGTCTTTTGATGACACTACTTGGTCTAGTATAAAAGGAACAACCCCTGAACGAATTAAGAGGGGTTTTTTCGAAAATCAAACACAAGATTATAGAAAAATTCTTGCTAAATTTCTTCACAATCATCTTGTTTATCCTTCCTTTTCTTGAGCACTTTTAAAACCTTTGTGGTTTAAAGAATTTGTGAATTAAAGTGTTTCTTTCATAAATAGTAAGTCGTCGTATCTTGGGAGACAAATTGATATTGAAACCGTTAGCACCAAGGTGGAGCAATATTGTCTTAAGAACGGAGATTACAAATCTCGCATCGACGTTCTTCTTGATATTCCATTTTCATTTCTCACTTGCCTTTCATACACATACTAAAAATTTTGTACAACACTCTTGACTCGGTCTGATATTTTTATCAAATAATTATCTCCACATTCCATTATCTATACATATATACTCAAACTTAGAGTTCCTTAAGCTAGTTATTGCAAATTTTAAAAAAATCTAGATAAATTTTGAGGTGTCAGGATTCCTTTCTTTCCAAACTAAACAACTAGATAATTTTGATACCCTAATTTTTTTAAAATTTGCAATAGCTAGCTTAAGGGGCTCTATGTTTAAGGATATAAGCTGATGATTGAATGCGGTGATGAATCTTCGATAAAAATAACAAATCGAGTCAAGAGGATGCAAAATATTACAATTTATGAAAGTTGAGGATGTAAACTGTAATTTTTCAAACAATTGTTGCAAAATTAAATTTGGACCGAACTATATAATGTTTTTTATAATTTTCCCTTAAAATAATATTAAAAATTAATGTATTTTTTATGCTCAAGATTTTTTTTATTACTTTTTTTTTCACTTTTTATGCTTAAGTTCTGATTAGCTTGTTTTAAGTGTAGGATGATTTACATATAGATCATATTTGATTTAAATAATTATGAATTTTTCCTCTAATTTAAAAAAGTAAAATTACTTCCTCTGTTATGTATTTTTATGTTAATTATAGAGGATGCTATATTAGTATTTTCTTAATTTGTTACAAATTAGAGAGTGAAATTCGTAATGAAGTTATTATACATGAATTTATCTATTATTGTTCAGACTAAAGATCCAAAATTGTATTAAAGTTATTCTATTTCACACCTCATAATCCTCTTTGCAGTTGAAATTGAAATATATTAAACGTTTAGGGACTTGATTGCAAATATGAAGAGTACAGCACTTTTAACTGACTATTTTTGCCGCTCTAATTACTGGTGCGGACACTAACGGACTAAAAAGCACACATAAGAAGCCATTCGGTGTTGTTTTACGCATGTTCGCCTCTTACGTCTCCAGAAATGGAAACCCTAAGATCTTAGTTATTTGGATTTTGGAGGTTAATCGCAGCTAGCTCCAGTCGAATGGATCGCTCACGAGCTGTCACGCATTCCGCGGCCAAGAATATGAACCAGAGGTTCGAGCTGTCATTTTATTATTTTCAGTTTTAATTTGGTTTATCATGCTTGCATTTGTTGAAATGGATGTCTACGAAATGATTGATCCATTAAAGGAGGAAAGAGAAGCTTCTCAATAGAGATGAACGATCAAACTTAAGCATGGAACTGACTGAGAAATGTTAATTTGTTGATTGACGTTGTATTTGTTTACTCTTGTTTTTGTTTTTCTAAGTTGATTCGGCCTTGAAATGGCTTTTTGCGAAATGATTGATATATTAAAAGAGGAAAATAGTAGCATCTATATGCAGATGAACGAGAAAAAATGTTCAAGTTAAACTTGGAACTGACTGAGAAATGTTAATGTGTTGATTGACGCTGTGTTTATTTACTCTTGTTTTGATTTTTCTAAATTAATTCAGCCTTGAAATGGCTGTATACGAAATGATTGATTCATTAAGGGAGGAAGGAGTAGCATTTATATACAGTCATACAGATAAACGAGCAAAGATGTTCGACCTAAACTTGGGATTGACTGAGATATGTTAAAGTCTTGATTGATGTTTTATATGTCTCGATTTTGTGGTTTTGACATAAAATTCTGATGCCTGATTTGTTTCTTTTGCGTTCCAGGCAGCCAAAGACAAGAAGGATTTCTGATATAATAGCAGGGAACATTGAAACTGAGCCTTTTAGTATGAACATAACATGAGGATCGATTTATATCTCTGTGGCTGAAAAAAATTGGTATTATGTTTTATGATTTTTTTTAATAGTTCCAGGGATAGACGATATAAAGAAGAACTTCTACCATTGTAACTATTGCTGTAAAGACATTTCGGGGAAGATTCACATCAAATGCGCGATCTGTTCTGATTTTGACCTCTGTGTTGAATGCTTCTCTGTGGGAGCGGAGGTCCATCCTCACAAAAATAATCATCCTTATAGAGTCATGGTTAGTTGCTACCGAATTCTCATCTATAAATTATTTCATAGAGCCATGATGAAGGGTTACACATTGGTTCTTGTCACTGTGAAATGACCAAAAAGTTAATGTGATTCATAGAGCCATGATGAACGGTGAGACATTGGGTCTTGTCGCTGTGAAATGACCAAACAGTTAATGAGGTGGAAATTTTCTACATTACAACAGATATTTCTTAGGAAGGGTTTAACAATGCACTGAATGGTCGGCGAAAACAAATTAAGGTGAAAGTTTGCTGTTTGAATTTTGATTGGTAAAGAATTGCGCATCGCAAGTTTTCATCACACATTCTATAGATGTATATGGATTTAAAAACACTGTGCAAATAGATTAATTGTCTAACTAAACTGTGTCTATATTAGGGTCCAACTGTATTAATAAATATTCCGTATCCGCATTATGTCAATTCTTATGAGCTGTGTCAATGCTTTTGTGTACTAGCATACAGGACTCTGTTGTTTGAATTGATGCCAATGATGCATTTTGGACACTCATGTAGCCTATATGTTTAATTTTTTTTCTTCCGAAAAAGAACTTTTGTTTAGAATTTCAAAGAACGGAATGCTAGGAGCACCTGATATCTGTCCACGATGTTGGACAGAAATAGAAAAAGTTATCTTTGCAGCTTACAAGAAGTACACCCTTTCCAACTTATTACGGTCATGAATATCTGCTTGTGAAACTTATCCAAAAAAGTATTTGGATTCCTATCATAACAGGTCCACTTGGCTAAAGCTTCTCAGTGGATCTACCTTCCCACAAATATGAGAGAAGATTATCGTAGATGGGGCTAATTATTTTCCTAATCTTGATAACTATATGCAGTAGACCCATGTAGTAGAGGTAGCTTGTGTTAGTTATCACTAGTTAGTCGTTAATAGTTGGTTACAGCAATTAGAAATTAATCATTTTGCTTAGCTTGCATGTTGGTGGTAAGTCGGTTAGTTAGTTTGACAGCTAATACACCTTTTGTAAGTACTCTCATATAAATAGAACTACATCGATGTATATTCGGCAATTCATTTTTGAACTGATAATAAAATTGCATTCAGTTTTCTTCATTCTCCTTCTTGAAAGCTTCATTACTTCATCAATGGAGACTTCACCGTGTATACTTTAACATGGTATCAGAAGTTTTTTTCTGTTTCCGCATTTAATTTCATCCAATTCTTATGGCGAACAGCGCAGGCAACATTAGCTTGCATAATCCGCTTTATTTGCATCCTTTCGATTCTCCGGGAATTTCTCTTGTACAAGACCCTCTCATTGGTTTAGAGAATTATGGGTCTGGAGTCGATCCATGCTTCTTGCTCTTCGTGCCAAGAATAAACTTGGTTTTATCAATGGTACTTGTGTTCGTCCAGCCGCAACACACCCAATCCTTCATCAATGTGAACGGTGTAATGCCATTGTTCTTTCTTGGCTTATGCGTTCCATCTCTAAGGAGATTTTTAGCGGCATCATTCAGAATTTGGACACTCTTCATTTATGTTCTCTTTTCTTCTTATTTTGCACTTGTAAGATATTCTTAGTGACATGAGATTAATCGATCTGCTGTTCATTTTTCTTCATTAGGACAACCTGGCTTTTCCCCTTTTATGTGCTGAGTGGAATCTTGATGAAGAAATGATACTTCTGGAGGTATTTTGGATCATTTTGCCGATTTAAGTTCTTATTTTGGTTATTGTAAGTTTTAAAGTCATGTTTCGAATGCGGGGAAGAGGATGCACATATAAATAGATGAAACTCATAATATATGTAGTTTAGCCGACTTATATTCATTTATAATTTCTTAAG